>CM042477.1:98511280-99111280 GCA_023621385.1 Quercus gilva
TCCTTCCAAAAAAAAAAAAATGAATGAATAAAAAAATTCATCAATCAAAATTTTCAATTCCTTCAAAAAATTCAAGATTTCCAAATTCTTCAAAAAAAAAAAAAAAAAACTTCATTAAATTCTTCTTCAGGAACAGAAAGCTATTATCCTCTTCCATATTTTCCAGTGGTGCAACATCAAGTCAATTTTCCACCCTCAGTATTCATCGAAGCATGGAAGATGTCCCAAACTAGGGCATTCGCCAGGTATGCCAAAGTCTTTTCAATGAATAACTCTGTTACTAATTGAAAATATTTATTTTGCAGGTGCTAGGGTAAAAGGCACACAAACATCAGCATGAATAATGCCTCCCAAATTCTTGGACCTTTGGAAAGCACGTCCAAACTTCAAACTATCGAACCTTTGGGAAGCACGTCCAAATTCAAATCCATCGGACCTCTGGGAAGCACGTCTAAAATTCAAATCCATCGAACCTTTAGGAAGCACGTCTAAACTTCAATCCATCGGACCTTTGGAAAGCACGTCCAAAATTCATATCCTTGGACCTCTAGGAAGCACGTCTAAACGTCAATCCATCAGACCTCTGGGAAGCACGTCCAAACTTTAATCCATCAGACCTCTGGGAAGCACGTCCAAATTTCAATCCATCGGACCTTTGGGAAGCATGTCCAAACTTTAAACCATCGGACCGCGGGGAAGCACGTCCAAAATTCAAATCCTTGGACCTCTGGGAAGCACGTCCAAACTTTAAACCATCGAACCTCTGGGAAGCACATCCAAATTCAAATCCATCGGACCTCTGGGAAGCACGTCTAAACTTCAATCCATCGGACCTCTGGGAAGCACGCCTAAATTTCAAATCCATCGGACCTTTGGGAAGCACGTCCAAAATCCAATTTCATCGGACCTCTGGGAAGCATGTCCAAACTTCAAACCATCGGACCTCTGGGAAGCACGTCCAAATTTCAAATCCACCAGACCTCTAGGAAGCACGTCCAAACTTCAAACCATTGGACCTCTGGGAAGCACGTTCAAATTCAATCCATCGAACCTCTGGGAACCACGTCCAAACTCAAACCATCAGACCTCTGGGAAGCACGTCAAAAATTCAAATCCATCGAACCTTTGGGAAGCACGTACAAACTTCAATCCATCGGACCTCTGGGAAGCATGTCCAGATTTCAAATCCACGGACCTCTGGGAAGCACGTCCAAAACTTCAAATGCATCAGACCTCTGGGAAGCATGTCCAAAATTCAAGATCATGATTGAAATCCTCATTTTGTCGTGACCATTGGTAAGCATGTCTTGTACTCATTTCTTTTCCAAGAAATTAAAAAAAAAAAAAAAAAAAAAAAAAAAACAAACAAACAAACAAAAAAAAGGCTGCATGTATGAACTACGTTTGGACCTGATCCTTTCACCAAGAGGTACATAGGCAATCTCCCCTAAGATTCGGTCCACATTTTGATCCACAACATGACCGTCTGCATTTTTATCTTCATGCATCATACATTCACCACGGTTAAATACTGGTTGCAAAGTTAGGTGTCTCTTTCATACATTAACATTTGCTTTTCAAGCTTTGCCAATGAGGGGCATTCTGTTGACATCCCATTTTGCAACCTGCATTTAACCTCACATGGATGGTGAAAGGGTAATTTCATCTTGGGAATATGAACCTTGATTCTGGTCACTAGATCCTTAATCTCATTTCACCAAAATGATCTTGATGTTGTAACGATCAAATCGACTGGTCATAAGCCCTAATCGAACCACCAGATTGAAAGTTATCATCAAATCAAGTTTTAATGGCTGAGATGCACTATCACAAATTGAGTCTGACTATATGTGATTATGAACAATTGATTTCAATTGGTTATAAGTGTAATCAATTTGAGATCAATGATGTGTCGTAATTTGATTGGTTAGGACTACATTTTATGGTGAGGTTGCATACACCTAATTAATTAGATAGTTAGACATTAATTATTCAATGAGTAATTTGTGTAATTATCTTTTAATTAGAGTAAATTTGGAACCAATTAAGTCTGAAATGGGAGTGATTGGAGCCATTTGATGTTAATTGGGAGCTAATTTGGGACCTATTAATGTTAATTGTGTTGAAACCATTTTCTAACAAATGACCTTTGCTCACAATTTCATCAATATCTCTCAGAATATTTTGAATCTATGAATGAGGTTAATTTTCCTAGAAACTAGACATCCAGGGCTTCAATTTGAGCACAAAAACTAGACAATTCCAATCAAAATTGAGTCAGATATGATTTTTCGAAGTTGGCTTTACAGACTGTTACAAAAACTGCGGGAAAACCGAATTTTGGCTTGCTCCTCACTCCCAGCAATCTCTCCATTTAATGCACCAGATTTTTCCCAAGGCTAAAATAAGGTCTAGGTTCATGATTCTTTGTCAACTCTCATTAAATGACCTTCCATTCATATTTCTTCCACTATTATTATATAAACCCTCCCTCTCCTTCATTCCAAAACACACAAAAACCCCTCTCTTCTTCTCTCTTGAGTTATAGGAAGTTGAGTAGTCTTGTCATATCTTGGTCTTCTTGAGACTCAAGGTATTGAGTGAGACTCACTCTTCCTCTCCTAACTCTTCTTTTCCTCCACCATTATGACCTCCCTCAAGAGTCTCCTCCTCCACCATATGGATCTTGCATGAAGGTATAATCCCTTTCCCTACTTTTTTTTTTTTTTTTTTTTGGTATTGCCATGATGAGAGTTTAAGATTAAAGCATGATAATAATCATTTAAATTCCTTTGAATATGTTTGAATGTTCTTAAAATTTCATACATGTTTTTCACATGTTCTTAGTTGTTCATCACATGTTCATGCATAACACTAGTTTCAATCTTAAACCCACATCAAAAATATGAAAAATGTTTGTTTAGTAATTCTTTTAAATTCTTGAATCTAGGATATCACCATCCACACACATTCACTAGAATTTATTTTTCAATCCAAATGAAATGCTTAATAAATTGAATTAGGGTTTATCACATGCACACACTTTAAATTCAAAATGCAAATTGATTGATAACATATTGGGTGATGTAATATGAATGTTGGCCACCATAGTTTAGAAGAACGGTTTCACCGGGCAAGGTGGGTGCCAACACCTTTCCACCTTTTAACATAGCATCCGAACTTAGATCAAAGGTTAGTAGAGCAAATGTTTATCCATGTAATTTTCAATTTCAAGATTGTAATTAGGAAACAAAACCATGTACTTTATCTTAGATTGTATCTAGGACCAAAGCCATGTAATTTTCCTATAAGCAATGTAAATTCAATTTCAAATTAATAAAATAAGGAATTTTTCAATTTTGGTTTTCTTATTTATTCTAATAATTAAATAAGTGGCGACTCCATTGAAAACCCTTAATTTAAAGGGGAAAATATAACTAGTCGAACCTCCATTTTGAGAAGCAATAACACGACTCCACCCATTCACGTGGGTTGAGCCTAAAATCCTAAAAACGGGCCGGGGGCGTAGTCTCTCACAGTATTGACCCCTTGGGTGGATTAACTAATTAATTAGCCAAGTTAATTAATTAGGTTAATATGTGTGGTAGCACAAACAAATCACCAACTAAGTTAAATTCAGTGGAAAATAAATTTGACACAATGATTTGTTTACGAATGGGGAAAACCTCTGACATAAAACCCAACCGGGTGAATTTAAGTTCACAACTTCCGAAAATTCACTATTATCAAAACAAGTGGTTACAAGTAAAGGAATCACAATACCTTATACCAACCTACAGTTGAACCCTTACCCCAATACATAATTGGACTTGTAATGTAGTGATAATCTCTCATTTCAATGCATGGCTCCAAGTACGTGACTAACTAATCGATGCACAGATTTCAGTATGTGACTAACACACCAACTTGAGAACGATGTTAGCTGCAAAGTTCTTCAGTTCATTCACACGATGAAGATCAAGAAACTCCTTCATCACAAAATCCTACGGCGTACAAACACAGCAGCTTCTTCAAGAGAAAGATAAACTAGGACATATGTCTCTGGTCACAATATGCATGCAACAACAAGTGCAACCCTTTTATGACGGCCCTTAAAATAATCCTTATATATGTCTAGAGTTTATAGAAAAGAAAACCTAAACACATAGCTTGGATATGCGTGAAAAACAGTTATGAAAAACTATAATTCAGAGTTGTTTACTGCGACTAAATGCGTAAGGTCCCTACTCCTATCTATCATTGTCAAGGAGATTGTTTAATTGCCCAAAACAATGGGCCCAAAGAAATTATTCAATTGCCCAAAACAACGGGCCCAAAGAGAAATATTGTTCTTGGCTTACAAAAAAAAAAGGGAGAAAAGAAAGAAAAAACATAAAAATTACTGCTCATCAAGGACAAGGTTTGCAGGGGTTGTAATTATGACCTCTCCCATTACCTCAGCAACGTCTGTGGCCTCCTTCGCCACATTCTCTACTGTAACCTCGGAGGGACGATCAGCCAAGAGCTCCTTCTCAACGTCATCTATAACCAAGCCAGAGAGGTCCAAGTTAGGGTGATACTTTGCCATCCACTTCATGAGAAGATCAAAGCCCTCCACATAGTACTTGCACAACTCATCGGAATAATCGTCAGAGTCTTTGAATTCCTCTATCGCTGTGGACCCAACTTTCTATAGTTTCAGCTCCAGGTCACCAGTTTGCTTGTCCTTCAGTTTGCAGAAGTCTTTCTCCACTTGTAGAATTTTCTCCAAGATTGCCACACGTTCTTTATCATTTTTAGCTTCAATGGTAAGAATGTTAACCTTGTTCTTAAGTGTCTCGTTCTCAGCAGAAAGGGACTTGACCATAAGTTCAGACGAGGCCACTTTCTTCTCCAAATCCAGGAGCTTCCTAGAAATAAACAAAGACTCCCCCAAAGCCTATAAAAAATCTCCCTTAGCAGAAGCAAAGCAAAGAAAAAGAAGAAGTAAAAGACAGCCTACAACGCTTACCTGCACAAGCTTTTGGATATGAGACGACATCACCTCACTAGATGACTTCGCCATTAGGAGGCTTAGGTCATCCACAGAGAGTGCCTCATGAGCCTTCAAAGCCGCCGCGTCGGCATCATCCCAAAAGGTAGGAAGAAAAGACTTACCACCACCTTCTTCTTCTTCCTAACCTCTTCTCCAGCAGAGGTAATAACATCCAATGATGAAGTGGGAGAGGCAGGGCGCTTGGCAGGTGAGTGGGCAAGAGGAGGGGTCACCACAAGATCTTTTTTAGAAATGTCACTCATCTTTTTCTTGGACAAAAGACCACTGACAATACCACCCTTGGTCTTCTTCTCTTGGGCCTCAGCCAATTTCTACTTACTAAACCTAGTCGTCATTCCTAAAAGGACAAAGAAATAATATTTTAAAAAAAAAAAAAAAAAAAGACAAAAGGAAAGAGGCACGTACTCTTTTTTACAACTTCTTGAACCTTAGTAGATGGTTTCGGACCTAAAAAGTGAAGAAATAAAGATTGAGAAGAAACGTGCTTGTCAAAATCTTTGACGGACTCCAAATACTCCTTTACTCTTTCAGCTCTACACTGATACCTCTCCTTCAGACGAGGACGTTGGGACACTGCAAACAAAAACACAAGTCACCTATCATCGTCACTCATCAAAGAGGGGAAAGCAACTGAAAGACAAGAAAGACACACCAAACACGGGAACTCCCCAACTGCGAAAAAACTTGGGGGCTTCATCCAGGTCCTTACTAGGGACAAACTCCCAACCACTTCCAAAGACAAAAAAGAAATTTGGCTTCCAATTTCGGAGAGATGATGGGTAATTAAGTATTAACCTAGAAGCCCTATCCCACGGCTTAAACTCATAATAGCCGGGGTCCTTTGATTTCCTCAGACAATAAAAATGAAGGAATTCGTCCCTCCTAATGACATCACCATCAGTGGCGGACATTCACACCACCATGCAAGAGACAATGATTTGCCGAGAGCTAGGCACTAATTGTGCCGGAGTAAGATGCAAATAAGAAAAAAGCTCCTTAACAAAGGGATGAACAGGGAAATGAAGGCCACTAGTAAAATCAGCCTCGTAAAAACAAACCTCGTCAGCATACGAGTGACAAACCCTCTCTTTGTCACTTGGGATCCTAATTTTTACTGAATCAGGGAACTAAAACCTGCTACACGTCCTTTCCCGTAAGGGAACATGAGATGTTTTAAGCTTTATAAGGGGTGGAAGGAGAAGTAGACTCCGAAATCACGCGATCATTAGACGAAGACAACCTTGTCTCCAGGTCAGTAGACCTAACCCCTAACATCTTTAACAACCTAGCTACCTCAGCAGAATGGGAAACCAGAGGGAACAACGAAGAAAGGGCAAAATTATATGGACATTCCTCCCCCATGAAGAGACTGACCCATTTGAGACACTCTCCCTCTATAGACTTGAGAAAACAACCTAAATGAGCAAAAAGAAAAGCTATTGAAGGACAATCAAACCTAACAGCAGAATAATCTACCATGGAAGAATAGGAAAAGAAGTAGGAGCACGAAGAACTTACCAGGGAAACGCAAGACAAAGAAAGGAAGCTTGAAGGAGAGACAAACCTTATAACGAAAACTGAATAAGAAAAAAATATAGAAGAAAGGGAAATAGGAGGGAAAAATGCAAAGCAAGTGGCCAAGACGTACGCGGGAAAACCGAGACATGTCCGCACGTCAAACGCATCCTAGCTGTACATGTGGCATTCAACTACTCAAGCATCAAATCGTTATAAATGCACAGTACACGGAATACGAAGCATCAGACGAATTTGTTCTTATCTCATCATAGAATGAGCTGTGAATTTCGAACAAAGATTCTGTAACCCAGTAGCCGTTGAACATAAATACAGCAATTCATTACCCATTGATAAGGCACACGACTATAAAAGAGAAGGTAACAGAAGTTAAAGGTACACACAAATACTCTAAGAAATCACTCCCTACTCATTTTCTCTTTAGAATCTTTCTCCTTTACTGACTTAAGCATCGAAGATGGTTTGACTAACGCCACACTGGCGTGTTACTCTTCCACCCAATTCATTTTGTAGGTTTTATAGTGCTCAATTTAGATGTTAACTATGAGACTTTAATAATCTATATATTTCTAAAAGCTAAAACGTAGCATTTACTGTTGCTACGCTCTAGTTGAGTCATATCAGCGTCCACGTCATTATCTTTTCTTTTCTTTTTTTTCCCAATTTTCCTATAATTGTTTTTAACATTTTTTTTTTAATATTTAAACTTCTCCAACCTTTCTCCCTTCCTTACCTTTTCATCTCCCAACTATTTCTCCAACCTTTCTCTCCCATTCCTTACCTTTTCATCTCCCCACTACATCTCCAACCTTTCTCCCTTTCTTACTTTTTCATCTCCCCACTACCCTTTAAATTAATATCATTCTTCTTTTTTCCCTTCATATTTCTTTATTTTTGTCTTTTCTTATTCACACCCTCTAACTATGAATTTGTCGCTATCTCTTCCATTCTATGCATAGTTTTCCCTCACAACAAAAATGTTGTTTCTCTCTCTCTCTCTCTCTCTCTCAAATTTTTGGTGGATTTTTTTTTCTTGCATATCTGCTTTAGGTTGATAATTTTTTATACTCTTTAAAACTCTTCTTTGGGTTAATGCACTTTAGATTTGTTTTTAATTTTTTTTTTTGGTTCTCTTTGATTGTTAAATGTTATCCTATTGCATTATAAAGAGTTAAATATAGCATATAAAAATATAATATTATTCTATTACATAGCATGAATTGGATAATTTGGTATTTATTGTAAATTGATATTTCTTTTATTACATAGAATGATTTTTTATAGTGCTTAATTTAGATGTTAACTATGAGACTTTACTAATTTTTTTTTTATTCTTTAATCCTTTATTGTGGACAAAGTACTCTTAATAATTGTATTAGAAGTACACTATAATGCCATTTATTTAGAGAAAAGCAAAGGTTAACCAAACGAAAATAAACGGATGGGTGACAAATTTTTGCTTTGGCAATTTTATTATTATTATTATTATTATTATTACAATGCATATATAGAAATTCAAGTCTTAGATTTTGCTAATAATTTTTTATATGATAATATGTTTTGGGTGGATGAAATTACAACAAATTCTTTTCCTAATTGGTTCAATTAATCATTGTTATTAATTTTCTTTGTTACATTTTTCGGTGTTTTGGATTGTAGGCAAAGAAAATAAGGTTTGAGAACATTTGTTTAAAACTAAAAGAATGATTTCTGTAAGGTTGAATTTAATCAACCATCTTGTTAGCTTTATTCCGTGCCAAATTTGCTTGTATTTTAGCAATTAGTAACCCTGTATTTAGGTGGGATTATTATAAGGGTAGTGTGTGAGAAGATGTGAAGAAAAGCTCAAGTATGTGCAAAGAAGCAGAGTTTTGCAGCTAGAACTCGCAGGTTACTCACGATTGCAAGCCGCCAACTGCAGGCACGTGAGAAGCACACAGGGAGCTGAAGGGTCGCGCTAGCTATCGCACTACAAGACAAAAGTCCTAGGCTGGCCAGGCCGTTATCTTGCGGCTTGAACTCGCGACTCAGACCAGTCGTGAGGCCAAGTCGCCAAACCACTCTGTTTGGGAAAAACTGACTCTTCACATTCCTTTCTCACTCCACTATATATAGACCCTTATACCCATCAAATGTAGAGAGCTTCCAGAGAGAATTTTGTGAGAGAAACCCTAGAGAAAAACAAGATTGCCTCTTCCCCAATCTTTACCTTAGAGACTCTACAAATTCCTCTACTCTATTCCTCTCCATTGTCATACCTTTAAGAGGTTTTTGACCAAATCCTTTTCTCACCATACCCACATCCGTGAGAAGGTTTATTTGGTACTGTTGGGAAGCAGTTAGGAAGGAACCAATCTACATTGGTTGATGCTATGGTTTAGTAGTGGAATCCGAGAAGCTAAAGAAGAAATAGGTTCAGCGTAACCTCGTTGGAGCAAGAAGCTTGGAGGGCTTAGGTACTTGGGTATATTAGGCTTGGAGGGTCTTCTGCTGTTCATGTATCCCAACTACATTCTTTAGTGGATTATTTACTGCTTGGAGGGCGGCGGAGAGGTTTTATGTCGAGTGCTTCGGTTTCCTATTCGATAATACATCGTGTGTTGTTCGTGTGTTTGCATCTTCCTTCACTTTATCTTTGCCTTGTATTTAATGCTGTGGTTGTGTTTATATTTGGTTTAGATTTTTTATCAATTCTGAGTTTGGCTAATGTTCATATTCCGCACATTAATTGTTTGATAATAAGTTTGGATTGATAATTTGCAATTTGGGGTCTAAATGTTCAAAGGTGTTTCATACCCATGTTGAACATTCAGTTGGTATTAGAGCGGGTACACTTGTTGTGGTTTAAATACCTAAGTGTGATCCCTGACCCCCCTTTGAGATAGATAGATCACAATCTCTTAATGTACCACCATTTTTTTATGGTAATAACTATGCTTTTTGGAAGGTCAAAATGAGGGCATTCCTTTGCTCTATCGATGATGCAATATGGGATGTAGTTGAAGTGGGTTGGACACGGCCGGAGGCTACCAAGTCCACTTGGGATAAGGCTGCACTTGCAGCGGCCAATGCAAACAGCAAAGCATTGAATGCTATCTTCTGTGGTGTTTCTCCAGAAGAATTTTACCGGATTTCACATATTACCATTACTAAGGAAGCATGGGAAATTCTGGAGACAACCTATAGAAGGGACTAAGAAATTAAAGGACACCAAACTTCAGATGTTGACCACTCGCTTTGAGAAGCTAAAGATGAGTGAGGATGAGTCTTTTGATTCGTTTTACAGTAAATTGAATGAAGTGGTTGTTGGAAAATTTAATTTGGAAGAAAAGACGGAGGACTTGAAAATTGTAAGGAAGATCCTTCGGTCTCTACCAGAGAGTTTCCGAGCCAAAGTTACAACTATTGAAGAGAGCAAAGATCTTGATGACATTAAGGTTCAAGAGCTGGTTGGTTCTCTGCAGACATATGAGTTGTCCCTGCTCTCACAGAAGAAGAGCAAATCCCTTGCTCTTAAAACAATTGATAAGAGAGTAATATCTCTTGATTCTTCGGAAGAAGATGGAGTAGATAAAGATGTGGCTTACCTTGCATAAAACTTTCGAAAGTTCCTAAAGCTCAAGAACAGTGGAAAATTTGGTAACAAGGGAAAATTTCAGAGTTCTGAGAATGAGAAGAAAGAATTCCGAAGAAAAGATGGTAGAGATTCTTAATCTTCACTAGGAATTACATGCTTCGAGTGTAATGGACATGGACACTTCAAAAAGGAATGTCCCAACTATTTGAAGTCCAAAGGAAAGGTCTATGCTACTATTCTGAGTGACTCGGATTCATCAAACTCTGACTCAAAAGAGAGCTGTGATGGAGAAGGAAATTTCTCCGCATTCATGACCATTGCTCATGTGGAATCCTCAGATGATTTGGATACACTTGTGAAGGAGCTTAGTGAGCATTCTGATTTGGAGTCTATTGGGATTGTTGAGGAATCAGATGCTGAAGAGGATAGAAATACAACTAGTCTTTAAGAGAATTACACCTTACTTCTTAAGAGATCAGGAGAGTATACAAGGGTGGCAAAGGCGGCTGTGAAGAAGATGAAGAAAGCTGAGGAGGACTACAAAAGTCTCCTGGCCAGATATAAGGAGGCAAAGTCTGAAATTGAGACACTAAATGGTGAGCTATCAGAAGCTTATACCAAAGTAAGATTTCTTGAGCAAGAGGTGGTGCAAGCACAAGCCAAGATAGAAAGGGTCTCCTCCAAGAAGCTGGAAGATGTTATATCATCTCAAAAACACTTCTCAGATAAGTCTGGGTTGGGTTATACCAGAGGGAGTAGCTCATCAGCAAATGTCACCAAAGAAGTGAAATTCGTAAAGGCCAAAGAGACAGTTGTAGAAGAGCCCGTTCCTGAGAAAGTTAAGGCTGAACAGAAAAAGAAGGTGGTTGATCAACGGGTGTTTAATAAGCCCCATAATCAATTAGAAGGCAGAGTTGAAGCTAGAGGAAGATCTCTTCCAAGACCACAACGGGGTCATGGAATGAACTATGTTTGTCACTATTGCAGATTGCAAAGACATACCAGACCTAACTGCCAAAAGTTGAGAGCACTGAAATACAAGTGCTCCTCGGTCACAAGGAAGAAGAAATGACAAGAGGTCTTGGGGTGTTGAACAACCGAAAAGTCAGAACAGTGATTTCGAAATGATGGACGTAATGAAGATGATCGGTGCCTTCACCAACTACCTGGAAAGCTTCACACGAAGGTTTGAAAGTCCTAACTCTCGTACGCAATCCGACAAGGATATCACCCCAAACGCACGTGACGTGTGGGTGACGAAGGATACTCATGCATAAACATTTTAACATCTCCATGCATTAATACTTCCCATATTTTCTGTATATGCTTGGTTATATGCTTCTTGCAAGTTTGAGTTGAAACTTTTGTTTGTGTGTTATTTTTTTTAAAATGTTTTTTCATTGGTGTTCTGTTTTTTATCATTCTTTACTGCTTTTATGTCAAAAATCCAAAAACACATAAAAAATAAAAAAATCCAAAAAGTTTGATCAACTTTGTTAAGTCTTGTCTCAAAGCATGTTTTGCCTTGTACCTTTGTACTAATGGCCTTGTGCATCTATGAGCTTAGCTTGTTCCCTATGCACTCATATCATTGTGGGAAAAATTCTGAAATCTATGTGACTGTTGTAAATAGATCTTCAACCTTGTCATGAATGACTAGTGAATGGTTTTGTTGATCTTGAGACATGCATAGACTCATGCCTTTATATCTTCCCACTCTTTATTTTTGTATTTAAAAAGAGCTCTCCAAATGTAAATCTCCAAATGAAAAGAGATATAGAGCTGCAAAAGCCTGTCGCACGTACTAGTATTCGACTAGGAAAAAGGGAAAGCGACCAAAATAAAATGTATGATGCCCAAAAAGCCAAAGGCTAACTCATCAATTGAAATATCAAAAATTTCAGGCATCTATCTCACAATGAGATTTTTATTCAAAAATGCAAATGATATGATATATACGGAGCCAAATGAAAAGCTTCAAAGAAATGTAATCAAATTTATGTGGGAGGTCATATATGCATGTTTCTATAATTGAGATAGGTCTCATTATCTAGTGCTAGTTGTGTATGCCTTGATTGAATTGATCATTGAAACTTCACATTGGACTAAAGACTATCTCATGTTTGATATCCACACACATCACACAAGTTTATGTTCAATGAATGCCATATTCATTTGTGTGATTGTACTTGATTAAATGTGTTTACACATGCTCAATCTTTGTTTGATCAAACACAAAAAGATTTTTGAGAGTTTTAGCTGTTTTTGGAAAGTATTTTATTTTTACAAAAATGTCAAAAATTTCAAAAACAATTTTGCCTTGTTTTGGCGACTCAATCGCGAGTTAATCCAGTCACATGCTGGCGGGTATGCCTTAGCGACTTATTCGCGGGTAGAAGGTCCAGTCGCAAGGGGTACACAGAGATTTTTGCGACTCAGATCGCGACTCTCTCGCAGGTAGATTTTCCAGTCACGAAAAACACTTGGAAAATTTTTCAAAACTCTTAGTTTCAAAGTGTTTCGCGGCTTACCTTGGCGGCTTATTGGCGACTTATTCCAGTCATGAAAAACGCGTATTTTGCGTTTTAAGGTCAGTTTTTTCAAAAACTTTTTAGTTTTCCCTCGAAATTAAGTGACTGTTTATTGTATTCCCATTTCTCTCTCTAAAACTCACCAAGACACTCTTCGAAAACCCACCATCTCTGTATCTTTTCTTCTCAAATCTTCAAGAAAAAGGTATAGGTTTTCTTGTCTTCATTTCATACTTCATGATTTTGATGTTATTCCCTTGAATCTGCTTGTTGTGTTGTTGGTGTGTGTTTTGAAGGGTTCGAACATGGGTTTGCTTAAAATATTGGGTTTGCTTGATTGGGGTTGGCTATTTCTGATGATAAATATATTTGTTATCATGTTTTAGTGTTAGTACAATTGTTTCTGCTCTGTGCTTTACTGTTTGATAGTTCCTATACTCATTGGGTATATGGGTTTGGGGTTTTTACATTTTTTTTTTTTTGAATATGTGTTTGGACATTCTAGTTTGTTTGTGTTGTTGGCAACATTTTTTTTCACCAGTTCATGTGTGTGCTCTCATTGGCCCATACTCTGTTTGTCTAAATGTGTTTTTAAATGATCTTATATATTTATCACTTTCTGAATGAACTTGGTTGATTTGATGAAGTTCCAATTTGATATACCCACTTTTGGTTATCAATTATGCTTGGTCTATATGCTTTATTGACACTCTGTTACTCTAATTGTTAGTAACTGGTTACTAATTTGTGTAAATTTCCGCATATTCTACTTTGCTCTTGTTGTGGTCTTGTCTGCTTGTTTACAGATGGCATCATCATCTACAAAGAAGAAGTCTATTGCTAAGAATGCTGACAAGAGACTGAAAATGGATCACAACCTTTTTAGATCTATTCAACACTTTGAGAGATATAAAGACTCTTTCATGAAAGGAACCATCATTCAGGAAAGGTTTGTGGATTTAAGGGATCTGAAAGACACATTCATTCCAGGCTGCTTTGAGGGAAGAGGATGGAATAAACTATTAGGTGATTTACCTGAAGTGTGTGAGCCACTGATAAGGGAGTTTTATTCTAATGTCAAGATTAGAGAAGATGAGCTAGATTGTTGGGTAAGAGGAAATGAGTTCACCCTGGATGCCCATCATATTGATGAGGTACTTGGACTTGAGGGTTTAAAGGAGTATGAATTTATCAATTGCAAAGATAGCACGTTATCCTTAGACACTGTCCAAGCTCGGATTGGTGGAGTTAAAGAAGCGAGATGTCTCAACACCAATGCCTTTCCTGTTGACATGAGGTGTCTGACCACCATAATGATATTCAACTTGTATCCTATAATAAAAATGACTACTCTTACTAATGCCAGAGCTATCTTCCTTATGGAGCTTCAAGAGAAAACATTCATTGACATCAACTCTCATATATTTGACACAATAATGGATAAGTCCAGAACAACTTCACGGGCAGAGTTGGTTTTTCCTAGCCTTATCATGAGAATTCTCAGAGCAAAAAGGGTTCCAATTCCTCAAGATCTCAGCCTAATGCCTACACCTTCAGCTATCAACAAGCAAACCATTACAAGGATTCAAGCTCGCCTTCCGGGTGATGAAGATGAGGAAGGGGCTGATCAAGAAGAAGGTGATCCAATGGAGATAGAGACTGAGGCTGCAGGACAGACTTTCACACCAAAAAGCAGAACCAAGAGGAGCAGGGCATCTACTTCATCAGCTGTACCTCCTGATGCATTCCAGATCATTCTGGAGTGGCTTGATGGTCTTAGGGAAGTTCAACATCAGCATACTGAAAGGATGACAGCCATGTAGGATCAGCTTGATGTCCTTTCAGCTAAGTTTGACAACATCTACACTAACCAGGAGCACTGACCCTTTGGCCATTCCGGTCAAAAAGGGGGAGAATTTTTGGGATGGGAATGCTTATTTAAGGGGGAGCATTCATAATCATATGTGCTGTTTTGGTTATAGTTGGGAATGCTTATTTGAGGGGGAGCATTCATAATCATATGTGCTGTTTTGGTTATAGTTTTGCTACTATGTGTTGGCTAACTGTTGTTACTATAGGTTTTAGTCTTGGTTTGGATTAAACTCATAACTCTTGGATGATTTGAAACTTTGATGATATTCACTTATATATTGACGATGTTATTCAGTTATTTGCTTTGTTTTGTTTTGTTTATATTTGTACCCATGTTGCTTATGTAAGCTTTAAGGGTTTGTTTTTTATGCTCTTTTGCAGTTTGTAGGCTTCTATAGTTTGTACCATGTATTTGCAATACTTTGCTTATGCAACCTTTATGCTTTATGCTTGAGTACTTGTTAATGCTTTGCATTCTCTTATGTACATCACTCTTGTGCCCTTGTAGGATTGTTCCTAGATGCATATATGTTTGTATGCATTGGTTGAGTGTTGGACATGCCAATGATACTTTGCATATAAGCTTATTTGCTTGCATGTCTGGATGTTCATTCCTTGTGTGAATGAGTATTGTGATCACTATTGTATAGGGATTGCCTGTTTTGGTCAAGCCATGGTCTATTACTTTATTCCATTATTGGTTGATCATTTTATAATTGCTCCATATGCATTTCAAGTTTTCTGCATACAATGATATTGTTGTATTGTTGTGTTTCAGGAGATACTTGTTCATATGTTTCAAGAGCTTATTAGAATCTAAAATTAGGTATGAGTGAGTTTTGATCAACTGTTCCCAACTCACGCTTTAAGTCTAGAGTCTGTTATAGGGTTTTGTCACGGAATAGCCAAAGGGGGAGATTGTAAGGTTGAATTTAATCAACCATCTTGTTGGCTTTATTCCGTTCCAAATTTGCTTGTATTTTAGCAATTAGTAACCCTGTATTTAGGTGGGATTATTGTAAGGGTAGTGTGTGAGAAGATGTGAAGAAAAGCTCAAGTATGTGCAAAGAAGCAGAGTTTCGCGGCTAGAACTCGCGGCTGCAAGCCGCCAACTGCAGGCATGTGAGAAGTACACAGGGAGCTGAAGGGTCGCGCCAGCTGTCGCATTACAGGACAAAAGTCCCAAGTTGGCTAGGCCGTTATCTTGCGGCTTGAACTCGCGACTCAGACCAGTCGTGAGGCCAAGTCGCCAAACCACCCTGTTTGGGAAAAACTGACTCTTCGCATTCCTTTCTCACTCCACTATATATAGACCCTTATACCCATCAAATGTAAAGAGTTTCTAGAGAGAATTTTGTGAGAGAAATCCTAGAGAAAAACAAGATTGCCTTATCCCCAATTTTTACCTTAGAGGTTCTACAAATTCCTCTACTTTCTTCCTCTCCATTGTCATACCCTTGAGAGGTTTTTGACCAAAAACTTTTCTCACCATACCCACATCCATGAAAAGGTTTATTTGGTACTGTTGGGCAGCAGTTAGGAAGGAACCAATCTACATTGGTTAATGCTATGGTTTAGTAATGGAATCTGGGAAGCTAAAGAAGAAATAGGTTCGGCGTAACCTCATTGGAGCAAGAAGCTTGAAGGGCTTAGGTACTTGGGTAGATTAGGCTTGGAGGGTCTTCTGCTGTTCATGTATCCCAACTACATTCTTTAATGGATTATTTACCGCTTGGAGGGCGGCGAAGAGGTTTTACGACGAGGGCTTCGGTTTCCTCTTCGATAACACATCGTGTGTTATTCGTGTGTTTGCATCTTCCTTCACTTTATCTTTGCCTTATATTTAATGCTGTGGTTGTGTTTATATTTGGCTTAAATTGTTTATCAATTTTGTGTTTGGCTTATGTTCATATTCCACACATTAATTGTTTGATAATAAGTTTGGATTGCTAATTTGCAATTTGGGGTCTAAACGTTCAAGGGTGTTTCATACCCATGTTGTTAAAGCATTGTATCAAGCTTTGATAGTATTGTTAAGAAATTTAGATCATATGCACCTGAAACCAAAGCCAATTTCATACTCCTTTTGACACTAATTTCTCACTCTTTGTCTCTCTATCTCTCCAGTCTTATTTTTCTTTTGGCCTTTTGATATTTTGTGAAACTGGAATATATAAAAGAACATGAAAACTAATATTGAATGGAGAAAACCTTTCATTTTTTAAATTAATGAAATTAAAAGTGGAAGAGTTCAAGAAGTTGGAAAAGGGAATAGAACCAAATCTTTTAATTTTCTGCATTTATGGCTTAAACTAATCATTGATAAGAACATGAGAGGTAAAAAGCTAAATGAAAAAGTATTCATACAAAACGCCACATGGCAGAACCTCCTGCACTTCCGCATGAGATTTCTACTTTTATATATATACTAGTTGCAGACCCACGTGATGCGTGAGAATAGATAATTATTTTATAATTGTGACATAAAATATAATTTTTTTTCTAAATTTTGTTGAAGATAATTTTGTTTTTCCTAAAAATTAAACAATTTCTAAAATTATTTCATCTTTCTAACTCTACCAATATATCATTTTTATTATTTTGGGTTGCGTTTGTTTGATATTATTCCTTTATGAGATGGTCCATATTATTCGAAATTGTGTTGTAGTGCACTATGTTTTTCTAATTTCTTTTCTTGTGCAATTAAACTTTTTAAGTTTTGAATAAATCATTCAAATTCCTCATTCTCTTAAAGAAGATTATTATGAAAATAAAAAAATCATAACAAAATTGCACTTAATGTTACTCAAATAATTTATAGACACATTTGAATGCATAACCAAGACTTTTTATTTTTATATAAATTCAAATCTCATTTACAAAATAACTAAGTAACTCAAACAAAAATCAAACCAAAACTATAAAAGGGAGAGAGATTACTTGTGATGGAAAACTCGAAAATATAACACTAAAATGTATTAACCCAAAATAAAGTTATAAAAAATACAATGATTCGTCGACCTAAAGTAGAGTTGCAAGAAAGAATAAAAAATTGACACAGAGAGAGAGAGAGAGAGAGAGAGAGAGAGAGAGAGAGAGAGAGAAACAAATTTATAAAAAATAAGATAAGAACAAAAAGGGTAAAAATATAAGATATATGAATAAACTTCAAATTATTCCAGTCATGCTATATAATATAATAATGATATATTTTTATACTATCTTTATAATGTAAAAAGATGACATCTATTAAACCAAAGAAAAAAAATACCATCATAAAAATACAAAATTAAATCACATCAATCTAAAGTAAAGTTCTAAAAAACATAAAAATTCATTAACTTAAAGTAAGCTTTGAAAACAACTTACATTGATAATATGAGATTGAAATAATTCAATAATCTACAACAAAAATTTAATTATTCAATAACTGAAAATATACTTGCCCTTTTTTATGGTGTAATATGAAGCTAGCCATACCACATCAACCACATTATAGGATGTAAAAAATTATATATATATATATATATATAAAAGAAGGAAAATAATTGTGAAACTTTTCAATTCGCAATTCTCAATAATACTTTGGAAAGGAACTCATTATCTCAACCAAAGAAAAAATAATGAAAACTTAGAAACTTGTATGGTCTAGGCATATTTGATAACTCAAAAGGATATGCATCTCAAAATTTGGCATGGTCATGTTCAATTTAGGCCAAGTATATATAAATATATAGGTTCATTAATTACTTCAGTTCAACACATAACAATGATAACATAAACAACAATTGTAATTGAAAATTAAGAGTGGTATACTTAGGCTTCCCAAGCATTAGTGGTATACTTATTCCTTACTCCCATATCTACATCAGATTTGCTGAAATCACAAACATGAATTCTCTGATGTGGCTTGATGCAAATGAGCTGCAAACAAATATTAATGACAAATACCAAAAAAAAAAAACTTCTGATACATTGAACCATGATCACAAAGGATTGGGAGTGGACCATGATTTCTATAGCAAAACAAATCCATAGGAGTCACATAATAGGAATTCAAGACCACCAAAAAATGAAAAAAAAAAATTTTTGAGAGAAAGAGGGAGAGACAACATTTTGTGTGTGAGAAAACTACGCACCGAATGTGAGAGAGAATTAGAAATTTATAATAAGAAGATGAGAATAAGAATAGCCAAAAATAAAGGAAGATAAAGGGATAGAAGAAGGGAGATATTAAGGTAGTTAGTAGTGGGAAGATGAAAAGGTTTGAGAATGTGTAACAATAAGCTCAAAAAATTAATAAAAAGAAAGAGTTAAAAGAGAGAGAGACTTAAGAGAGAGAGAGAGAGAGAGAGAGAGAGAGAGAGAGTTGGAAGTAAGTGGATGATATGGCTGTTGATGTGTCTCAACAGAAGAGTAGCAATAATAAATGCTACGCTTCAGCTTTTAGATATATATAGATATAGATTGATTGATTGATTGATTTGCTAATTATTGTTTACATTTTTTGGTAAAACTTTGGCGGCTTGCTTGAAGGATACATGTGAACTGGCTGATGAAGATGAATAGAACACTAATAAGTAGTCTTCAATTTCTTCAAGAAATAATGATCCTGGAAAAGGATGGAATTACACTTTGTGACTTGTGAGATTACAATTGCATGCACCAGCAGCATTTTGGGCATTGCACAGAGACCACCTGGACCCATGTATCATAATATATGCCACCACCTAAATACATAAGATGTTTTTCTCAAAAAAAAAAAATACATAAGATGTGTTTTCTGAGCACTCAAAAATTGATGTTTGCCTAATTTAAATACTCACAATAATTCATTAATTACTCATTATTAATCAATCAGTACTAAAATATGTACAACATAATATGATTGGGTTTGTTTTGGTTCAAGATATCCTGAATTTTATCTTATTCTTAATAAAGTTGCGATCCTTTCATAAATAATAATAATAAATCAAATCTATATTATATATATATATATATATTACA
The DNA here is from genome assembly GCA_023621385.1 of Quercus gilva. NCBI lineage: Eukaryota > Viridiplantae > Streptophyta > Magnoliopsida > Fagales > Fagaceae > Quercus > Quercus gilva. The sequence goes on from CM042477.1 coordinate 98,530,860, forward strand.
GTATACATACAGAAATTTTAGTTTGGTTTTAGTTATGAAGCGCAAATTGTTTTTTGGTCAAACTTTCCCATACATTTTATAAGTTAGCATTTAGTTTAAAACAATTAAAATCTTTTTGATTTTTTCTCCAAAAAAAAAAAATTCTTTTTGATTTTGCCAAAAACCTTGTAGCCGGTGAAATGGCGGTTATACAGAAAAATCGTTGAATGTAGAGCTCATTTCTTCTTCAAATGCCCTTTCTCCAAGAGGATTTGGAGAAATATATTATGCTTGTCTGTATGTCTTGCTAAATTGGGTTGGTGTGAAATAAGATTTCACCTGCTAAAGCAAGAAAAAATAAGATTTTAAAAAGTTATACAGAAAAGCTAAAGCTAAGCTTATAAACTTTTTTTTTTTTTTTTTTCTTTTGAGAAATTAAGCTTATAAACTCTAGCCAAACCGACACTAAGGGTACGTTTGGTACGCTGTAATAGATCCTGTAATGGAATAGTTATTCATGTGTAATATCAATTCAGTCATTTGGTTGCATCTTTATTACATGGATTAGTCATTACATTAGAATAACTATTCTTTAAATTGAAGAATAGTTATTCCTCTTTAAAATGGATGTAATAACTATTCCTTAGTGCATATAATAGATTTTAAAATTAATATATTTTCAAAAATATAAAATTTCCTTATACATCATCTTTTACAAACTTTCCTTATGTAACAACCAAACTTATGAATAGTAATAGTTATTCCATTACAATATCATTTATTCTCAGTAATAAAGATTACTATTCCTATTGTAATCTACATTCAGTGTACCAAACGTACCCTAAGGGTCCAGTCCAAACTTTCTTCTTTCCATATATTGTTTAGAACTCTTATATATTTTCAATAAACCTGATAACTTTTCTGAATCTTGCCCCATCTTGTTAAAATTTCCCAAATATTAACAAGGATATAGAACAACCTAATGTTCGTGGGGACATTTTTTTTTTTTTGGATTATGGAGTGTGACGAGGGGCTGGGGTTGGGCCCGATTACTAAAGATCCTATGAACTTGGGTCATCAATTTGGCCCAAAATTCTATACAGCCAATTCTCCAATAACCAGCGCCATTTTATGGTTGGTTATCGTTATTTCAGTCCAAGCAACAAGAATCCACAAAGCTTAAGCCTAGTGCAACTAAAATGAAGTGTTGTTAGCTCAACTTGTGAAATTTTTTATTATCAATAAGAGATTTATGATTTGATTTCCACCTACATAAAAAATCAATTTGTATTTTGGTCTAATGATAAAAAACAATTATCAGAAGTGGACGTCATAGCCTGAAACTCTCTTAAAATAAAATAAACTAGTCGCTAACTCGTGCGATGCACGGGATAGTTAAATAAAAGGACAATTAACCAACATCACGTTAAGGTAAAAGAATTAGTGAGAGACTAATTTGCCCACTAAGAATTTAAAAGAAAAAAAATATTGATATAATAAAATCTAAGAAATTTAGAAATAGAAAATTGGGTTAATAATATGCATATTATAGACATTTTGCTAGTTAGCGTTAAAAAAAAAATGGTTCTGTCATAATTAAATAAAATACAATAGGAATAAATATTTAACTTCTATACTTTTCTATAGTTTAGAAGTGTTGTCTAACGTAGAATGTTATTGGGTTGTAAAAAAGATTTTTATAAAATGTTAATACCATATATATATGCTTATATTGTCAATGTCTCACTGCAGGTGCATAGTTACTGAAACCTACAAAGTAATTTACAATTCTTAAATTAATAAAGCAAAATTCCCAAAAGTTATATATATACACACACTCAAAACTGATATAAACTACAAAGATAAAAACAAATCTTATTTAGTCGAATTAATAACAATATAAACAATTCAAAACATGAAACATTATCAAATTTATAACATATAATTTCATTATCTTTTACGTTGAATCCAAACAAATAATTAATTGAAATTAATCCAAAAAAATAATTAATCAACCTAAAATCAAAGATTTAATTAAGAAAACAAAAAATCACATGAACTCAAAATAAAAATTCTCAATAAAGAAAAAAACATATAAGGTAAAGAATTAAGATCAACCTACTAAGACACAAATACCAAAAACCCCAAAACTTAAACTTTCCAAATTTTATAGAATCCCCAAATTCTACTTCAAAACCAAACAAAACCCTTCAAATTCAAAAAATTCATATATAATTTACCAAATAAAAATTTATCACACCTTGGGTTGGAAGATATAGGTTGCAACTTTGATTTTTTTCCAAAAAATAGAGATGCTTCATCTGCCGTATACAATATAAAATAATTATTAGAAATTTCAACCCAAAAACCAAACCCACAAAAACACTATCAAAATATAGAGATTAACCCAAACACTTAGAAGAAAATAAATTCTAAACATAACAAAACAATAAGATAGAATGAAAATTTCAGGCACATATGAAAGCAAATAAAAAAGACAAAACTTACGTTTTTTTTTTTTTTTTTTTTAGTTGAGTCTCTCTCCTTCTTATTTTTTTAATTTTAAAGTGAAGTTAAGTTTAGGGTTTTGAGATGGTAATTGTTAGGGTTTTAAGGAGAGAAAAGAGAGTCCTACCAGGAGTCTAAATAATATAAACAATTCAAAACATGGAACATTATCAAATTTATAATACCTAATTCCATTATCTTTTACGTTGAATCCGAATAAATAATTAATCAACCAAAAATCAAAACTTTAATATAAAACAAAAAATCACATGAACCCAAATAAAAATTCTCAATAAAGCAAGAACATATAAAAATTTACCACACCTTAGGCTGGAAGACATAGGTTGCAGTTTTGATTTTTCTCCAAAAAATAGAGATGCTTCATCTGCCATATACAATATATAATAATTATTAGAATTTCAACCCAAAAACCAAACCCATAAAAACACTATCAAAATATAGAGATTAACCCAAATACTTAAAAGAAAATCAATTCTAAACATAATAAAACAATAAGATAGAATGAAAATTTCAAGCACATATGAAAGCAAATAAAAAAGACAAAACCTACGTTTTTTTTTTTTTTTACATGAGTCTCTCTCCTTCTTATTTTTTTAATCTTAAAGTGAAGTTGAGTTTAGGGTTTTGAGATGGTAATTTCTAGGGTTTTAAGGAGAGAAGAGAGAGTCCTACCAGGAGTCTCTTTTTTTTTTTTTTTTTTTTTCTTAATCCTAAAGTTTTTTTTTTTTTTTTTTTTTTTTTGTGATAAGTTGATGTAGGATATTGTTATTTTGGTATTTTTATGCAAAAAACGTTATTTTAGGTCTAGGTGATTTATTTCCTTGTTTTTAGGTTCTTTTAACGTTTTTTTAGGTCAAATTTGGTTCCTATTATGGTTAGGTATTAATTAGGACTTATTTTAGAATATATTTTCTTGTCCATCAAGTTTTATGGAGCCCTTAAATAGGCCTCCAAGTTTGTATACGTTTTTTAATATTATTGATATTAATAAAAATTTAAATTTTTGTCTATTGTTTTTCTGGTGGATTCTATATAAGATATAAAACCTAAAATAAAAAGAAAAAGAAAATAGTGATAATGTGGAAAATTTTGAGAGCTTCAGAGGCTTCGGTTATATATATATATATATATAGATAAATAAATTCAAGTGTTGTTGGTCTTGCTTTCCACACTACAGGTTGTATTTTGAATTGTTTGATCACTTTGTTATGGAAGTTCATGTTCAACTGCGATAATAAGAAATCCATTAAAAAACATCTGATTATCAAATAGGGGATAAAAATGGCAGGTATTTTTAAGAAACATACATAGCCGAAAGTCACGAAACATAGCAGTGAGTGTACTTGCCATATAGTCCATATAGTCTCCTACTATGGCTGATGCACTACTAGTGTACTTGTTGGATTTTATTCATTACTTGCAGCTAGGCCACAATCACCTATGATCAATTAATTATACAATTTTTTAAAAGAAAGTTTCAGTCTTTCTAGTTTGGTACTTTTTATTTGCAATTAATTTATGATTTCCATGAGAAGAATTTTATAAAATAAGATCACAGCCCATCGGTACGGACAATGCATCGATCAAGCTTTCAAAAAAGTAAGCTATTATCATATAGTCTCTTTTTGAAACTAACACTAAAAGTAGAAGCACAAATATATTCTATTACAAAACAAGAAGCAATGCTTATAATAACCCTTGCGTAAATGTTCATTTTATAAGAGCATAGCTTGAGCACATGGTAATTAAGGTCGTACTCGTCCCTTGGATTTCACTTATTCTTTTCTTCTTTGTCTTCTTTCTGTGGTTGTGCTTTTCTTTGTATAGACAAAGCATCAAGCTTTTTTAAAGTACAAAGAATAATTTTATAGCCTCTTTTTCAAGTTAACACTAAAACTAGAATCGTATATATTCTATCAAGACAAGAAGCAACCCCCACCAGAAGTTCCATTGCATTCTCTCTCATTGTTTGTGCTATATTTCATTCAGTGTCAAAGATATCTTTTGACACTTTATGCCAATATGTAATGACAAGTTGTCACTACGATTAATCATGTTGGGTGCCCGAGTGACAGGGGCGGCTTGATGCATTTGGGGGCCTAAAGCAAAAATTAGTTATCTTATTTCATATATAAAATTATTATTAATCAACATGAACCACGTAGAATTTTTTTTTTTTTTTTTAAAGTTTATAAACACAAAAAAATTTTACAAAACTTTGATGTGGCAAATTGATAATAGTGAGTAAAAGAGTGATATCAGTGGTGAATTTAGTTGAAAACTAGTAAAAGTTTGCGAACTTGACTATTGTGAAAAATGTTGTGAATTTTTTTGTGAATTGCTTTCTTTCTTTTTCTTTTTTTCTTTTAGAAGTGCTACATTCAAAATATTTTTCATGACAAATCTTAGGTGTTAAGTTGCTTCTTATTTTCTAGTTGAACCTACTACTAAAATTATTTTTTTGCTATCAATAACAACCTTTAACAATCTACTATTAAGATTTTTCATAAAAATATTATGAAAAATGTTGTGGAAATAACACTTTTTTTCTCTTTTTTATTTGTTTTTCATTCGATAAGAAAATATTATTTTATTTATTTGTTAATATTTTGGCTTAATTAATACTATCGGCTAAAATTTAGGGGCTTTTTTTTTCACTTGGGGCCTTAGGCGGCCGCATCAATGGCTTATACCATTGAGCCGGCCCTGCCGAGTGATATTCCTTGGGCTTTTGAATTCATTATAAAAGCTGGATATGAATGAATATTGACAACACCTCTAATTAATTTACCTTCATCTCTTTCAGCGCACTTGCTAATTAATCACTTTCTGTTGTATTCTATTGTCAACCCAACTTAACTTTCAGTCTCCTACTATGGCTGATGCACTACTTACTGATCTCTTTAAGCAATTGTCTTCAATCGCTGTTCAGCTGGCTAAACAAGAGATCAAGTTGCTTGTTGGCGTTGATGAAGAAGTCCAAAAGCTTCAAGACAAGCTCAGATTCATCAAGGCAATGCTGGATGATGCCGATAAAAGACATGCAGTGAAGCTGGATACTGAGAAGCTTTGGTTAGAGCAGCTCCAAGACAAATATTACAAGATGGATGACGTTTTGGACACCTGGAACACTGCAAGGATCAAAGCAGAGATAGAGAAAGAGGAAGGAAAACCGGCTGATATTAACGCTCCTGCTGTTGTGAAGAAGAAGGTATGCTCCGTCTTCCCATCTCCATTATGTTGTTTTAACCTTCCACTGCGTCATGATCTTGGTCACAAGATTAAAAAACTGAATGAAAAATTAGATGAGATTTTCAATGACAGAGAGAAGTATGGGATTAACTTTAACAGGCAACCTGAAGTAATTGAGCGACCGATAACTACATCCTTTGTGGATGAATCCAATATAATTGGTCGTGATAGATATAGGGATGACCTATTGAGCGTCCTCTTAGGCAAGGGTAGTCCAAGGGAAAGAAAACCCCATGTCATTTCTTTGGTGGGCATGGGAGGTCTTGGAAAAACCACTCTTGCCCAAATAGCCTACAATCATGGTGAGGTGCAGGCCCATTTTGATAAAAAAATGTGGGTTTGTGTTTCTGATCCTTTCGATCAGTGCAATGTTGCCAAAGCAATCATTGAATCTCTTGAGGGTCAATCTCCCAACGCTACTGAATTGCAAAGTTTGTTAGATAAACTTTGTAGTTTGATTAGGGGAAAGAGGTTCTTTCTTGTCCTAGATGATGTGTGGACTGAAAACTCCACAAAATGGGAGCCTTTCAAAAATGCACTCAAATGTGGTGTTGAACAGGGGCGGAGCCACGTTGTCCCCTGGGGGGGCCGTGGCCCCTGCAAAAAAAAAAAAATTTCCTACAGAGTAGGTATAAAATTTTTTGGGCCCCCACACTCTTGGACATCCAGCCCCCCCATATTTCTCCCACTCCCAATTATAGTTTAGGCCTCTATTCTCATGGGCTTCCAGCCTCTCATACTCCAAATAAAACACAAAATTGGCCCACATACATTTAAATACTAAAATCCAAACACATAACTTCTCCATCTCAAAAACCTACCCCACGGTCCCCCACAAAATCCTTTATTCTTTTCTTTTCTGTCTTCTGTGATACACTTCCCAGTACCGCCTACCAGCCCCCAAAACTCAGTAGCATCAGTCCTCCAGTCCCAAAAAAAAAAAAAAAAAAATTCCTGACCAATTTTTTCTTTCTTCTTGCTTTCTAAAACAAATCACTCAGTATATTTCATTGTCAAATTTTAGGATTTGGAACTTGGTGACTGCCTGGTGAAGTGGTGAGTTTTCTTCTCTTATTTAAGCACTAGACCTTCATCTATTTTCAGTGTCTTTTTTTTTTATTTTCTCAACTATCTACACCTAAATATTCACATGCTTTTTATATTTTCATAAATTTTTAGCGAAATATATAATTGAAGGAATTGGGATGGAGATCATTGATCTCTGAAGCTCCATGTTTTTTGACGACTAGAAACGAAAACGAGATATGGGTTTTACTGATCAGTTGGTTTAGAACACAGAAGAAAGATTGTGCCTTTCTACGAACATGAAAATGTTTTTTTTTTTTTTTCCTGCTTTCTGAAAATAAAAATAAAAATAATGTTAGAGAAAGAGAGAGAGAGAAAGAGGGTGTTTTTGTTTTCGTTATTGCTATTTTTTTTTTTATTATCAAAATGAAATAGAAAAGGGTGCTTCCGTTGCAGTTACTTGTTGCTGTTTTTGTTGGATTGTGTGAGCACTTTGTTTCAAGTAAAGAACTTGGAAAGGCAAGAAAGAAATGTCTATCTATCAAGCCTTGGATGGTCGCTAACCAATGATAAGGAGATTGTTTCAATTTGTTTGTGATGACTGATGAGTCTTGAAGGGAAGAATATCTACAGTTGTAGGCAAATAAGCATTGCCACACGGCCCACCCATTTTTGCACTATGTGATTCTGTGAAGACAGGTAAAATTATTTTGATATATTACATATTTTTGATTAGTTAGATATCATGTGGCTGTAGAAATTGTTAAATTGTTTGGTTTATGTTGCGTACAAATCCTTGTTTAATTTTTGTTTTTGTTTAAGCCTTTAAGGGGTTATTATTAATTAAAGTTGTATTAAAAAAAATTAAAATACAGGAAAATTTTAATAATAGGAATGATAATGATTGATGGGTTTGATTGTTTAAATTATAGTGAAAATTTTATTTTTTCTTGAGTATGAATAACATCATATAACTAAGGAAAAAATTTCTAATTAGAATTTTATTTTTTAAAATTCTTTTCAGGTTAATTTTTGAGTCATATTGTAGCTGCACATTGTAATTTTCTTTGATAATAGTGAAATTTCTGCAACTCCGTGGACGTAGGCATATTACCGAACCACATAAATACTGTTTTGTGCGTATAATTGTTTTTCTTTTGGCATTTTGTTTTCTCTATTTTTTTGTTTCTCACAAGTTTGGAATTTCGGTTGAATTCTCAACATGTTCAAGTATATGATGATAAATGAAAGTTGATAATTTTGTATTCAATAAAGTTAAGAATTATATTTAATATATATCTGTTACAACTCGGCCCCCCCAAGTATTTATTCCTGGCTACGCCCCTGGTGTTGAAGGTAGTAGAATTCTAGTGACCACACGTAAGACAGGGGTTGCAAGCATGATGGAGAGTTCTTCCATAATCGATTTGGGGAAATTGTCCCCCAATGACTGTTGGTTGATTATCAAGAAAATAGCATTTTCTGATGATTATGGAGAGCAATATAGGGATTTAGAAGAGTTGGGCAAACAACTAGCAAATAAGTGTAAAGGTTTGCCACTTGCTGCAAAGATTCTAGGGGGTTACCTACGTGGCAAGATGTGTAAAGAAGAGTGGGAGAAGGTTTTGCACAATGATTTATGGAAATTAGAAGATATCGAAAAAGGTCTTTTGGGGCCATTTTTTTTGAGTTATTATGAATTATCTCCATCAGAGAAACAATGTTTCTTATTTTGTGCTGTCTTTCCAAAAGATTATAAATTCAATAAATTTAAGTTAATCATCAATTGGATGGCACAAGGATATATCAACTCAAAAGAAAATATGGAGATGGAAATGAAAGCAGAGCACTACTTTGAGAATTTAGCCATGCGCTCTTTTTTTCAAGACTTTGGGAAAGATGAGAATGATGGTAAAACTGTAAGTTGCAAAATGCACGATATTGTGCATGACTTTGTGGAATCAATGGCAAAAGATGTGTGCTTCAAAATCAATTATAGTGGTGACAAGGTTGAGAAAGACTTTAAGAGGGCTCGCCAATTGTCATTGGCAGTTAAAGAAACATTTCCTGAGTTTGTCTATGAAGCGAAAAATCTACGCTTTTTAAATTTGGATTTTATTTCTTCTCCGATTATCCAACCTAAGTTATTCAACCATTTGACATGTCTACGTACATTACATTTGGAAGGTGAGTCCATTTTGGAACTTCCAAATGAGGTGAAAAAATTGATACATTTGAGATTACTCGAGTTATCTTGTGTAGATATAAAAGAATTGCCTGAAAGTATATGTGATTTATGTAATTTACAAAGTTTGGATGTTAGAGGGTGTTGGAAACTTGAGAAATTACCTCAGGGGATAGGTAAACTAATTAATTTAAGACACCTCCAATATAAAGAAGTTAGAATAAGAGACCTCGCACTTGAACATACTAAAATAAAATCGTTTCCGAAGGGAATTGGGAGATTAACTTGTCTTAAAACATTAGGATACTTTCCCATAGGTAAGGGCGAAGAAATATGTAAACTGGGAGAATTAGAACATTTGAACCACATTCAAGGGTCACTTCGTATATACGGGTTGAGAAATGTGGTAGATTTTGGTGCAATCGAGAATACATTGAAGAAGAAGAACCACCTCCGTGATTTGTGGCTATTATTTAGCACAGTAGAGGAAGTAGAGGGCAGATTTGAAAAGGAAAAGGAAGAGACAAAGAAAGAGGAGGAAGGGAAAGAGACAGAGGAAGAAAGAAGAAGAAAAATGGAGAAAGATGTAGCCATTCTAAATGCCTTAGAGCCACCTCCCCGCTTGGAATCTTTATACATTAATTTCTATGATGGCACCACAATGTATCCTAATTGGATGATGTCCAAATTGACCAATTTGAAAAGACTTATCATCGGAGAGTGCCCAAACCTAGAGCAGTTGCCTCCTTTGGGGAAGCTGCCGTTGCTCCAAGAATTAAATATAGAGAAAGCTCCAATGATTCGAAAGGTGGGAGATGAATTTTTGGGAATAGACATAGAAGAAGAAGAAGAATTATCAGAATCATCCAACAACAAAGACATCATCATATTCCCAAACCTTAAATCTCTCCAATTTTACGGACTGGCCGAGTGGGAAGAATGGAGTGGGACGGGAGGAACAATAGAAGAAGAAGAAAAAGATAATAGTGCTAATGCTTTTGTTACTAATAATACTCCAAAAATTAAAATAATGCCACTTCTTCATTCCTTGACAATTTGGGATTGCAAAAATCTAAAGTCTCTGCCAGACTACCTGCGTAATACTCCATTACTAAAGGAATTGGATATCTATGGAGGTCCAATTCTCAAGCAGCGTTGCGAAAGAGGGATAGGAGATTACTGGCCCAACATTTCTCACATTCCAAACATCGAAATTCATGGTGAGGACGTGCAAAAAGACGGTCAACTTCCACTTCCAGACGACACTGATTCAGAGGTAACTCTTCTTTTCTTTTCTTGCAAAACTATCCTATCAAATATATAAATACTAATACATATATGGATTTGTGCAAATAGACGCAGCTAATTAACTTCTATATTTAACCCATCAAAAACAATTAATTAATTAATAATACCAACCACGTCCCTTGATAAATTTTCCCAATATCACAAACACACTACCGCCACCAAATTATTCTATTTGTTTGGGTTGTGATCCTTGTTTCTCTAATCTCTCAGTGGTATGAAGAAGATGATGAGGAAGCAAACATTGATTCCGACGAGGAAGCCCCCGAAGCCGCAAACGCCGAAGACTCCGTTGAAGACGACTCCTCCATTCGCACCTTCACCACAGCGGGTGGAGGCTCCGGCTCGGCTCGGCTTGCCACGGTTAAGGAAGTTGAAGATCAAGACGGAGAATCTGAGCTCCTACGCCACGGTTAAGATCGAGAATTCGGATGGCACGAAGGACGGTGGGGCCCACAGCTCTGGAAGGGAGCTCGGTGCCTGGAATCGCTGTTAAAGAAGACGCCACAAAGATCTTCACTGAGAACATTCAGACCAGTGGAGCTTTATAGCGCCAGAGAAGAAAGTTTGAAGAGAGAGGTAACATTATGACGAGACTGGGTAGTAAGAGCAGGGTGTTGAAGAAGACAATTAATGAGGAGGTCAGATTCCCTTTTAAATTGCTCAGTCATTACCTTTAAATCTATGTTTATATTGCCTCTTATTTCTACTTACCTTTAATATTTCTATGTTGGATTAATTGCTCGAATTCCATTGTGTGTTTAGATTAGTGATTATACTAGATAAAACCATTTTAACTTTTTTATTGATTGATTGATTCCAATAAATTTTTGTTTTTAGCTACAAGTAGAGTTTTTTTGAATGATGATGGCTTGAGCAAAGAGAGATATAAAGCCTCTGTTTATGAAACTCTCTCCAAGTTTTTTCCTAATATAAGATGTTCTTCTTGTAATATCTTTTTGTTCTTGATTTCAATTCCGTGTTTTTATTGGCTTGCTTGTTATTTGAGCTATATATTATTTGTTATTTTTTCTTTGATTTATTACTAATTCAGGTGATTAATCTTAACCATCTTGATAAAAATATGTTTTTGCATTTGCCCTTTTGGTGAAATTTAAAAAAAAAAAAAATTAAACCCTAAATGCATTCCTACTATTCCATGTGGACCATGTCAATGTCAATATTGTCTCCCTTATTCAGGTGATTCAGGTTGAACCTGTTCCACTTTTCTCCTTGCTATTCTTTACTTTTATCTCAAACAAACTTAAGCGTCTTTAAATGATCATCATTGTTCAATCCAGGATGCTGGCTCGGGCACATCCATCAAGTAATTATGCTGCCCAGGTCTATTCTGTTCTCATTGACTTTATTCTTTTTGAAGTGTTTCTCTGCATTAATTCTTCTTGATCAAATCTGCCAATTTTAAAGAGAATCAATCTTACTTGAATTAGCTTCACCAAATTATTGTAGGTTAGAAAATTTTATGAAAGATTCATAGAAATGTACGTTTCCCTTGTTACCTGAGATGTGGAGTGTTGCTTGATTGTGGAGTCACCATTTTATCTTGAAGGACCTAGTGGACTGTTTGAATTTATTGTGCAAGGACAAAGAAAATGGACACATGGTTATAGTAATTGTTGAAGTTACGAAACTTCTTCTAGAAAGAATGCATACAAAAGACTAGCAGGACATGAGTATGCAGATATCTCAGGGGATTTAGGTATGGATGCTAGGATGTAAGTCTTGCTTTGGAGTTAACTGTGTTGTTTGCCATGCCTGGAGATTGTGAACATCTCAGTTTTGAAAAATAGCAAGGAAAGAACTTGGAGAGGATTATTTGTGCAGCAACTAATTCTAACTTTAAGGACTGCCTATTATTTCCTTCATTTTGCTTTCTGACATGGTGCTAGAGACGTTAATGTAATTTCAACTACTTGAGTTGGCCCTTTTCAGTTTAGTAAATGGTAAACGTAGCACTAGAACATGACAGTTCCTTCATTTAGGAATTGTTAGCCTCTATACAAGATACAAACTTAAGAACCATTGATTTGGTTATAGGTAAATCATGTGGCAGTTTACATGTTTTCTTTTTTTTTTTTTTTCCCAAAGAAACCTTTAAGGTCCCTAACACTTTTTTTAGTTGTGTAGCAAATTGAGTTATTTTTTGCTTTCTTGATTTGATAAATAACGATTTTGGTGCATTGTGAAGAACATGGTCAGGGCAAGTGTTACGCAATGATATAAAAGTTGTTTTTGGGTGCTAAGATTTAAAAAAAAAAAAAAAAAAAAAAAAAAAGATTTAATGGAAAATCTCTACACCCATAATCCTGGGCTAAAAATAATATAACAGCACAACATTGAGTAGCAGATTGAGTTATTTTATTCTTTCTTGATTTGATAAATAATGATTTTGGTGCATTGGGTAGAACATGGGCAGAGCAGAGATTACGCTATGATATAAAAGTTGTTTTTGGGTGCTAAGATTTAAAAAAAGATAAAAAAATAAAGTTAATGGAAAATCTCCGCACACATTATCCTGAGCTGAAAATAATATAAAAGCAAGGTGTTGAGAGTCGTTTGTAAAAAATTAGTATATCATTTATTGTAATATGATTTATTTAGCAAGTTGTTTTGGTGGGGTGCCTATCAGGAAAGGTGTTCAACAAGAAGTAAAGGGGGAACCACCCGTAACCTGAGCAATTAATTTTGTATTGGTCTTTGTGGAGTTTCTTTATTTTGGATATTTTGAATAATGTGACATTTTTCTTTTAGGCATGCATGTGGATTGATGATGATCAAGACAATGAATCCGGGCAAGAAATCAATGACAAAGATTTTGAGGTTGAGGTATACAAGATTGAGGCCAGTAGTGATGAAGAAGATGGGACTAAGCATAAGGACTTATCAAAAAAGAAGATTGGACTAAGCATAAGGCGGATGGAGAAGTGGAAGTAGACAAGATTTAGTGAGTTGACCAGTACAGAACGATTGACATACACAAAAGTAGACAGATACATATTATGAGCTTGGGTAGTAAGGGCAAGGTGTTGAAGAGTACAGAGGCTTTAAAGATGAAGGATGAGGTGAAATTCCTTGATTACTTGCGTGATCATCATTTTCAATCTGTGATTATTGCTACTTTGTGCCACCTATTATTTCTGGTTACCGTTAATATTTCTATCTTGGATCAATTTTCTGAATCCCATTGTGTTTAGATTAATGATTATAGTTGTTAAAACTATATTATAATTTTATTGATTGGTTTTATTGAATTATTGCATGTTTGTGTGCAAGTGATCATGAAGTTTAGTTACAAGTAGAGTTTTTATAAATGATGATAGTGAGAGATATAAAGCCTCTGTTATTGAAGTTTGGGGTGACTTTGACTCTCCCTTTTTTGAGGATTTATTTGACTCTCACCTTAGAACCAGAACGATCAATCCCTCCCTGCTGCCTTCCTTGCCACTCTTTGGGTTTGTGTTCTTTCTTTGAGATAGATCTGATCATTATAAAATAGAGATGAAAATGATTTCCAGTCATGAATTTTTTAACGCCTTGTTTGATGCAGGAAATTAGGAGGTGTAGGCTTGCAGTTGCAGTGGTAGGAATACTGAAGACAATTGACAATGACATTCCAGTACTCCTCAAGGCATACACAACTCTAAAATCTGATGCTCATGCATATCTCCTGATACAAAACCGTGATTTGATATTGAGCCTCTTATATTGGATGTCATCCTCTTCCTAGTGTGAGATATAAATTATCCTTTGGTTGCAACATTACTGTTCGAAGTCTCAAGAAATACAACATGCAACCCATGTTCAATCGTAATGTATGGTACCTGTGTTGTCAAGTTAATGGGCTACTACAGTGGTAAGCTTCATTCATCTAAATTGCTATTTTACCTTAACAAAGAGTTAACACTTGAGAAATTATTGGATTGATCTGAACATGTACTTCCTGTTGAAAAGAAAGTTCCTGATGGTTGGATTGTAATCTTGTATTGATTGTGAATCTTAAGCAATTAATTATGAGTCAGAGCATTGGTTCTCTATGTTGTCGTCATGTGGAGTTAAGATTTGAGTTTTTTAATACGTCTAAGTTCAAGTGGACTGGGCTAAGTGATATTAATAAGTTTCTACCCAATGATAATTTGTGTAGAAGATCACTCTTCTCTGTAGGAAATATGGAGGACTACCCCCAAAGTTGTTTTGGCTGGACTTCTAAAATCATTGACAATGTCACTTTAATTGGAACTCTGGTGCTCTCTATTGCTTCAAATGATTGTGAACTAAGTCACATCTAGTTCATCTTAAGATAATCTCAATCTAGTTGTCACTTATGATTCAGATCAGAGACAAGTCCTCTGGATTTTACAAATAGCAAAAGACTAGGAGATTAACACAAACCGCTTGCTATGGATGAGGAAGAAAGATCAAGATCAATCTCAAAGAGAAACCCATCTGGGGGGTCAGTCACAGATTAACACTACTAGTCATGGTACATGATCTACTTTTCCCTAAACAACTTGTGTTTTGTTCATTCAATTGACAAATGCATTCTTATTTTCTATTCATTTTGATATTTGTTAATGTAGATCATTTGGAATAATATTAGGTAAATTCATTCTGCATAAATTTGATTTCGCTTATTAATTTATGTTTTAATATTACATCAATATGGGCCTTGTGGATTTTCTTTATTTTTTGTATTTAGGCCAATCTGACATAACTCATATGTGCTATTCTTTAAGGATTTTGGGTATCAATAAGATGAGAACCAGAGATTTTAATAACAACTGTGACAGAAGTGAAATTTAAAAGCCTCTATTCTTGTGGATGTTTAAGGTGGTTTGGCTCTCTCTTTTTTGCTTCATTTCTCCGCCCTTGTCTCAAAATGAAAACAATTAAACCCCCCTGCCATATACATCTCCAAACTCTTCGGGTTTGTGTTTTTTCTTATTCCAAATCTTATTATTTTAATTGATCTGTTTCTGCTTTCAAGTCCATGTTTTCATCATACCCTGCATATTACTTGATCAGTGGAGAACTTAAATGGTGGAAGACCTCTGGAATGGGTTAATTCATTGCACTGTTTCTGTTGCAGTTGAATAATATTTAAGTTGTTGGATCTCAAAGCCCATTCAAATTTTAAATTTATATATTCTAATTTCACTATATGGTTATTGTTAGCTATATATGGTATTTCTATTAGAATAATCACAATCAATCTTTTAATCTTATTAGTTGTCACTTCAATTTTTTAAAATGAAAATTATAATGTTCAAATGGAGTGAACGCTGATTTTTTTTTTAATTTCTTTTATTTTTGTGATATTGTTTTAATAGTATTGATGAAATTGCTTTGTTTGGTTGTTGATGAATGGTTTGTTTTTTCACATATAAATTAACTGAATGATTATCCCAAACCTGCTTGGTAAAATAATCCTGTCAACTGAACTTCATTATTTGTATTGTTAAATGTGAACTGAAAATTTTTTTGAAACTGGAAATCTATTTCCTCTCACTTGCCCTTCTATTCAATAATGTTGATGCATGATGTATATATAAACTAATCTCAGAGACTGTTGCAAAGTATAATCTGTTAGTCAAGGAATCATGAATAAAGTTTATTGGAGGATTTTCATTATATGCCTATCCTGGTTCTTTAATGACCCACCTAAGTTTACATTTTTAATTAAAAAAAAAATCATATTTGCACATCACCTACCAGCTAAAGCAATTGTATATTGTTGTCAGAAATCTCCTTATTTGACTTTTCATTTTTGAGCATACGGTTAAGACTTGATGGCTTCAGCATATAATATGAGTGACATATTAACTTTGGTGTAATTGAGAGCCCCACCCCCTAAAGAAATCTTTAGTGGTACAGAAAACCACAATAGAGAGATTCTGATAACTTTCAAAATTATACTAGTGACTTCCAAGCTCGCACCACAATTTCTCTGTGCCCAGCTGCAATGAAATTGCGAGGTTGTCTATAACACCTTGCTAGTACTCCCTACTCAAATTCTATAACTCTTAAAGCCTTCTAGTATTTAAATTCTTTAACACTACATGGGAAAATTTGTAGGGAAGGTTTTGGTGTTTGGGAGTGGCATTTTCTGGGTGGTGATTTGACCTTTACAAGCTAGCCTACTATAAAGCAGCAAGCAGATTGTTCGAAACTAGTCCAAAAGTATTGAGAAAAGACGTGTTGGCCAAGGATGAAGCAGAAAGTCAGAAACCTCGTTGACTATTAATGGTGCTATAAAGTTTTTCCTTTAATATTTAAATCTTTCATTTGTAACTTTTTTCACTAGTTCTTTTTGGTCTTGTTCTCTTTAATATTTTGAAAATTAAGGCTCCAATTTTTCTTTTTTCTTTTTTTTCTTTTTTTTCCTAATCATCTAGTTTGAAAGTTATTGAGTTATATACTTGCTCGGAGGTGACCACTAGGAGAGAAGAAGAAATCATAAATACCTTGGATACTCTTCTATAGTAAGGTATATTCTGATATTTCATTTTAATCTTCTGTCTATTTTCCTTTCTATTTTCTCCATCCATAATATTTAATTTTCTTTTGGAATGAAATGGACATACCTGAAATAGAAGTGAATATATAGAAAAAATTGAGGCATTAAAGTCATATTCTGCTCTTCAGTTGTAATTCACCTATAAATATCTTTATATTCTTTTTCTTCTTGTGATGCTGTTATTTTTGCTTTATAATCCAAGGTCAGTAACTTCTATTTCCAAACTTTATGGGCCTAGGAATGTTTTGGTCTCATTCCAGAACATCATGCAATAATGTTCCAATCTAATTCAGACACATTTAATCTAAACATACAGAAGGCTGTGTGTACTAAAAGCCTGTTAACCCTTCCAAGATGCAGAAAGAAGTTTAACCTGGAATGCTGGTTCTTTAGCAGTCCATCTAGTTTGATAACTACAAAAGGCAACTAGGTAATTTTTCAATAACACCTTTATTTAGCCTTCCATCTAAAATATGAATGCTTAACACCTTAGGTGTTTTTATTTTTTATTTTTAAAATAAATTATTTAGACGAATTCGGGGAAGCCCTCATAGCTCAAATCTATACTTGTTAATCATCTAGTCAAAATGTTATAGGATTAGGTACTTGCTATGTATCAAGTTTCTAAATCTATCTAATGCTTGTTCTTTGTCTTAGAGCAGAACGTATTCTCGATATGGAAGAGTTCAAAGCATGGGAGGCAGCTGCCATTAGGGATGAAGATATCATGAATACTTTGGCTTCGTTAATTGGATTAGGTAGCCATCACACAATATGTACATCCAGAACAACATTCTTGGAAGTGAACTGAATTTCTTATTGGTTTATTGTGACTTCATTACTGTCTAATGTCAATCATGTCTCACTCAATGAGTTCCCTCCATTGTTTATTTCCTTCAAGAAGTACTTTATCTCTCTTCCTCCATCCTCCTATGTCTTAGAAAAAGTTTGTTTTTCCATACTCTTCCTGCCTTTTCCTTCTCAATGTGGTGGTGGTATTACTTCTAATTGATGCTTGTTACCATTAATAACCCCTATCCAGCACAAGAAACAATTCCCACTTTACAAGGGAGCTCTGAGGGCCAGCACTTGGACATATGAGCAAGGATTCTGAACTGCCAAGGAAGTATGTGTTCCCTTTGTACATTTTAATGTTGCCCAAATTTTTCCTTCAGGTATCTATCTGATGCTTTATTAGGTTTCCATTTGGCATGCTGTTATTCAGTTTCTTCTATCTTCCTCTCCATTTATCTGATGGTATGGATGTCACTCATGATACTAAGCTAGTAGCAGAACCAGTGTTTGAAGTAATATGCATGAAGAATGGTGTTGAATGCAACAGTGAAGAGTATTATAGTGATGATGATCTGAAAGATGGCTTCCAATTTCATTCTTAATAGCCTTATGTTTACATCGAAGGTTTGCATTTTTTTCTTTGGACTTGAAGTGTCTTGATCATGTATTTATGGTGACTGTTCATAAAGACCTTTGTTGTTAAATTATCACATCTTTCTTTTGCAGCCCAAGTGTCCATACTATTTCTGGAGTTTGTGCACCATCTGCTATAACCTCTGGGTGCTAATACTGTATACTTAATGTAGCATAGGTAACTATATATTCTTCTTCTTTTCTCATGAGGTGCTTTTCTGTTAGCTTTTTAAATCATCCTACCAAGCGGTCATCTATGTTTAAAATCATTTTGGATTGTGGGTAAAGTGTAGATTAATAGATTTCATAATCAACTTTAGCATCTTTCTTAACTGCACAAGCCCTTCTGGAAAAGTGGCTATGCATAATCGGTTGATCTTTTATATCACAGGACACCACAGTAATGTCCTGCCAAAGACAACAATATCAGTTGGAGCATCTAATTCATTTTTTGGCCTATTGGGAACCATGCTTTCTGAGCTTCTAACTGGACAATCTATGCAAATAAGGTAACATATTCTTTTTGCCCTTATGTCTTGGGCTGGTAAAAGTCACAGTCTGAGACTCAAAGCTAAGGTTTTATCTGATTAACCTAAACTTATATGCTCTTAGTTTGTGAGAATAGGTCTTGACTCCTGAATATTCAGTGTGCAGCACTTGTAAGTTGTAACTCTCAAGCTCATTATTGCCATGAATTTGTCCCTTGGATTTCTTCCTCGTGTGGTTGATTTTGCTCATATTGGAGGATTCCTGTCAGGATTTCTCCTTGGCTTCATTCTTTAGGTCTGCAAATCTTCATGCATCATCATAAGAAATAAAGCAGAAATCCAGGCACAAGTGCTATCGATACCTGTTATAGGATTACAGCTTTAGACCTTTAGTGTCTTAATTCATGGGTAATTAACTTGAACTTTCTCTGAATTCTCAACTTCTAGTTTAAGTATGTACTGTGGAAAAATGATCCAGCCTTGGCTAACCTTTTTCTTTTCTTTTATTTTATCTACCCCCAAAAATTGGCAGATATGCATAAGGATGTATTGAGCTTATGAACGGTCAGAAGCCGTATAGCCATGTAGTCTGCCTTTCTAGAGCATCAAGCACCTGAATGATTATGTCAGTCTATTTGCCTACCTTCAAGCTTTGCAAGTATAACAAAATGACTTTTTTTATGGATGCACATACCACTGTTTTCAAGTGTAAGGCAAGCAGGGACTTGCGAACTGTGAAAAAGGATCTTGGTAGTATACACCTCCCATTGCCAACTTTTAAAGCTGGCCAGCTTGCAGATTGTGTAGCCACTTCTTTCATACTCATGGCCTGGATACCTTACCATTAGTACTGCACAACTGCATTGCACAAACACTAGGGGTTGTACATTTTTATTTACATTATTATGCCGTTCTCATAATACTTTTAAAGTATTTTTCATGTGTGTTATTATAAATCAATCCAACAATCCCTCATATTTAATTCTTCCAAATTGAGAATTTGAAGAGGTAGGGGGGGGGGGGGGATGGGAGCCATTTGTATTGAAAAAATTTTAATTGTCAATCTCACTCTTATGATATCAGTTTATATTTATTTCTTTGAATTTCATATTCATCATCCATCCTCTCCCTACTTTATTTTTAAAACATTTAAATAAAGGGTAGAGGAAGAGGTGCTTTTTTCCCTTCCCTATACTTAATTTTTAAAGCCTCCAAATCCGTTCCCCTTCCCTCTCCTCTCCTTTCTCTCCTTACCCTCTACTCCCTTCTCCCTTCAAGCTTCCAAACACATTGTAAATGGCTAATGCAAATAAAATTCAAATGTTGCTGGTCCTACTTCAGTGTTGTTGTGTCACGTGTGGACGGTGGACCTTCTCTTTCCATTAGTTCATGAAAAAATGGTGCCCTTGAACTTTAATTTGTGTAATGTTATATTTATGATGAATTAAAGGAAATTACATATGTAGGATTATTTATTTATTTTATGAGTATATATGTAGGTTTGTGAGTTGGTTAAATAGTGGAACTCATCACTTTTTGGATCTGGATTCATTACTTGCAGGCCAATTACTTATGATCAATTATACAATTTTTTAAAGTGCGTTCCATTCTTCTTAGTTTGATACTTTTTATTTGCAATGTTTAATTTCCACAAGAAGAATTTTAACTAAGGTCATTGCCCATCTGTATGGGCAAAACATCAACTTTTTTTTGGCTGAATAAATACTTTATTGATCAACCCCAAGGAACTTTTTTTTTTTTTTTTGAGAATGTACCAAATTTAATCCTGAATTTTCTTTATATATATATATATATATATTTTTTTTTTTTTTTTTGAGAAACAATAACTAAATGAGTTATTATTACATAATTTTAGAATTCTTTTCTATATATATATATATATATATTTTTTTTTTTTGAGAAACAATAACTAAATGAGTTATTATTACATAATTTTAGAATTCTTTTCTAACTAAACGAATGATTATTATAATATAACATGCCTAATTTTGTATATTTGTTCTTATATATAATATCTGTAATTAAGATTATCAATAAAAATCTTTCTAATTTTTTTTTATAACTCCTTGTTTATTAACGAAGGAGATGATTTGAACTCAAGCAATTAAATATTTTATAATACTTGCATGTTATTGTTACTTGCATATGTGTAAGTTGCAACCAAAAAAAAACAATAAACAAAAATGTGGGGTGCAAGAGAGATTCTATGGCAAGACTATTGGTGAATGTATGTAAGTTTTAAAATTTTGCTAGAGAGGTGGGTTACGGAATAGTAAGGAAGTGAAGCATAAGTGAGTTAAGTGTGAAATTACGAATGGGTAAGTTAAATTTGAGACAAACCATAAGTAGGTAAAGTGTAATTTCTACCAAAAAAGAAATGAGTGGGTTCAAAGGACTAAAAAACCACACTATTAGTTCTACTAAGGTGAGTTCGGTTCAGTTTTTTCTAACAGTACTTTTGGAAAAGTGGAAGTTTTAAAAAGAGCAATATAAAACCGAGTTTTTTTTTTTTTTTTTTTAAGCAATGTATTTGGTAAAAACTAAAAAAAGAATGTTTTTTTGAAAAAATTAAGGATTTGGCTAACACTTATAAAAGTGGTGGTTTTAGTTATATATATATATATATATATGAAAAGAGAATTTATT
Source organism: Quercus gilva (assembly GCA_023621385.1). Lineage (NCBI taxonomy): Eukaryota > Viridiplantae > Streptophyta > Magnoliopsida > Fagales > Fagaceae > Quercus > Quercus gilva. The sequence continues at coordinate 98,552,254 of CM042477.1, forward strand.
TTTTTAATTACCTCTCTTAATGCAAGTTATGGACACAATATTTTTACAAAAATTTCACAGGAAAGTCTACATGACAAGTTGTTAATGTTAGGAAAAAAAAAAATATCACTAGTAGGTCTAGATGAGAACTAATAACAACTTATTGTGTGAACTTTATAACAGAATTGTTATAAAAATATTTTATCAATAGCACTATTTTTTTTCTAAAAAAAAATAGCACTAATTAAAAAAGTTTGGAAATAAAAAAAAATGTGACAATATTTTCCTAAGACTCTTTGTTTTTAGTTGTGATCAATTCTAATCTAATATTTTATTAATTTATTTAATTTTATTTTGATGTATGAAAGGTTTGACATTTCCAACTGTTGCGAAATTTTGTTACGTTTTAACGCTATTGTAATTTTTATTTTGTAAATTTTGGGACACGTATCCCACTCAAAATACTTTTTTATATATTTTTTTCCTTCATTTTTTTCTCATCCACCCGTTTCTTCATCATTCCTATCAAATATTTTTCTTTTCCTCCACACACCAACTTGTCTCTTCTTCGACTATTCTATTGTTCTTCACCCACCCAAGAGACAGTTCTTCCTCACCCAAAAGACAAGAAGAAAGAAAAAAACTGAGAGAAGAAGAAGGCTACAGCAGCAGTGGGTTTATGGAATTGCACATTTGAAGGAAAGGAAATGAAAGAAGAAACACTACTACCTGCACCGCACTGCACGATGGGATTCTGCTTTTGGACTCCTTGGCAGTGACGAGGAGGAGGGAGCAAACGCACACGCACACCATCTCCATCATCACCCAGAAACGTGACTCCCTCCAAATCCCATTCCGCTCTATTGATTTCATCCGCAAATACCCTTCCGTTTTCGATGAGTTCCTGCCTGGCGGAATCGGAGTTTTGCCCCACGTCCGCCTCACTGGTGAGGCGTTAAACCTCGACGCCGAACAATGCTTGGTTTATCAGAGCGATACTTATAAGAAGCAGACTGCTGATCGCCTTTTGAAGCTCTTGATGATATCAAAAACCAACAAACTCCCACTTAGCATCATTGATTGCTTGAAATGGGATTTGGGTCTTCCTCATACTTATGAAAAAAAAAACCATAGTTCCGGAGTTCCCTGACTATTTTCGAGTCGTAGGTGGCGGAAACAGAGATGAAGATGGTGTTTTGGAGTTGGTTTGTTGGAGTGATGAGCTTGCAGTTTCGGTTATGGAAAAGAAGGGTTCTATTGCATTCCCTATGCAATTCTCGAGAGGTTTTGAGACGGATAAGAAGTCGAAGAAGTGGGAAGATGAGTGGCAGAAGTTGCCTTACATTTCTCCGTATGAAGATGCTTCTCATCTTCTGCCAAATAGTGATGAATCGGATAAGTGGACGGTTGCGGTTTTGCATGAGTTGCTTCATATTCTTGTGCCAAAGAAGACTGAGAGGGATAATTTGCTGTTGCTTGGAGAGTATTTGGGGCTTCGGTCGAGGTTTAAGAGAGCATTGCTTCAGCATCCGGGTATATTTTATATGTCCACTAAGATTGGAACCTACACTGTGGCTTTGAAGGAGGGTTACAAGAGGGGTTTGCTAGTTGAGGATCATCCATGGATGCAAATGAGGAATCGGTATATTCACCTCATGAACATGGTGAAGGAAGATGTTAAACCGGTTAGCGTGCTGGGTGGAAGTAATGAAAAGAAAAAGCAGACAGTTATTGATGAAAAAGAGAAAGGAGAGGAAGATGAAAGTGGGGAAGAATATGAAGGGGCGTTGTCTGATTCATCTGATGCTGAGGTCGAGGATGCTAGTGACGATGAGTATGATGATGACGAAGATGAAAACAAGAGTCAGAGAGGTGTTCGAAAAAATGTTGCAGATAATAAAGGAAGAAAAGATTGGAAAATGAATTCGGATGTGAAGGGGCCTTCTAGAAAATCTGAAATCGAAAGGGAAGCTGGAAAAAGACCTCGAAATTCGAAGGAAGAATTTCCATCAAGAACAAAGATGCATGATGGAAATAATGCCTTGGTGAGTTCACGTGAGAGGTCAAGTGTACCTAAACGCAGAGGGAGGTTATTGCCAGCAAGTGGACTTCTACATCGTGATGATTCTGACAACTTGCTGCAACAACATATAAGCAGGTTTGCTTCATGTTAACGATTGTAAACAACTTCTAAGTTGTTTACAATGTAATTGCATCTTTGTTGTTGTTGTGCATATGCTGTCTCTAAAAGGGGACCAGAACTTTTTGCCATAACCTAATAAACCCTACAGCTGGGACCAGCAAGCACTTTACTGTCTAGTCTTTTACCTGGTGCATATGATTAGGTGGGAAGAAAGGGATTTGGAAAGGTTGGTTGCATCAATGAAGCAGAGTTTTTTTTTTGGGTTTAGTTTGCAGGAATTTTGTTGTATTCTTTAGCCTAAGGTTCACACTTCACTGTCCCCAGTTTCTGTAGTTTGCCTAGCTTTGTCTTGTTTGTTCTCTGTTAATAATATCCTTTACTAATTCATCCAAAAAAAAAATTAAACTAAGATTGACTGCATTATTTAGTCATTCTTAATATAACATTTTTTCATTATAAATATACATTCCCAAATTCTTGAAATTGTAGGAGCAGTCATGCTTGCTATTAATGTCCTGTGAACTATTGTGTTATTCTATCTTCTTCTTCATCTATCTTATTGAGCAACAAAAAAACCCATCGGCACTCCTTGCTCCTAGACTTCTATTGGTTGCCTCTATGGCCCTGATGGTTGTTTGTGTTTTGTTCGTTTATCTTTTTCATAAGACTCAAAGTGGATTGAATTTCAGTTTTTTATTTGAATTGCAATCATTCACAAGGAGTAAAAATTGAATTGCAATTTATACACTTATTTATTAGGTCCTGAACCCACAACCTACCTCTCCATTATATTACAAGCAAATTCTTTTCTGCTTCATCTCCATTATATTAACAGTTTCTTCTTTCTTTTTCTCCCCTTTTTTGGGGTCTTTTTTTTGGATTTGTCTACTTTCTTTTCATTCCTATGGCATAAATATATTGGTAGATGGTGTAAATATAGTTCTCAATGTTACTTTAATGAGTTCAAGTCTACAACATATTTCATTTTAATTCGTCTTTGATGATTTTGGGCTTAATCATTCAACTTTGGTTTTTTTGCAGGTGAAATCATCCGTGGTCTGCAACTGGAATGGGTCAGTGTTTATTATACAATTTGATGGATATGATTGCACAGACTCATTAAACATTGGACTTTCGATGTATTTGGTTGTAGTATGAATGGATTTATCTTCTATATTTGCATTTGGTTATAGTACATTGGACTTTTGATGTATTTGGTTGTATTATGTGGTTTTTGTGCATGATTGTGGTTTTTCGACAATATAAGTTTCGAAAGTTATCAAGGGTCGATTAGACTCTTAAAATAATTTTTCTCAAGGTTTTTTAATACATTTTTCAAGGATTTTGACCCTTGAAAAAAGTCAACTTCGTTGTAGGAGTATGTAAAATGGTAATATGTATTCAAAGCCCTTGTGGTGATTTTCACATAATAAAACTGCATTTGTTGAGGATATATAGATCTTACATGATGTTTTCATTGCTAATGAACATTGAGGCTAAGAATTGGGAACCTTGGGCAAATCTGCAAGTTAGCTGAAATACAGATTGTTAAGTTTGAGTCAATTTCAATTAACATATGTTATTAAGTCAGTACGTCATTGCACAAATCATACTGAAATTTGGCTGCTGACTTAATATCCAGCTGGCAATCTTACTTTGTTTTACTGCGTTCTTGTGATAGAATTGGTTTAAGGAAAGTCTGGAAGTTGGGAATAGGGTCCTTTTATTTATTTTTTAAACTGTAGTCTAGGAAAGAACATATCTGTGTATAATTGTATCTTTCTATCTTTCTTGTAATGTTGATTGGTTAGAGGATTCTATCTTTCTTTCTACCCTCCTACCATCTTATCTTTCCCTTGGAAGATGATTTGGAAATCGAAGGTTCCTCAAAGGGTAGCTTTCTTTTCATGGTCTGCTTCCTTAGGTAAGATTTTAACAACAGATAACCTTCGCAAACGACGTGTGCTAGTTCTTGATTGGTGCTATATGTGTAAGAAGTGTGGGGAGTCAGTGGATCATCTTCTTCTTCATTGCCTCATTGCTTGTGAGTTGTGGTCGTTGGTGTTTTGTTTGTTTGGAATTCATTGGGTTATGCCTCAGAGGGTTATTGAGTTGTTTGAGTCTTGGAAGGGTAAGTTTGGTCGACATAGAAATTTTGAGTTGTGGAGAATTGTGCCCCATTGCTTGTTATGGTGTATTTGGCGCGAAAGGAATGCTAGAAGTTTTGAGGGATGTGAGCGCTCTATGTTAGAGATTAAGTCTTTCTTTTTACACACTCTCCTCGATTGGAGTGTGGTCTTTTGTCATTTTTCTTGTTCTTCCCTTCCTGCTATACTTGATTCTTGTAATCTTGGTTTTTGATTTCTGCCCCCATAGTACATTCCCAATGTACTCGGGTTGGCTGTTTTTCAGTTTTTAATAAAATTTTCATTACTTATCAAAAAAAAAAAAAAAAATTGTCTTCTGCATTTGCAGTGTAGAGGCACAGAGTAGAGAATATTAAACCAGACGTCTTATTGGTGGCTGTGAAGGCTTTAGTTACACAACCAGGTTTGATATTGGGTGTCTGTTCACAGAGACAGAAAGATGGGGGTAATTGTCCAAATAGTTATTTGTTTTAACTTTTAATAATGTTTCTTTCTGTTACAGTACTAAGTTTTGTTATATGTGATTCCAGGCCAATAGAATAACACCATCTGAGATGAGGAGAAGCTGTACCGTGGCTCTTGACAGTGTCAATTTGAGCAAAAATCACTATTCAGATGTCATACCATGTATCTGTCGTTTTCAAATAATGTTGCTCATATCTTTATATTCACATACTAGGTTTGAAGGGCAAATATAAGAGTGACCAGATTACTGTATTTTTGTTGATTTCAGTTGACAAGAATAGGGTTGTTCTTAACTCATGTAAGGATTACAGACCGGCAGCAAGGGGCTACATCAATGCAAGCCTCATCATGGTAGAAATTAATAAAATAATGTTTAGTTGGTAATGCCTGTTAGGAGTTTATATGGAGTTTGGATGTTCTTGGTTTGACCCTTCAATATGTCTCTTAATTGTAGACTTCTTCCTCCGAAAACATTTCTCAGTTTATTGCCACACAAGGTCCATTGCCACAAACTTACGAGGATTTCTGGGAGATGGTAATGCAGTACCGTTGCCCTGTGGTTGTGATGTTGACTAACCTATAACAGCAATATTAGCCACTTTCATGCAATTAGCCACTTTCACTGTGTAGAGTTTAAGGTAATTTTTGTAATTTCCAGGTTTTGTTTTCAGTGGGACTGGGATTCTTGATATTGGATAAGTAGTCAATCAAAAAGGTTTCAAAGTTTTAATTGGATATGTAAATTACTGTTTCAAATGAAGATCTTTCATATTTAGATCTTGTTTTCTCATCCAATGCATATCTGTTGCAACTAAATAAATTTTGTTGTGAAATATCAAATATCATATGAAGGGTTAGTAACATCAACTGTGTTAGTTGCTGGGTATATTTACAACGAAAATGGGAACGGTGAAAGAGTTAGATCTTGTTCTTGCTAAATGCAAACTCTTAAATTCATTAAAGAGCCTCACTAAACAAACATGTACTGATATTTTTTATTGATTTTATTACACATGGGAGGCCAATTTAAAGGCTCCAAAAACTTATTTTTCAAGTAGAAATATTCATAAAAATATCGTAGAAAACTCTCCACCACTTGAGCTAGTCACCTAGCCCCTTCCTTCTCAAAGACTATCGATCTCATTAAACCCTTACTCTGCTGTATCAACCAGACCCCATTGATGTTACCTCCGTTTCTGAACACTAACTCAAATTTTTTCTACTTTATGTGGAGGATTTGTCAATCCCCTATCCCATCACATTATCTCAGTCTTCTCTTCCAATCTTTAGCATCTACATCCCCATTTGAACCATGCTCATTCAGAAGGTACCATTTTCTAACCTATGATGCATAACTTTCTCTGAACCTATTAACTGCACAAGTAGAGGCAAGTAAGCATCTTTTGGTTAATTTACACCTGAAGAATCCTTTGTAAGTTTTCCAATGAATATATTGCTGTTATTAATTTTGAGGTGGCTAAGTATAACACTACATATCTTATTTCATTCTTATTTTTTAGAAACTTTTTTGAATTTAAATTTTATTTGCAGATGGTAAAATGTGGAGATTATTTCCAAGCTGAAGATGGTCCCAAGGAATTTGGTAATATACATATAGTCACTAAATGGATAAAAACTACTGACACTTCAATAGTGTTGCGCCATTTGGAGGTGAAATATAAAAAGGTTAGATGAGTTTTTTAAAAGAATGCTGACATAATGCAATTGACGCTTTAAGGACTGTTTAGGCATGCCATATAGGGGAACAATGTGGTGAACTATCAGCATGGCCAGAGATTATTTTGCAAGAATGAGAATGCAGGCATTACACGCACGCACGCACGCACATGTATATAAATGGAGTGCTACCCTAGTAAAGGGAATATATTTAGGACAAAACAACCTGTAAGTAGAAAAAAGACTAATTCCTAAGATCCAAATCTCCACAAACTCTAGTGTGCATCCAACCATAAGGAGAATGAAGGAACAACTGCTTCTACTCCAAAACTATGGGAGTTTCCCTTCCCCTGCACACACACTGCATAGGACATAAATCCACAGGCTTCCAAAATTTAATGCTTGCTTCTTTCATAAGTTTCTTTTTTGTATGGTTAGATAGAGCATATCTATTCTGTAGTTAATCCAAGGTTGTACCTTGGTGCGATGGTAAGTACCCTCCATCCCAGTGATGTGTCCAAGTTCGAGTTTGAAAATCAACCTTTCTAAAAATTGGGGTAAGGCTGCTAACCAATTACCTCTCCTAGAACTCCTATTGTAGTTAATCTCTACTAAAAGGATTTCTTTTGTCAGCCTTATTTAGGGACATTGTTTCAGATGTAATGCATGGTGCTTATTTAGAAACAAGGCCAATGAGATTGAGCCCTGGTAGCTCCTCCCCTTAAAAGTGTTAGGTGGAGGATTAGGTCAATGGATTCAAGGCCCATTGGGTGCATGTGTAACTTATAAAAAAAAAAAATTAGAAACAAGTATACTGATATTTTATTTATGCTTGATCATGCAAATTTATAGCGAGGGAGAGTTTATTTTACTATGAGAGTATGTCATTTATAGAATAAGGATTTTTGAAACAACTGGGGATTGCTAAAGCTATTTTTATGTTTGAACTAGTGATTGAGTTTTGTTTCTACAAGAAAATAATGTTTAAAGAATATAGAGGAGAGGAGAGAGGTTTCCGACAGTTGGAAATGAAAGTAGCTTCATTGTAGAAGTGACTTGGAGCTTTGTTGCTAAAGAGAACATGCTAACTTGTAAACTTTGGAAAGAGAGTGAAGTTTGGAGACTAACAAATCTTTTTACAGTTGGTGAAAATGGAATATATTACTATATTAGTTGGAAATAAAATTATAGACCCCTTGCTTGAAGGTTCATGGTTGAGACAAAAACCTTTACATCTCATACCTACTATGCATTTAATAGCAAACCATTTGAGAAGGTAAACAATTTATGAAAGCTTTTTGTGTTGGGTATGGAGATGAGAGTGAAAATTGTGTATTTAAAAGTGATAGTATGCGTATGTGGAATTTAGACCACTTTTCAAAGGTTTTAAATTTATTATGTTGTTATCCATTTCAAAGAGTGAAAGATTGCTTTTTGATGGAAGAACTGGTGAAGGCACTAGGATAGCAGTTGGTGGCTGAAATAATTGGTGATTGCCTCTTACCTTTAGCTGTTAGGGTTGTGGGGCTGATGCAACAAGTGTGGTGTTGAAAATATTGATTGGGGTGAATTTGAAATAAGTTCTTATGCTCTATTATCCTTTTAATCTCTTGAAATGGAGGTAATGAATATTAGAAATGTAGGCCAATTTGGTTGGTGATGAGTATGTAAAATGATAATATGTCTTGGCTTGTACATTCAAGGCCCTTGTGGTGATTTTCACACAATAAAATTGCATTTCTTGAGGGTAGATAGATCTTACATTATGTTTTCATTGCTAATGAATATTGAGGCTTAGAAGTAGGAACCTTGGGTAAATCTGCAAGTTAGATTCAATACAGATTGTTTAGTTTGAGTCAAGTTATCTTAACATATGTAATTAAGTTGGTACGTCATTGTACAAATCATATTGAAATTTGGCTGCCGACTTAATATCCAGCTGGCAATCTTACATTGTTTTACTTCTAAGTATCTTAAGCCTCGTGTGGATGTTGACTGCAATCTTGTGATAGAATTGGTTTAAGGAAAGTCTAGACTCTAGAAGTTGGGAAGAGGGTCCTTTTATATATATGTAATCTAGGAAAGAACATGTTTGTGTAAAATTGTCTTCTGCATTTGCAGTGTGAAAGCACAAATTAGAGAATATTACATATGAGCTAGAAAAAAATAATTAAGTATGATGTTGCATCTCAAAATATGCAATAGGTGTTGAATAGTTCGTCAGGAGAGGTCATGCATCCAGTTTGTGTCATACCTCCATTGAAGCGTTAAAGAATTGGAAGTTTTAGTGATGAAGAAGATGGGACAAAGATTATGTGGTTAAGGTATACAAGATTGAGGACATTAGTGATGAAGAAGATGGGATGGAGCATAAGGACTTGTCAGAAAAGAAGATTGGACTAAGTATAAGGCAGACGAAGAAGTGTAATAGACAATGATAAGAAGGTTTTTTTGCGGAGCTTAACTGAACAGGGCGATTGACATACACAAAAGAAGACAGAGACTTTAAAGATGAACAATGAGGTGAAATTCCTTGATTACTTGCATGATCATCATTTTCAATCTGTGTTTATTGCTACTTTGTCCCTATTATTTCTGGTTACCTTTAATATTTATATCTTGGATCAATTTTTTAAATCCAATTGTGTTTAGATTAATGATTATAGTTGTTAAAACTATATTAACATTTTAAAGATCGGTTTTATTGAGTTTTTGCGTGTTTGTGTGTCAGGGATCATGAAGTTTAGTTACAAGTAAGAGTTTTTATAAATGATGATAGTGAGTGAAATGAAGCCTCTGTTATTGAAGTTTGGGGTGACTTTAACTCTCCCTTTTTTAGGATTTATTTGACTCTCCCCTCGGAACCAGAAGGATCAATCCCTTCCTGCTGCCTTCCTTGCCACTCTTTGGGTTTGTGTTCTTTCCTTGAGATAGGTACAATCATTAAAATAGAGATGAAAATGATTTCGACTCAATAGTACGTGGTTTTTTTTAACACCCTGTTTGATGCAGAAAATTATGAGGTATGGCTTACAGTTGCAGCGGTAGGAATGCTGAAAGACAATTGACAATGACATTCCAGTACTCCTTGAGGCATACACAACTCTAAAATCTGATGGTCACGTATATCTCCTGATACAAAACCATGATTTGATATTGAGACTCTTATATTGGATATCATGCTCTTCCTAGTGTAGTTTGTTAATTATCCTTTGGTTGCGACACCACTGTCCGGAGGCTTAAGAAATAATTCATGCAATCCATGTTCAATCGTAATGTGTTAAGAGTGGTACCTGTGTTGTCAAGTTAATGGGCTGCTACAGTGGTAAGCTTCATTCATCTAAATAGCTATTTTAACAGAACAAAGAGTTAACACTTGAAAATTTATTGGATTGATCTGAACATGTACTTCTTGTTGAAAAGAAAGTTCCTGATGGTTGAGTTGTAATCTTGTGTTGATTGTGTATCTTAAGTAATTAATTATGAGTTGGAGAATTTTATACTCTCAAAATCTGCTGAGGATACAGGGTAATGAGAAACGATCCACGGCCAACATATATTGTTAGATATTTTTCATGGGCACAGTGATCCTAGAAGTTGCGGTAGAGTTCGGGTTTAACACTACAAAATAATTTTACCAGTAAATCTTAACAAAATAGTCTTGTGCTATTTGTTTTTTTTCTCGTGTACCTACATTTTGTTTATTATTTCAAGCTGAACTCAAAACTATATTCCTAAGCATATCTTGCTTAAGAGGGAGTGGTCATTTGGCACATATGAGACCGTCTAAAGCACACAGGATCACGTCCTATAGTAAATATGTTTTCTTTGCCATTAATAATTTCTAAGATTTAGCCTACGTAGTTGTCTTCACCTTGCAAACAGCTCCAATTTATTTCTTTGATAATTATTCGTTTGTGCATCTCAAGAGTTTATTCATTCAGAGTAGCAAGAGCTCATGAAGGACTTCAGTGGTTTGTAAGGTAATGCAATTTGATTTAGCATTATTTTTGGTTTTTTATGTTATGGTCCCGTGGAGTTAAAATTTGAGATTTTTGAGATCCCTAATTTAAAGTGGACTAGGCTATGTGATATTAATAAGTTTCTACACAATGATAATTTGTGGATTGAAATTTGTGTGAAAGATTTTTCTTCTCTGTAGGAAATTTGGAGGACTATCCCCAAAGTTTTTTTGGCTGGACTTCCTAAAGTCATTGACAATTGTCACATTAATTGGAACTCTGGTACTCTCTATTTTTCAAATGATTGTCAACTAGGTCACATCTAGCTCATCTCAAGATAATCTTAATCTGTTTGGCACTTATGATTCAGATTGAAGAGAGGTCTTCTGGATTTTACAAATAGCATAAGCCTAGCAGATTAACACAGAAAACTTGCGATGGATGATGAAGAAAGATCAAGATCAATCTCAAAGAGAAAACCCCAGATGGTCACAGATTAACACTACTAGTCATGGTACTTGATATAATTTTCCCTTAACTTGTTTTTTGTTTGTTCAATTGACAAATGAGTCCTTATTTTTGCTCCTTATTGTGCTTCAGAAGTGCATAAATATTGTATTTCTATTCATTTTGTTAATGTAGATCAATTTGGAATAAGATTAGGTAAAAGATTCCAGTTGTTGATTGATGGTGTTTGGTTTGGATTTGTATTGCTATTCCTAAGCATTCCTTCATTTGTTGGCTAACGTTTATGGATAGAATTCTCCCTCATGACAGGGTTACTAAATGGGGATACAATTGTGATCTCGTTTGTGTGTACTGCAAGAGAAAAGCTGGCATCAATGTTGGGCTGCATAAGATGGGTATCTATCTCAAATATAACGGTTAGTTTATTAAAAATTAATTGTTCTTACAATGTCCTATAATCTGATGTGGAAACTTATAGTTATTCATGTATTTGGAGAAGTCTAAAATCAGTTTAGGGGGAAATTTTACAGTTCCTTCCTCTGTCCCTTGTCCAACAAATTGATGGGCAAATGATAAGCCTTTGTTTGCTTGTTTTGCAGATCCTAATTACATGTTCTCTGTTGTTCTGAGCAATGCATCTGAAGCATGTGCTCAACCCTCCTTGCACACAGGGCTATTCATGGTTTAGTGGTAGGGTATATGGATTCACAGTTGAGCCTATTAATGGGAGACATGCTTACATTCCATTCCTTGTAAGTTTCTTCTTGGTTGGAAATTTTTTATCTTCCTTATTCATGTCTAGCTGTCTCTGTGAGCTATATGTGTGTGTTCGTGGGTTTGCACAAATGTCCAACCGACCTTTAAATATCTGGCCTGTTTTACACATAGCTTGCTGCACCTGTTTTACAAGTTTTTATTCAAAATTTCATTCAATGATAAATGAGTTTTTTCCAACTGGGGCAGGAGCATATTGGTTTTATTTTTGGCAACTTGCTGTCAATATAATATGGACTTGTTTGCTTATTTTATGCTTGCAGTGTTCAATTGAGAAACAAAGCAAGGTCATGATAAGTGACATGATGTGGGCAAAACTACAGTCTTCAACCAATCAGTCAAGTTTCTTAATGACTTGGACCATCAGATGTCCGATGTCCTTGATCGGGGATAGAAAGAAGGGATGTAACACATATCTTATCAATATATAGGCAGACCCATTTGGAAGTAACATGATCCAATCATATATGAGTTCCTAAAGATGTCATGAGGACATAATGAGGAAGAACCACTTGGAACTCCATTTTAGAAGAAAAAATGGCTTAATTAAGTGATTAGCAGCACTGTCCAATCAGAGTAGCTGTTAATTTGATGTTTTCTGCATTATTGTATCCCTTTGTTTTTTCCTTCATGTTGATGCTAATTATGTCAAGTACGTCCCCTGAAATCTTTGTGGTTTGTTCTAGCATTGCTGATTCGTAAGATTTTCGTGTGAAATTGACCTATGTAAATGGGGCCTACTTGAGCTTCTTGACACAATACTTTTTTAAAGAACCACTGTATATTATTTTGAATATATAAGAAATCCGAGTCTGCATGTGTATCTTTGAAAAAAAGGCCTTGAGCATCCATATCTACCTGGGGAAATTTTGTCATATTCTAGTTCTTCCTCTACAAAACCTTTTCTTTTAATTATTGACTGTTTCCTGATATCAGATATGCCACTTCCATGAGAAAGCCCCATTCCTTTGCTCTGAAGGCTCCAAAAGCAATTCCATCTGTTAAGACTCCGATAAATAATGAAACAAGTCAACCTCCTATCTTTAGAGCCATTCCCAATATGTATATTGTCACAAAGCAGATATTTACCCCCAAATTTTCTGCCTGTCTTCAAGTTCCTTCTCTAGGACTTGTATTGACAACATCTTGCTTAGCTTCTCTAGACTTAGGTGAGTATAAAACATTTCAAAAGAATCTACCGATCACTTGCTTAAGTTGTGAAGAAACCTCCTTCAATGTCACTCACAGCTTTAGGTGATACTCTAGTTTCAATGATCCTTTGTCATTTAACCCTTAAATTTTCAACAGATTGCTTAGAAACAATGAGATTCTCTAGTTCATTATGTGGCGCATTCTGAATCCACTGTTCCTTCTTTTCTTTCTGGGATTTATTCAAAACAAGGGGCTAAAAAAAGTAGGAATGTTGTTTTAGCCTGGAGTTTTGTGGCTTGGTAAGATCGTCTCCACAATACTTTTCCTACTATTCCTCGTAAATCGTAATAACGTTTAACACAACCTCAAAAATTGATGGAGCTTGCTGATTTGATTGTAAATTAAGGATGCCGGTCCATCTAGCTCTAGGCCTCCAAGGTGTCCCATTACCAAATTTTAGTTAATTTAGGGCCTGTTTGTTTAGGCGTTTACATTGCATAGAACGGCAGTTTCGCGAATCGCGAATCCGAGATTGCATTTGGCTAGGCGATATCTGCGGGATTGCGTTTTCAATTCCACAGATTTTCGCGATTCCGAAAATGAAAATTTCTACTGCTTTTTCAGCATTGCGCTGTTGGGACGATTGGGTTGCCGCTAGTTGTTTCGCGCGGTTCAGGAAATTTTTTACCAAAATCCCAGCCTATCCCTTCTCCATATATATATATATACCTCATCAGTCTTGGTTCTCTCCGCATCAATTTCACGATATTCACTTCTTTCTTCTCTGTTATTGCTCAGTTGCTCTCTCAAATTGCCCTGCATCACGATTTCCAGGTAAACATTCTCATATCTCATCAGTCTTGGTTCTCTCCTCATCAATTTCACGATATTCACTTCTTTCTTCTCTGTTCTTGCTCAGTTGCTCTCTCCGATTGCCGTCGTTGTTCTGCATCACGATTTCCAGGTAAACATTCTCCATTACCCATCTCTGAAATAATTATATTGATTTGGGCTTTTGCATGTTAGTTTAGATGACTGAATAAATTCAAAATATGAGAACTTACATGACTAAGGGATTTGTTGTTGCTGCTGTTGTTTCTTTACTGGTTGTGAAGTTTTTAAAAAAATTTCAGACAGATGAGGTTGATCAAAACCATTTGGATTGGATGGGATTCGTTTTTTCTTGTTGAAAAGTATATGGGTTTGAAGAATATTTCAGGTTGTTGTTGCTGCTGTTGTTCATTTACTGGTTGTGAAGTTAAAAAAAAAAATTCAGATAGATGGGGTTGATGGAAAATTTCAGGTTGTTGTTCTGATGTGCTTTTGCAGTTTAAGAGTGTTTTGCAGTGCTTTTACTTTTGCAGTTTTTTTTATTATCATCAATTAAATTTATGATTCATTAAAAGATTTAGGCATTTGTTTCATCCAATTTGTTCTTGCTGCCTTTTAAATTGAACCTACACTTAAGCTGAATTTAGAATGCGGTGAGATCAGAATTTAGCTTTCTATGATGAATAGGCAGGGGAATGTGGCTGCTCACATGCTTGTTTTAGTTGTAGCTCTTAAATTTATTGTACTAAACTTGAACCTCTAGTCTCTAACTAACTGATGCCATTGTTTCTGGAAGTGTGAATTATTGGCCTACATGTATTTCACTTTCTGCCAGAATTGGTGCTGGTTTTAATTTTGAATATAAAGCTAGAAGTTAATTTTTTTTCTTTTTCTTTTTTCAATTAGTTGTTCTTAACAGGGGTGATTGATTGTGACCAGCATAGCATATTTTTTGGTCACCTAAAGCTGATCAAATTTGTAACGGAGAGTTGCTTTGCAGTTCTGCAGCTTTGTTCTCTTTGCTTTTTGATTATTACAAATGACTATCTGCTGCAAACTTATTGATAATCAAATTGGGCTTATGTTAATCTTGTGCCTAGCATTAATTGCGCTGCTCTAGAGTCGATTGAATTGATAAAGAATGTAGAAGGCGGAAGTACATGTATATTTAGAATCTACGGTTGATTATTTTGTTATTGAAGAATTAGTATTCTTTGTTTTTACTTCTTTGGCACATTTTTAATATGCTACATTAGTTTGTTATTGAAGAATTAATGTATTCTTTATTTTTACTGTTTGGATAAGCTGCCGTTCTATGCATGTCACTGCACTATATAGGGATAGATGTGCTATAACATATTATTATATTAAACAATGAAGATGTCATATGAAACCATGCAGCTTTGTTTATTTAATAAAAAATTTACCTATAGCTATTGTTTGTGTCCACGCTTTTTATTCCCATCATTCTAGGCAGAAAAATAAAGCTATTTGGAAGATATATGAGGGATGAATCGTAGAAAGCTTTATTGTTGTGGCAGAAGACTTTATGATTAGGATAATCTCAATATGTTCAAAGGAGAGCTAAAAGGCTATCACTTACTAGGCTCCAAGAATCCATTTAGATTGATCAGTTGGTTTGTTGCATTAATATTCTGATTCATGTGGTAATGGAAGTTGTGATCACTTGAGTTTACTTGGTTTTGTATGCAGATATTCTCTGGTGTAATGTAATATTACTTGCCTCTTGTTTTGCATCAACAATACAACACTGATTTTATCATGTGTTTTGAAGTTATAAGCTACTGCTTTAAATCTTATTTAGCATGCCCCCTGACACAATTATTTGGATAATGTCCTTTCATTACATGCATAGAAATCAGCATAATTGATCAACCCAAATAGGTCCAACCCTGGTCTCAACTGAAGTGTGGTTAATCTACCTTCATCACGCATAAAATCTTCAGCTTGCTTTTGTGATAATTAATCATTCACGTGTAAGAAGATGTTGCAATGTTGTACACCAAGAAAGATGGAAAACTTTTAGCAAAGGATCAAAATTATACCTTTTTTAAGGACATCCTTCTCAGGTTTCCTTTCCTCATCCTTAATCATCACATGAGCATACACTTCCCAGTTGCCCATGAAATGGTCTGTGAAGGAAGGAAATATAGTTATTCTCAGCTTATTCTGCAATATTGTGCTTAATGCTTAGCTATCAGAATCTGTTGGAATAATTTGGCAATGGCTGTTAGTATACTCGGCCAGTCTCTATGAATAGCTGCCTGTACTCTGATAAAAGCATTCAACTCTTCAAGTGCTCATTGTTGGAGTAGGTTTAATACTTCTGTTTTACTCAACTATTAGTGACTATGTTCTCTGTGGGATTTTTTTTTTTTTAGTTTACTCAAAATTGCATTGCTGAATGACACTGCCTACTTCCTGATGAGCCATTTTTATTTTTTCATGATTCCAGGTTCATGCCCTACTGAAGGATCTAATTCACAAGGCTATCAGTGAGACTCTAGTATGTTCCTTACCATGCCAAGTTTTATGGCTACCATTGAATTTGTCTGTATTGTGTTATTTAAAGTTCAAATTAGATGCCTTTCATTAACTCAATATACATAAAAGTAATGCAGAAAAAAAACATGAAACATTTCTAAAATTGAGTTGAGTAAATATTATTTTGGCCATAACTAATTTTAACCATGCGAAGTGCTTTTGTTGTGTCATTTGACTGCAGAGAAAACAATCCATTCTGTAGTACAGTCCAGTCACTGCACACTCAGAGGCACCCTCATGCAGGCACACACGCACCCCTCCGTAGCAATATACGCACCACCTGTGCACACACACACGCACACTCGCCTGCACACCCTTACACACACAGCTGTCACACCTACACACGCACACCGTTGCAGCAATATACGCACCACCTGTGCTCACCCTTACACCTACTTACAAATATCTACAAATATCTAGCTTACAATTGTCACAATGCCTATTTACAAATATCTACAAATATCCACCCAATGCATACCTTTACAAATATTAGCAAATATCCACACTGTCACACCATAGTACCTATCATTTAAATGTTTAGTAATTTTCTTTACTGTGATTTATCTAATTTATTGCTATAATATGGCTGGATGGGAGGGTGCAGCACATGATACACGTATTTTCTTAGATGCTATCCGTCGACAATCTGTCAACTTTCCAAAACCACCACCAAGTATATAAAATTTTTATATATTAAATATGTATGAAGGATATTATTTATGTACATCTTACATTTTTTTTTCTTTTATTAGGAAAATATTATTTAGTTGATGCAGATACCCTTTAAGGAAAGGATATTTGCCACCTTATAAGGGACAGAAGTATCATCTTTCAGATTTTCGACGAGCTGGTCGAGGGAATCACATAGAAGAGAGGTTTAATTATGTTCACTCATCACTTAGAAGTGCAATTGAGCGAACTTTTGGAGTGTGGAAGAATAAATGGAAAATTTTGAAGCAAATGCCACCTTATGACATTAAGCACCAAAGAAACATTATAGTTGCTACTTGTGTTTTGCATAATTTTATTAGAAAACATGATAGGGAAGATGAGGGATTCAATTGGGATGAACATGACTTGGACAAACCAAGAAGCAATGGTAGCGGAGAAGGTAGTAGCAGACAAGCAAACGTTGAAAACATACAAGATGAGGAGATGAAATTTGTTCGTGACAAAATAGCTCGATCCATTTGTGGGTTGTAAACAATATTTTTATTATTTCTGTTTTGGTGTTTTGGTTTTTAATTTTTTTGGATAAGAGCTTTTTTATTATTATAATGGACTGTCTAGTATTGATATTATTGGCAATTAACATTTTAATATAATTATTTTCCTAATCATTTTAATATCTTTTTCTTGATGTGTTCTTTTTAATATTTTACATTTGATAAATTTCTCTCCATGAATTTCAACAACGAAAACATCATTATTGTTGTTATTATTAATGTAATTGTTAAGTTTAATTACATATTTTCAATAATAAAAAAAAAAAAAAACTAATCACAGGAAAAATGACAATATAACCTTCAAAAAATAGTTAAATCCTTTTTTGAAATTTACACACAAAACAGTTATTTTTAAAACAGCTTATCCAAACGCTTAATATGGCTTTAAAAATAGAAAACGCATTTTTCACATTTTTACCAAACAATTATTTGTAGCTTTTAAAATGGAGTTTTTAAAACACACGTTTTAAAAACGCTAGTTTTTAAAACGCACATTTTGAAACAGCTTATCCAAACAGGCCCTTAGTCAAGTTCAGATCGGCTCATTTTAGTTTTTTTTTTTTTTCAATTTTTTTTTCTCATATACTCTTGGGTTGGACTCATTAGTGTGAACAAAGTGAAAGATGCAAAAATTTTGGTTTAGGA
This sequence comes from Quercus gilva, assembly GCA_023621385.1. Classification (NCBI taxonomy): domain Eukaryota; kingdom Viridiplantae; phylum Streptophyta; class Magnoliopsida; order Fagales; family Fagaceae; genus Quercus; species Quercus gilva. The sequence goes on from CM042477.1 coordinate 98,570,288, forward strand.
TTATAACATGAATTTTGGTTCGTTTACACATGTTGTCAACTTTAATCAATCTATTCATATCTATTGCCAATAAGCCACCCCAACATTTTGAGACCTAAACTTTTGTTGTTGTTTTTGATGATGATTACAACATGAATTTGACGAGTAATTATTTAGTATTTTAAGAGTATAATAAATATGTGCTCTCTTTTCTTACATGATAGTAATTAAATTTATAGTGAAAATGATGGTAAGTATGCATTTATTGTATTCCTAAGAATATTAAAAAATTACATGAATTTGACTTTCACTTATATGTGGAAAGTATTATCGCTAAAGATTTTGTTTTATATATATATATATATATTTTTTCATAGAAGATTGTTTATTCTGAACATAAAGAGGATCACGTTATAAGCAATATCACCTACTTCACGTTAGCAATAATATCACGAAGCTAGCTAATTGTAATCCAATTTGAATTGCTGGTCTTCCCTTACTAGGCATCGTCAAAACTTCTAGTTCATGGATCTTTGTCAGTGTCACACCCAATAGTGGCACCTGCCTATCTCTACTTCTAATGATACTTTAATTGTTCTGATTTGTCTAAACGGGTTGTTGTACTGGATTTTTATGGTCTTTCGAGGGACAATCAGTTCTTTAAAATGGTCCAATTTCGAGGGATTTTTTTAAAGAACGTTTCAGTACTATTAGTCTGATACTTTCTAATTGCAATGTTTAATTCCATAAGAAGAATTTTAAATTACGGTTACAGCCCATCTGTATGGGCAATGGATCAAGCTTTCAAATAAGGAAGCTATCACATTCATATATAATGCTTTTGGAAGCATATATATGACAGATTTAAAAAGTCCAGTCTCTTTTTTAAACGAACACTAAAACTAGAAGCATATAAATATTATATTAAAAAACAAGGATTAATGCTTATGTAATATTACTTGCGTAAATGTACATTTTTTAAGAGCATCCAACAAAGCTTGAGCCTAACGCATGACAAGGTCCTTTGGCTTTCACTTCTTCTTTTTTCTTTTTTTTTTCTTTGCCTTATTTTTATTTTTATTTATTTAATTTCTTTGCTTTTATTTCACACCGCTTAATCTTATAGCCTCTTTTTCAAGCTAACAAAAGTAAAACTAGAAACGTAAATATTCTTCCTTGTGTAAATGTTCCTCTCTTAACAGCTCCCAAAAAAGCTTGAAGTTTGTGATTTTATTTATTCGGTGGCAAAGACATCTTCTAACAGTTATATGCCAATATGCAATGACAAGATGTCCTTACACTAAATCTTTGTGCTTGCCAAGGGTCTTGTAACTGAATTGGCACCTTCTTATGTACAAGGTGCTTGGAGGTTTAAGAGAGAAAGTGTTTGACCTGCGAGGTTAATAGCATATTGTAATTGGCTCTAGAGTTGTTTATATTTTTTCTTATTAAAAAAAAATCAAACATTGTAGTTAACTTTCTCATAATCTATATATCAAATAAAAGTCATATTAATTCTAGGGATTATGGGAAAGTTGAGCTACAAAACTATTGATTATTTTTTGTTGTGTGTCCAACAAAAATGTGCAGGGTTCAAATCCCCTTCTTTTTTGTTGTAACTATCATATTATTATTAAAAAATATATGTATATTATAGGAATCCATTATGGTTTTAAAAATACGACTGCAAAGGGAACCAAAATTAGTGAGTGGTTCTAAATTTCTAGGTTCTTTGGTTCGATTCAAATTTGACTGATTTTTTAATCTTTTCACACTACGATTTTTGTTTTAAAATCAATTTATTTAATATTTTTTTACATTATGTCTAATATTTCTATAATGATATATTAATAATTAAAGGTTAACGTTACCCATTTTTAATATAAATTAGATTAAATTCAATAAGGATGTAATTATTTATATCTATATTTATATAATAGCTAATAACCGAAACGTTTGACTTTTTGTTGACTAATTCTCATTGCGCTACGTTACTACATAAATTATTAACACGTTCACTTTAAAATACTAAACAATTGTATCTTCTCGGTGGTTTGCTTATTTAGTTTTATTTAGCTCCTAACCTTTGGCATAAGGTATATATTAGAACACACCAAAAAAAAAAAACTGCCACAGAAAGAGATATTACTGTTAGCGTTTTGGCTTAGGGGTAACCATAAATTTTGATTGGTTCATTACTCCTTCCCACGAGCCACTATTTTTTGTTCTTATCTTACACAACCACTGCCTCTCTTTCCAGGTTTCTCTACACATATTCAAAATCTCACACAAACACCGATCACTCCAAATCCTATTCAAGTCCTCACACAACCCCCCGTCTCTCTCAACTTTCATGTGGCGTTTGGTACGAGGTAATATTTTAAGATTCTTAAGAATGTTTAAAGATTCTCATGTTTGGTTGCAAATCATACTAGGAAATCAGATTCTAGGGGAATCTAGATTCCCCTTAAACCCCTCTCAGTAGAAATGTGGATTCCCTTTAAAACAGGTGAGAATCCAGATTCCCAAACTTAAAGGAAATTGTCTTTTTTATAAATTGACAATTTTAACACTTTTTTCTTGTCATAATTAATAGTTTATATTTGATTTTTCATTATTTATTTAGAGGAAGATTTTTTTTTTAAATGACTTGGTAGTTCACATTCAAATCTAAGAATAGAATGGGAAAAATAAATAATTCATTTAAAATTTCTGGGAATAAACCAAACATTAAAAGATTCCTAATGAAACCAAACATAGGAATAGCTACATTCCTAGAAATCTGGATTCCAGGAGTAACGTGAATTCTCCGTACCAAACGCCACCTCAATGTCTATGCAATCTAAGGTCAGATAAGTAACAATTTTGAAGTTAGAGTTCCAAATTTATTGAAAGTAAAGATTCTAATTAATTTGTTTTTAAATTGTCTAAGATCAGGGTTTGCTATCAACTACGGATCTACATGATGTTGGCTTCGTTGAACCCTATAGAAGATCAGATTCTACATGGGCTTCGTCTCTTGGTGTTTTAAAGAATGGTTTGTGATTGATTTCAAGTTCAGATACTCTGTTTTTGCCCTTCTGATTGATTTCTCATGGTTCCAAAAATCCCCCTATAAAATTCTCTTAGCAGAAACCAATGGCTGTCTAAGTGGGTATGTATTTCTTATTTGAATTGTGATTGTGGGAATTATTGTTGATTGAAGAGATTGGCAGTAAAGATTGGGTTTTTAGGGTCGTTTTTGAGAAAATTCAAATAAATTTTTTGGTGTGTTTTGTTTGATTCTTTGTTTTGTTTCATGTGTTAACTATTAATGCTTGGGATGTCATATAAACTTCAAACTTTTTTTTTTTTTTTTTTGGGTTTATGAATATTTATATAGGGAAAAAATAAACTATTTCTACCCAAAATCAAAACATAAAACAGTTCGACTCTTTTATTTTATGTTTCAAACTTTTCGACTCTTTAAACACAGTTTGCTCTCTCCTTCTTTTCTCAATCTCCCAAGTCCCAACCTCAATCTCTTTCCATTGTTTAACCCAACTCTCTTCAGTCTCTGCAACTCTGCCCTTATGGTTATGAACACTCTGCTTCATTTAAAATAGAAAACAACAGATACATTAGGGACACATGAACCATATTGTGAGTTTCCTTTTTGTGCTTTTCTTATTTTGTCTTTGTTTTTATTGCTCTTGGTATTTTAAATTTTCTTTATACTTCATTGTATGTGTGTGTGTGAGATAATTTGGAGTGGTTAGATAGTAAATACTTAGTAACTATTTATATCATTTGTGTTTTCTTTTACTGGGTTTGAGATATACTGGTGTGATGATTTGGAGTGTTGTGTGGAACTTTGTGGAACTTAATTATTTTTTTGGTACTGGGTTTTGAATGAATTTGGAATTGAAAGTTGAAGAATTATTCGTTGTTTAAAGTTGTACTACAAGTTGAAGATTTAGGTTGGTGACTGTGTTGTCTGCTCCATCAAAGTGTTTGTAAAAATGTCAAAACCAAACTTTCCATCACTTAGGAAGTACAAGGTAAAAAATCCAATAGAAGACTTTCCATCCTTACTGAAAATTATTTTGAATCTTAACTTCAATGCGAAGGGTTTCACTAAATTTTTTTCAAATAGGCTTTTGCTTTGAGGAAAATATTTCCTATTAATATAGCAGTCCTATTGGTAAGTGCTCTGCTTATATTCCTTTTGGAGATTACTTTATGGGTATTTTTAGATTTGCTTAGGAATTTTGATTTATGGGAACTGTTTTTGTTAAGGTGGTGTTGTCTTTGTTACAAAACGAGGAAAATGAAGTTTATAAGAAGCCTAAATCTGAGATAAAGAAAGGGTATTTCTTTCCCCATTGTTAAGAAGTTTGAACAGCAAAGAAGGAAATCTACTAAATTAAAGTAATAGAATGAACCCTTTGTGCATAAATGTTTTTTTTTTTTTTTTTTGGCAGTGGATGCCTAAGTTTTAGTTGGCTTGGTTCCTTATTTTTATTGCTTTGCTCTATTAGAAAATGTTGCAAAGTTTATATCATCAATTTTGGCTGTCTAACTTGTTTTCTTTAAATTGTAAACGGCTTTGTATTTTTCCCTTTGTATCAGTTTCTTTCAACAAGAACACTAAACCAAGCAAGGGAGAAGAGTTAGTCAGGGAACCAATTTGTAAGGTATTCTTAAAGAAAATTAAAACTTAAATAAATCAACAATGGCCTCTTCAAAACCCCTTTGCTGTCAGCCTTCAACATTCTTTGGTATCTAAAACATTCATTGGCTTTAATATACTTATCAACACAGAATTTTGTCCAATAGATTCACCAGTTTTCTCGCTTTGTCTCTCTATAATTACCCATCTCTCTCTCTCTCTCTCTCTCTCTCTCTCTCTCTCTCTCTCTCAAATGTTTTTGTTAGGGCAATGTTTGAAAGAACGTTAAATGTCTTTGTGTGTGGTCGTCTTTAGAATAAATAGATTATGACTTTGGGAATTTACTTTCTGACTTAAGTGGTTTATAAATATTGGGGTCTTAAAGCTTATTTTATCATAATTTACCACAAATCAAATTTTATTTAGAATATAAAAAAATCAATTGATATTGTATAACCTATTATCTATACCTTTAAAAGAAAGGTTTTTTAAAGGATTTTTTTTGCCCTGTTTAAAGCTTCTCAATGGATATCACTAGGCCTTGAATATGTTGTGTTCTGTTAGTCTATCCTCTCTTTTCTCTACCCATCTCCTTCCCCAAAACCACATCATAACCTCCATTTTATTTGGTATGTGATTTTACTAATAAGCTTTGGCTTTGGGATTTTTGTTTTATATGCCAAGTTCTATAAAATGATCAATGTGAGTTTGAAGGTTTTGTCTTGGTTATCTTTGTGTTTGTTCTCTATTTGTTTGTTTAAATTTCCCAGTGAATAAAATTTGGTCTATGGATCCAATTTGGTCTAGGATTCTCCTAAACAAATTTAGTAGCAACCCTCAATTGTATTTGGTATGAAGGGAGGTATTACCTATGTGGTGATTCTACAAAGTTTCAAAAAATTGACGTTGAAAGCAATGTACAACTCACACCAACATCTGTTATCAAGGAAAACAAAAGGAGTTATTTTTTTTTTTCCATTATGTAATTTTAATGTTTCATATCAAGGATAGGAAATGTACAATCAAAGACGAAAAGGCAAAGAATTGTTTACATCTTCAAATATGTTAAATATTTTTACAAATTTAGTAGACTATTGGTGGTGGGATTGGTATTGAACTTGGACTTGGTCTTAATGTTTTGGTATTTAACTTTTGAAGACAATTTCAGATTTTGCAAATAGGATAGATTTATATAGTAGAAAGGAGATGAATTGAATCACAATGGTCTTTGAGATTATGTATTTGAAAGTTTATGGGATATTGAGAAGAAGATTTGATTTTTTAATGACTTATTTCATGGTGGGTTTGTGCATTGAGATTAGAGTTTGGGATATTCTCTGCAAATTTAACATTTATCATTGAGAATGAATTGTGGGTTTAGTGAATTTGGGTCTAATTTAAAAGTGGTCTTGGTCTTAGGTTCTGTCCAAATAGGAAAGATTTATACCAGACAACAGTAGTGGCTGCCACTACTGCATAAGATTGGTTTACAAAACCGGGGGGGCCATTGGAAGTTGTTACGGTTTTTAGTGCATAAAATAGAAATTGTAGTAATGCATGTCAATGACTACATGATTGAAGTTTGTAGCAAATAAGAGTTGCTCCTTTGGATCAGCATTCCCCAATTGGTTCGAGAGGATCACATAAGCACTTGGTGTGTACTTTCTCACAGCATCATACTCGGATTTATAATAGTTTTTAAGGTTGTCTAGAGTGACTCCTGGTGCATGAGGTTAGTTCATTAACTCAATTGCTGCAAGACTTGGATTGTTGGCATAACTACACAAAAAAAAAGGTCTAATTTAGGATTTAGGTAACATTTAAAATTCATCGGTATATAAAACCGAAGCCTCTTACTTTTTGGTAAGCTCCACAAATTTCCGCATCAGCTTTTTTTTTCTATTTTTTAAATCTGATTTTTTTTTCTAGACCTATTATTACCCAACTCCTTTCATAAGTTTTATGCGAACCTTACGCATTCAGATTTCAGATGCTCTCTCTTTACTTCCTATTCTGCTTCTCCTTCTCCTTAAACAAGTTCAGAGAGATCCTTCGACAAGTTCAGCCGTTGTCTCTGTCTTTCTTAAAACCAAAAACCCTAACCATTCAGTTCTCTTTTTGTCAATGGTAGAGAGAGAGAGAAATCTGAGGGCTACCAACATGTCAAACCATCACCACACCTTCAGCCTAGCCTCCACCCATATATTGCAGGAACCACTACAGTGCAGGTATTTTTAGACAAGAAAAATTGGTGTTAAATATGATTTAAGTTTTGTTATTTTGGGTTGAGTGTCTTTGATTTAGGTATATGGGTTATTGGGTTGATGGTCTTTAATTTAGGCATTTGGGTTATCGGTTTTGATTAAGGTTGAATGATGAGAAAAACAAAAAGAAGCTGAGAATGGGTTTTTTCAGTATTGGTTTCTTTTGAATTGTATGTACCAGTCGATTTTTCTGATTAATATTATTGAATTTTGGTTTGTGTATGTGATTCAAATTTGAGAAAATTTTTGGTTGAAATTTTGGATACAGTAGGTTTGGATAGATTAGTGGTTAATTGATTAGAGTTTATATTTTGTGTTTTTGATGACCAAGTTTATGGATACCCAGATTTATTTTTATTTTTTATGAATGACCAAGTTTGTGATTTTTTAGGGACATATCTGAGTTTTGCATGTTGGATTATATTCTCAAAATTTTAATTAAGCATCTATTTGGGTGTTGAGGAGAAAAAAATAGTGAAGCACAAGTAAATGGAAGCTCAGGGCCTTTTTAGATACATTGGTGAATTGTGAGTTTTGCTTTGTTAATTAATTTGTCAATTGTGGATTACTTTATAGGTTTTAGTAGATAATTTGTCAATTGTGGAATGAGCTATAGCTTTGCTGTTAATTTTTTTCTGATAAATGTTTCCTTCATGTTGTTTCTACTGCAAGTACAGGTACTTGCATGAATCCATATCTTGAGTAGGAAAAATAAAGAAGAAATCCCAACCATTCTGAGATTTTTTACCCCAGTTATGTGTTGGATAATTTTATGATTTTGAAATTTATGCTGATATTGGGAGTATTCCTGTGTCTTTTTTTGTTCTAGAGTTGATTGAATTGTAGTTTTAGCTGTGTTTCTCTTTGTATCTATAATTGAGTTTGTGCACAAGCTTAGATAAGTCTTTGTGTTTGGAACTTTGTAACTAAGTTTAGTAGTGTGTTCCAATAAAAGTTCTTGCTTATCAAATAAATATTTGACTTTTGACGATAATAGTTTTTGAAGTTAGTCACATCTTCAATATTTTAAATAGATATTAAAATGATGATAATCAATTTGAATTTTTTTTATGTAGAAGCTAAGGTATGGGTTTGAATTTGTTTAGTGGAAAATGAGCAGGTGATTCTACTACCAATAAAGAGCTGGACAGTTCGTAACATGCAATTGATTCTTTTACCCAATTTTACCCAAGTGATTCTTTTACCAAATGATTATAGTCGTAAAACCTATCCTTAATGTTTAGCTATAAGTATAGTTTCTTCAAATGATGGTGGCAGGAATGATTTCCAGTCATAGTACGTGTGGAGTTCGTGTGTTGATTCTGGCTGGGGCACATCCATCTTGTAATTTTGCCCCCCAGTCAATTTTTGTGTTCTCAGGAAAGTATCTTTCTTCTTTTTGAAGTGTTTCCATGTGTTAAAGTATGTTACCCTTAGCTGAGATGTGGGGTGTTGCTTGATTGCAGCGTCACCTTTTATCTTGAAGGAGCTGGTGGACTAACATTGTGAAAGACTGAAAGAAAATGGGGACATGGTTATAGCTATAGTTGTGAGGAAAAAATTTCAGAAATCATGCATACAAAAGAATAGCAGGATGTAAGTATGTAGATATCTTAGGGGATTAAGGTATAGTTAGTGGTAGAGTCAGGAATTTGTCATCATAGGTACTCATTTGTCAATGGTTTATTGAGTTCTTAAAGGTTTTACCTTTTAGGCACTCATTTTCAATGGTTTTTAAGCCAGTTTTATTGTAAATTGTTGTCTAAAGATGTCTGCAATGGCGGTAATGAACTTGGAGATTGTGTTTTCAATAACTTTAGAGGCACAAATTTTTTTTACAACTGGTAGGTAAAAAACATAATGTCAGTAGTTGGCCCAAATAAGAATTCTCAACTGAATTATGTGAAAATTATTATGCTCATAGCATTACTTTTGTGTTTTTTTTTAATACACCCTTCACTTAAAAGAAACAGAAAAAAAAAATTTTAAATTCTTCGAGATGTATGTGCCTTTTTTACACTGTATAGAAAAAATCAAATGACAAAAGAACTGTACAAGATATTCAGAGACAGAACTTAAAAAACCTCTCTACTTGGAAGCAAGGAAAAAAGAGGCCCAAGAGGGATAGAAGAAGGGGATCAAAAACCTCTCTACTTAGAGCTTACCTCCCTTGGGTCAATCCATCCAAAATCAGATGCTAAGCTCAATCTGTTTGCCCCTTCTACATATCTATCTGGAATCATATGTTCAATTTAATGTTGTTTCTGAACTCAAAGAGCCTCAAAAACCCGCTAATTTTAGCACCAACGTTTGATACATAATTTTGATATCATATGTTTCTTTCAGACAAATTTAAGCTATAGATTTTAAGCTTTAGCCTTTTTTTATCACTGAGTATCAAATTTAGGATGTTGGTTTGTGGACGAGCGCATTAAAATGTCAAAGATATGTTTCATAGACTTCAAGATATGAAGTTGTTTTGCTAATAAATAAAATGACTATGGTTACTGTGGAAAGTTAGTTTTTAACTACAAATCAGAGGTTTGCTAAACTGAGCGCTGTTGTTTGTTTGTATTTCTCTGAGTTTGCTGTTTTTTGTCCTGTAAGGTTGTGACTTTGCTTTTCACTGTGTTCTTTCTATAATTTTGTGTTTGTAATAGGAAAACATTTGCTTATCAAACACTAGGAGAGTTTACTTTGAGTGTGTAATGGAGATTGTGAGACAGACTGAAATAGAGATGACGAAAAACTTTGGCTGTGTTTTTTAATGTCCATCACCAACATCAACTCCGGCACCAGCTTGTTTGTTTTCTTCTTTGGCCAACCCAACTTAAACCCCAAATATCACTTTGTAAGTTTGGCTTCAACTTTTCTTTGTTTCATATTGAATTTTTGGCTTCAACTTAGATTCATATATGTAGCAATGCTAGCAATGAGACTCCGTTCACATCGTGAATGTATTATGTCATGGTTGTCAAGAAGAAATAAGGTCAAGCAGTGACACATGAATAGGAAACTACACAATGGGCATTATGCATATCTTAAGTACCTCTTTCCATATATATTCATGTTTGATTGTTAATGACTGGTTATAAGGTTTATCATTATTGGGACTGGTATTGATTTCCAATATTGTAACAGAAAAATTTATATTTACAAGTATATGCTTTTGTTAAATTTCAAATTTCTGATCATTAATCACCTAAGATAATATTTCATGTGAAAGAAGTGCTAGTGTTAATTAGGTTCAATCCCCCTTGGTGATTCCCCTAATAGTTTTGGAGGCTTTAGCTATATGATGACATGCCAAAATCAAACATATCAGTTGGAGCGTCTAATTCATTTCTTGGCCTATTGGGAACCATGCTTTCTGAGCTTCTCACTAATTGGACAATCTATGCAAATAAGGTAACATATTCTTTTGGCTCTCATGTCTTTGGCTGGTAAAAGTCAGAGTCTGAGAGTCAAAGCTAATTTGATTAACCTAAACTTATATGCTCTTAGTTTGTGAGAATAGGTATTGACTCCTAAATATTCAGCGTGCAGCACTTGTAACTTGTAACTCTCATGCTCATTATTGCCATAAATTTGGCCCTTGGATTTCTACCTCGTGGGGATGATTCTGCTCATATTGGAGGATTACTATCAGGATTTTCTCCTTTGCTTCATTCTTTTAGTTTGCAAATCTTCTTGCATCAGCATAAGAAATAAATCAGAAATCCAGGCACAAGTGCTATCAAAATACCTATTATAGGATTACAGCTTTAGTCCTCTTAATTCATGGGTAATTAACTTGAACTTTCTTTGCATTCTCAACTTCTAGTTTAATTATCTGCTACGGAAAAACGATCCAGCCTTGGCTAACCTTTTTCTTTTCTTTTGTTTTATCTACCCCAGAAAATTGGTAGATGTGCATATGGATATATTGAGCTCATTAATGGTCAGAAGTCATATAGCCATACAGTCTACCTTTCTAGAGCATTAAGCAGCTAAATGATTGTGTCCGTCTATTTGCCTACCTTCAAGCTTTGCAAGTAACAAAACAACTTTGCTAGGGATGCATACACCTCCCATTGCAGTCTTTTAAAGCTAGCCTGCTTGCAGATTGTGCAGCCACTTCTTTCATACTCATGGCTTGGGTACCTAACCATTAGTATTGCACGACTGCATTCATACTCATAATATTTTTAAAGTTATTTTTGTGTATTATTTTCATACTAAGCTACATTGTATTTCTACAAAATTTAATGCAACATAAGTGCTAAGGGGCTGTTTGGTAGGATTACCAAACGGCCCCTAAATGTCTCTTTTAGATCCTATTGCTTCCATGCTTTGGAAACCTAAAGAGTTTCTAGCTGATTGCTGAATGGGGAACAATACACAATATATGGTCCAATCAGAGTCTACTCACATAGGCCTAATTTATGCAGTAATCTTCCAATCAAAAGTATGAGTTGACATTAGAACATAACCATTAGTAGAGGAAAGTCAATTAAATTTGGAAAAAAGAGGTATAGAAAAAGTCGTGTTTCTTTAGCAATTTTATGAAACAAAGTCTAACAAGATACATAGCTACAATAGTACAATTAACAATAAATAAACTGCCTATTACACGTGGGACAAGAACTTGGAGACAAGGTCACTTTGCAAGAAATAGAAGTGGCATCAACTAAAACATGACAAAAGAGAAATGTCCTTTTTTTTAAATTTAATTTTTCAAAAAAATTTATTTGTTTAATATAAGGAATGTATATATTTAGTTATTTACCCCAAGGCCACCACTTTTTTTTTTGGGCGAATGAATTACTTTCTTAGCAAAGTATTAAATAACGGTTAATAAATTTTTTTTTTTTTTTTTTTTTTGAGAATAAATAACTGTTAATAGTTAATACCCTCTCCATGTGTCTCTCTCTTAAATAAATTTCAATTAATGCCCATTTTTACAAGGCCCAAGATGGATAAGCCCAATTATTATGAACCCATTATTATATTATTATTTTTATATTATGTGGCCCAAATCCATGTAAAATTGGCCAACTTCTATTGGTTTGTTTTTGGACTCGAGTTCATATAAAGAAATATTTTCTACAATATTCAAAATCCTTTACTCTATTCCGTATTGAGAATTTGCTACATCTAGTGGGTGGGGAAACAAAACACAAAAAGAGTCTATAAGAGCTTACATGTGCAAATTATTAATGTTGTTTACTAGAAAAGGGAAAATGTAAGTGTAGTTTGCGTGCATTGTCAATTGATAGAATCATTTTGGTTTCAAACTAAAAGTTTCCATTGGAGTTGCAACAATTAACATAATCAAATTGCTCATAAATATTGTTTTTTCTATTTTCTTCCCTTCTTTTGTCCTGAATCCCTGACCTTGTTTTTAAAATTTTGCAGTCTAAACCTATTGTATAAGTACATTTTATACTGGTGAAAATTGTTAAGCTGGGCTGCTCCCCAGAAAGCCTTGACTTACAATTTGGCACAAGATAGCTAATTGATGAAGCTCCTCAGGCAAAGCTCAATAACGAAGCTTCCTTTTTTATTCGTCCTGAATCATTGACCTTGTTTATAAAACTCTATTCTCAGTTCATGGATGCAACAAAAACTGATAGATGATGCTCCATTCAACATGATGAATGTAGCATGTCATGGATGTCAAGCAGTTATGCATGAACAAGAAACTAAGCAATTGCCTTTATGTGTATCTATAAATTATTCTTTCCAAATTTTTATTTTAAATGCGAATGACGTTTATCTCCATCCAAGCAGATGCTTGTGTTTGTGGCAAAATTGATTTGTATAAGCAGAATAATTTTGTTAAATTTCACTTTTCTGACGATTAATGTCCTGAAATAGTTTTTTTCTTTTTTTTTATTGTATTGCAGCTGAAAGAAGTGTTAGTATTAATAATCATCAATAAGCAAGTTGCATGGTTCATGTTTGTTGTGCTTTTCTGTGGATTTGCAAGCTTGTACAACTAAAATTCAAGTGTTGTTGGTGCCGCTTCCCATAAGATTTAGATAGGGACCAGTCAGCATGGTTGATGAGAAATTGATGCCCTTCAATTTTAATTTGTCATTGTGATCACTCGGCCCCAGCATGCTTTTGTTGTAGATGTATGTGAAAAGAACATTAGTGCATAACTAAGTGAAATAATCATGTCACCTCTGCCTAGCTTTAATGGTTACAGCACTAGTAATACGAGTAATTAGGCAATAAGGGTTGTCCATTACCAAAAGCAAAACATCCAGCACTCTACTAAAAGCTCAAAGCGATAAGAATTTTGGTCCATCACCATCAGTGAGTGGATACAATACAACAACAGGTAGCATCCTGTGGGGAAGACCTTTTGTCGCATTCTTTTGCAGTCTGGTCACATCACAGGTCTATTTTTAAATTATTTCACATTTGTACAAAGGAGTAGGAGCCACATTTTTATTTTATTTTATTTATTGTAGAGATAATCAGTCAACAACAATAATATCAAATGGATTTTATCAATTGAATTTTACTAATATATGTCTTAAAGGAATACAATAATTAATTATTTTTTAAAAATAAATTTTTAAAAATTAAAAAAAATTAAATTTTTTTTTAATTTTTAATAAAATATTTTCAAAAATGTTTGGTTTACATGGCCACTGTCATACTCATTTTTACCAATTGACAGCTATCAAGTATGGTACTTTTGCCTTTTGTCTCTACTTTTCTCTTCTTTTTTTTGGTAAAGAACTCTACCTTTCTCACTCAATTATTTGGAGCTCCTCTATAAAGACATTAGTAGCACAGCCAATCTGTACTTTCTAGTGATAAGTAATTTCAACCTCTATTGTTTTTGGTCATGCCAATCCATTATAAAATCTATAGTTGTTTGTTATCATATGTAGATGATGAATTTTGGTAATAAATTTAATTAGAATCTTATAAGACGTACTTATTTTTAAGATTTGTGATTTCTAGTCTTTAATGAAAATGTGCCTATTTAGTGAAAATACTCCCATTGAACGTAAAGGTATTTACTGAATGAAAATGTACTTATTGAGTGAAAAGTTGCCTATCGACCAAAAATGAAAAATGAAAAAGCACAACTTTTTGATGTTTTAAAATATATACGTGGCATTAATTTATGTAATCATATGACACAATGAAAAGTGACCAGTAATAAATCAAACATTTCGCTTTTATATTACATAGATATATGTTAAAAAAGACATTAAAGTATAATTAAGTGAATAATCATGGCAGCTCTGCCGAGATTCAATGATGCACTAGTATATGACTAAGGCAAATATTAACAAGCACTTAGCGGTGCTTGTTAATGTTGCACTAATATGAATTCTATTTGATAAAAAAATTTAATAAAAAAAATATAAAATTGGGCTCATAATTTATTTTAATATTTTTTCCTTTCTGTAAAATTGATCACACGACTTAAAAACTACAAAAATATAATATAAAGCTGCAATATAGCTGAAAAAAAGGTAAAAATAATTGCAGTTAACAGGCACAATAAACACAACCTATGACTAATTAGGTTATCCATTACTATAACTGAGCTCAAGGCGATAAGAATATTTATGGGTCCATTATTGGTCCATCACCATCAGTGAGTTACAATACAGCAACAGGTAACATCCTATGGGGAAGACCTTTTGTCAAGTTATGGACTTTTGTTACATACTTTTCCAGTCTAGTCACATCATCGGTCTATTTTTAAATTGTTTCACATTTGTCCAAAGGAGTAGGGGCCACATTTTTTTTTTTTTGTTTTTTGTTTTTGATTTGCACAATTTTTTTGTATGTATTGTAGTAGCAGAGATAATCAGTTAGCAGCAATAATAACAATTCATCTGGGTCCTAAGTTTTCTTGGTCGCTCATTTTCACCCATTGACAGCTATCAAGCATATTGCGTTATAAATGACACTGTCTTTAGACAAAGAAACAAAAAAAAAAAAAAAAAAAATTCACTCAAATCCACAAGATTATAAACACCAAGAAGTCGGTTTACTTCCCCCAATATTTGATACCAAAAATTTTGAATAAGCATAATCTTTTTTAAAGGACACTGTTTGTATAATTTATATTACCCTATGCTCATATTGCTTAGTGGCAAATTTAGTTTCAAAAGTATGTAAATTGCTTGGTTTATGAGAAATTGCTTAGTGGCAAATTTTGATGGGGACCTGTCAGCTGTCAGGGATGTCACGAAGAAACAATAATGTCAAGCATTGACACATGAACAAAAAACTATGCAATTGCCTTTTTATGTGTATTAGTGTAAATTACTCTTTCCAAATTTTTATTTGAATGTGAATGACTGGATATCACGTTTATCGCTATCCGAGCATATGCTTGTGTTTGTGGCAAATTTGATTTGTGTTAAATATCACTTTTCTGATGATTAATATCCTAAGATAGTATTGCATCTGAAAGAAGTGTTAGCATTAATAATCTTCAATAAGCAAGTTGCTTGTTTTATGTTTGTTGTGCTTTTGTATGGACTTGCAAGCTTGAACAACTAAAATTCAAGTGTTGTTGGTGCCGCCTCCCATAAGATTTAGATAGGGACCAGTCAGCTTGGTTGATGAGAAATTGATGCCCTTCAATTTTAATTTGTCATTGTGTCCTAGAACTAGAACTAGGAGCATGGTCCCACTGCTTTGTAGAGATACAGTGAATAAAGCCCCTGCCCAGCATGCTTTTATTATAAACTAGTCACGGATGTGGGTGATGCACAGAAAAATTTGATATAAATATATTTTATTGGATAATTATTGAATTAATATATTAGATTATATATTTTTAAAAGTCAATTTGTTATTTAAAATTATGTTTTATATTAGAAGTTTTTTTGTGGTGTAACAACTAACAAATTAAATATATTTTGTAGTTGGGTATTATATATAATGAGATATGTATGAAAATACAATGCAATAATTTTTTATAAAAAAAAAAATTACAATGGGAGAACTATTAGATCAAGTTCAAATCATGTATACTTTGTTCATTACTATACAGATGTACACAATTCAACACTTATAGGTATATTTTTCCTCAAAACATAGATCTATGTCTCTTTGTTTTACACAATTGAAACTAAGTGAAAAAGTATATAAAGATAACTATGCAATAAATCATATATCATAAAGTAGAAATATAAAATAAAATAAAATGTAAAGAACAAACTTTATTTCATCATATGAACATATGAACAAATCCTGCAATATATAACTCTTCAAATTCATAAACCACATGATTACTTAGATTTTATAATAAAATAAGACAAATCCATCCATCATGACATTGTAGTATAGTCTATATATAATTATATAAAAATTACATTTTGTTGATCATGTTTCATAAACCAAAAGTACCGTCTATACATCTAATGAAATCTTTAAAGGCTAAAGGCTTTGTAACTGAATTGGCACCTCCCCATACATAAAGTGCTTGGAGGTCTAGGAGGGAAATGGTTCAAGCTGCAGGGTTAGCGACATATTATAATTATTTCTCAAAAAAAAAATCTTTAAAGAGTAACACATGGGAATTCTTAATTTGAATAGCTGAGAGAGAGAGAGAGAGAGAGAGAGAGAGAGAGAGAGAGAGAGAGAGAGAGAGAGAGAGAGAGAGAGAGAGAGAGAGAGAGATTAATAACATAATGATGTTCTAGAGTAAATTATATTTTGTCTTATTCTTTTTTTGGCTTTTTCCTTAAAGATGATCAACTAAACAAAGTAAAAACTTACCAAGAAAACTCAAATTAGCTACAAATTTAATGGTGGAGATGCCTATTATTTGTAATAAAATGAACAAAATAAAAATCACAAACAGATTTGAGAAAGATGCATAAGATTTCTAAAAGAAATTTTACCAAACACATGGGATGTAACAATAACAAAATTACTACACTGAATATTTTTTGACTTTTTGACACTCTACAAATAAGTACAAAAAATGTTCATTATCAATATATTTCATATCAACATTAGGAATTTTCACAACAATAATAGGCCAAATAAAACTGCATTAGCAATTCTAAGTCAACTAAAAATAACAAAAGCTAATATGATTGAAAAATTCGGAAAGGAAAACAATAAAATCACTTCAAAAAATGCAAGAATACTAAAAAGAGAGGAAAAAAAAAAGGATCAATTTTGATTGTACGTTTTGTTTACCTCAATGGTCTTCCTATTGTTGCCATAACTTTGAAAGTTTCTAACAAAAATAACTGATTTCTTAAAATGGTGAAAACTAAAGCATAATTGAAAAATATGGAATATGGAAAACAATTAGTATTATGCTAATTTTTGTTGTTGTAGATGATGGGTGATTGTATCTAGAATGTGCATTGGTATATATAACATTGTAAAACTTAAATAAATAATCAATGTAAGAGAGAGAGAGAGAGAGTTAAGGTTGTGAAAAACTGAAATTTTGGAAGAAGAAACACTATAATGGTAGATAAACAAAAAGACACTTAAGACATCTCTGGACTGGAGATTTGGGTGCAAAAGTTTGGTTTGGATACTTGAAATGTTAATTTTATTCACTAAAAAGATAATGAATTATTCAATTTTAATAATTACTTAAAATTAGAAAGAAGAAAACGAAAAGTTGAAATCATTTTTTTTAGAAGAAAGTTGAAATCATTTTGGGTAGCTGAATAGTCAAATATTTGTATCTAATGAATAATAATATTTGTACATGATCTGTATTTAATTATTTTATATAAAAAAATTAAAAAATTATAAAGAGAAAAATGATCATAACTCTTCAAATTTGATATACCAACAGGTGTCTATTGAAAAGTCATAACCCTTCATATTGGATATATCAAAAAGTACCTATTAACTGAAAATGTGCCTATTTAATGAAAATATGTCTATTGAATGAAAATGTGTTTATTGAATGAAAAGTTGCCTATTAATTGAAAATGAAAATTGAATGCACAACTTTTTGACGTTTTTAAATGTATATATGACATTAATTTATATAGTCACATGACACAATAAGAAGTGGTCAACAAAAAATCAAATATTTTGCTTTTATATTACATAAATGTATGTTAAAAAAAAGACATTAGAGCATAATTAAGTGAATAATCGTGGCAGAGATTCACATCAAGTGCAATATCTAAGGTATTGCACCTAGTGCAATATCTAATTAATAACTGGAATTGAAAGTTGAAAAAGTAACTTTTAATCTCAGCTATTAAATAAAATATATTAAAAAAGAGTTAAAAAATTAAAGTAAAAAAATAAAAAAAAAATTTTAAAAATTGTGAAAAAAAATGAAAATATTGCACCAAGTGCAATAACCTAAGAATTGCACTGATGTGAATCCTCGTGGCTGCTCTGCCTAGATTCAGTGGTTCCAGCACTAGTATATGACTAGTTAGGCAATAAGATTATCCATTACTATAACTGAGCTCAAGGCGATAAGAATATTAATGGGTTCATTATTGGTCCATCACCATCAGTGAGTTTCAAATTACGATACAACAACAGGTAACATCCTGTGGGAAAGGCCTTTTGTCAAGTTGTGGACTTTTGTTACATACTTTTGCAGTCTAATCACATCACCGGCCTATTTTTAAATTATTTCACATTTGTCCAAAGGAGTAGGGGCCACATTTTTTTTTTTTTGGTGAAGACATTTTTTTGTATTACAGTTGCAGAGATAATCAGTCAGCAGCAATAATAACAATTGATCCGGGTCCTCCTAAGAATCTTGAAAGTGAGTTTTCTGGGTCACTCGTTTTCACCCAGTGACAGCTATCAAAGCATAGTACATTTTCCTTTTGTATAAGGACATTAGTAGCACAGCCAATCTGTATTTTCTAGTGACAAGTAGTTTCAACCTCTATTAATTTATAAAATCTATAGTTGTTTGTTATCCTATATTGGTGATGAATTTGATTATGAAAAATATAGTAGGTGATGAATTTTGGTAATAAATTTATTTAGAATCTTAATAAGATGTACTTATTTTTAAGATTTGTGATTTCTGGTTTAGTTCCCCTAAATATATTTGTATATTTGTATATTACATTACTGCCCTTTGCTCATATTATTATGTTGTACAGTATATGTGAAGTAGTCTCTAAAGTATGTAAATTGCTTGGGTTAGCGGCAAATTTAGGCAGGGACTTGTCAGCTTTGTTCATGAGAAATTGATGTCCTTCAATTTTAATTTGTCATTCATGAGAAGCCACACTCATCTAACTAGTTAATCATGATTTTCATCTTTTAAATACCAAGAAACAACCTGAACACTTTATACCATTTTACACATGAAATAGAAATTAAGTAATTGCCTTTATGTGTATTTGTACATGTAAATTATTCTTTTCAAATTTCTATTTGAATGTGAATGACTGGATATCACGTTCGTCGTTATCCAAGCAGATGCTTGTGCTTGTGGCAAAATTGATTTGTTTAAGCAGGATGCTTTTGTTAAATTTCACTTTTCTCATCATTAATATCCTAAGATAGTATTGCAGCTGAAAGAAGTGTTGGTATTAATAATCTTCAATAAGTGTTGGAATATTTTCATAAAATTATTATATATGTACTTCTAAATGGTCTTTTAAAGGAAAGAATATAATTATTTACAGTTAATAGCCATATTAACTTACCTTTTATTAGCTGTTGAAAAAAGATTCAGATCCTCTAAATTTTTTAAGATACTTTACCAAATAAATTTCTTTAAATCTTAGCCTATCTTTAAACACATAATGCATAGTCTATGCCAAATAGTAATTGTCACCAATATTAGCTAAATAATTACTATTAGTTTACCGTTGATAACTTGATATATTACAATAAATTTCCATAGCCATTTACTAGTGAGTCTGCTAGTCAAAAGGAAAGCTAATTCTAATATCTATTGAATTAAACTTGATTTTAATACGGAAGGTTGTTTTACTAGTCTATATTAGGCCAATATGTACGGCCAAAATGGATAGAGATAGTAAGAGGAAAAAGGGCCGGTTTTATCTTTAAACACATAATGCATAGTCTATGCCAAATAGTAATTGTCACCAATATTAGCTAAATAATTACTATTAGTTTACCGTTGATAACTTGATATATTACAATAAATTTCCATAGCCATTTACTAGTGAGTCTGCTAGTCAAAAGGAAAGTTAATTCTAATATCTATTGAATTAAACTTGATTTTAATACGGAAGGTTGTTTTACTAGTCTATATTAGGCCAATATGTACGGCCAAAATGGATAGAGATAGTAAGAGGAAAAAGGGCCGGTTTTATCTTCTCACCATTACATGCATCAACAAATATTTGCATTACATTATCTAGGGGTGCCAATTCGGATTAACGTGTCGGGTTCGTGTCGTGTCAAGGTAGGAGTATTCGACTAAATGGCTCAACCCTAACCTGACCCATTTAATAATCGTGTTATGGTCCTTCAACCCTAACCCTACTTGTTAATAAGGTGGGTTGACCTGACCCAACCCATTTGACACACTTAATAAACGAGTCATGTTAGGTTGACACAAATGTAACACAACCCATTTCAACCTTCATAATATTAAATATAATATTTATCTATAAATAATTTTTTTTACATCCTAAAAAGCATTGCATACACTTCAAGTCTTCAACCCACATTTAAAATAATATAGTTCAACAAAAATATAACATTCATCAAGAAATAAGTTCTTTACATTCCAAAAGAAGTGCATACACTTCAACCCAAATTCAAAATAACAAAGTTTAACAAAAATAAAATAATATAGTTCAACAAAAATATAATATCTTTGGAACTCGCCAAATGCTAAGTATCAATATTAAAAGAATTTGAGCAAACAGTAAACTAATCCTAACTATGACCATGATTATCATCCATAAATTCTTTGTTGATGTCTAAATTCATAACATCTTCCACAAGCTCATCCAATTTCATTTGTGCAAGATCTAAGTTCTATGCCAAAAAAAAAAAAAAAGTATTAGTAGTTCTAGGGTCTGTAAAGTTTCAATTTTCAATTATATCCCTTGTAAGTTTTTGTAATTACTCAATTTTCTTTTTAAATTTAAAATATATGTTGGATATAAAAGATATTTGACAAATCTAAAATAAAATAAATATTTATTTGTTATACGAGTTAAATGGGTTGTGTTAAGTAGGTTATTTCGAGTTGACACAAATAAATTGGCGTGTCAAACGTGTCTATTGCGGGTTGACCTGCTTATGACACATTTCTTATCGTGTCACTTTCAGGTCGACCTGTTTACGACCCAAACCCATTAAGACCCAACCCTAACCCGAAAAAACACGTGTCGTGTTCGCGGGTTGAGTCGAACATTGACACCCCTAACATTATCCTCTTCTTTTATGAAAAAAAAAATATATTCCCACTATATTATATTTTAGATAAAAAAAGTATTATAGACAGTTTCTTATCCTACAAGTTGATATGGGACATAATTTTCAAATCAATTTCAGTAATTTGTTATATTTGGTATTTTTATGTAATTTTTGTTATTTTAGGTTTATGGCATTTATCTACTTATTTTGAGGTGCTTTTAATATGATTGTTAGGTCAAATTCGGTTTCTGTTATGGTTAGGTATTAATTAGGAGTAATTTTATAATATATTTTATTATCTGTTAAGTTTTACAAGAGCTCCTTAAATAGAACCCTAAGTTTTTTTAACAATTATTCAATCAATAAAATTCAGACTTTTTGTCTCTCTATTTTCTGGTGGATCTCACACCCTTTCTCCTTATGGATTCAAGGATCCTTGTGAATTAAAGGAACTCTTGTCGATTCGAGGTTATTTTCAAAAGAAAATGTGTTTTATTTCTTGTTTTCTATAAATAGACGTGTTTTGTTTCTTGACGCTTCCATATCTCGCATCACAAGCGATGTATGCTTGTTATGATAATCGGCAAGTTTGCTACACTGTTGTATCTTGGGGGCAAGCACGCAAAATTGCTAGTCTACCATACCAAAATTCTTGTTGACGGCATGTATCATCTCAAGAGAGCAATCTAGTTCATGCCTCAACTTCCTATATAAAAACTCATGGAATTAACAATACTAATTTGTATATAATGTTACGAGATATGTTGAAGTGCTAAATAGGTAATTTCTTAACTCTATTCTCTAATTTTAAGGTGAACTCTAATTTATGTGAAATATTATTATTTAAATGATAATTTGAGGATTATATAAATTTAATTTACTCATTAGTCATTGTTCTTAGGCAATAAGGGTTGTCTATTACTAAAAGAAAAACATCCCACAAACCCGCACTATAAGAAGGAAGTATACCCTGTTATGGGTGTATACTTCCTCCCATTCATAATTGTGTGGGTCCCATCAGCTATGAGTGCGAGGAAACATACACCCCTAACGGGGTGTATTTTTCCCACTATAAGAACGTTGGCCTGTCACCATCAGTGAGTGGCTACAATATGATAACAGGTAACATCATCAGCGTGGACCCTACTCACTAGCCGGTAGAAATCACACACATCTATATGTGCAGATGATCAGTTATATATATAGGGAGACCCCAGGTCTTTTAATTGTCTTCTTCCCTTATTTCACATGCACGTGATTTTTTTGATGGCAAAGATTTTCCAAAAAAGTTGTCCCTACATAACACCTATTAGATAGGGACCTGTTAGCTTACTTGGTTCATGAGAAATTGATGCCCTTCAAGTTTTAATTTGTCATTCATGAGAAATCAAACTCATCGTTAATCATATTGAGTGGCCGAGTTATATTATTCTTTGGAAGGAATATTCAAACTCTAAAATTCTCACTTGATATACTAAAAAGCATAAATTGACTTAAAAATTATTGGCAAATAAATTAAATTTAAAATTGATCATATAAGACCACTTGAAGAGAAGAGTTCTTAAATGACCATAACAAAATGTTACGGCATTTTTATAGCAAGTGAAGTCTCAATCTACCATAGATCAACATAAAATAAAATAAGATTATATTGAGATACACCACAGCTCAAAACAAAAATGTTTTAAAAATATAATGAGATTTTTTTGTATTACTAGATTTCCTCATTGGTTAGTTAAGTAAGTGGCAAGGACCAAAAATAAAATAAAAAATGGCATAGAGCTTTCAATCAATTAAAGCCAACGTGTGCATTTCAATTAGCTCAATTGGTAAAATTTTTGATAATTGAATAAGAAATCTGGAGTTCAATCTCCCTTTATACCAAAAACCGATTAGTGTTTTAATTTGATAATAAAGAGCTATCATCAGGAGCGGACGTCATAAGTTGAAACTCTCTAAAAAAAATAATAATAATAATAAAGTCAACGTGCAACTCGTTGGCTTGGAATTTGAAACACTGTCTTTGCCCCCCACCTCACTATAACCTATACTTGTGAAGTGACCATCACGCTAATGATATACGGTCGATGAACCTTGCCATTAGTGATACCAAGAGGAACTTTTTGCCTAAAGAAAAGTTTGGCTAAAATATAAATTTGGTCTCTGAATTTTACCAAAAAATCTTGTTTCTTTGCTAAACTAAAAAAAATAAAAAAAAATAACTATTAAAAATGTTTCACTTTTTGTTCTTAAATTTTTATAAAAAAAAATTAATATTTTTTTATTTCTAAATTATTAAAAATTTTATTTTTCCTAGTTTTACTTCTAAACTATTAATTTTTTTAATATTTTTTTTAACAAACTTTAGGAGGAAAAAGACTTTATAAAGATTGAAAAAAAAAAAAAAAAAACCTTTTAATAAAGTTTAGAGACTTTAGAGCATTCACAGTAGATGTTGCAAAAAAAAATCATTTTGACACACTAAAAACCTACTTTATTATTTTACCACATCATTTTACAATATCTCATTTATCAGATGTTCTATCATTTAATTATATACATTAAAATAATATTTACTACACATTAAAATAATACATTAAAAAGAAAAAGAAAGAGAGAGAAGAGAGAAAGTCAAAAAATATGAGAGAGAATGAATAATTTTTTTTTTTGGTTAGCATTCTCGTCCATACTGTTGCAAAATGCAACGGTACTGTTCATATGTGGCAAAAATTATGAGATTTGGAACATCTGATAAATTGAGTTTTTTGGTGTTTAGTGTGCCAAATATATGACATTTGGTACATTTAGCACATTTAGTATGGATGCTTATCAGTACTTTTGCTCTTTGGCTCTAGTTTTTTCACTCAATTATTTTGAGCCTCTCTATAGCCTTTAGTAGCACTAGCACAGCCACTACTTTTAATAAAGGAATCCAAAGTTGTCCTAATAATGGAACTCATCAAAAAAAAAAAAAAAAATTGTTGGATAACAGTGAAGTCAATCGAAAAACCCCAATTCAATGTACAATGTCCTAGTAATGGAACTCATCAAACAATTTTTTTGCATAAGATTTATTGTAACAACCCCAGCTCAACCATGCGGTATTGTCCGCTTTGGCTTCATTAGGCCTCATGGCTTTGCTTCTCCCCTTTAGCACAAAGGAAGGGAAAACACCTTGTTACAATGAAGAGTGGCATCCCTCCTTATGGACCAAGCTTAGAACATTCACTTAAGCGATATGGAACTAAGCTTTTGTTAGGCCTCCAAACAATATCTATACAATTAGAGTGTGGTCATTACAAATGGTATCAAAACTATGCCTCAACAAGAAGTGTGGGTCCCACACGCGAGGACTTGTATGCTCATAAGGGGGGTGAATTATGAATGACCAAAGGGAGAAGCAATCCTGCTAAGTCCCTCATCCCTTAGAAAAGCACATCGGGATGTGCTAGAGTGATTTCCCTTTTAATTTATAAAGGTCTTTTCTCTACTCTATGGTGCAGCTTGAAATTTTGAAGCTTTGGTTTGCATTTTCTAGTGTGTTTTTTTTAGCATTTCTCTCTCAATTTCAAATTTCTGTCAAGCTGAGCAATTGAATAATTGAATATCTAGTAAGTGAATATCAAAATCTCAAATATCCTAGCCATTGAAGCAATTGAATATCCAGTAAAAAAATAATTTCAATGCAGATTTAAAATATCAATAAGAGCAAGACCTTTCTGAAGATTCACTTATATTTCACCTATACTGGTAACAGTAGGGGTGGCAAATGGGCGGGTTGGGTCATAAATGGATTGGGTCTTAAATGGGTTGGGTGTGAATTATCCATTTAACCATTTATGACCCATTTATATATAAATTAATTATCCATTACCCGCCCAACCCATTTACTTAGTAACCCGCCCATTTAACCCAAATAAATAAATAACTTGTTACTAAATTTTCCCATTAAGTTAGCAACTACAAAATTTCTCATTAACCAAACAGGACCCTTGGAAAATCAGATTAAATTTTTTTAGCTTTATAACAACAGCAACCACTTCATTTTCATTTATTTTCCCAAACTTTCTCACAAACCAAACAGAACTTCTCCTCACCCAGACCAAACAGAACTTCTCCTCACCCTTGAAACGGCACTGTCACGTTCCTCTGCCTCTTTTTGACAGTCGACGTCCTACGTGGCACTATCGGAGCCGGTAAATTCGGAACCCCGAAGCAAGACTTCAACGAGCTCCACGACCATCTCTGCTCTCGTGGGCGGCGCGTGGAGCCCCACCGCGTCCTCGAAGAAGCCTAACCTAAAACCGAGTTCGATAACCAGTCCAACAACTACGCCACTTTCGACATCACCAAGATCCTCGTCGACGATGAACCCGATGAGAAACCCGACCCGAACAAACCCTACTCTCTCGGCCCCAAAATCTCCGATTGGGACGAGCAAAGATCCGATCAGGCTGAATAAACCCCGAGTCTTGCTCGTTACCGATTTGTCTCCAAAACCTTGCGAAAACCCGGTCGGAGATCACTACCTGTTGAAAGCGATCAAGAAGAAGATCAATTATTGTAGGTTTCACTACCTGAAATCGAGTTTCTATGGTGGATGGACAGTGATGCAGAGACTGTGGTCGTTAGAGATGGAGCAGATGTAGTGGGATTTCTTTTCTGTTAAAGTGTTTGGTTACTGAGAAAATCTAAGGGAAAGTGAGATGAGGGCTGAAATCTGAATGTTTGGGCTTTGAAATATAGAGGATATACTGTTTATTTAGTTTTAGAATTTAGAAGGGTTTAGTAGGTTTATTTAATTTTAAATTTTAGATGGGTTTAGTGGGTATTAGTGGATTTATCTATTTAGACCCATCTAATTAAATAACCAAATGGATCTTTATCCATTTAACCCAAATACTTAAATGGGATGGGTTAAGACTTATCCAAATAAGATGGATAATGAGCGAGTTCATGGATATGGATAAAAATTACCACCCTTACTGGTAAGGAAAGATTTACAAAATTTAGAATTTGAAAGGGATTACGAATTGGAAGAACAGAAAGGACTACGAATAGGAAATTCATTTGGTCACATTTGCTTTCTTGGTGAATCACGTGTTTACAATTGTTTTTGTCTTCTTGTGTCGGCAGAATCATGTTTGTCAAATTTACCTTGGTGAAATGTTTTCACTTTTTGTCAATTGTGGACTTCTGTTACATACTTTTGAAGTTTAGTCATTGGTTAGTTAGGTGAGTCCGTGAGTGGCGAGGAACCAAAAATAAAAAGGGTTGTGTTAACGAGCACCGCACAGTGCCCGTTAACCACAAACTTTTTTTTACTTTTTCTAACATGATTTTTGTTTTTTTTTGCCATTCATGTGCGTTCAATCAATTAAAGCCAACGTGCAACTTGATGGCTTGGAATTTGGAAGCAGCCGGCCACGACAAATTTCCACTACATAATGGTCTTCGATTATTGTGAATAAAAGTTTTACCTTAGCGTTCAAAAAAAAAAACATAAAATATGATAATTTTTACTGAGAAAAGATTATCCAAATCCAAACCATCATTGGTACTTTCGTTTTTTTACTCTACTTTTGGCATGCTGATTATTATGAGGCCCTCTTTAGATTACTCATAGACTTTAGTAGCACAGCCAATCTGCATTTTCTAGTATGTACGTGGTTTCTCCTTTCATCAATAAGTTAGATGGTTTTAAAAACTTAAATGATTAAAATATTGAAAAAAAGTCTGATGTTTATTTTTTACTATTTGAACCTACGGTTTTTACGGTTAAAACACTGGGTTTTATGGTTTTTATAGAACCACTTGAAGTTCCAGTTCCTGTTTCCTCTTTGACAGTCTGCTACTGATTTTGGTCATGCCTTTCATTAAAAAATCTATAATTGTTTGTTATTACAGGTGATGAATTTCGGTAATTAATTTAATTGGAATCTTAATAAGAAGTTCTTATTTACAAGATTTGTGATTTATTCTCTGCAAATAATTTTTATATAATATATATTAAAAAAAAAAAAAAAACTCAAACCCACAAGATTATAAACACCAAGACTACTTCAGTTTAATTCCCCTAAATTTGATAGCTAAAATTGTGAATATGCACAATCCTTTTATGAAGGACATGGTTTGTATATTTTATATTACCCTTTGCTCGTAATAAGTAATATATAACGGTGTATCGTATATGTTAAAGTGATTTCAAAGGTCCGTAAATTGCTTGGGTTAGTTTGTGAATATGCACAATCCTTTTATGAAGGACATGGTTTGTATATTTTATATTACCCTTTGCTCGTAATAAGTAATATATAACGGTGTATCGTATATGTTAAAGTGATTTCAAAGGTCCGTAAATTGCTTGGGTTAGAAGAAAAATTCTGTATAAGCAGATGACTTCTAAGATAATATTTCCGATGTTTTTTTTTTTTTTTTTTTTTTTTTTTTTTTTTTTCTGGGTAATTGTTTATTCGGGGGATCGAACCCCCGAGCTAGCGGTAACTTGAGGTACCAGGTACCACTTGGGCAACAAGGCCCGGTGGTAATATTTCTGATGTGTTAATAATTATTAATCTTCTCCAGCTAACTGTAAGAGCATTAGCATTGGAGAATGCTAATGCTATATCTAAGATGTATTTGGCATTTTAAGGGGCAAAACGAGCTGCATCAGAAAATGGTAAAGGCAGGTATTGCAAATATTTTTGCAATACTGCTACAGTACAATTCCACAAGTGGAATTGTACTGTAGCAAGTATTGTAAAAATAATAATAATATTTTACAAAACATATAACTGACTTTCTCTCTCCTTTCTCTCATTTTCTCTGTTTCTTCTCTCTCTTCCGTCTCTCTTTCTCATCTGCTCTCTCCTCTCTTCACTGTGGTGGTTGTCGTTTTTTTTTTTTTTTGCTGTGACCGGTTCTTAAAGGAAGAGGTGGGTATGGCTGAAGTGGGTTGTGGGTCGTGGTTGGGTCCGGTGTTTGGGTCGTTGGTTGTGGTTGGGTTCGGTGTTTGGGTGTGGCTGAAGTGGTTGAAGTGGGTTGTTCGTCGTCAGAGATCGCCAGTGTTTGGGTCCGGCGAGGTCATGGCGAGATCGGCGTGGGTCACGGTGATGGGTTTGGTGGAGATCGGCGTGGGTCACGGCGTGGGTCACCGCATGGTTGGGTTGTGGCTGAAGTGGCTGAAGTGGGTTGTTGGTTGTCGGAGATCGCCAGTGTTTAGGTCCGGCGAGGTCACGGCGAGATCGGCGTGGATCACGGTGATGGGTTTGGTGGGTCACAGCATGGGTCACGGCATGGTTGGCCGGTTCTTCTGAGTTTCCGATGGGTTTTTTTTTTTTTTTTTTTTTTTTTTTAATATGGGTTTTTGTTCCGATGGGTTTTTCTGGGTTGACATCGGCGTTTTCTGGGTATTTTTGACGGCTGGATTTTTCTGGGTTGATCATTGGCTCCAACTGGATTGATGGATTGTGTGTGTGTGTGTGTGGCTCTGTTTAAGGTTTGATGGTTTGTGTTTGTGTGTGTGTGGTGATTGGTTTGGATGGGTTGATCGGTGTATATGGGTCTCTGTGTGTGTAGCTTTGTATGTTAAACCGGGGCTAAAGGTTGAGGGAGAAAGAGAGGAAAAAAAAAAAAAAAAGATGGTTGAAAAGCCCAGGAAAACAAAAGTTACGGTTAAAAAATAATAATAAAGAAATATTAAAAAATAATATTTTAATAAAAATAGAGTTTTGGGATATAGAAGTATTGTAAAATTAGATGGTATAAGAGAATAGTGGGTTTTTAGAATTGTAAAATAGAATAGCATTAATATTTTCCAATGCTAATGCTCTAAGTAAACTCCAGCTTACTGCAAGTAAAGCTTGCTTAATATATATCATAATATCAATAAGTTCACTTTGAGAAGCAGTTGTTAATTCAAGTCTCATCTTTGTCAGTCTTTTGTCCGGACCTGTAACCAAATCATCATAGCTTAAATTAAATGACTAGTGCAACTAAAATTGAAGTGTTGTTTGTTGGTCCGGCTTCATTCCCTGTTCTTGTGTGGACCTGCCGCTTTCTCTATGTTCATGAAAATTAATGCCCTTCAACTTTGTACAATTGTCTGTTTCTGTTGCCTAGAAGCATGTTGCACGTTTTTGTGGGGAAACACTTTTCTAGAAGAGAATTAGAGAAAGCACATTAGCCATGGCCCATGACTTCTTTTCCTGCAAAGGTGCATAATTCATAAATAGGCATTTGTCCAGTGCTACATTGATATAAAAAATAATCATGATATTGATCATTATAAATATTATAAATTAGTAACATCAAATGTTACGCTTCCATTTTAATATAATAAATATATAAATTGTGCATGATCATAATAAATATTTGATACCAAAATTTATGAATATGCATAATATTTTTTGAAGGAAACTATTTGTATATTTGATATGGACAAAGTTTAGTTATAAAATTGTTTGTAACCTTATACTACAACTTTACTCAAATATTTTTTTATTAGAGGTTAATTTTGACAAATTTATCATTCAATTACATCTTCTTCTTATATCCTCTATACTTGCAAAATTTCAAGAAAATTAAAGATCACTATCTATGTCATCAATAAATTTTTTTAATTGCAAATTTTTGTAATTTAAAATTATGTATAAAATATAAGTTTATAAATCATATAGTAAATAATATTCAATTGACACAAAATTTGACATGTATATTAACATTATTTTATTGAGTTAGTTTATAGTCAAACTTTGTCCATTTAAAATTACCCTTTGCTCATATTATAACGGTGTACAGTATAAGTCAAGTGGTTTCAAAAGTATGTAGATTGCTTGGTTTAGTGGCAAAATTGTGGATAATATTGCCCAATTGTTAATAATCTTCACCTAAAGAGCTTGTTTAATATCATATCAATGAGTTCACTTTGAGAAGAATTGTTTTAATATTTAAATTTTCATGTTTGTAGCTGTTTTGTGTGGACCTGTAAAAAAATCATCATAGCTTAAATGGTTAGTGCAACTAAAATTTAAGTGTTGTTGCTCCTGCTTCCCTGTTCGATCTTGTGTGGACCAACAACACTTTTTTTTTTTTTTTTAGTAGTAATGGTTTTGTTCAGCAGAATATGGACTGCTTGGAAGTTGGAACCTATGAGTCTATGAACATGATAAGCCATCCTCATTCCACAATACACACTGTAAAATATAAATTCTAATTAAAATTGACATGGATATTACCATCACATTGGAATACGTCATGGCCCACATATTCTTAAGATTTTGTTAACAGATATTCCACATTTTTTAGTAAACTATTATAGTAAAATTTTTAATTATCAAAAAAGAAAAAAAAAATCAAGTGCAATATACCAATGTTTTCCTTTTACTCGAATAAATAAAGACCAATAATAACATTTAAGATGACGTTCCATTTTACCGAGAGCATATATAATATCCTTCGTAAAGACAGAAATTATCTTAATAAATAAATATTAAATGTTTGGGTAAATTCCACAACATTCTAAAACATACTAAAACCTACCGATTTAGTCCTCAAAAGACGATTTTGACCCTAACTGTCTACGTTCCTTTCCCCTTCTCTCTTCTCTCTCTCTTTCTCAGATCTCTCTCTCAAAACCCACCGCCCAACAAACCCATATCACCCACAGCCACTAGAAAAGCCACTGACCACCACTCATATCACCCATTTCTCTCTCTCTTCTCACTTTGCTCCTTATTTTTTGTCATTCGCATTTAGTTTCTTTATTGTATTCTCAACTTATAACTTTCAGTCTCCATTAACTATGGATGGTGTACTACCGTCACTCGTTACTGATCTCTTGAAGCAGTTGGGTTCATTCGCAGTCCAGCAGGCTCTACAGGAGCTACTGTTGCTTGTTGGAGTTGATGATGAACTCCAAAATCTTCAATTCAATTTCAAAATGGTCCAGGCGATGCTCAACAAGTTCGAGGAAAGACGACTGAGGGATGACGCTGTGAAGCTTTGGTATGATAAGCTCGAAGATGCATACTACATGATGGATGACGTGTTGGACACCTGGAACACTGCAAAGCTCAAATTACAAATTCAGAATGACGAAGAAGGAGAAAAAGGTGCTCATAGAAACGCTCCTGCCCCCCTTGAGAAAAAAATGAAGAAGGTATGGTCCTTCTTCCCCTCTCCATCATGTTGCTTTCGTCAAGTTGACAATGTTTCTGTTCGTCATGAGGTTGGTCACAAGATAAAAAAACTGAATGAAACATTAGCTAATATTCTCAAAGGCAAACAGGAGTTTGGGATTGACTTGAATAGTCAACCTGAAAGAGTTGAAAGACTTGAAATTACGTCCATTGTGGATGTTTCTAAAATAGTTGGCCGTAACGAGTACAAGGATGATCCACTGAACAACCTATTAGGCGTGGGTAGTCAACAAGAAAGAAATCCTCTTGTCATCTCCTTAGTGGGTATAGGCGGTATAGGAAAATCAACTCTTGCCAAACTTGCCTATAATCATCCAACAGTAATAGCTCATTTTGATAAAATAATTTGGGTTAGTGTTTCTGACCCTTTCAAAGAGTGCAACGTTGCCAAAGCAATCATCCAAAAGCTTGACCCTGAACATGAATCCCTCAAAAATACCACTACTATATTGGAACCTCTATTGTGTATAGTTCGTGATTTGATTAAGGACAAAAAGTTCTTTCTGGTCTTTGATGATGTGTGGGCTAAAGACATCCCCAAAGAGTCTGAAAAGTGGGAGCCTTTCAAAGATGCTCTCACACATGGTGCCCAAGGTAGTAGAATTCTAGTCACCACACGTAATGAGGAAGTTGCGCACATGATGGGGAGCACCAAAACCCACATAATCAACTTAGGGAATTTAACTATTGATGATTGTTGGTTGATTATTAGGAAAATAGCATTTTTTGATGAAAATATAGATCAACATAAGGATCTTGAACCCCTAGGTAGACAACTAGCAAATAAATGCCATGGCTTGCCGCTTGCTGCAAAGCTTATAGGGGGTTACATGTGCAACAAGAGAAGAAAAGAACAGTGGGAGAAGGTTTTGGAAAATAGTTTGTGGGATTTAGAAGATGTTAAAAAAGGTCTTTTGGGACCCTTGTTGTTGAGTTATTATGAATTGTCCTTAGCAGAGAAAAAATGTTACTTATTTTGTGCTGTCTTCCCAAAAGATCATGAAATTAATAGATTTGAGTTAATCATCCATTGGATGGCACAAGGATATATTGATATTGACTCAAAACGAAATATGGAGATGGAAGACATGGCGGAAGAGTACTTTCAAAAATTAGCCATGCGCTCTTTTTTCCAAGATTTTGAGGAAAATGAGATTGATGGTAGAATTGAAAGTTGCAAAATGCATGATATTGTGCATGACTTTGCACAGACAATGACAAAAGATGTATGCTTCACAATTGAAGGTGATGAAGAGGTTAAGATAGACTTTAAAAGGGCTCGACAGATGTCATTAATAGTTGAAGAAACATTTTCAGAGTCTGTCTATGAAGCGAAAAATCTACGCTTTCTCAATTTAGATTCAAGGTCTTCTCAGATTGAGCAACCCAAGTTATTTGACTATTTGACATGTCTGCGTACACTACATTTGAATCAATTCTATCTGCTAGAACTTCCAAATGAGGTGGAAAAACTAATACATTTAAGATATCTCAAGTTATCTTGTGAAGAGATAAAAGAATTGCCTGAAAGTATATGTAATTTATGTAATTTACAAAGTTTGGATGTTAGTGATTGTGATAAACTTGAGAAATTACCTCAGGGGATAGGTAAACTAATTAATTTAAGACACTTCCTATTTGCTAAAAATTTGCTAGGATGTGGAATAAAATCGTTTCCAAAGGGAATTGGAAGATTAACTTGTCTTAAAACATTAGAATACTTTCCTGTAGGTAAGTGCGAAGAAATATGTAAACTGGGAGAATTAGAACATTTGAACCACATTCAAGGGATGCTTCAAATAGGAGGGTTGAGAAATGTGGTAGATTTTGGTGCGATCAAGAATACATTGAAGAAGAAGAACGACCTCCGTCATTTGGTGCTACTTTTTAACACAATAGAGGAATCGAATAGCTACTTTGAAACTGATGAGGAAGAGGAGGAAGAGGAAGAGACAAAGGAAGAGGAGGAGAAAGATGTAGCCATTCTAAATGCCTTAGAGCCACCTCCCCGCTTGGAATTATTAGCAATTGGTTTTTATAAGGGCACCACAATGTATCCTAATTGGATGAGGTCCAAATTGACCTATTTGAAAAGGCTTTTTTTCGGAGTGTGCCTAAACCTAGAGCAGTTGCCTCCTTTGGGGAAGCTGCCGTTGCTCGAAGAATTAGAAATAAAGATCGCTCCAATGATTCGAAAGGTGGGAGATGAATTTTTGGGAATAGACATAGAAGAAGAAGAATTATCAAAATCATCCAAAAACAATAACAACAAAGACATATTCCCAAACCTTAAATCCCTCAGATTTATAGAATTGAAGAATTGGGAAGAATGGACTGGGATGGGAGGAACAATAGAAGAAGAAGAAGAAGAAGATAATAGTGCTAATGCTTTTGTTACTAATAATACTCCAAAAATTAAAATAATGCCACTTCTTCATTCCTTGGAAATTGGGGGGTGCGGCAATCTAAAGTCTCTGCCAGACTACCTGCGTAATACTCCATTACTAAAGGAATTGGAAATCAGTTGGTCTCCAATTCTCAAGCAGCGTTGCGAAAGAGGGAAAGGAGATTACTGGCCCAACATTTCTCACATTCCAAACATCAAAATTCATTGTGAATTTGTGCAAAAAGACGGTCAACTTCCAAAGGTAACTCTTCTTTTCTTGCAAAACTATCCTATCAAATATATAAATACTCATGCATATATGGATTTTGCAAATAGACGCAATTAACTTAACTTCTATATTTATCCCATCAAAAACAATTAATTATAATACCAACCACATCCCTTGATATATTTTCCCAATATCACAAACACACTACCGCCACCAAATCATTCTATGTGTTTGGGTTCTGATCCTTGTTGCTCTAATCTCTCAGTGGAATGGGTTCTATTATATTTTATTTTTCTTGTTCATTTTTTTTTTGTTTAATATTATTATATGGGTCATTGTGGGTTTTGTTCATTTTGGGTTATTTAAACTAATCTGACATAGCTGCTATGCTTTTCTTTTGGACATGCATGTAGATGCATGATTATGTGGTTGAGGTGGACAAGATTGAGGTCAGTAATCATGAGGAAGATGATGGGGCTGGGTTTGAGGAGGATGAACAAGTGGTGGAAGTAAACATTGATGAAGGGGATTTTTAATTCTGGACAGTACAGGGCAGTTGACATGCACAGAAGAAGACAGATACATTATGATGAGACTGGGTAGTAAGGGCATGGTGTTGAAGAAGACAATTAAGGAGGAGGTCAGATTCCCTTTTAAATTGCTTAAACATTACCTTTAAATCTATGTTTATATTGCTAATTTATGCCTCTTATTTCCAGTTACCTTTAATATTTCTATCTTCAATTAATTGCTTGAATTCCATTGTGTGTTTAGATCAGTGATTGTACAAGATAAAACTATATTAACTATTTTTTGATTGATGTCAATAAATTTTTGTGTGTGCATGTGTGGGATCATTAATTTTTAGCTACAAGTAGAGTTTTTTCGAATGATGATGGTGAGAGCAAAGAGAGATGTAAAGCCTTAGTTTATGAAACTCTCTCCAAGTTTTTTCCTAATATAAGATGTTCTTCTTGTCATATTTTTTTTGTTATTGATTTAAATTCTATGTTTTTATTGGCTTGCTTGTTATTTGAGCTATATATTATTTGTTACTTTTTCTTTGATTTATTACTAATTCATGTGATTAATCTTAACCATCTTGATAAAAATATGTTTTTGCATTTGCCATTTTGGTGAAATAAAAAAAATTAAACCCTAAATACATTCCTAGTATTCCATGTCAATGTCAATATTGTCTCCCTTATTCAGGTGATTTAGGTTGAACCTGTTTCACTTTTCTGCTTGCTATTCTTGACTTTTATCTCAAACAAACTTAAGCGTCTTTAAATGATCATCATTGTTCAATCCAGGATGCTGGCTAGGGCACATCCATCAAGTAATTATGCTGCCGAGGTCAATTATGTTCTCATTGACTTTATTCTTTTTGAAGTGTTTCCCTGCATTAATTCTTCTTGATCAAATCTGCCAATTTTAATCTCTCTTGAATTAGCTTCACCAAATTCTTGTAGGTTATAAATTTTTGTGAAAGATTCATTGCAATGTATGTTTCCCTTGTTAGCTGAGATGTGGAGTGTTGCTTGATTGCAGAGTCACCATTTTATCTTGAAGGAGCTACTGGACTGTTTAAATTTATTGCGAAAAGACAAAGAAAATGGGCACATGGTTATAGTAATTGTCGAAGTTACGAAACTTCTTCTTGAAAGAATGCATACAAAAGACTAGCAGGACATGAGAACGTGGATATCTCAGGGGATTTAGGTATGGATGCTAGGATGTAAGTCTTGCTTTGGAGTTAACTGTGTTGTTTGCCATGCCTGGAAATCGTGAACATCTCAGTTTTGAAATATAGTAAGGAAAGAACTTGGAGAGGATTATTTGTGTAGCGACTAATTCTAACCTTAAGGGACTGCCCATTATTTCTTTCATTTTTCTTTTTGACATGGTGCTAGAGACGTTAATGTAATTTCAACTGCTTGAGTTGCCTCTTTTCAGTTTAGTAAATGGTAAACGTAGCACTAGAACATGACCGTTCCTTCATTTAGGAATTGTCAACCTCTATACAAGATGCAAACTTAAGAACCATTGATTTGGTTATAGGAAAATCATGTGGCGATTTACAGGTTTTTTTTTTTTTTTTTTTTTTTTTTTTTTTCCCAGTGAAATCTTTAGGGTCCCTAACACTTTTTTTAGTTGTGTAGGAGATTGAGTTATTTTTTGCTTTCTTGATTTGATGAATAATGATTTTGGTGAATTGTGAAGAACATGGTCAGAGCAAGGGTTACACAATGATATAAAAGTTGTTTTTGGGTGCTAAGATTTAAAAAATAAAAATAAAAGAAAAGAAAAGATTTAGTGGAAAATCTCTACATCCAGTATCCTGAGCTAAAAATAATATAAAGTCAAGGCATTGAGAGTAGTTTGTAGAAAAATAGTATTTGATTAAATGTAATCTGGTTTATTTAGCAAGTTGGTCTGGTGGAGTGCCTATCAGGAAAGATGTTCAACATGAAGTAAAGGGGGAACCACCTGTAACCTGAGCAGGATTTTGAAGATGAAAACTTGGTCAAACGCGGTGAGGTCTATCCATCAAGTTGGCCTTTTGGTGTGCCTATTAAGGAAATTGTGAGTTGCATCAGCATAGAGAAAAAGAACCAGGAATTGTTGTTTGTGTAGATTCTTTTTTCTTTTTCTTTTATTCAAAGGAAATGGTTTCAGAAAGACATTGTACATGAGGTCAAAGAAAAACATGATTATTGTAGTGTAATTGAATATGGTTTAGGATTAGTTAATATTGTATGGGTCTCTATGGAGTTTCTTTATTTTGGCTATTTAGAATAATGTGACATAAATCTTATGCTTTTCTTTTAGGCATGCATGTGGATTGATGATGATCAAGATAATGAATCTGGGCAAGAAATCGATGACAAAGATTATGTGGTTAAGGTGTACAAGATTGAGGACATTAGTGATGGAGAAGATGGGACTAAGGATAAGGACTTATAAAAAATGAAGATTGGACTAAGTATAAGAAGGTTTTTTGCGGAGCTGAACAGAACAGGGCGATTGACATAAACAAAAGAAGACAAAGGACTTTAAAGCTGAACAATGAGGTGAAATTCCTTGATTATTACTTGCATGGTCATCATTTTCAAACTGTGTTTATTGCCACTTTGTCCCTATTATTTCTAGTTACCTTTGATATTTATATCCAATTGTGTTTAGATTAATGATTATATTTGTTAAAACTATATTAACATTTTATTGATCGGTTTTTTTGAATTTTTGCATGTTCATGTGTCAGGGATCATGAAGTTTAGTTACAAGTAGAGTTTTTGTAAATGATGATAGTGAGGGATATGAAGCCTCTGTTATTGAAGTTTGGGGTGACTTTAACTCTCCCTTTTTTAGGATTTATTTGACTCTCCCCTAAGAATCAGAAGGATTAATCCCTCCCCTCTGCCTTCCTTGCCACTCTTTGGGTTTGTGTTCTTTCATACGATCATTATAAAATAGAGATGAAAATGATTTCGAGCCATAGTACATGGTTTTTTTTAACGCCCTGTTTGATGCAGGAAATTAGGAGGTGTGGGCTTACCGTTGTAGTGGTAGGAATACTAAAGACAATTGACGATGGCATTCCAGTACTCCTTGAGGCATACACAACTCTAAAATCTTATGGTCATGTATATCTTCTGATACAAAACCATGATTTGATATTGAGGCTCTTATATTGGATATCATCATCTTCCTAGTGTAGGTTATAAATTATCCTTTGGTTGCGACACTACTGTTCAGAGGCTCAAGAAATAATTCATGCAACCCATGTTCAATCGTAATGTATTAAGAATGATACCTGTGTTGTCAAGTTAATGGGCTGCTGTAGTGGTAAGCTTCATTCATCTAAAGAGCTATTTTAACATAACAAAGAGTTAACACTTGAGAAATTATTGGATTGATCTGAACATGTACTTCCTGTTGCAAAGAAAGCTATTTTATGATTTATTTTTTATTTTTTTCATAAAAAAGTTCATTCAAGGGAAATGGTTTCGGGAAAACATCGTACATGAAGTCAAAGAAAAACATGACTACTGTAGTGTAATTGAATATGGTTTAGGATCAGTTAATATTGTATGGGTCTATGTGGAGTTTTTTTTTTTTTTTTTTTTTTTTGGCCATTTAGAATAATGTGACATAAATCTTATGCTTTTCTTTTAGGCATGGATGTGGATTAATGATGATCAAGACAGGGCAAGAAATCTATGACAAAGATTAGGTGGTTGAGGTATACAAGATTGAGGATAGCAGTGATTAAGAAGATGGGACTAAGCATAAGGAGTAAGGACTTATCAATTGGACTAAGTATAAGGCGGATGAAGAAGTGGAAGTAGACAATGATGAAAGCGTGATTTGCGAAGGCGGAAGCTAAACAGTACAAGGCGATTGACATACACAGAAGAAGACAGATACATATTATGGGACAGGGTATTAATAGGAGGGTGTTGAAGCAGATAGAGACTTTAAAAAGACGAAATGATGAGGTGAAATTCCTTGATTATTTTTCACGATCATCATTTTCAATCAGTGTTTATTGCTACTTTGTGCCTATTATTTTTGGTTACGGTTAATATTTTAATCTTGGATCAATTTTTTGAATCCAATTGTGTTTCGATTAATGATTATAGTTATTAAAATTTGAAACTATATTAGCATTTTATTGATTGGTTTTATTGAATTTTTGTGTGTTTGTGTGTCAGGTTAGGGATCATGAATTTTTTTTTTTTTTGATAAGTAAGATTGTTATATAAATGAAAGGCTACTCTATGCATGAATGACATAGAGCAAACCCAGAAAATACAAGAAGGAGAAAACAGAGAAAAAACAAAAAAGAAAACCAAACAACAAATTAATTACAAAGAGAAAGAGAGCTAAGGAAAGAAGGGAGAGAATCACTAGTTGTGAGTCCCCATGCCCGAGACCAATCAAAAAGAGTCCCACTAAAAGAAGCAAGTATCTGATCACTGGAACTATCCAAATCCTCAAAAGTCCGCCGATTCCGTTCCTTCCAAATACACCAAAGGATGCACAACGGAACTAAATTCC
The DNA here is from genome assembly GCA_023621385.1 of Quercus gilva. NCBI lineage: Eukaryota > Viridiplantae > Streptophyta > Magnoliopsida > Fagales > Fagaceae > Quercus > Quercus gilva. The sequence continues at coordinate 98,609,391 of CM042477.1, forward strand.
AAATCTGAGACAAGTACTTCCCAAACCAATTCCACCAGCCAAAGAGCAAATCTGGGATCGATCTAGGTACAACCCAAGACAGGCCAAAAGTTATAAAGACAAAGCTCCATAACTGATAAGCCATCTCACAATGAAGAAATAAGTGGTCTACTGTCTCTCCACAATGTCGGCACATAACACACCAATCCACAAAAAACAAGCTCCTCAGTCTCAGGTTATCACCCGTTAGAATCTTATTCCAAGCTACACACCAAACAAAAAAAGATACTCGCCTAGGGGCCTTTACTTTCCATATAGCTTTCCAAGGAAAGACAATTGAGGAAGAATCCCTTAATATGTTATAATAAGACCGGATATCAAAATCCCCATTAGGCTTCAATTTCCATCTTATCCGGTCTCCCACATCCATTGGAGGAGTATTAGCTCCCAATATACGGAGAAAAAGCAGCCCTTCATCCATCTCCCAATCATTAAATTCTCGAATAAAACGAACATTCCAAATTCTTCTATCCTCTGCCCCCTGCCTTGACAAAGAAGCCTCTACAGATACCTCCTCTACAGATAGTGAGAGAGGAGGGATCTAAAGCCTCTGTTAACTCTCCCTTTTGCAGCATTTCTTTGACTATTGCCTCAGAACCAGAAGGATCACTCCCTCTCTTGCCACTCTTAGGGTTTGTGCTCAATCCTTGTGATGGAAATGATCATTGTAAAATAGAAATGGAAAAGATTGCCAATCATTGTACATGGTTTTTAATATAGCCCTGTTTCATGCAGAAAATTAGGAGGTGTGGGCTTACAGTTGCAGTGATAGGATACCGAACACAATTGATGATGATATTCCAGTACTCCTCAAGGCGTACACAACTCTAAAATTTGATGGCCACATTTTTTTTTTTTTGATAAGTAAGAAAAAATTTATTGAACAAGGCCACTTCATGCAAAAAGCATGAAGTAACAGAAAACCATGATTTGATATTGAAACTCTCTTATCGGACCTTATCCTCTTCCTAGTTTAGGTTATTAATTATCCTTTGGTTTTGGCACTACTGTCAGGAAGCTCAATAAAGTGGTCATTGTGTAGAAACTTCTAAATAGCACATAACCCATTCTGATGAAAATTAGGGATCTCCAAAAATTCAAATTTTAACTCCTCATGACCACAACATAGAAAACCAACTCTTTGTTCAGTTAAAATAGCTATTCAAATTAATGAAACTTACCAGTGTTGTGACCCATAAACTTGACGACAATGATACCATTCTTTTCTGTAGGAAATTTGGAGGACTACCATTAAAGTTGTTGTGGCTCAATTTCCCAAAATCATTGACAATGTCACATCAAGTGGAACTCCGGTACTCTCTATGCTTTAATTGATTTGTTAACTGCAGGTCAAATCTAACTCATCTGAATATAATCTCAATCTGGTATTAGAAACAACATAAGACTAGAAGATACAAACCATTTATGAGGAAGGAAGATCAAGATCAATCTCAAAGAAAACAACCCATTTGGCTGGTCATGGATTCAGCTGTGGAAAGAAATAAGCATGAGCCTGAATCTTCCAGTCCAAAAGGGAAGTTATGAGAGATTGACTCTCAAAATATGGTACATGATATATTTTTCCCGTAACTCCTATTTTGTTTGTTCAATTGACAAAGCATTCTTATTTTTTCTTATACTATGCATGAAAGTCTTCGGTAGCTCTGTTTTGTGACATGAATTGGTAATATCTATGCTGGGTTAGTTTTATGCTCCTCATTGTGCTTACGAAGTAATAAATTGCTACATTTCTGTTTATTTTGATGTTTATTAGTTTAGATCAACTTGGAATAAGATTAGGGAAAGGCATTCAGTTGTTAATTAGAGGGCTTTGGTTTGTTTTTCTGCTGCTATTTGCAAGCATGCCTTCATTTGTTGGCTAACACTTATGGATAGACTTCCCACTCCTGACAGGGTTGGTAAATGCGGATAAGTCTGACCTAGTATGTGTTCTACAGGAGAAAGCAAGAGTCCAGTGGTCACATATTCCTATGACTGTTCCTCTATTAAAAGGCTATAGCAATAGGTGTTAAGGTTTTTTTTAGCCTGCAAGCAACTGAATGATTGGTGTTCAGTGTTTTGCTGAGGTATTCATTCCTTGAAAGTAAATGTTTCAGAAATATTGTTTGCAAGTTAGCTTGGGCTGCCTTCATTAATCATATATGGTGTCAAGGCAATGCTAATGTTCACAAGGGAGTCATTTATAGCAAAGAGAAGATCCTGTGTTTAGTAAAAAATGACATTAGACGTTGTTAATGTAGTTTACGGGGTTCCAGAACTCAGTACAAAATAGAGCCATTTCGGTTGCAGCGGTATATTAGTGTTTGTTTTAGAGTAGATAGATGTGTTGATTGTTTTTGTGTTTTGCAGTAGTTTGCTGTTTGTGTCGTGTCAGGGTTGAACTATTTTGTGATATATTTGCTTGGTTTTTTTTTTTTTTAAATTTATCTCAGTCACAAAAATAAAAAATAAAAAAAATTATTCTAACTATTTTTTTTTTATTGCTCAGATGATATGTCTCATCCATCACTTTTTTAATGGTTAGAATTTCAAATTCCTTTTTACATGTTATAACTCCTTGAAACAGAGATTAAAATCTTAAAATTGATTTCTTTTTTAGAACGTTTTCGTTGTTGTCTATCGCAATGTTATGCCATCTTTAAACTTCTTACTTCTAATTGATGCTTGTTAACTTGAATTATGTATGGAAGACGTTGGGTTTCTGTTCCCCTACTCCTTTACAAATCTACCTCCAACAAATGCGCGTGCAAGACTCCACTCAAACGTCATGCAAGGTTGATAGAAGATGCCCATAGAAACTGACAATGGCAAACAGAATGGCGAGGCAATTATACCAGATGCTTGGATGTGGCAAATCAAAGATTAGCTCATCAGAGCTTATTTGTTTCTCCCTGCCAAAAGAAACAATACCCACATATAAAGGAAGTTTGGCAAGAACTTGGGGATATAAGCCAAGATCCTAAATAGCCAATGAAGTAAGTCTTTCTTTTTTGCATGTTAATATTGCCAATGGCTAAATCTTCTCTTATGGTTGTCATTAATGACTCAGATCACAGATGAGGATCATTAAACTAGTTGCACAAAGTTAGAAGCATGGAAAATGGTTTTGTGCACCATGGTGTTGAGCTTTATAGCAACGATGACTTCAAAAATTGGGTTTTAGTTTCATCATTTGAAGCCTTAATGTCTCCGTTTCCTCCTCATCATTAGGCATTCATTGAAGGTTTGCCTTTTCCTGACTTGAACATCTATCCGATCTTGCTTTGGAAATTCATTGCCCATAGTGTTTGTTGAGATTGTGCTTGTGCAGAGTCAGCCACTTATTTGCAAAGTACCTGAAACTGAACCATATGAAACTTTGGGCTTTGGCACTTATGTGCTGAGATTGTTTCCTGTTAGCCTTTTCATATTATCTAAAGTAGAACAATATAAATAGTGGCAACCCAGGCTAGTTCATACAACTACTCCCCACTACAACAGTATTTCTTTACAACAACTCCAGCAATTATTAATCAAACTGTTGCCAAATCCTTCTAGAGAAGGAGCATTCACATGGAAAGAACAAATGCTCCTTGCTTTCCGTAAAATTATTGCAGAAACTAGAGTTTCATCTTTGTATCCTCACCTAATTAAAATGTCAAACTTCGCTCATAAGTACATTTTTCTATTTTCTATCCTTTGTCTGGAATCATTGATCTTGTTTGTAAAAACTAATGCGGTTTAATTCTATTGGAGAAGCACAGTTTTATATATATATTTTTTTGATAGGTAAGAAAAAATATATTCAAAAAACTGCTAGATGCAAAATAGCACCAGCATATCAAAAGTACAAAAAAGATGGAAAATCAAAAACATAAAAAGACATTAATTACAAAGAAAGAGAGCTAAGGAATAGAGGAAGAGAGTCACTAGATGTGAGTCCCCAAGCCCTAGCCCAATTAAATAGGGAACCAGAAAAGAGAGCAAGCATTTGATCCTTAGATCTATCCAAATTTTCAAACTGTGAAGCACAGTTTTATATTGGTGAAATTTTTTGAGCAAGGATGCACCTCAGGTAGCCATGTCTTACATTCTGGTGCAAGATATATATGGTAAGCTCCATTGGCTACAAAGCGCTTAATACGTTAGAATAACAAAGCTCCCTTCCTCTCTGCCCTATATCATTTACCTTGTTAATAAATTTCTATACTAAGTTCATAGATTGCAACTATGCTGAGTGATGAGGTACTATTCTACATTGTGAATGTAGCATGTCATGGATGTGAGGAAGAAATAAGGCCAACCAGTGAAACATGGATGTCAAGAAGAAATAAGGTCAACCAGTGACACATGAATTGGAAACTAGGCAATTGGCGTTAGGCATATCTGTAAGTACCACTTTCCATATATATATTTTTTTTGTTTGAATGTGAATGACTAGTTTTCAGGTTTATCACTATAGGGGCAAGTGGTGGTTTCTAAAGTAACAGAAAAATTTGTTTGTACAAGTGCATGATTTTGTTAAATTTCATTTTTCTGATAATTAATGACCTAAGATAATATTGCAGGTGAGAGAAGTGCTAATGTGTTAATAATGTTCAATCATCCAGTGGTATATGAATGCTTTGATTCATCATCCCTTGCTGATTCTCCAAACAATTTGGGAGGCTATTAGCCATTATTTTTACTGGTACGTGAGCTGTTGGCACCTTATTAATCAGTACTATAAATGCTGGGTTACTTTTACACTCCTCATTGTGCTTAGGAAGTATTGAATTGATTTTTTTCTATTGATTTTTAAGTTTGTTAATGTTGATCAACTTGGAATAAGATTTGGGAAAAGCATTCAGTTGTTGATTAGGGGTTGGTTTTGTTTTCAGCTGCTATTTGCAAGCAATACCTTTATTTCTTAGCTAACTATCACGATAAACTTCCCACTCCTTACATGGCTGGTAAATGAGGATACAATTCTGATCTCATTTGTGCGTTTTGTAGGAGATATCTAGAGTCCAGGCAAGCAGTTGAATGACTGGAATTCTGTCTTATGCTGAAATATTCATTCCTTGAAAGTCATAACTATTGTTTGCAAGTTAGCTTGGGCTGCCTTCATTTATCATATGTGGCTTCAAGGCAATGCTAGAGTTCGTAAGGTGTGCAAAATAGTAATTTTTGGCTGATGGGGTATATCAGTTTCTGTTTTAGTGTAAAAGTGTTATTGTTTGTGTGTTCTGCAGTGTTTTGCTGTTTGTGTTGTGTTCTTGTTTAGAGGAGCCACGTTGGTTGTTTCTATGTTCTGCAGCAATTTGTTGTTTTTGTTGTGTCAAGGTTGAACTGTTTTGTGATATTTTTGCTTGATTTGTCAGATCATCGGGGGCTTCTTTATTTCTCCCAGCCAGAAGAAACAATCCCCACATTACAAGGAATTTTGGAAACAACTTGGGATATGAACAAAGATTCTAAACTGCCAATGAAGTTAGTCTTTCCTTTTTGCATATTAATATTGCCATTTACTAAATCTTCTCTAATTGTCCTTCAAGAATCGATCTATTGCTTTATTTCGTTCTATATTTGGCACATAATTGTTTAAACTTCTTCTATATTTCACGGCATTTGTTTGTTAATTGTGGTTGTCATTCTCGACTCAAATCATAGATGAGGATCATTAAGCTAGTCCCACAAATTTATAAGCATCGGAAATGGTGTTGTGCACTATGGTGGTGAGTTTTATAGTGATGATGACTTGAAAAGTTGGGCTTTAGTTTCATCATTTGAAGCCTTAATGTCTCTGTTTCCTCCTCATCATCAGGCAAACATTGAAGGCTTTCCTTTTTCTGATTTGAACATCTATTTGTGGTGACTATGTGCACAAAACATATGTTCTTAGTTATCCAATCTTTCTTTTGCAGTTCATTGCCCATAGTGTTTGCTGAAATTGTCCTTAGACAACCACTTATATGCAAAGTACCTGAAATTGAACCATATGAAACTTTGGGGTTTTGGTACTGCATATCTCATCAAATACAGGTAGCTATTGTTCTTTTCTCATAGCCTTTTCATATTATCTATAGCAGAACAATATAAATATGGGTGCCCAGGCTAGTTCATACAAATGGCTTTGAAGGTATTCCCTCTCAATAACTACACTCCCCACTACAACAATATTTCTTTACAACAACTCCAGTGCTTATTAATCAAACACAAAAAATACAGAGTTTCATCTTTGTATCCTCGCGTGATTAATACGTCAAGCTTTGCTCATAAGAATGTTTTTCTATTTTCTATCCTTTGTCCTGGGTCATTGACCTTGTATGTAAAAATTAATGCAGTTAAAACCTATTGGAGAAGCACAGTTTTATATTGGTGAAAATTGTTAAGCAAGGATGCACCTCAGATAGCCATGTCTTACATTCTGGTGCAAGATATATTTGATAAGCTCCATTGGTTGCAAAGCAAAGCTCCCTTCCTCTCTGCCCTATATTATTTACCTTGTCTATAAATTTTTATACCAAGTTCATAGATGCAACTATGATGAGTGATGACGCTCCATTCAGCATTGTGAATGTAGCTTGTCATGGATGTCAAGATAAAATGAGGTCAATGAGTGATACGCATTAATTGGAAACTAGGCAATTGGTGTTATGCATATCTGTAAGTATCACTTTCCCTATATTCTTTGTTTGAATGTTAATGACTGGTTATTAGGTTTATCATTCAATATAGGGGCAGGTGGTGGTGTCTAAAGTAACAGAAAAATTTGTTTGTACAAGTGCATGATTTTGTTAAATTTCAATTTTCTGATCATTAATGACCTAAGATAATATTGCAGGTGAGAGAACTGCTAGTGTGTTAACAATGTTCAATCAGCCGGTGGTATATGAATGCTTTGGTTCATCATTCCTGGGTGATTCTCCAAACAATTTGGGAGGCTATTAGCTATCTGATGACACGGGGCATTCAATCAGCCATTATTCTTATCGGTACTTGTATATAAACTGTATTTGTATTTCAAAGAAAAAGAAAAAAGAAATAATTTGTCTGGACTCTTGATTTTATCCTTTAAAGTCATCGTTAAATTTACTTCAAAGGAAATTTTATTTGTCTTTCATGTACATCTCATAACAAGAAGACAAGCCCATGGTTGTCTTACATGTTGTTGTGCCATGTTGGTGTACACGCCTGTAGATGGATCGAACATTAATAAGTAGTCTTCAATTTCTTCAAGCAATGAATGATCATTGAAAAGGATGGAATTATATTTTGTGACTTGTGAGACTGACCACAATTGCACTAGCCAACTTTTGGGCATTGCAACACGCTGGACCCCCCAGGGATTCAAATGAACCCTTGAACTGGCAATAAAAAATATTAAATATAATTCTTTTTAAATTTTTTTTGGTTGTTGTTTTGACCCATTAAAATAAATATTAAAACACCTGACCATAATTTTTTAAAGGTCCACCTGAAATAAGCTTGAATATGATCCTCTTAATAATATCGAGGACTTTCTTAGACATTATCTTTAAATCTATATTGATTCTCAAAAAAAAAAAAAAATCTTTAAATCTATATTTATATTTCTACATTATGCCTCTTATTTCTAGTTACCATTAATATTTCTATCTTAGATTAATTAATTGAATCCCATTGTGTGTATTAATGATTATAGTCGTGAAAACTATTTTGACTTTCTATTGATTGATTTCACTAAACTTATGTGTTTGCATGTGTGGGATCACTAATGTTTAGCTACAAGTATTGTTTCTTCTAATGATGATGGCGAGAATGATTGCCAGTTATATTACGTGCAGAGTTTGTGTGTTGATTCTAACTAGGGCACATCCATCTTGTAATTACCATTTTGGCTTCATCTTAAATTCATATATGTAGCTATGCTAGCAATGAATAGGAAACTACGCAATGGGCATTATGCATATCTTAAGTACCTCTTTCCATATATTTTCATGTTTGATTGTTAATCACCTAAGGCTAAGATAATATTTCATGTGAAAGAAGTGCTAGTGTTAGTAAGGTTCAATCCCCCTTGGTGATTCCCCGAACAGTTTTGGAGGCTTTAGCTATATGATGACATGCCAAAATTAAACATATCAGTAGCATCTTATTCATTTCTTGGCCTATTGGGAACCATGCTTTTTGAGCTTCTCACTAACTGGACAATCTATGCAAATAAGGTAACATATTCTTTTGGCTCTCATGTCTTTGGCTGGCAAAAGTCACAGTCTGAGAGTCAAAGCTAATCTGATTAACCTAAACTTATATGCTCCTAGTTTGCGAGAATAGGTCATGACTCTTAAGGTCCCATTTGGTACGCGAGTTTAACCATATGTTTTCAGTTTTTAAATAATATTACACATATTTTCATACAATTTTTTACACGTATTTCTAAAAAAAGTAAAAACTATTATTTAAACGCACGTATCAAACGGGCCATAAATATTCAGTGTGTAGCACTTGTAACTTGTAACTTTCATGCTCATTATTGCCATTAATTTGGCCCTTGGATTTCTACCTCGTGTGGATGATTCTGCTCATATTGGAGGATTACTGTCAGGATTTTCTCCTTGGCTTCATTCTTTTAGTCTGCAAATCTTCATGCGTCAGCATAAGAAATAAATCAGAAATCCAGGCACAAGTGCTATCAATACCTATTAATCTATTATAGGATTACAGCTTTAGTCCTCTTAATTCAAGGGTAATTAACTTGAACTTTCTCTGCATTCTCAACTTCTAGTTTAAGTATCTACTATGGAAAAATGATCTAGCCTTGGCTAACCTTTTTCTTTTCTTTTGTTTTATCTACCCCAAAAAATTGGCAGATACGCATATGGATATATTGAGCTTATTAACAGTTAAAAGTCATATAGCCATATTGTCTACCTTTCTAGAGCATTAAACAGCTAAATGATTGTGTCCGTCTATTTGCCTACCTTCAAGCTTTGCAAGTAACAAAACAACTTTTCTAGGGATGCGTACACCTCCCATTGCAGTCTTTTAAAGCTGACCAGCTTGCAAATTGTGCAGCCACTTCTTTCATACTCATGGCCTAGGTACCTAACCATTAGTATTGCACAACTGCATTGTACAAACTCTAGGGATTGCAAATTTTTATCTACATTATTATGCCATTCTCATAATATTTTTAAAGTATTTTTCATGTGTATTATTTTCATACTAAGCTACATTTTATTTCTACAAAATTTAATGCAACACAAGTGCTAAATGTCTCTTTTAGATTTCTACTGCCTATTGCTTCCATGCTTTGGAAACCTAAAGATTTTCTAGCTAATTGTTGTATGGGGAACAATACATAATATATGGTCCAATCAGAGTCCACTCACATAGGCTTAATTTATGCAGTAATCTTCCAATCAAAAGTACTAGTTGACATTAGAACATAACTATTAGTAGAGGAAAGTCAATTAAATTTGAAACAAGAGGTATAGAAAAAATCATGTTTCTTTAGCAATTTTATGAAACAAAGTCTAAAAAGATACATAGCTACAATTAACACTGAATAAACTGTCTAGTACACGTGGAACAAGAACTTGGAGACAAGGTAACTTTGCAAGAAATAGAAGTGGTATCAACCAAAACATACAAAAGTGAAATATCCTTTTTTTTTTTAATTTAATTTTTCAAAAATGTTTATTTGTTAAGGAATGTATATATTTAGTTATTTACCCCAAGTCCACTTTTTTTTTCTGGGCCAATGAATTACTTTCTTAGCAAAGTAGTATTAAATAACGGTTAATAGTTTTTTTTTTTTTTTTTTTTTTTTGAGAATAAATTACTGTTAATGGTTAATACCCTCTCTCTGTGTGTTTCTCTCTTAAAAAAAAATTTCAATTAATGCCCATTTTTACAAGGCCCAAGATGGATAAGCCCAGTTATTATGGACCCATTATTCCCATTATTATATTATTTCTTTTATATTATGTGGCCCAAATTCATGTAAAATTAATGGGGTTGGGAACAAGTGTGATGTGACGGGTAAGAGAAAGTCTATTTAAGGCTTTAAGCTTACAGATGAGTCCAAGAGGAGGTGTTATAAAATGGGCTTAGAGCACTTGGAAAATCCACTCACATTGTGATTTATCATAATAAATTCCTTAGGCTATAATTAGCTAAGCATAACTTTGTAAAATTATTTTAACCAAAAAAAAAAAAAAAAACTTTGTAAAATTAAGACGTTGATAATTGGTTTTTCTTCTTCTTCAAAAAAAAAAAAAAAAAAAAAAGAAAAAGAAAAAGAAAAAGACGTTTATAATTAAATTTGAGATTTCTTTTGATATTACATTGAGGTTGAGTTTTTGTTTTCTTCTCTCTCTCACACACAAAAAAGTCACTTTCTCTCTCTAGAAAATTCTCTTCATACTGAATGTATTAATTTCTTTCACACACACATGACTCATCACATACGTGCAATAATGCTCTTTTTTATTTATTTGTTTTTTTTTGGTTTAATGCTATAATGTTTAAAAGTGATATATAAATAACCATGTCTATTTTTTTTTTTTTAAATAAAGAAGTAAGATAACGTGAAATAATATTTAAAAATAAGACAGCGATAGTGTTTTAAGTTTTAGACTGAATGGAAAAGATAAAGAAAAAAAAAGCCTAAAACTTAGGAACTAGTTAAATTATAGACAAAGTTTAGTTACAAAATTAGTTGTAGCCTAATTTTACAACCTTACTCAATAAAATGAATATTACTACATATTTTGAAAATCTAACTATTGAATTGCATGTTCTTTACACTATTAATACACATGTTAAATTTTGTATCAATCGGATATTATTTACTATATGATCTATAAGCTTATATTTTATTAAATTTTGAGGTTGCATTTTTTTATGTTAATTAAAATTTTCTAATATTATTTCCTAAGCCAACTAAGCTTCAAACGTGCCAACTATGTACACTGTTAGCCACGTAGACATTTTCCGTTAGTGAGTTAACGGTAGAAACTAATTTGACTGCAATATGAAAATAACATAGACCAAATTGACTGCTATCAAAATGTAGGAACTAAATTGACTGTGACACCAAAATGTACGGACCAAAACAGTATTTTCGTCTAATTTTAAACTACAAAAATTAACAATTAAAAAAATTTATTGATGGCATAGCTATTGATCTTTAATTTTCTTGAAATTCTGCAAGTATAGAGGATATAAGAAGAAGATGTAATCTAATGGTGGAATTCTCAAAATTCACCTCCAATAAAAAGATTTTGAGTAAAGTTGTAGCCTTAGGTTACAACCAATTTTGTAGTTAAATTTTGTACTTAAATTATTTTTTTAACCGTGTGTATTTTTTAATTTAAAATTATTTAACTAAAAGATATGGGTATTTTAGATAATTTAAAATTTGTGTGATGATATTTTAGTACATAAAATGTTAAAACTCAAATAAAGAATCCTATTATTAATAGTATAGTATAGATATAGATATAAATAAACACACACGATGAGAGTGAGCAATATTTTGATAGCTTGATGACTCTATTGAGAACTTGGAGAGTTCAATCCAAATATCATAATATTTTCTTTCAATTCTTAAAAAATTCACTTAATCATTATTGTTTTGAAAATATTATTTAAAAGTTCTTTTTGTAATATCTTATCTTTTAAAATATTTGTCATCTAGTGAAGGACACAACAACGAATAACTTTTGGAGGAACAACATGTGGTTCATAACTTCATATCACCACTTGTTAATAGGATAAATATGCTATGTATATAAAATTCATAATCTGTCCATGTTTGTTTCTAGGAGTATTCAAAATATACATATGATATGATTGAGATTGATCACAAAACTGACCCAGGTGACCAAAGGAGTCTGCCGCAAAGCAACACAAATCTATATAATTGAGGGAAACCAATGAGGAGAGTCAAGTTAGATTACAGAGTTTATCTAAAAAACAGAAGTTAGATTATAGACTGACCCATCATGCTTATTAGATCAACAATGGTTCCAAAGAAACTCTGCCCATAAAATTGCCTAATTTAAGCGGGTAAGAGTTACCAATACCATCCATGTCACGTTCAAAAAATTGCATCTCAGAGAAGAGTACTATACTACCCATTGTTTATTGGATTATTGCCAACACAACCTTCCAATATGTGCTGAATAAATAAAATATTTCCAACCTCAAAGCAATATTATGTTAGAACTACTCTATTACCAATGGTCAGCGGAAGCATAGAGTAACATATATAGTATATAAATACAGCTGGATGACAAAAGTTTTTTTTTTTTTTTTTTTGAGAAACAGCTTAGTGATAAAAGTTAGTGCTATTCTTTTAAGGTGAATACATCATTTTAGTTCTTATATTTTAGAGTTATATTTAATTTGGTCTCTACATTTTGGTATCAACCAATTTGGTCTCTTTAATTTTTAATTTGGAGTTAATTTAATCCCTACCGTTAATTCCATATGGAAAATGCTTACGTGACTAATGGATTGTACCTTTGGCACATTAGATGCTTATGTGGTTACTAAAAAAAGAAAAAATTAATTTTACATTTACAAATTGCCAAGTCAGATTTAAATGAAAAAAAAAATTCTTATAACATTTTAAAGAAGAATTTGCTTTTCTAGGTATTTCAATTCTTAATCTCATTTATTTTTCTTCTAATTTAATTTCTCAAATTTTTCTCAATTCAAATTGAAACTGTTCTACAACATTTTGTGTGTCCAGATCCGTACTAACAAAAATAAAAAACACAAAAGTCAAATAAACTTTTAAGATGATAAACTGTTGTTGGCTTGAAATATAATAGGACAATATCTACAAAAAAAGAAAAATAGAAGAAGAAATATAATAAGACAAAAACTAAAAACAAAGAGTGAGGTATCATTGATAATGGTAATTAAAATTAAAATTTTTTTTTCTGAAAAAAAAAAACCCTTTTTTTTGAGCTTATGTAAATAATATAATAGCATATCATGTCATCTCCATATCATTTGACTTTATTATTAAGTTTAGATACCCATTAGTTTTCTATACAAGTTAGATTTGAAACAAAAAACCACAAAACACAAGAATTTTTAGGTACAAATATTTTTTTTTTTTTAAAAAGTACAAATATTAATATTAATATTAATAATAACAAGGTTTTTTGAAAATAAAAAATCATAAGAAGTTTTTTTTGGATAAGAAGATTATAACTTTATTGAGAAGAAGATAAATTTAATACATTCCAAGTTACAACCGACTTGATCATATAAGAATTTTTCTCTATTCAAATTACAAAATCATATGATAAAAATAAACAACAAAAGAGAGATGACATAATTAGTTTTGTAGAACTCTAGCAAAAACAGAAAAAGAAAAAAGAAAAAAAAAACAGTTTTGTGGAGTGGTAGATTAGATGGCAAAATATAATTGGACAAGTGACATGGCATCTTTCCCAATACATGGAACACCATTTCTACCAACAACAACATCAACAATAGGTAAAGAAATAAAATGGAATATGCCTAACTTTTGAACCAACCAAAAAAAAAAAAAAATTCCCTATTTGCATAGGAATTTGTCAGATTGACTGATATCTGATAACATATAAACTGTTCTTCCATTGGTGGAGTCAGGTCGAGATGACAAGTATTATATAAAGTCGAAAAAACAAATCTTTATCACATAGAGAAATAGATAGAAATACAGAGAGTCATTGAGTCTAACTCTAGCTCTACCACTCTTATTTACTACTATTATTTAGTATATTAACTCTACGCGACTGTTTTTTCTTATTTTTAGATCTAAGTTACGCACTCACATCAAAATTTTGGTTCGTTTTTCCATTTCATTTTCACTAAACCAATAACGCAAATCGTACTCCTCTCTCTCAGTACTGCTCCCATTGACCCACCGTGCCAAAGGTACTCTCTCTCTCTCTCTCTCTCTCTCTACTCAATACGTTGACGTTTTTGCTTCTTAGATTCCTCTCTCTTTCTCTCCAATTTTAGATCTTGGAATTTCATGATGTTACCTAGGGTTTTTCAATTTCGGATCTCTTTGGGTTTTGGTGATTCCTGTTTGGTTTCCGAGGAAAAAAATTATAAAAACAAATTGAGGTTTTAGGTAGGAAATGATCATTTGTCATTTCAATGAAGAATGTATATTGCTCTGTTTGGTTGTTTGGAAAATGAGTAAATAAAAAAAAATGATTTTTTTTAAAGGTCTTTTAGGTTGTTTCATTTTCTTGGAAACCAAATTGAGCTTTTCGAATTGTTGTTATGAAATTAGTGTGAATTTCAATAGTGTAAAAAGTGTTAATTTCTGGATTACATTGACATTTAATCTAGTTTTTTATTTTCTAATTTTCTAATTCTGCGTTTATTGAATGTAAATTTGAATTTTTTGTAATTGAATTGACATTTAATCTAGTTTGAAATTTGGACTCTTTTTAGCTCATACATTGCATTGTTTCAAAAATTCAGAAGTAGGATTTTGGAATCATAGTTTAGCTTAAATGTCAATTTAATTTATGAAGTTCACGATTTTCTGGATTGTTTATTATGGAATTGTTGGTCTTAGCAGGACATTCAAAATTCAGCGGCCAAGCTCGGGGGGCGACTTGCCCCAGTTTCGGAGGGTAAATTCAAACACTCTTACAATGTTCATGGATAACGACGTTGAAGGTGGTAATCTTGGGCCATATGCTGACAGGCCGAGGGTTTTCCCCAGCATGCGTAGTAAAGTTCACACCCCATTGGTAAATACAATTCAATGCAAAAAACCTGTTGTGGGATTAAACCTGTATCTTCATTTGATCTTTTTTTGTGTGAATTGGTCTCATTGTCAGATTAATATATGATTACTTGTAGCAAAGCATATGTTTTTTTCTTGGGGTGTAAGATTCATGTATGCTTTTGATTCTTAGTGGACTACGTTTAGGACTTTTCTTCTTTCATTTTACTTATGATTTGTGATTGGTATGATGGAGCTGTATTGTGTTAAACAGTATTGCATTGCTAACAGCCTTTGTTTCTCTCTCTCTCTCTCTCTCCATTTTTAAATTTATAGCTTTTCACAGACAGAACAACGTGGTGCAACCTCTCATAGCTTTGAACTAACAGTGCAACTGTGCTTTGTCAGAGTTAGACAAATATGTTTTTATTTATTTTGTTAATTAGATACTCCCTCCATCCCATATTGTTGGTCTTGTTTAGAAAATCCCACTTTTCAAGGGAACATCATGTGATGCAGTCATTCAAATAAAAGCGATCAAGTTTGAAAATTTTTTTGAATGAAGTAAATGATAAGTTAGGAATATCAATATTATATATATTGATTTTTTAAAGAGGATTACATTTTGAGACATCCCAAAATGGAATGAAGAACTAATAATTTGAGGTGGAGGGAGTAGTTAAAACAATGGGGGAGGGGGGATTTTAACCCTGGCTCTTCTTGCAAAAGAGAGCAGACATTGCCACTGAGCTACATGGCTCTCGGCGTTAGAGTTAGATAAAATATTGTAACTAGTTATAAAATAACTAGTTAGATAAAATATTTTTTTTTCCGTTTCATTTTATGGCATTTTTCTATTGTCTTGTTTTATCATATATAGTTTTTGGTTTGGTTTTCCCTTGTGTTGATGGTATTAAGTTCTTTTTGCAGATATTTCGGATTCTCATGGGAATAAATGTCCGTGTTCTTTTAGTATTTCTACTTTTGGGACTTGGAGCAATCTTTTACGTTGGAGCAAAAACTTCTCCAATCATTGTTTTTGTCTTCTCCATATGTATTATGAGCTTCCTTTTCTCAATATATCTTACTAAGTGGGTGCTTGCAAAGGATGAGGGGCCTTCTGAGATGGTTCAGGTACATCATCTATTTTCAGTTTCTTTTGCTCATGATGTCATTTGTCTCTTTGTCTGTATGTTTTCACATTAATTATTTTTGGGAGTAGATCATAAATTTGTTGTTTAATTTTTGTTACTATAATTTCAATAGGACTTTTCTAGGATCATCGATTTTCTATAGCTATGTATAGTCTATATGCATGGAGACTATAATTTTTTTTTTATTTTATAGATACTGTTAATATGATTGTGCAGAACATTTAATTATTTAAAGGTTCCCTTTATGTATTTTTGGTTGGTAAAAAAGAGTATTATTCAAATTATGAAAAAAAGATAGAATATTATATTTAAGTGAACTCTAGTAATAACAACAAAGAATGACTCCTTGGTTGGAATTGGGCTATCCCCGCTGTTGTGTTCTCACTGTTCTGTCAAGCTCTCTTGACTCACTGGACCAATCATTTAATTTGTTACCATTTAACATTTGACAACCCATGCTGCTGTTGTGGAGCTTCAGTATGCCTTTGGATAAGTATCTAAGATGCAAGGTTTCATATAATGGGAAGTTGTTCTTATCCTGCCTCTGTGATTTGTCATTTTCTGGCATGCAATGGGGGTTTGGAACATGGCTATATGTGTACCTTTCTGAAATATTATATATATATATATATATCTGAAATTTTATATTAACTGTAGTTTGTTTATCTGTATTTAATTTTCCTTTGAATGGAGAAGAATGTACATAGGAGAAAAAAGTGTATAAAGCTTTTCAACAAAAAAAGATAATAAGCTTGTGGTTTCATACTTCAAGGTCATTTATTAATGTCCAAATAAGTGCATGGGACATTGGAAAGTGCAGGTGGTGTCCTCAGCTCTCCACATGCTAGAGTGTTTGCTGACAAAGACTCCTCATAGTGTTATTAAGTATGCCAAGAGTCGTGTAGCTTAATTGCATTGAATGGTCTCCTTTATGAGGAGAACCAAGGTTTGAATCCCCTCCACCCACTTCTTATAACAAATATGATGACTCTAGTCTCCTGTAAGCATACGGTGTGTTCATTGATAAAGACTACTCATCATTTCTTATGTATGCTTATCTTGCTAACAATGATCAAGAATGCTTAGGCTTAATAGGGAACTAGTGTGGCTCAAAATTTGAAAATTTTCATGTACTTGTCCTGAGCTTATCATTTCACTTTCTAGATATCAGATGCAATTCGAGATGGAGCTGAAGGTTTCTTCAGGACCCAGTACGGGACTATCTCCAAGATGGCATTGTTGCTAGCATTGGTTATCCTTGGCATATATTTGTTTCGCAGTACAACTCCTCAACAAGAAGCTTCGGGCGTAGGAAGGTGCATAATTTAATAAGTTATAGAGCACTTTGTCTGCTCATATAATTTATTTCTCATTGCTGAATCATGGTTTTGAATCTGTTGATGTAGGTCAACATCTGCATATATCACTGTTGCTGCATTTCTTTTGGGGGCTATTTGTTCAGGAATTGCAGGGTATGTTGGAATGTGGGTGTCGGTTCGAGCAAATGTTCGAGTCTCTAGTGCTGCTAGACGGTCTGCAAGGGAAGCATTGCAGGTTGTGTCCTCTTCTAGTTATTTATCTGAAAATGATTTTGGATGGATATCATAACTGGGAATATCTTGTGCAGATAGCTGTTCGTGCTGGTGGTTTTTCTGCCATGGTGGTTGTTGGTATGGCTGTAATTGGAGTAGCCATCCTTTATGCCACATTTTATGTTTGGTTGGGGGTGGATTTGCCAGGTTCAATGAAGGTTACTGATTGTATGTGGTGACTTTCTTTCTTCCTTTTATTTGTTATTATGAGTTGTAGTACATTAAAAAGAAAATTTTAAAAAGAATTGCCTTCTGTATCCTAGATATATTTTAGGAACATGGAGTTGGACCTTATTGTGATATTTCCTAAAGATGGCAATTTTGCAAAATTTGCTGCTCTATCACCACAGTGGGTTGATGTTGTCATTTTGGTGTTGATTAATTGTAACGGAACACTTTGTATCAATATTATCCATTGTTTCAGTTGGAGGACATTAATTTTTGGGTTGTTCAAGAATTCCAAGTTGAAATTTGGTTATACTTATTCACAAATTTTATTGAACCCGGGGTAATAGTTAGGTGCTCAAAGAACTTTGGACACCCACGCTATCCAAAAAAAAAAAAAAAAAAAAAAGAGTGCCCGTCATTGCAGGAACTAATGGCTTTATGATTCACTTGATGTATTGCTATATGAAAGTATAAATCCTAATCTGTTCCAAATTTAAATAGATTCAATTAAGGTCTCTAAGATATGCTGCATCTTTGTATCTTCATATGATTTTACAGCACATCTACCTGACGTGATATGCATTATCGTATGACATACCCTATTTTAAGATAATAATAACACCATCTTCTCGACATTCACAGCAACAGTGTCGTATATTTTTTCTGAAGATACTTTCATTTTATTAAGGTATGCTACATGTACGCTTGAACTGTAATCTGTTCTAGACCACACTGTAACTACAAGAATATATGTGATTTTTTATGTTGGCTGTTGTAACTGTATGCACCTTCTGTATTTTTGTCATTTTGGATTTTCATAGCATGTAATAATGTATTTCATTCTGTTATTTTCTATGATCTTGTTCTTGACGTTAATGTATTGATCTTCCAGTGCCTCTTCTCCTTGTCGGTTATGGTTTTGGAGCTTCTTTTGTTGCTCTGTTTGCTCAGTTGGGTGGTGGAATTTACACAAAAGCAGCTGATGTTGGGGCTGACCTTGTTGGTAAAGTAGAGCAAGGAATACCTGAAGATGATCCGAGGAACCCTGCTGTGATTGCAGATCTGGTAGTTACCAGTTCTCCTTTGTTGACTTCTTTCTGTTAAGTTCTTTTGCATTTGCCATTGGAACTTGTTGTTGAGGACTCCAATAAAATGTCTACTTTCATTTATGCAATCTGTGATGACTTAATAGTACATTTGAGCTGGAAGTATAAGTAATTGTAGGGAAATATTAAATTGTGTATTACAAATTATTTTGAATCAAAGGTTTAACTTTCACTCTTTTGTCTGCTGTTGTTACTACTTGAAAAAAGCTGTTGATTTCATAATAGACTGATTCACATAATTCAAGGTTATAAGTTCATTTGTACTTTCTCTTTGCAAACATGGTGATATTTTAATGGCAGAAGTGAAATGTAAAGCATTTAAGACCCCTGGATGGAGTGTGTATACTTGGAGGCATTGAGGTGTGTGTTTATTTTTTTGGTATACATGAGTAGTTAAAATTAGGCATATCAAAATTATTAAAAATAAAATAATTGATTGAAAGTTTCAAAAAAAAAAAAATTTCCTAGGCTTAGTGATCTTTCTGGACCTAATAAGTTGAAAAGTAAAAAGGCACAGTATTAAACAATGCTGTTAAAGGTGGATGTATGAAGCAAGGTGTTTTTTTACCTGAGGAAGTGAGGTATAGCCTCTAGGCATGGGGAAATAGTCAATTAAGACAAACTTTATAGTCAGATATATCAAAAAGAGGTAGAAGAGCTGAGGAGGGCAGAATGTGGTTTTCTCCTTTTCTGCGGTCATTGAGAAGTTTGAAATCAAAGAAAAAAAAAATTTCTGTGACTTCTCTCTCTCTCTCTTTTCTTGGTTATCTATGTTGCCAAAGTTGTTTTCTGTAAAGAAATTTGTACTTATTTAGTTTTGCAATTAAGGTTGGAGACAATGTGGGTGATTGTGCTGCTCGAGGTGCTGATCTTTTTGAAAGTATTGCAGCTGAAATAATTAGTGCTATGATACTTGGGGGAACAATGGCCCAGCGTTGTAAAATTGAAGGCAAGTACTGTGTGTGTATTTTCATATAGTCATGTGTGTTTTTGTGGGTATGTATATGTCAATTGGCTCACCCATAATTTATTTGTTTATGCAGATCCATCTGGCTTCATCTTGTTTCCTCTTGTTGTTCACTCTTTTGACCTTGTGGTTTCATCAGTTGGAATTCTTTCAATAAGGGGTACACGTGACTCTGGTTCAAAGTCTCCTATTGAGGATCCAATGGCAATTCTTCAAAAAGGATATTCTATTACGATAGTGTTAGCTGTTCTGACATTTGGTTTGGTAATATTTCTTTCACAATTAGAACATGCTCATTATACTTTTAAATTTATATCAAAAGAAACTGATTACAACTGCTAATTAACAAATTCCTCTTTTGTTGGAGTTTTAAAACTAAATTTGTTCGAGAATTGGAAACCTGCATTTTTCTCTTTTTCCTTGTTTGCATTCTGATACATGATTATATTGCTGGTTTGAAATACTATTACAGTCCACCCGGTGGTTGCTTTATACTGAACGAGCACCTTCTGCATGGTTCAACTTTGCCCTGTGTGGGCTGGTTGGTATCATTACGGCATACGCTTTTGTTTGGATCACCCAGTACTATACTGACTACAAGCACGAGCCTGTACGCACATTAGCTCTTGCTAGCTCCACAGGTCATGGGACTAATATAATTGCTGGAGTCAGTTTGGGCCTGGAATCTACAGCTCTTCCTGTTCTTGTCATTAGTGTCGCTATTATTTCAGCTTTCTGGCTGGGTCATACATCCGGACTAGTGGATGAAGGTGGAAATCCAACTGGTGGGCTGTTTGGCACTGCTGTAGCAACAATGGGAATGCTCAGTACTGCTGCCTATGTTCTTACCATGGATATGTTTGGTCCAATAGCAGATAATGCCGGAGGAATTGTAGAGATGAGTCAGCAGGTAACCCTTAGGTGATAAATTCTCTAAGAGTTTGGCTTGAATGATGATGAAAACTGTTGTATTTATTTCCCCTTATCTAATATTATACCATTGTACTCACAGCCAGAAAGTGTTCGAGAGATCACTGATCTTCTTGATGCGGTAGGGAACACCACAAAAGCTACCACCAAAGGATTTGCCATTGGTTCTGCTGCGCTTGCATCTTTTCTTCTGTTTAGTGCGTATATGGATGAGGTAGCTGCATTTGCGCAGGAACCTTTTAAACAGGTAGACAAAATTGTAGCCCCGCTTTTAATTTCCTTCCGTTTCAAGTGCTGTTGCATCCTGTCTTAATTTTGTGATTTCAAATTGGCTTTCAGGTTGATATAGCTATCCCCGAAGTTTTTGTAGGTGGATTGTTGGGCTCCATGCTTATTTTCCTATTTAGTGCCTGGGCCTGTGCTGCAGTTGGCCGAACTGCTCAAGAGGTTGTTAATGAAGTAAGAAGACAATTTATTGAGAGGCCTGGTATAATGGTGAGCATGAGTTTCTTTTTTAACTTGTGTATTGCACTTTAATTATTTGTTTTAAGTGATCATTGTTTTAACTTGCTTGCTGCAGGACTACAAGGAGAAACCAGATTATAGTCGCTGTGTTGCTATTGTAGCAACTGCATCTTTGAGGGAAATGATAAAACCTGGTGCTTTGGCTATTTTGTCACCTATAATTGTTGGTGGGTTGACTGCTCTCATTCTCATTGTAGCCTATGTCCTGTTTTTCTGTCAACATTATTCTTTAGGCTAAATTAGTAATTTAATCTTTCAACTATTAGGTAAATTCACTTTGGTCCCTCAACTACTTATTGTACTTTTATCCTGGGATCTCCTCTCTGTTTAAATTTAATGGAATTAATTGATCTGGCAAATAAAATATACCTTAAAGGTTACTAATGGAAGTGTAAAAATTTGAAATGAAGTCAATGTGAATTATTAAATCTGTTAAAATTTAAGAGAGGAGCCCTGAGGATGAAATTGACTTGATTTTGAAAGTTGAGGGATTAAATTGGCACAATTAATAGTCGTGGGACTAAATTTAATTTTTCCTAATAATTGGAGAACCAAGTTATTATTATTTTTTATTACTACTGCCACTATTATACTAACATTTATATCATGTATGATTCGGAAATGGTAGAAGTACTGTCAAATATTCTAAATGAGATGATTATGGCTTCAAAATATATATTTTCTCTGTTTATTGAAGTGCTGTGTGACGGAAGTAGTATTAGACCTAGAGGTGTGGCAGGTGCTGGTGGTGGTTGTAGCAGCAGTATAATTTTAGATTCTAAAGTTGCAGTATAACCACACAAATAGTCCATGTATTGAAAAGTAATTTGCTGATTTATGTTTTCATTTATTTATATTGTGGTATACTATCTATGGACTTGTTTTTTTTCTATGATGTGTATTTTCTATTCCAGTCTATATTCTATATAATGAAGGACTCAAGTTAAGTTCATATCACTTGCAGGTTTACTGTTCCGGATTTTGGGTTCCTATACAGGGCATCCTCTGCTTGGGGCTAAAGTTGTGGCTGCAATGCTGATGTTTGGAACAGTTTCGGGAATTCTTATGGCTCTTTTCCTGAACACATCTGGTGGTGCCTGGGATAACGCAAAGAAGTATATAGAGACAGGTGCTCTTGGAGGCAAAGGGAGTGATTGTCATAAAGCAGCTATTACAGGAGATACGTAAGTGTTGTTGATGTTCCCTTTTGGTGTTGGTGTTCTTGCCAATGTCTAGTATTATTACTTATGGCAAGTGGTAGTTATAAAATATTGTGTGTCTCCTTTCAGTCACATGGGTGGGTCCTGTGCTTTCAATTTATAGGCTCTGCTCATTCTGTCTCTTTTGTGTCTTTTATGTTTCATTAGTAAATTTAGCTAATTATCTATAGTTATGTTATAATTTCTGTACTCCAATTGTTAACATGAATGAACACCCCTAAACAAAATTTAAGGAAAAAAAAAAAAAAAAAACCAAAATGCATTTAAGTATGATTAATTAAGAGGAAAAAAATAGAAGTACAACATGACCAAGACACAACATGCAAAGAATCTTGTAGTAACATGGAATTTGATCACCAATATTCATGTGTTGCAAATACCTAAGATTGAAAAAAATGGGTCATGATATTGTTTCCAGTAAATACTTTAACTAGACCCCAAAGCATTGGTTGACACACAAGTTTTTTTTTTTAATTTTATTTTTTAATCAGAACTGTAATGTAGTTTGTTTCCCTTTTTTTGATGTTCATGTTTGTATGTTAGAAAATTTAGCTAATTCTCTAAAGTTAGAACCAAACTGCAAACTCCAAGAGTTCATTTTTTAATGCCAGAGGTTTTGTCCTTTAAGCTTAGTTTACTTCCCAAATTTTAAATTGTAAATGTGGTTTGTTTGAGTTATACTACATGGTATTGTTGATTGGTAAAACTCTACAATGAGATGTTGGTGTGCACAAAAAATTGCTTTTTTCTACCATTTAATTGTTAAAGAAAAATTCTCTAATTCCCATCATTGTTTGGATCTCAGGACTGGAAAAATGTCAAAAGATATATTGCTTAACAAATTAGGTTTCTTAAATTGGTTGCTAGGCCCCCAAACTCTATATTCTATAATATGCGGCTGTGTACTACTTCCAACCCACCAGAATTTTGTGCAAGATTTTATATATATATATATTTGACGCTATTGTTCATTTCATTATAATATCTGAATTCTTGAAATTTATCGTGCTCCTGTTTCACCTGTTCTGCAGTGTGGGAGACCCATTCAAAGACACAGCTGGACCTTCCCTTCATGTCCTCATAAAGATGCTTGCCACAATTACGCTTGTCATGGCTCCAATCTTTCTGTGAGAATTGTTTGTACCTATACACTCTTGCAGTATCACCCCTTTTGAGATCTCAGCGGCATTCGGCACCCATTTCCCTTGAATACTTAGATACTTTGCACAGTTAGGTATTTCCATGTATATCATCATGGGTGCCTGATTTATAGGCATACTGATTCTTTCTTGATCTGAATAAGATATGTTGAATTACTACTCATTTCAGTATCGAATTAGTTTTTAGTTTTCTTGAAAGCGGTTTGAGACTTTTTTGTTTTCTTCCTCAAATTTTATTTTCCTCTTGGTTGCTTGACTTAAAGGAAGTGATGTGTCAAAAAGTCCTGTATGTACAGAGGGTTGTGGAAGCAAGTAGAACTCGTGTCATAATTTTATCTTCATATGTAATACTATAGTAGGACCTCTCTTGCGGTTGACATTCAGTGCTTCTCAGAAATTCTATAATTCCTCACACCTAAGAAAAAAATATTGTTTCAACTGGAACAATAAAATGAGTCCTAAGCATTCAACTCTCCTCAAATTGATGCAGAATTTCAACTGTTGAAGGTGAATAACATGTTTTTCCTTGGTGATATTAATTATATGCAATCATTTAAGAGTATCCTAGATATGGATGGACGAGAGCTTGGGAGGAGAGTACTACTATGTTTATGCTTTCACCAGCAAACCTTCAAATTTAGCATCCAAGCTTTGGAAGGATTTTGGCAAGGTCTTGACCAACTATAGTGAAGCTGAAGTTGATTGAAGAAATCAGAGTAATCGTACGTCTGTAGGTATAAGATATTGGGTGTGATCATACCCAATTTGTCTCCATTCGCAATATATAAGGAAAAATGGTGTGATCAAACCCAATCTGTCTCAAGTGGTTATAGATAAGAAAACTCAGTCATAAACTGATGTATTTATGCATTTGGAAGAGTTGATTTTCTTGAGAAATTGTGCCAAACTGCAGTCCTAATCATATTAACAACACCTATGTCCAGTTTCAAAATTTAAAACGCCACAAGTTGTGCCTAATTGCAGTCCCAATCGTATGAACAGATATTTTCTATGTACTGATGCTTTGCTAGCAAGGAAGATGCACTGTCATCATGAACAACATTTTTTCTATTCGTTTTTCCAATTGACCTCTATAAACATGTCATGCAAAAGTAAAAATTGTAAGAAGACAATGATATAAGAACCCATCTCAATTAACATAACACCTATGGTTAATACTTAGAACCTAAGATACTCACCACTTTAGTTATTGAGACTAGTGATAATATATCAAAGTTCAACATCTAATAGCATCCAACCAATCCTTAGGATAACCTGCTAGGATTTATTTTGGTAATTTCTTTAATGTGTATGGGGAATGCCTGCACATGTCCGGAGATTAGTCATGTCTAAAAAGAATAATGAACAACTTATTAAAAAAAAAAAAATCGCAGACATTGGTCTGAGCACTGAGATGCCTCGAAATTTCTTGAGCCTTGGGCCCAAAACCAGTCCATAAGTAGCTTATTTATCTGTGAATCCAACTTCAAAACCCAAACCCAAATCCAATTACAAATTGGCAAATTGCTAATTGTCCAGTTTCCACTCCACTGTTCAGTAGTGTGCAAAATTATTATAGTCCCTTTTCTGCAGCTCCCCTTCTTGAATTATAATTCATTCCTAATTCACAGCACAGCTCACAGTATCACACACACTTCACCTTATCTCCAAAAACCCCATTTCTAGGGTTTTGTCCATAACCACTCCCCTCTCCTCCAAACACCCAAAAAGGCAAATACCCACATCAGGGTTTTCACCAAAACCCCTTTATTTGAAGCCAAAAGGAAATGGAAAAACCAGCAACCCCAAATGCACTACCACAAGACAAAAACGGCAGCACCCAGAAGAGAAAGCTGCTAAGCGCACAAGAGCTAATATCCCAGTACGAGTCCCAAGGGCTTGACTCACAACAAGCTTCTATCAAGGTCATAGAGGAGCTCCAGAGTGCCCTCTTCAGGGTCATCTCCTCTGGGAGAAACAGGAAGGACAAGCTCATGATTGAGACTTCCAAAAAGATTGATGCCACAAACGCAAGGCTTGCTGTTCTTGACATGAAGGTTGATTCCAAGCCTGGGTTTGGTGAGACTTTTGCTATTGGGGTTGCTTCTGGTGTGACCTTGAAAGGGATTGGAAGTGTCATGCCTCATGTTCTTGGGGGTCTTGCTCAGATTTGGAATTCTCTTTGGAATGTCCCCAAGTCTTCACCTTGAAATTATTATTGGATTTTTTTTTTTTTTTTTTTTTGGGTTATAAATTTTCAGTATGTTTCTTTAGACTTTTTTGAGTTTTGTTGAATTTGTTTGTAGGGGTAAAGTGAAGGAAATGTTATTGGGTACTCCATTGGGATCCTGTTTGTAATGCTACAGAGGCCTTATATCCTTTGATTGAATATGATTTTGTGATCAAATTCTTTTATACTAAACTCTTTTCCTTTTCAATTACTTTACGCTTTTGTTTGATTTTTACACTATTCTTGATTTTTTTTTCAAAGCTAAAATGAAGAGAATCCAATAACTTAACAGTTTGGCATTGGCTAACTAGACTTTTACAAGTGACTAAAAAAAAAAAAATGTAAGGAGTTGAAGCTCAATTGGACTTTTGATAATCATTGTGCCTCCGTATAGTATACCTCAATACTGCTTATTTATTTTTATGATTTTCCTTTTTTGTTTAGTATATATAAGGAAGAGAAGGCTAAGAAGAAAAACAAATTAATAATTTATTAAAAAAATATTTTTATCAAATTTTAATTTTAAACCAATTTTGTATCAAAAGACTATCACCTGACACCTACAATGCATATATGGTATTTTCGGCCCATTTATAGATTTTGACTCAAAATTCAATCGATATCCTTGCATTTTTATCTAATACTTACGGTGCAAAAAAAAAAGAAAAAGAAAAAAAAAAGAGAAGATAATACAAGGAAAGGAGCACAACTAATAACTTAATGCAATATTTTTAAAGGTATGCAAATAGAAGGAAGATTTTAATAAAAGGCACCCCTGGCCCTCTCCCTTCGTCACTGTACACTAGACTGGAGGAAAAGGATGATTTTTTATTTATTTTTGGATGGAAGAGGCAAAGGAAGAATTAAAGCATTGGTCTTTTATTATTATTATTCTTATTTCTTCTTGTTAGACCTTGCACAACAAGTTTAGGATCATTGTATTGGACAGAATTGATAATTCATAATTGCTTTCCTTGGCCTAGGTTCTCCAATTTCTAGGCAAGAACATAGTCGCATTTTGGGACCCTCAAGCCAAAAAGTCTAGTCAACCACGCAGCATAAAGAATGGAAAAGTATCTTACCATCGCCAAAATTTCCAGGAAACTACTTTGACAACTTAAGCCTTAAGGTATGAAACTACATTAGTAACTTCTATGAAATCTGATAGTCTATCTCAAGTATTGTATCAAACTATTTTCTTTCTCTTTCTTCTTTTTTAAATAACTTCTCTTGGTTCTACTTACAGAAACTCAAGTAAGAATAAGAATAATTGTATTCCTGTTGTATCTAATTGATTAGTTTTTTCTTGTCAATATCTCTTTTTTGGATTATGACCCTTTTGTTTAAAATCAATTGTTTTTTATTTCTTTACTAGTTACTAATAGATTGATATGATGTTTTTTTTTTTTTTTTTTTCTTTTTCCAATTTAGTATTTTTCTCCAAAGACTAAAAGCTCAAGTTCTGGCAAGAAACAAGCAAGGATGAAATATTGTGAGGACCCTGATGTCATGATTGAAGTACTCAGGAGGCTACCCTTGAAGTCTTTGCTGAGATCCAGGTGTGTGTGTAAATGGTGGAACCATTTAATCTCTGAACCCCTCTTCATCTCTAATTACACACTTTGTAATCCTCAGCACCAAGTCTCAGGATTCTACATGCAGAAATTTTTGTTTCTTAGTATGAATCCAGAGTTAAGGTTCATTCCATGCACTGGTCAAATAGATGCTGCTCCAAGCCCATCTCTCTCTTTCATTGAGGATGAGAATGGTGTTTGTATAAACCATTCATGCAATGGCCTTTTACTTTGCAGCAGCTTTCGATGCTGCCTTGAAGAAGAGCGCAAATACTACATATGTAAACCCACCACAAGGCAATATAAGCCACTACCTAGACCTGCATCTGCATGCAATACTGTCAATGGTATTAGCATTGCATTTGATCCTAAGCGTTCACCCCATTACAAAGTTATATGCATTTGTGGTCATGATTTGTTAGCAAAACATTGCCAAATAAAGATATACAATTCTTATGAGGGCTTCTCTTGGAGAGATTCAGGAAATCCTTTTGTTGTTTTAGATGAGTTTTTGTTTAATAGAGGGGTCTTTTGGAAAGGTGCATTACATTGGGTTGGCAAGGGAAAGTTCTCACTTGGTTTTGATGTTGAGAGAGAGCTTTTGTTTAAAACACCAATGCCTCCGATTCCAGAGGGTTGGGCAGAGAGAAGGTTGGGATATTTTGGTGAATCAGGAGGCCATCTATATCTCATTGAGATTTATGGTCCTCAAACAACTGTCTTTGATGTGATGGAGATGAGTGGTGATTATTCAAGTTGGTTTGTAAAGTACCATGTTGATCTTAGTGGACTTGCAGCCCAGTATCCATCTATGATGAGGTACAATGTCCAGGATATTCATCGTTTTGTTTTCTCTGTCTTACATCTTGTTCATCGAAACGTTGGACAAAATGAAGAAGAGGCAATCTTGGTGCTTCATATTCCTGGCAAGCTGATTCCATACAACCTTAGAGATAACACATTGATAGATGATTTTGACTTGTCACCACATCCGATGAGCATGGAAGAGAATCTTGGATTGAGTTATAGGTGGGACTCTGTTCATCCATTTAGCAACACTCTATGTTATATTTGATGATTGTATTAGAATTATTTGCTCTTTTTTGTCTTCTCAATTGTAGTTTATGACTGCTTCACAAAAGAAGCAATAAAGGTCGATCATTTCCTAGCACAAAGAGAGTTACTTTAAAAGAAAATATCTCATGCTTCAGATATAGGCATCCTTCCTCTCACAACATATGAGTCTCACAAGGCTGTGGAATTCATATACTATGAGAGGGAGGATGCATATATATAATCATTGCACCTGAAGAAAGCTGGTGTTATATAAAGTTAAAAGCAAGTTTTATGTGTTAGGGACAAGAATTACATTTCATTACCATGAAAATTTAAAGTTTTAATGGATTAAGGACTTTTACAATATCATTATTGCCAAAACCAGTTTTGGGAAAAACTTCCTGTGCTGTACTTAGACATATTGGTTCTTGTTGGTAATCCAATATTGTGCATCTAAAACTTCAGAGAAGACTTCCTCCTGTGATGAAAGGAGGTCCATCTTAAATATTGTGAATTTTGAGGGACCAAAATTAAGTATTGGTTTGAAGTTCCAATTCAAGTTTTTGCTAATATATGCAATGCTCTATGTGACTTGGGAAACTTTTTGCGGCTTAAAATTTAGATCACATGCTGGCACACCCTAGCAATATGGTAACTTTCCCAAAGATTAGACACACTATCATCCAATAATCAGTGAATAACTTGATCAAGCAATGTCATTTTTTAATCAATTTAATGAATCAATGTCACTGTTGCCTTCTTGTAATGTCTAGAATTAACCTATCCAGTTTAGACCCCATACTAACTGATCACAAACACTGTATCTTTGATTTGAAAAGCTAATTTTACACACTTAACATTAATTTAAACTATAAAAGGCCTCAATATAATTGTATAGACAAAGGCTGCTAAAGCTTCAATAGTTAACGGAGTTCTTTGTGTATTTGGATGTAGCTTTTTGTTGAAAGTTTATTTGCTTATTTGTTGAAAGCAAGTTAACGTATAGTTGTTGTACCTTAAAAAATGAGGCTTTAAAAGTCGTACATACGCAAGCGCTCTTATGTCTGGGGGTGAATCATAGCAGGGGATGGCATGACATCCTAATGTGCCAGCAACCTTTTCTCAAACAAACAAATGATAGAATTGAAAATTTAAATCCAAACAAATTCTTATGAGGCTCGCCTGTATACAAGAGCATTGCAGTCACTAGTCAGCAATTCAGAGAAATGTCAAGTTTTTGTATGTAAAGTGACAGTGTTAGAATCTTGGGACCTAGGTCAAAATACTAGAGTTGTCAGTTTACTTTCCATTAATGTTTTTTTTATGACATTAAATTTGGATGAGCAATTAATAAAAAAAAATTGTTTTGAAAATGTGATTTGTAAAAAGGCAGTTGGTACTTTGATAAAATATGTGAAAAGGTACTTATTGCCAATTGAGTATTTGAATAATATCCAAAAATCTCCACTGAAATGCTGTAGTTGGACTTGAATCCTGATCTTTTTCTTTTTAGAAAGACAAAGAAGTGTCATTCAACTCAACCCATTCACCATTTGTTTTGAACTTTTATACATTGCTCGATTAGAATAGGTTCAATGTTGATTTCAAGAGGTGATCTTGCCACTACCTTTCTTTTGGAGAAAAAAAGAAAAGTGCTGGGAGACATTTTGAACATGGAAATGCTGACTCGTCTAGCACAACTACTTAAAAATAATCATAATAATAATAAATTGTATTTTATTTTATTTTCTTGTATCTTATGATTTAAATTTTAAAAAACTTGTTAAATATACTATAATTCGTGAAAAGTTCAAGACAAATTCAAACTGTATGAGATGACATGTTTTCAATATTTCTGATACCTAAAAAACTCATGCCTGGAAAGTTATTGGAAATTAGTTGTTATTTTTATTTTTATTTTATTGATAATTCGATTGTTATAATGAAAGGAAGGGTTCGAAGTTTTGAACTTGTTACTCTTGAAAACATCAAGAGATTTGAGTTACAAAACTTTGGGAAAAATTAGATGTTAAATCTATAAGTCTATTGAATTTGAAACTTCATAAATGACCTTTGACTTTAAGTCAATTGATACATCTAGATGTTAAACCTTTTTTTTGTTTGGAAAGGATAGATGTTAAACCTTTAAGTCTAATGAATCAGATACATTTATATTGAGATTTTAGTAATACAATGATGGGGTATGTCCTTATTGGAGGGTGCAAACCACAAATTTTACACAAAGTCCTTATAAAATTTGTTTCTCACTTAAAATATTTGTGTGCATATATATATATATATATATCTATATATCTATATATCTATATCTATATCTATATCTATATCTATGTGTATATATATATATATGTCACGTCCTTATTGGAGGGAGCAAACCACAAATTTTACACAAAGTCCTTATAAAATTTGTTTCTCACTTAAAATATTTGTGTGCATATATATATATATATATATATCTATATCAATATTTATATCTATATATGTCACACTTATAATTGTTTCTCAAAAAAAAAAAAGTCACATTTATAATTAATTTATAGGGCTCTTATAAATTAATTATAAAATGTGACCCTCAAAATTCCTTGTGGTTGTCTTTTGCGTTGTTAGTTTAAATCCCCAGGATTTATGGTCATTAATTATTAATGAGTTATAGTCTTTTATTATTATTCTTATTCCAAAATAGGTAAAGTTATTAAAGTCGGTTTATTGCCCATATATACTACAGTATATTTGTACGCGTGTGCTTTGAGGGCAAGTCCGTGCAATTTTGAGGGAGTGTGCAGCCTTCCTCATCATCAGCAGCTCTGATGAAACAATAGCAAAAAACACACAGGTCAATCTCTAAAAGCTTCCGTTACTTTTTATTTTTAGCACTGCGCCACTCTATGTGATTTTTCTTTTGTTTATCAATAGTTAAGAGTAGAGGGATTTGAACCTTAAATATTTCTATTAGAAACACTTGGAAGTGTGAACTTGATCTATTGGCTCTTTGGGGTGTAATTGTTTTTCTTAGTACTTTTGTCCGTTCTGTTTTTGTTTTTTGTTTTTTGTTTTTTGTTTTTGTTTTTGTTTTTGTTTTTGTTTTTGTTTTTTTTTTTCGGTGTTATTTGAAGGTTATTTTGTACGTATGGTAATTTAAAAGGATGTGTCGTTAACACCCTATTCCTAAGATAATACCTTAGGAAAGACATTAACCGATACTTTAATATTAGGTATAGGATACCACTTAACACAAAATACTTAATAGATTTGGGTTCAATTATTTTATACTTAATAGATTGTCATTTATGCATTATTGGGGTCTACTGAACCACCCATTGGTATTGCCCCCATCATTGAGGGAATTCATCAAAAACTACAAGATTTTAGACAAGTACAATTCTCTCATGTAAAGCGACAGGGCAATCGCCCAGCTCATACTGGCTTAGTATGCCAAAAATATTGTTTCATATGTAACTTGAATAGAGGAAAATTCAAGTATAATTGAGTCTGCTTTGGCTCATGATATATTGGTTTTATCTTCGTTTCAATAAATTACAATATTCTCATAAAAAAAATTATGTTATACTAATTCCACAAATTCTTTAATTTTTCTTTATATAAGACTTTTACTCACACTTTTAATTTTTAATGTACTAGTATAATTTTTATACCTATAAAAAAATAAGTATTATTTTATATATAACATAATCTAATTATAATCAAACCTGTATAATAAGTCAAAATGAAAGCTTTTAACTTTTTTTTTTTACCCTCAAAAAAAAAAAAAATCTTCTCTCTCTCTCTCTCTCTTGTTTTGTTTTGTTTTTATTTTAGGACTAGTTGCATAAGAATTTGAAAACCCATTTTTCCATGCTATCATTCTAATATGAATTTTTTAAATTTAATTTTTAGAATTTTAAATAGTGTAACTTTTAATAATTAAAATTTACCATCTTTAGTCTAGACAAATTTTGATTAGATTAGGTTTAGATATTTTTGAATTAAATTAGGTAAGTTAGTTTCTACTTTCTACTTTCTACAAATTCTCTAATTTAACTTTTTCTGTTTATTAATTGTTTTTATTTTAGGACTTGTTACATAAGAATTTGAAAACCCATTTTTCCATGCTATCATTCTAATATGAATTTTTTAAATTTAATTTTTAGATTTTTAAATAGTGTAAATTTTAATAATTAAAATTTACCATCTTTAGTCTAGACAAATATTGATTAGATTAGGTTTAGATATTTTTGAATTAAATTAGGTAAGTTAGTTTCTACTTTCTACAAATTCTCTAATTTAACTTTTTTCTGTTTATTGATAAAATATTTATCATAGATAAATATTTTTTTTGTCAAACTTTCTTCCGCATTAAACTTTTTAGCATAAGTGATCTAATATATATATATATATATATATAATTTATCATAAATATAAAACTCTATAAAACTTTTTCTTGACATTATAATATTATTTCATGTAAAATTATGATGCCTTAAAATTATACATGTTATGATTTTAATATAATTATTTTAATTGAATTTAAATTCTATACTATATATAATATATAAACCATTTATTAGAATCTTGATTCATTATATAAAGATTAAATTCTATAAGAAAGTGGTATAAAGCCCAAATTTTACTTTTTCAATTCCAACATGCCACATTATCATATTATATATTAAAAAATAGGCACAACCACATTTAATCAATTTTAATATTCATTTGAAAATACAACTTAATTGTAAGTTTATTGGTTTTCAAAAAAAAAAAAAAAAAAAAACGGTGAGTTTATTGAGATATTATTATGTGTGGTAGGAT
Organism: Quercus gilva; assembly: GCA_023621385.1. Taxonomy (NCBI): domain Eukaryota; kingdom Viridiplantae; phylum Streptophyta; class Magnoliopsida; order Fagales; family Fagaceae; genus Quercus; species Quercus gilva. The sequence continues at coordinate 98,642,655 of CM042477.1, forward strand.
GTATTAAGTTTTAAATAAAAAACTGATGTAACAATATTTTATTGGATAATGTAAAACATGAGTTTTACACTTTTATACACTATCATTACCAAATTTGAACTCTTTCTTTCTTTCTTTTTTCTTTTTTTTGATCAGTGAACTCTTTCTTTAATTAATAGAATATATTAATTGGATTGTTAATCAATGCCATACGGCACTCGTTAACATGATCCTTAATATATTTTTCATATAATAACACAATGATAATAAATGTGTATTAATGTATAATAACTACCATAATTATCTTATCAAAAAATATAGTAACTGCCATAGTTATCAAATTTCAAATTTAAACAAAATTAAAAAAGATAAAATAATATTCTGTCTCTTTCTAGTTTCTATTTATTCCAAATTCTTATTAATCTTAATAAAAAAATCGTATTAATTACTCTTTTTTTTTTTTTTAAAGAATAAAGCATTTTAAATAGTTTGATAAAATCTGATTAAAAAAAAAATGATTAAAGACTTCTGATCTTTTTACAGAAAAAAAAAAAAAAAAAAAACCCAATAGAGGAATATGGAGAAAAAGAATATTTTTCACATTGGAAATTTTTTTTTTTAATATTTTGTAAAAAAAGAAACGAATTTTAAAAATCCGCAAGTTTTGCCGATGATGTTTTATTATCCTTGAAATTCTCACATCTCCAACTTCAGATTTTAAGTTACACCCCTAAACACTGTTCCTTGGTTTTTTTTTTGAGATAAAGATAGAAAAACACTGTTCCTTGGTTAAACAAAACAGAAGTGTAGGCGCTAGTGTAGTGTCGTGTACTTCATAGTTCATAGCAAGAGGACCAATCCCCCTCCATTGTTGTGTCGTTTTGCAACTGCTGTACACTCTTCAAAATACTTTCTTGAACTTTGGGATGGTACATTTCTCTTTCTCTCTCTTCCTTTGTTTTTCTTTTTTTCTTCAAGAAAATTCAAGTTCATTTTTTGAAAAATAAATTATTTATGAAGAGCTGTAACGGAACGAGTAATGGATTGACTTTCAAGTAGTGGGTCACTTTTGGTTAAGAGATATAAGAACAGTAAGATATGCTTGGAAGAGATGATCATGACTAATGAACATTCAATTAGATAAAAAGGTAAATTTCAACTTCTCAGAATATATCAACAAAAACAAATCACAACTCATCTTAATCCAAACTAATATACACCCACCAACCAGTTTTGGCGGATGAGGTTATTTGCTAGTAGATGATAGTTCAAAGGGCTCTTCTTAAGAAAGATTCATACTGTATTAACTTAAAAAAAAAAAAAAATTATTTGATCACACAATGGATCTTTATCATTATTTCCCCAATAATAATCAAGTAAACTATACCCATAAGCTAGACTCATCTTTTTCATGCGTTTTGCTAGAAAATGTTAAATAATTGGGACTTTCATACATATTTTTTTAATAGATAGTATAAAATTTGAAACCTGTGGGGTCCCCTTCCTCCATGATTATTGTTCTTTATAGGGCAAGACACCAATGGATTCTATTTGGTGGAGGAATTTCTCTTTACCATTATGGCAATATACTAGTAGGTTCTTCTTTGTCTAGGTGAGATTCGAACTCAGGTCTTTTATTCAAGGATTAAGGACTTTATTAGTTGAGCTCGTTGGAAACCACGTTAGACACCCATACAAAGTGTAATGAGTAGACGTCCATGCAAGTAAAACAAGTATTGCACTGTTGCATGGTAGTTTTATAGACAGAATCGAATATTGTGGTGCAAGGAAGGAGGCAGGATACAAAGGGTGGCTTGCATTCCCACCTTAGTCTCTTTCATTTGACTTGAAGTCAATGTCTTCTTTTACAACTTTTTTCCTGATAATATATTCTTTACTTGGTTTCTTTTTTAACGTTTTCTTTAATCTTGTTTTGTATTTCCATTTGCTTTTGCTGAAATTTTTAAGGAAGCAATGGAAATTCTTACAAGCCAAAAGCATGTTGGGAATTTCAATTTTTCTTACTTTCGTAGTATCCTGTATATTGGTCTTTCTTTTGAATAACTTCTTCCTGGCTGTTCCTTGGATGCTAAGTGAACCTTCATTATCTCTATTTTGAAGGGTGTGTGAGATTTTAGCCATTGACTGACCATACAGAAGAGAAGAAGAAACTGAAAGAATGGAGAAGACTGTGCTGAAGAAAAACTTTGTTCGGGGTAGAAGCTTAATAGATTTGGTATTCTCTTGGTCTATCAATGATATTCTCAATGAAGATCTTTACAAAAAACAGGTTTGTACACCATGAAGCTCTCACCTCCTCCTCATTGTAAGAAATTAAATTTTAACACTTGCAGATTGTAGGGTACTATTGATTTCATTAAAGTTGTTGTTGGCTAAATGTCAAAAAATGTGGATAACGAAATGAATATTACATCTGAGCAAAAGGGGTATTATTAACGAGTTGGAAGCGATTATACTTATCAAAAGGTGGTAAGATTACCTTAATCAAAAGCACTCTCTCAAGTTTGCCAACTTATTTCCTATCTCTCTTTCCTATTCCTGCGGATATTGCTATTCGTATTGAGAGGCTACAAAGAAATTTTCTTTGGGGTGGGATAGATGAGTCTCCTAAATTCCGACTAGCAAATTGGGCCCAGGTTTGTTCTCCATTGCAGTATGGCGGTTTGGGTATTAAAAATTTGAGAACCTTCAATCAAGCTTTGTTGGGGAAATGGTTGTGGAGATATGGAAGAGAGACAACCCATCTCTGGAGGCGGGTTATTGAGGCTAAATATGGGAATGATTGGGGAGGCTGGTGTACAAAAGAAGTCTCTAATCCTTATGGTGTTAGTCTTTGGAGAACCATAAGACAAGGCTGGCCAGCCTTTTCAAAATCCATTCAATTCGAGGTTGGTGTTGGTGACAGAATTAAATTTTGGCATCATATGTGGTATGGGAGCTGCACCCTCCGGGAGGCTTTTCCGGAACTCTATAATATTAGTTGTAATAAAGAGTCTTCTATTGCAAATGTTATGTCCTTTCCTAACCAAAGGCTTCACCGGGATCTTCTTTTTTCTAGAGCTCCCCAAGATTGGAAAACAGAGCATTTTTACACTTTTCTTGATCTTATCAATTCAATGCCCCTTAATGGTGAAGGTCAGGACAAACTTTGTTGGAAACCAACTGGGAATAAGAATTTTAAAGTGAGTGAGTACTATCTCTCTCTTTCCTCTACTCTAGACATTTTTTTCCCGTGGAAGCCTGTGTGGCTGTCAAAGGTCCCTACTAAGGTTGCTTTCTTCTCTTGAACTGCCTCCTTAGGTAAGATTTTGACTACTGAAAATTTATGGTATAAGGGTGTTGCCGTTGTAGATTGGTGCTATATGTGTAAAAAGAGTGGGAAATCAGTGAATCATCTTCTTCTTCATTGTCCTATTGCTTATGAACTATGGTCTATGGTGTGGGCTCTATTTGGTCTTCAATGGGTTATGCCGCATGGTGTCTTAGATTTATTTTCGAGTTGGCAAGGTTCATTTGGTGGGTATCGGAGCATTGATTTATGGAGGGCTGTCCCACATTGTGTCCTATGGTGTATTTAGCGAGAACGGAACTCAAGATATTTCGAAGGGAAGGAACGGTCTATTCCAGAAATTAAATCTCTTCTTCTTCACACCTTGCTAGAGTGGAGTTCTTCCTTTAATCTTTTCTCTTGTTCTAATTTTTTAGAAATGCTGGATCTTTGTAATTTTTGTGTTTGATGTACTGTTTTCCACGTACACCCCCAGTGTACTTGGACTTTTGATTAATACAATTCCGTTATTTATCAAAAAAAAAAAAAACAATTCCTTTTTTTTTTTTTTTGGGGGGGGGGGGGGGTGTTTATATACTATTAGAAAGTATGTTGTCACGTTGGATTAACAGTGATTTCACATTTTGGGTTAGTGTGTTTGTTCATTTTAGGAAGTAGAATGTGTTATGATTAAATATTATGGTATCAAATTGTTAGGAGTGACAATAAGTACATTTTTTTTTTTTTTTTTTGAGAAGTAAGTACATTTATTTTGATTTAATATTTCTACATACTTAAGACTTGACACAAAATTGATGGTAATTTGTATTGGTACATATTATTTCCTTTTTGAAGTTCCCGTTTCAGGCAGTGATATAGCCTTGCAATCATGTCCAGAACGTTTTGATCAGACTTGTCCATGTACTTACTTTTCTCTCATGAAAATTGCAGTCTTAACTCTGAATTTATTCAATAACAGGTGAGACAGATTCCACAGACATTTTCCTCCATATCAGAATACATGAATTCATTTATTTATCCACTTATTGAGGAAACACATGCTGACTTGTTATCAAGCATGTTAACATTGCCTCTAGCACCTAGCTGTGTTATACTGTCAGTCAAACAAGTTAAGGAATATGAACCACCCAAAGATTATTTTTACCATGTTACATTTGAAAGTGTGAGTGAATTGGAGAATAATAATGGGGCATATGAGCCTATGGTTGGAGACCTCATTGTCTTGACAGATGTAAGACCAAAATACATTGGGATTTAGACAGACCTGACAGACCCTTTCTTGTAGCTTTAGTTCAAAGGGTGAAAGAAGACAATGCTCTTACAATATTAGCTTCAAAGCCTATCTTGGTAGAAGAACAAGAAAACAAGAAGATGAAAACTCTTTATGCTGTTTTCTTGATAAACATGACCACAAATATCCGTATATGGAGAGCATTGAACTTTGAGCTGGAAGGTGAAAACATAGACATCATTGGAAAAGTGCTGCAACCAAACTCTGCTGTAAGAATTTCAATCATTGCTTAATTTAGTGTGCCGTATTAATGTTTTTGAAAACAATTCTCAGAACCTTTTTGTTTTTTTCTTGTAGGAAGCTAAAATATGTACTAGTTGCATTTCTGAAAGAAATTGCAGTACTGCCTATGCAGATATGAGGTCCATAATTTGCTTTTCTGATTTAAATGATTCCCAGAAAGATGCGGTTCTTAGCTCTTTGGAAACTAGGGAATGCAAGCATCAAAATACTGTTAAATTAATATGGGGCCCTCCGGGAACTGGGAAAACCACAACAGTTAGTGTGCTATTATTCTCTCTGCTTAGAATGAAATGCAGAACTCTTACATGTGCCCCGACAAATACTGCAGTTTTGGAAGTGACACAGCGGCTTCTAAAGAATATAACAGAGTCACTTGGATATGATACCTATGGGCTTGGAGACATAGTTTTATTTGGAAATAGGAAGCGAATGAAGATTGATGATCGTTATGACCTCCTGGACGTATTTCTTGATAACCGAGTTAGTATACTGTATGAATGCCTTGTTCGTCCATCAACTTGTTGGAAAGATAGCCTATTATCAATGACTAGTTTGCTCATGGACCCTAAAAGGGAATATCATTTGTATTTGAAAAATAGAAGAGTGGTAGAATATGAGGAGGATGAAAATGACGGTATATCTGAAAATAAAGGGATAAATGTTAATCAAGGGAAGGAGATTGATGATCAATCCTCTAAAGACAAGAAGAGCAAGAAAAATTTGAAGAAAGTTATCATCCAAACCTTAAATGAAAACAAAAACAAGAAAACACAGAAGGAGATGAGGCCTTGGTGGAAAGAAAAGAAATTAGAGCATGAGGAAAATGAAAGTGGGGATAATTCTTCCCAGGACAAGAAAAATGAAGGACAGGGAGCTGATGAATGTGATAATCCTTTGACATTTGAGGAGTTTTTACATAAGAGATTCAACTGCATTTCAAAGCGTCTGACATATTGTATTGAAAATTTGTATACACACTTACCTACTTCTTTTATTTCGTTAGTGGTGGTAAAGAAGATGATTAAAGCTCGTGATTTCATCAAATCTATTGAAACTTTGTTGTGTGCTGTTAGTGTTTCTGACAAAGGGTTATTAGAGAAAGTCTTCAGCAAGAATTTAGAAACCAAACTTGGTCACTTAAGAGAGTTGAGTATTTTGAGAAATGAATGCCTTCGTGTACTTAGATCTCTTCCTCAAAAATTCCCAGTTCCGGATTTTGAAGACAAGTATGATATAAAAGAATTCTGCCTGCAATATTCTTGTCTGATTTTCTGCACTGTATCATGCTCTGCTAAATTGCATGAAGTAATGACTGATCTGGAACTACTGGTTATAGATGAAGCTGCTCAGCTTAAGGAATGTGAATCAACCATTCCCTTACAACTTCCTGGAATCCGCCATGCTATTCTTGTTGGGGATGAACGGCAATTGCCTGCGATGGTTAAAAGCAAGGTTCAAAGTTTTATTTTTATGGTTTTCTTGTTGTCCTTGTTTGTCTTTAGAAATATCAATGTAACATCTTTAAAATTTGCTATTACTAGATTTCTGAGGAAGCTGAATTTGGAAGAAGTTTGTTTGAGAGGCTAGTATTGCTAGGACACAAGAAACACCTTCTTAATGTCCAGCATAGGATGCATCCATCCATAAGCTTATTTCCAAATAAGATGTTCTATGAAAATCAGATTTTAGATGGCCACAATGTCAAAGGAAGAAGCTACGAGAGGAATTTTCTTCGAGGGAAGATGTACGGCTCCTATTCTTTCATAAATGTACCACATGGAAAAGAGGAATTCAATAACAGCCATAGTCTGAAAAATATGGTTGAGGCTGCTGTGGTGTCTGAGATAGTTTCAAGCATTTGCAAAGGTATGTCTAAAGTAGCAACTAATCCTAGTCTTAATTTTGGCAAAATATTGTGCTAGGAAAGTTAGTTATGGTTATCTTGATCATCAATAAGTTAATGTGTATGATAACTATCATTTTCTTTTGTTTCTTCTTTCACTCCTAAAGAATCAGTTCGCACAAAGAAGAAGGTTAGAGTTGGTATCATCTCACCATACAAGGCTCAAGTCCTTGCAATTGGAGAGAAGGTGAAAAACTACAGTGCAGATCCTAATGATGACTTCTCCATTTGTGTTCGCTCTGTTGATAGATTCCAGGGTGGTGAGGAGGATGTGATAATTATCTCTACTGTCAGATGTAATAAGAATGGAATAGTTGGTTTTCTTAAAAATCATCAAAGAACAAACGTGGCACTAACGCGTGCAAGGTAAACAGATAATGTATAAAGTATAGACTTCACTATGGTGCAGCTAAAACGTGTTATGAGAATCTGTTGGTTTTGCAATTAATTGGCACAATTTTAATTTGCAAGCATTGCCTTTGGATATTGGGAAATGAAGCTACTTTAACTAAAAGGTGCACTATTTGGAAGGAATTAGTCATTAATGCCAAGAAACGGAGGTGTTTCTACAATGTCAATGAAGACAAGGGCTTGGCTCAGGTTATTACAGTTGCCTTGGTTGAATGTGACCAAATGCACATTTTATTCAACATGGATTCTTCCCTGTTCAGGAATGCAAGATGGAAGGTATGCTGATTTTTATTTATTTTTTAATTTTAATAGTTCTAGTCATACATCAACAACATACTTTCTTTACTATTCTATGTCTCCTTAATATTATATATATAAAAAAGAAAGGAAAAAAAGTGTATGAGGAGGTGGATCCTCGTTCCATGGTAGTGTTGTTCATTAGTTTTAAACATTTCGTTGGACCCTCACTTCATTTCTCAATATAGGTCTCCTTCAGCAATGATTTTTTGAAATCAATTTCAAGTGTTAAAGATGCTGAGACTTGTAAAGAAGTGCTTACTTTATTGGAAAAACTTGCAAATGGTTGGCGTCAATCTCTCAAGAAGAAAAACCTCTATGTCCATCATGGAACTTCTTCCCAATTATTAGAGCAGTACAAGGTCAAAGGGTTGCTGCATCTTGTTTGGACTGTAGACATTCTCGAGGAAAATTCATACTATATTCAGATTCTGAAGTTTTGGGACATTTTGCCATTAGCTGAAATTCCAAAACTAGCAAATCGTCTTGATGTCTTATTTGAGAACTATACAGTCAAAAAGATGAATCGCTGCAGATACAAATGTCTTGATGGGTATGCGCTTTATTTGAATTCATTCTTGTTACTGTTCAATTTTCTCCTTGTAAAAATTGCAAGCAAAAAGGTCAAATGTTAAATTATATGGTCTCCTGGTTAGATTTTCTGCTTGGAGGAAACATGATATAATATGCCTTATGATTGAAAAGGGTTTAAGCCAATTGGTCTCCCCCACCCCACCCCTATAACAAGAACAGGAGGGGGATGGGGGAGTTCTGGTAGAATTTCCTCGATGGGAGAACTAGGCAATTCCATTGAGCTACAAGGCTCTTGGCTTAACCAATGGAATCTATAGATTAGAATTTTAATGGTGGTTTAACATTTCTTATATATATAATATATATATATATATATAGAGAGAGAGAGAGAGAGAGAGAGAGAGAGAGAGAGAGATTTGATTACTATTTAGGTAGGGCATTGTTGCAGAAGGTGTGCTTTATGCCTGCAGGAAGTGGAAGAGGAAATACAAAAAAGAAAATATTTATGGCAACATCTCAACTACAAGGATTTCCTTTATGACAACCTAACATCATTTTATTTGCTACAGGTGTTTAGTTGTTCCAATGCGATGGCCAGTCAACTTAAGTAGTTGTCCTGAAGCTGATCCTTTATTGTCACTTTCAGAACCATTAGCTTCACTCAATCTCAGGGATGAGTCAGAATCATCATCTACAACTTATAGGTGAGTAACATAAAAAATTATCCAACTAGTCAATTTTTCTTACTTTAAATAGCTTTAAACAGATTTAAAATAGTGCAAACCAGTTTTTATTCAATCTAAATAGTCACTTAGATTGTCAAATGGGAGTTATCCATGCTGTTGTTGTAAGGTATAAAACATCAATGGCATTTTCTGTTTTGCTTTAGGTGACTAGCACTGCTTGCAAAAATTATAATACTGCATATAAGGTGACCGACACATTCTCATACTGGTGATTGAAGAATTCCCTATAGAGGACTAAAAATTATGCCTAGATAGAGATACACACTGTTTTCTGTCCTTCAGAGTATTAGATCACATACTTTTCATAATAACTTTGTCATTATCAATATGGTTCCTGATTTGTGACAGTCTAAACTCCCACCAGAATCATGATTCTTGCTGGACTTATTTCTCTTCTAGATTAACACACATGCACAAACTTTTTTTTTTCTTCTTTCTATTTTACAAATGATATTGAAAGTTTCAAGCTGCATAATCTGATCTTGATGTGTCATGCTTCTCTTTCTTTTTTCCTTACTTTTCCCCCTTAGTACAAGACATGCATGTTAAATTGAAGGTTTGATTGCCAGACTGATTGTTTTTCCCATCAATGATTTCCAGAAATAATTCAAAGTACACAATGGGGAGAAGTGTTGTTACAAATAGATGGCTAAGAAAGTTGCCAATTACTAATCAGGTATGTTTTACCTTCTTCCTGGGAATAGAATTTGAGTATGCACTTTTGAATCTTTATTTTTACCTAATTAGAACTAAAACATAGGTTGTATTCATCAGTATCCTGAAATGTTTCTTACATATTGTACATGTTTTATCTCTTAACGACACTGTATTAGATATAGAGTTGAAATGGTTAGGTGTAATATATTAATATTATACATGTCCCATTCATTTAGTGTGAGATGCTAAATCAAATTTCTATCCACAAATGTGTTTTTGTAGAACAAAATCCTTAAAACTAAAATCCATAACATCTTATTAAATTTCATAACAAATAATTTATATTGGTACCTGCAAATCCAATGATTTTAAATCCTTGAATACAAATGCAACCCCAGAGTATGCTGAAAGTATATGAGCTAGTTCATCAGTTTATATTTCACAAATCTGTTTTCTACTTAAAATGCATACAATACAAAAGACTCCCCTCATTGTTGACATGTCCACTGACATTCTAAGACTTTCAGATGGTGAAGACCTGTAAAGAATCCGAAAGATAGGTTTCGTAGGAGTTGCTCTACAGAAGAAAGAAACACAAAGCTTCTGGGGTGTCTTACTCTTAACGAGGCACGTTCACTCTTATTGCTGGTCTAGTGTTTTAATTGCATAATTGCAGAGTTCCTCTGTTTGCAAAGATACTGGCATAATTATATTTCTTCTTGTTGTTATAAGAAGATGCCTTTGAGAGATACAAACTAGGCAGGGCAAGGTGTACATTGGAAAAAGCTCATGCATCTGATGTATACATATTTTTCTCTTACTATGTGTGGGTACTACGGATGATACGTATTATTAGATATTGCCACTTGTTGGGCATTAGGCCTGAGTATACCATGGTCAGCCAAGTCACAAAAATGTGGACTTGGAGGCTGGAGCACAGCGATGCGGAAATATTTTTTTGGCTTACCTGGGCAATATTTCCAACATATATCCAAAAAGAAAAATACCCACTGTTTCCTTTCTTTTTTTTTTTTGGCGAGGTGGTAATATGTGAAATCCTTACATTTAGAAAGTGGCAATGTTTGACATGACCAGCAAATACAAAAATGAACATGGCATGATTTTTTTTTTTTTTTTGGGTTAGCATTCAATGTAAATGGATTCATGTCAAAGAAAATCGACACGGTTTAAGCCTTCAACACGATTAATAAATGTGTCAAATTTGTGTTAACCTATCTAACCTATAATCAACATGAAATGACCTAATTCATATAAATAAATGTTATTTTTATCTAACATAAACCTCTTTTTTTTTTTCTTTTTTTTTTTAACTTTCTTAACTGTGAATTGAATGGGTTAAATTGGATTGTGTGTCATGTCAACTTGTTGAGTAATAAGTGGGTTATGTTAGGATTGAGAGGTTTTGCCATAATTATTGAAATAGGTTAGGTTAGGGTTAAGTTATGTATTTATTAAAAAAAAAACATGATCGGCTAGCTCAAATGGCTGCCTTTATTTGCATGCAACATCTTTCTCACATAGGGTGGGTCCTACACTTTGGGGCCCACCTCCATATGAGAAAGATGTTGCATACCACCATTACACAAAATAATAGTAAATCCATTTATCATAAAACATTACTAAGTTTATAATATCATTTTTCCAAAAGCATTTAATTAAGCAACCGTACCTTGTAATACGGTGCTACATGAGAAACATCATTTTAGGGCGACTGGCTCTAAATACAGACATGAATAAAAAAAAAAAGGTTGGTCCTTACATATTGTTCATGTAGAACGACATTACATGAATTAATTGCAAATCAACGTGTTCTCTCCCCAACACCTTATCCTTATCAAGAGGCTGAATTGAATCTATATATTACTAAAAGCTGAAGCGTAGCATTTAATGTTGCTACGCTCCAGTTAAGCCACGTCAGTGCCATGTCATCATTTATTTTCTTTTCTTTTTTATTTTATTTTTTGTTTTATCGATTGCCATTTATTGAGTCTCTTTTTAAATTCAGGTGTTACTTTATCTCCATATCTATCGTGTGTCTTTCTATTAACCCAGACTCTTGAGATGACGCTATTATATGGAATTCTTATAGTTACTAATACTTTATCTCCATATCAATCGCGTGTCTCTCTATTAACCTAAACTCTTGAGATGCCGCTATTATATGGAATTCTTATAGTCACTGATACTTTATCTCCAAATCTATCGTGTGTCTTTCCATTAACCCAGACTCTTGAGATGCCTCTATTATATGGAATTTTTATAGTCACCGATAGATTGCAACCTCCTCACCTCCTCACCTCTCATTTTTTTTCTATAAATTTTCAATTGTTCTCTGTTTACAAATTGATCAGCATGGCCTTCAATTTATATATTACTAAAAGCTGAAGCGTAGCATTTAATGTTGCTACGCTCCAGTTAAGCCACGTCAGTGCCATGTCATCATTTATTTTCTTTTCTTTTTTTATTTTATTTTTTGTTTTATCGATTGCCATTTATTGAGTCTCTTTTTAAATTCAGGTGTTACTTTATCTCCATATCTATCGTGTGTCTTTCTATTAACCCAGACTCTTGAGATGACGCTATTATATGGAATTCTTATAGTTACTAATACTTTATCTCCATATCAATCGCGTGTCTCTCCATTAACCTAAACTCTTGAGATGCCGCTATTATATGGAATTCTTATAGTCACTGATACTTTATCTCTAAATCTATCGTGTGTCTTTCCATTAACCCAGACTCTTGAGATGCTGCTATTATATGGAATTTTTATAGTCACCGATAGATTGCAACCTCCTCACCTCCTCACCTCTCATTTTTTTTCTATAAATTTTCAATTGTTCTCTGTTTACAAATTGATCAGTATGGCCTTCAATGCGATAGTTTCTTGAGTGTTTTTTCCATTCTTTTGGTCATGGCTCAAGTTCAACTGCCAAAACCCAATCAAGTGAGTGCAAGAGATAGATAATGACTCTAGAGCTTGCAAACGAAATTGAAGTAGATGAGAGGTGAACATTGGTAGCCCAGGTCCAAAGGGTATAAACTGAAAATGAGTTCTACTATTTGTATTATTCTTTTTTTTTTCTCTTTTTTTTTCCCCCATCTCATTATTAGGAAAAAAAACGTAGTTCAATTTTGAGATTTCATTATGAACGAGATTGAGCTTTCATGGTCTTAAAACTATTAAAATATATATATATATATATATATATTTTTTTTTTTTAAAAAAAAATTTATTTGAGTTGGGCATTTGATCATGTTTGTTATAAATTGTTTTATGGTTGAAATTCTCTAAACTGTAGGAATGTTACTCTCAATATGTTTGTTCAATGTGATGTTTTTATTTTGGTCTTTGTTTTATAGTAAGAGTGTTATTCATTTTCATCAAAGAGAAATTGTTATTGTTCTCTTTTTCTTGTCATCTTATATGCTGAACTAAATTTCATTTTTATCTTTGTTTCGTTTGTCAATTCTTCGATAGATGTCAATGATCAAGACACGCAATCATTGGAGGCTTTTTCATGTATTGAAGGTCATACTAATCAATTGGTAACCATTCTTTTCTTAGAACATTTTGAAGGAAAGAGGAATAAATTTGTTGCTTTTCTTGGGTGGTGCTCGATAATTTGCTTTTTATGGTTCAATACACATTAGCTATATTAGATTTTCATTTCCTTATACTAATAATTTGTTTTTTGTTGTTTAATTTGACTATTTGGTGTCCCAGAAATTGTGGGAAAATGGAAGAGAAAAGAGAGTAAAGTTTGAATCTTAAATTTTTTTTGTGTATGGAACTTGGGATGTAATAGTTAAAATTTTTTTTATCTTAATCTTTTAAAGGAAACTCTAATTCTTCAAAGTACATCAACTTAAGTAGATTGTTGTGTTGTGGCTAGAATTTTTGTGTTTGAGACCTTAGTTGGCCTATTTGGTTGACGAATAACTTTGAGGATTATTTAGCTTATGAGAAATTTTTTGGTATTTTAGGAGTGATGAAATTCAAAGAATTGAGTTTTTTTAAAATTCCATTAGTACCTAGCTCTATGCTAACTGTTGTGAGGATAGAAAAATTAATTGGATCTTGATTTTTGAATACCTATCTTTAATACTGTGTACATGAACAATAATTGGGTTTTTTGTTTTGGATTTTGAATTATGCTATTTTTTCAACAACTTGATTTTCTTTTTAGAATTTTCTCTTCTTGAATATCTAGAATAATATGTACATGAGTTTTAGACAAATCTTAACAATACTATTTCTTTTGGATTTTACTATTTCTTTCCTTATTAAACACAATATGATATAGCTGATGTGTTCCAATGAAGGCAGAAGCAATTGCTATTTTTGGGCATAGCAATTGATACATTTTGATAACATCTTGTAGCCATTTGAAATTCATAACCTGGAATGTTAATAGACATCTTCTCCGAGGTAGGAACAATTAGCCGAGTTAGCAAGTTTACAATTCGTATATTTGATTTTCTGTGGGAATTCAAAACAATGATAATTGAGTGATTTGTATAAGGACACACTGATAAATGTCTGTAGTAGACATGGGTGGAATCAATGGCGCATTACTATTTGACAATTTGGTCTTTAATGGTAATTGATATAAGTGAGGATCTATTAAATTTGATCATTTTGCTGAAGTAAGGTTTGTTTAATATGTATTTTATTTATTTACCTTATTGTAAATAAGTTTTTGTACATGATGATTCTAACCTATAAAACTTCACTTTACTTTTCTTTTTTTTTTTTCTTTTTTCTTTTTTCTTTTTTTGTGGTCTTATTCTTTTTTGTTGGCAACTAACTAGACATCACTTTTGGGAATTAAGGATTTAGCAACTGATACGAAGGTTGCATCTCAAAATTTAGAAGAATTAAAATATGATACAATCTCATCATGGGAAGAAAAATAGAAATCTAATGTTGTGTTGGCATGTCCCTCCATTATTGGTTTTCAAATATCATATCTATAAAATTAAAAAATAAAAATAACCCAAAATAATATAATGATATATTTATAGAGATAGAGAGTTGGAAAATAATTTTAGAAATAGTTCAATTTTTTAGGAGAAAACTATCTTCAATAAATTTTAGAGAATAAATTATGAATTGTATCATATTACAAAATATATATTCCCACGCATCGCGTGGGTCTGTGTCTAGCTAGTTAAATTAAACTTCCAATCGATCTTACTTAATACGTTCTAGACAAAAGACGTGATTCGTGTGGCTTTACATTTTATATACATTTATTCTATCAACCTCCTTTAAAAAAATTTAGTTGCAAATTAGGACAATCCAACAGTACTTTAAGAAATTGCTTTAAACTCTAAGCCATCCCATGCAAAAGTTAGTTCAAAAGAAGAGAAGGTTAAACTCTAAGCCCTCCCATGCTCCTTTTACCATTAGATACTTGGAAAATAGTGAGCATATGCATCCAGCAACAATTATAAGGAAAAGAAAAGAATGTATCCACAAAACTTAGGAAGCTGGTTGTACTGTAGTTTTGTCTTTTGAGCTTTCTGTTCTGTACCGTCTCTCTCAGTTTCATAGTTTTGGTTCTGAGTTCATTTCACTGCTTGTGTTGCCGTCCACCGCCACTCAATATCTAGTGAGAGACTGTTGGCTTCGGAGAAAAAAGAGACGGTGAGTGCGTGAGGGATGAATCCATTTTTGGGTTACTGGTCAGTATCGGACTGGTATCTATTAATCAGCCGAAATCTGGTATTTTACCCGGTACGGCCAAAACAATGCGGTATGACTGGTATTTATACCCGAACGAAATTGTTGCAGTTTCTGTACCGGCCAAGCTGCCGGTACTAAAAATACTTGTGGTATCAACTGGTACGGGACAGTATTCACTCCCTTATATGACACAGATAGGCTTTTTTTTGGTATAGGTTCGGTTCGAACTTTTTATTTTTATAAGAATACTAAGTATTTTAATAAATACAGGAGATGAGAGAAGGTCTTAAAAAAAGTTGATAGTAGTTCTTAAAGAAGTTGACAATGATATATATCCAAAAAGACTTAATTTTTTGTGGGTTTCAAATCTAGATTTTTTAGTTGTGGATAAAAAAAACTTAAGGACTGACCTAAATGTAATTAGTTTTTATCTAGTTATTAAATATCATTTCATGAAAATTAGTATTAAAAATTTTCTAAAATACACTAGAATACGTCTTATATATTCATAAATACAACTCCTAATAAACAAAATATAATGGATATATTTGTTTTTATTTTTATTTTTATTTTTGTATTCCAACATTAAAATTCCACTTATTTTCGTGAGTAACATTTTATTAGCCAGATTAATTACAAACACGTGTGTGTATATATATATATATATGCATTATATTGGATTTGTGTGTACCTAGGTTATGATGTGTGCGGGTATGTGGAAATTAGTTACAAAATTTGGAATGTCCGTACAAGAGTATTGCACTGTTGCATGGTAGTTGCATGTACGGACAGAGAATCAAATACCGTTGTCAATAAGGAAGGTTGTTTTGCATTGCATTCCCACTTGGGCTACTTTCATTTGACTTCAATTCAATGTCTTCTTTTACACCTTTTTCTATTTTTTCTTCTTTTCTAATTGTGTACGTCTATATGCTTTTCTGAGCTTTACAAGGGAAGCAATGGAAAGTCTTGCAAGCCAAAAGCATAAATGTTAGGAATCTCACTTTTTCTTTCTTTCATAATAGCCTTTATGTTGGTCTTTCCATAGGGTAACTTCGTCCAAGTTGGTTCCTTTGATGCTAAGCTAATCTTCATGATCTTTATTTTTGAAGTGTGCACGTGTGTGACGTTTTGGCCATTGACTGACTTTACAGAAGAGAAGAAGGTACTGACAGAATGAAGAAGACTGCGGAGAAGAAGAGAGAATTTCCTGCAGGTCGACGCTTAATAGATTTGGTATTCTCTTGGTCTATCGAAGATGTTCTCAATGAGGATCTTTACAAAAACCAGGTTTGTCCTCATTGAAGAAATGATCATGACTAATGAACATTCAATTAGATAAAAAGATAAATTTCAGCTTCTTAGAATATATCAACAACAAAAATCACAACTCATCTTAATCCAAACTAATATATACCCACTAATTGGTTTTGGCGGATGAGGTTAGTTGCTAGTAGATGATGAGTCCAAAGGGCTCTTCTTTAGAAAAGTTCATACTTTATTAAATTAAAAAAAAAAAAAATTTATTTGATCACACAATGGATCTTTATCATTATTTCCCCAATAATAATCAAATAAACTTTACACATAAGCTAGACTCATCTTTTTCATGCGTTTTGCTGGAAAATGTTAAATAATTGGGACTTTAGTACATATTTTTTTTAATAGATTGTATAAAATTTGAAACCTGTGGGGTCCCCTTCCTCCATGATTATTGTTCTTTATAGGGCAAGACACCAATGGATTCTATTTGGTGGAGGAATTTCTCTTTATCATTATGCCAATACACACCCAGGTCTTTTATTCAAGAATTAAGGACTTTATTAGTTGAGCTTATTGGAAACCATGTTAGACACCCATACAAAGTGTAACAAGTAAGATTAAAGACTTTACTAGTTGCGCTAATTGGTTACCCCATTAGACGGCCGTACAAGTAAAACAAGTATTGCATTGTTGCGTGGAAGTTCTATGGACACAATCGAATATTGTGGTGCAAGGAAGGTGGCAGGATACAAAGAGTAGCTTGCATTCCCACCTTAGTGACTTTATTTGACTCGAAGTCAATGTCTTCTTTTACACCTTTTTTCCTGAGAATATATTCTTTCCTTGGTTTCTTTTTTAACGTTTTCTTTAATCTTGTTTTGTATTTCCATTTGCTTTTGCTGAAATTTTTAAGGAAGCAATGAAAATTCTTAAAAGCCAAAAGCATGTTAGGAATTTCTATTTTTCTTACTTTCATAGGATCCTGTATATTGGGGGTCTTTCTATTGAATAACTTCTTCCTAGCTGTTCCTTGGATGCTAAGTCTATTTTGAAGGGTGTGTGAGATTTTAGCCATTGATTGACCATACAGAAGAGAAGAAGAAACTGAAAGAATGGAGAAGACTGTGCTGAAGAAAAACTTTGTTCGGGGTAGAAGCTTAATAGATTTGGTATTCTCTTGGTCTATCAATGATATTCTCAATGAAGATCTTTACAAAAAACAGGTTTGTACACCATGAAGCTCTCACCCTCCTCCTCATTGTAAGAAATTAAATTGTAACACTTGCAGATTGTAGGGTACTATTGATTTCATTAAAATTGTTGTTGGCTAAATGTCAAAAAATGTGGATAACCAAATGAATATTACATCTGAGAAAAAGGGTATTATTAATTTCACAATTCATCTTTTCTGGGCGCCTGCCAGGGGGGGGGGGGGGGGGGGGGGCGCTGTTTATATACCAATAGAAAGTACGTTGTCACGTTGGGTTAACAGTGAGTTCACATTTTGGGTTAGTGTGTTTGTTCATTTTAGGAAGTAGAATGTGTTATGATTAAATATTATGGTATCAAATTGTTAGGAATGACACTAAGTTTATTTATTTTGATTTAATTTATCTGCATACTTAAGACATGACATTGATGGTAATTTGTATGTGGTGCATATTATTTCTTTATGAAGTTCCCATTTCAGGCTGAGATATAGCCTTGCAATCATGTCCAGAACTTGTTGGTCAGATTTGTCCATGTACTTACTTTTCTCTCATGAAAATTGCAGTCTTAACCCTGACTTTATTTACTAACAGGTGAGACAGATTCCACAGACATTTTCCTCCATATCAGAATATATGGATTCATTTATTTATCCACTTATTGAGGAAACACATGCTGACTTGTTATCAAGCATGTCAACATTGCCTTTAGCACCTAGCCGTGTTATATTGTCATTCATACAAGCTAAGGAATATGAACCACCCAAAGACTATTTTTACCATGTTATATTGGAAAGTGTGAGGGAATTGGAGAATAATAATGGGACATATGAGCCTATGGTTGGAGACCTCATTGTCTTGACAGATGTAAGACCAAAATACATTGAGGATTTAGACAGACCCAACAGACCCTTTCTTGTTGCTTTAGTTCAAAGGGTGAGAGAAGACAATATGCTTACAATATTAGCCTCAAAGCCTATCTTGGCAGAAGAACAAGAAAACAAGAAGATGAAAAATCTTTATGCTGTTTTCATGATAAACATGACCACAAATATCCGTATATGGAGAGCATTGAACTTTGAGCTGGAAGGTGAAAACATAGACATCATTGGAAAAGTGCTGCAACCAAACTTTGCTGTAAGAATTTCAATCATTGCTTAATTTAGTGTGCCATTTTGATGTTTTTGGAAACAATTCTCAGAAACTTTTTATTTACTTCTTGTAGGAAGCTAAAATATGTACTAGTTGCATTTATGAAAGGAGTTGCAGTACTGCCTATGCAGATACGAGGTCCATAATTTGCTTTTCTGATTTAAATGACTCCCAGAAAGATGCAGTTCTTAGCTGTTTAGGAACTAGGGAATGCAAGCATCAGAATACTGTTAAACTAATATGGGGCCCTCCGGGAACTGGGAAAACCACAACAGTTGGTGTGCTATTATTCTCTCTGCTTAGAATGAAATGCAGAACTCTTACATGTGCCCCAACGAATACTGCAGTTTTGGAAGTGACACAGCGCCTTCTAAAGAATGTAACAGAGTCACTTGAATATGATACCTATGGGCTTGGAGACATAGTTTTATTTGGAAATAGGGAGCGAATGAAGATTGATGATCGTTATGACCTTCTGGATGTATTTCTTGATAATCGAGTTAGTATACTGTATGAATGCCTTGTTCCATCAACTGGTTGGAAAGGTAGTCTATTATCAATGATTAGTTTGCTCAAGGACCCTAAAAGGGAATATCATTTGTATTTGATAACTAGAAGAGTGGTAGAAGATGAGGAGGAAGAAAATGATGGTAAATCTGAAAATAAAGGGATAAATGTTAATCAAGGGAAGGAGATTGATGATCAATCCTCAAAAGACAAGAGGAGCAAGAAAAATTTGAAGAAAGTTATCATTCAAACCTCAAATGAAAACAAAAACAAGAAAACACAGAAGAGTATGAGGCCTTTGTGTAAAGAAAAGATATTAGAGCACGAGGAAATAGAAAGTGGGGATAATTCTTCCCAAGATAAGAAAAACGAAGGACAGGGAACTGATGAATGTGACAATCCTTTGACATTTGAGGAGTTTTTACAGAAGAGATTCAATTGCATTTCAAAGCGTCTGACATATTGTATTGAAAATTTGTATACACACTTACCTACTTCTTTTATTTCATTAGTGGTGGTAAAGAAGATTATTAAAGCTCTTGATTTCCTCAAATCTCTTGAAACTTTGTTGTGTGCTGTCAGTGTTACTGACAAAGGGTTATTAGAGAAAGTCTTCAGCGAGAATGTAGGAACTGGACTTGGTCACTTAAGAGAGTTGAGTATTGTGAAAAATGAGTGCCTTCGCGTACTTATATCTCTCCCTCAAAAATTCCCAGTTCCAGATTTTGAAGACGAGTATGAAATAAAAGAATTCTGCCTGCAATATTCTTGTCTGATTTTCTGCACTGTATCAAGCTCTGCTAAATTGCATGAAGTAATGGCTGATCTGGAACTACTGGTTATAGATGAAGCTGCTCAGCTTAAGGAATGTGAATCAACCATTCCTTTACAACTTCCTGGAATCCGCCATGCTATTCTTGTTGGGGATGAACGGCAATTGCCTGCAATGGTTAAAAGCAAGGTTCAAAGTTTTATTTTTATGGTTCTCTTGTTTTCCTCGTTTGTCTTTAAAAATTATCAATGTAACATCTTTAAAATTTGCTATTACTAGATTTCTGAGGAAGCTGAATTTGGAAGAAGTTTGTTTGAGAGGCTAGTATTGCTAGGACACAAGAAACACCTTCTTAATGTCCAGCATAGGATGCATCCATCCATAAGCTTTTTTCCAAATAAGATGTTCTATGGAAATCAGATTTTAAATGGCCACAATGTCAAAGGAGGAAGCTACGAGAGGAATTTTCTTCAAGGGAAGATGTACGGCTTCTATTCTTTCATAAATGTACCACATGGAAAAGAGGAATTCAATAACAGCCATAGTCTGAAAAATATGGTTGAGGCTGCTGTAGCGTCTGAGATAGTTTCAAGCCTTTTCAAAGGTATGTCTAAAGTAGCAACTAATCCTAGTCTTAATTTTGGCACAAAGTTGTACTAGGAAAGTTAGTTATGGTTAGCTTGATCATCGATAAGTTAATGAGCATGATAACTATCAATTTCTTTTGTTTCTCCTTTCACTCCTAAAGAATCAGTACGCACAAAGAAGAAGGTCAGAGTTGGTATCATCTCACCATACAAGGCTCAAGTCCTTGCAATTGGAGAGAAGGTGAAAAACTACAGTGCAGATCCTAATGATGACTTCTCCATTTGTGTTCGCTCTATTGATGGATTCCAGGGTGGTGAGGAGGATTTGATAATTATCTCTACTGTTAGATGTAATCAGAATGGAATAGTTGGTTTTCTTAAAAATCATCAAAGAACAAACGTGGCACTAACGCGTGCGAGGTAACAAATAATGTATACAGTATAGACTTCACTATGGTGCAGCTAGAACATTTTCTGAGAATTTGGTGGTTTTGCAATTAATAGGCACAATTTTAATTGCAGGCATTGCCTTTGGATATTGGGAAATGAAGCTACTTTAACTAAAAGGTGCACTATTTGGAAGGAGGTAGTCATTGATGCCAAGAAACGGAGGTGTTTCTACAATGCCAATGAAGACAAGGGCTTGGCTCAGGCTATTACAGTTGCCTTGGTTGAATGTGACCAAATGCACATTTTATTCAACATGGATTCTTCCCTGTTCAGGAAAGCAAGATGGAGGGTATGTTGATTCTTACTTGTTTTTTCCTTTTAATAGTTCTAGTGATACATCAACAACTTATTTTCTTTACTATTTTATGTCTCTTTAATATTATTATATAAAAAAAAAGTGTATGGTGAGGTGGATCCTCTTTTCATGGTCGTGTTGCTCATTAGTTTTAAACATTTTGTTGGACCCTCTCTTCATTTCTCAATATAGGTCTCCTTCAGCAATGATTTTTTGAAATCTATGTCAAGAGTTAAAGATGCTGAGACCTGTAAAGAAGTGCTTACTTTATTGGAAAATCTTGCAAATGGTTGGCGTGAATCTCTCAGGAAGAAAAACCTCTATGTCCATCATGGAACTTCTTCCCAATTATTAGAGCAGTACGAGGTCAAAGGTTTGCTGCATCTTGTTTGGACCGTAGACATTCTCAAGGAAAATTCATACTACATTCAGATTCTACAGTTCTGGGACATTTTGCCATTAGATGAAATTCCAAAACTAGCAAATCATCTTGATGTCTTATTTGAGAACTATACTGTGAAAAAGATGAATCGCTGCAAATACAAATGTCTCAATGGGTATGTGTTTTATTTGAATTCATTCTTGTTACTATTCAATTTTCTCCTTGTAAAAATTACAAGCAAAAAGGTCAAGTGTTCAATTTTTCGGTCTTCTGGTTAGATTTTCTACTTGGAGGCAACATGATATAACATGCCTTATGATTGAAAAATGTTTAATCCAATTGGTCTCCCCCACCCCACCCCACCCCCCCCCCCCCCCCCCCCCCCCCCCCCCCAATAACAAGAACAGGAGGGGGATGGGGGATTTTTGGTAGAATTTCCTCCGTGGGAGAACTAAGCAATTCCATTGAGCTACAAGGCTCTTGACTTAACCAATGGAATCTATAGATTAGACTTTTAATGGTGGTCTAACATTTCTTATATGTATATTGAGAGAGAGAGAGAGAGAGAGAGAGAGAGAGAGAGAGAGAGAGAGAGAGAGATTTGTTTTATTACTATTTAAGTAGGGCATTGTTGCAGAAGACATGCCTTATGCCTGCAGGATGTGGAACAGGAAATAAAAAAAAAGAAAATATTTATGGCAATATCTCAACTACAAGGATTTCATTTATGGAGACCTAACATCATTTTTTATTTGCTACAGGTGTTTAGTTGTTCCAATGCAATGGCCAGTCAACTTAAGTAGTTGTCCTGAAGTCGATCCTTTGTTGTCACTATCAGAACCATTAGCATCACTTAGTTTCAGGGATGAGTCAGAATCATCATCTACAAATTATAGGTAAGTAACATCAGAAATTATCCAACTAATCAATTTTTCTTTCTTTAAAATTAGCTTTAAACAGATTTAAAAGAGCGTAAGCCAGTTTTATTCAATCTAAATAGTCACTTAGCTTGTCAAATGGGAGTTATCCATGCTGTTGTTGTAAGGTATAAATTTTAACATCAACAGCATTTTATGTTTTGCGTTAGGTGACTAGCACTGCTTGCAAAAATTATAATACTGCATATAAGGTGACCGACATATTCTCATGCTGGTGATTGAAGAAATCCTTATAGAGGACTAAAAATTATGCCTAGATACAGATACACACTGTTTTCTGTCCTTCAGAGTATTAGATCACGTACTTCTTTTCATACTAAATTTGTCATTATCAATATGGTTCCTGATTTGTGACGGTCTGAACTCCCACCAGAATCATGATTCTTGCTGAACTTATTTCTCCTCTACATTAACACATACACAAACTTTTTTATTTTTATTTTTTCTTTCTTCTTTCTTTTGCAAATGATATTGAAAGTTTCAAGCTGCATAATTTGATCTTGATGTGTCATGCTTCTCCTTCTTTTTTCCTTACTTTTCCCCCTTAGTACAAGACATGCATGTTAAGTTGAAGGTTTGATTGTCAGACTGATTGTTTTTCCCATCAATGATTTCCAGAAATAATTAAAAGTATATCGGGAGAAGTGTTGTTACAAATAGGTGGCCAAGAAATTTGCCTAGTTACTAATCAGGTACATTTACCTTCTTATTGGGAATAGAATTTGAGTATGCACTTCTGAAGCCATCTTTATTTTTACCTAATTAGAACTAAAACATAGGTTGTATATCCTGAAATGTTTCTTACATATGATACATGTTTTATCTATTAACGACACTATTACATATAGAGTTGAAAGGGTTAGATCTAATATATTAATATTATACATGTCCTATTCATTTAGTGTAAGATGCTAAATCAAATTTCTATCCACAAAAGTGTTTTTGCAGAACAAAATCCTCAAAACTGAAATCCATAACATCTTATTGAATTTTATAACAAATAATCTATATTGGTACCTGTATTAAAATCCAATGATTTCAAATCCTAGAATACAAATGCAACCCCAGAAAATGCTAGAAGTATATGAGCTAGTTCTTCAGTTGATATTTCACAAATCTGTTTTCTACTTAATATGCATACAATACAAGAGACTCCCCTCATTGTTGACATGTCCACTGACATTCTATGACTTTCAGATAGTGAAGACCTATAAAGAATCCGAAAGATAGGTTTCGTAGGAGTTGCTCCACAGAAGAAAGACACACAAAGCTTCTGGGGTGTCTTACTCTTAACAAGGCACGTTCACTCTTATTGCTGGTCTAGTGTTTTAATTGCATAATTGCAGAGTTCCTCAGTTTGCAAAGATACTGGCATAATTATATTTCTTGTTGTTGTTATAAGAAGATGCCTTTGAGAAAAACAAACTAGGCAGGGCAAGGTGTACATTGGAAAAAGCTCATGCATCTGATGTATACATACTTCCTCTTACTATGTGTGGGTACTACGGAGGATACGTATTATTAGATATTGCCACTTGTTGGTCAGCCAAGGCACAAAAATGTGGACTTGGAGGCCGGAGCACAGCGATGTGGAAATATTTTTTTGGCTTACTTGGGCAATGTTTCCAACATATATCCAAAAAGAAAAATACCCTGTGTTTCCTTTTTTTTTTTTTTTTGGCAAGGTGGTAATATGTGTAATCCTTACATTTAGAAAGTGGCAATGTTTGACATGACCAGCAAATACAAAAATGAACATAGCATGATTTTTTTTTTTTTTGGGTTAGCATTCAATGTAAATGGATTCATGTCAAAGCAAATCGACACGTTTAAGCTTTCAACACGATTAATAAATGTGTCAAATTTGTGTTAACCTATTTAACCTGTAATCAATATGAAATGACCTGATTCATATAAATAAATGTTATTTTTATCTAACATAAACCTCCTTTTATTTTAACTTTCTTAACTTTGAATTGAATGGGTTAAATTGGATTGTGTGTCGTGTCAACTTGAGTAATAAACGGGTTATGTTAGGGTTGAGGGGTTTTGACATAATTATTGAAATAAGCTAGGTTAGGATTAAGTTATGTATTTATTCACGAGAAACATGATCTGCTAGCTTAAATTGCCACCTTTATTTGCATGCAACATCTTTCTCAAATGGGGTGGGTCCAATACTTATGGCCCCCCCTTCATATGAGAAAGATGTTGCATACCACCATTACACAAAATAATAGTAAATCCATTTATCATAAAACATAAGTGAGTTTCTAATATCAGTTCTCCAAAAGCATTTAATTAAGCAACTGTAACTTGTAATACTGTTCTACATGAGAAACATCATTTTAGGGAGACATGAATAAAAAAAAGTTAGTCCTTACATATTGTTCATGTAGCACGACATTACATGAATTAATTGCAAATCTTGTTCTCTCCCCAACACCTTGTCCTTATCAAGAGGCTGAATTGAATTAAATTAAATTTCCAATCAACCTTACTTAATACGTTTTAGTCAAAAGACGTGATTCGTGCGGCTTTACATTTTATATACATTTATTCTATCAAACTCCTTTAAAAAAAAATTAGTTGCAAGTTAGGACAATCTAACAGTACTTTAAGAATTGCTTTAAACTCTAAGCCCTCCCAGGGAAAAGTTAGTTCAAAAGAAGAGAAGGTTAAAAACACAATCAATTTTGACTGGAATAGGAAATATTTGCGGAGTCATACTCCTTTTATCATTAGAAACTTGGAAAATAGTGAGCATATGCATCCAACAACAATTATAAGGAAAAGAAAAGAATGTATCCACAAAACTTGGGAAGCTAGCTGTACTGTAGTGGCATAATGACATCTATATACGTATATTGATGATACATAAATATACAGATATTAATACAAACACATATTTATAAAGACACTATTATGCATACATATACAAGTGTTCTGTGTAAGTTCTTGTTTGTGCATGTTTTTAATTAGTATACATTCATGCATTTCCATATGCATACATATGCCAATAAATATTCGTATACTATCACCTGTATAAGTATAAATATCCTCTCTGCATCTCCAACTTTACCATATTCTTTCAAAATGATTCCCTACAGAAGCAAAATAGTGATAAAACATATACAATTAGTCCAGTAGTACTTCATTTCAAAATATCTAAAGACTAATTAAGCATAATCCTCAATCAGCAGGAATGAGGGGGAATCTTAACCAATAAAGAATTAATAATGGGGCATGGTGAAGAAAAACGTAATATTCTTTCTATGGACAGGGGATCCTACTTGATGAACTGCATAACCAATCTTGATAGCTTACTTTATTGCTTTTTTAATGATGAGAAACCTCTTCCAAGGAGGGCCACTCTACCACTATTGTTGGTAAACCCCAGATGAGATACACGACCCCGCTCTCAAGAATTATGTATAAAATAATCTTGAGACTTGAACTAGCTAGAGACCTCAAGAGGAGTTCCCATAAATAGCTTACTTTTAATACAATTGCATACAATAATAAGACTATATATTAATAATGATCTATATATAATATCTAAATACTGAAACATAACATTTATTTTTACTATATTCATGTTTAGCCATATTTGTGTATCATTTTAGTACATTTTAGTAGATTTCAGTTTATTTTAATTGTAAAATCTATTAGTAAATAATTAAATGAATTAATTTAATTATTTTGTCCAAATCTATTAGTACATGAAGTCATTTAAGCCGTTTTTTAATTAAATCAATATTAATTAAACAATATGATCTTATAAATAATGTATCCTATGAATGTTGTCATTTAAATTTTTAATAGTGGTTTTGTTACTAACTAAAAAAATTTACAAAGTGACATGATTGGTTAGTTTTACATCAACAACATAATAAATAAATTCCTAATTATTTTTTAGTAATACTATACTTAGTATAAATTTTACTATATATAATTCACACAAATCTATATAACCTATATCTATATAATATTTAGAAGACGAAGCACTTATTATTGCAACACTTTTTTTTTTTTTTTGTTTGATACATGATATAAATTTTACTTTAGTCTAATCTAAGTGTACTTTTGGCTTCAAATTAAAAAGCCAGCTTATTTTACTATACAGCTTATTTTTGTTATTATTCATGGCCCCATTGCATTTCTTAGTACTATTCATGGGTCCTACTATACTATTTCAGCTAACTTTTACATTTATCTACAGTACTTTCAGCAAAAAATTTCCAATTTTAGCAAAATTTTTGGTACTATATGTGTGTGAAGTTCCCTCTTGGAGATTTAAATCTTGACTCTTACTTCCCACACCCCCCCACCCCCCACACCCCACCACCCCACAATTCTACTCTAGTTTGTCTTATTCGGTCCATTCACTCCACTTTGGTCCTATTCAGTCTACGTCAGTCCATTTAGTGTACTTCAGTCCGCTTCAATTTAGTTCGGTCATCATCAGTTCATTTTGGTTTACTTTGGTCCATTTCAGTCCATTTTGGACTAATTGGGCTATAGATTGTTTCTTTTTGTATGTTGCATTTTCTAGTTTTGGGCTCAAATTTTGTTTCCTAAATTTTTTGGTTGAAAAGTATGAAATCTATTTGGGCGAGACTCTTTAGTTTTTAGTTAAAAATGTAAACAAAAAATAGGTATTAGAAATTATAGATATGCGCCCTAAAAAAGTAATAAAAATGATAAATATTCAAAAATATTACATTAAAATTCCAGTTTCAATAATATAGCATTATATTTATATTTTGGAAAGAAAATGCTACAATTCTAAACTTATGTAATAATTTAAACTTAATGTAACATGTTACATGTGTTTTATGAGATGGGGTGTACATTTACTTTTTTCTCTATCTATATAAAAAAAAAAATTATATAATTTAAACATTTTTATTGAATTATGCTTTTCACACACACATATATATATATATATATATATATATAACTTATAAAAATAGAAAATATTTTTAAATAACACGTGCACTATTTATTTAACTTACAAATTTTAAATTATTTTATTATAAAATAATTATATTATATTTTTTTTCACGCATAATGTGAGTTTGTGACTAGTAATAATAAAAGTTAACTAACTTGCATACATTCTTCGGCCTTTGCCTCCACCGGCAAGCAAGTTCCTCTGTAAAGGTTATATTCTCTCGTATCATGCATTGCTAGCTAGTACTACCAGTAGGTCCAGTACCCCATTTTTTCCGTATGCAATATGCAATCAACAAATCTTAAATCTAAATCCCTCTAGTCCACCTTGACTGATCATACGAAAACCTTATCTATGATTCAAAAAGTCTTAAATCATTTTTTTTTTAAAAGTAAATAAGTATTTTATTAAATAAGACTAAACATAAATGAATCTAAAGAGTTACAAAAGGATAAGTAAAGAAGGACAGTGATTCTAAAAACTAATTAAATAATGATCCAGTAGCAAACAATATTATCAACTACGTGTCTAAAATTTCCATTTCTTTATAATACGACACTTACATTCTTGGGACAAAATGAGTTTCTGCCCTTTTCGGGCAAATTATATAGGGAAATGCCTCCCTTCTCAAACTAAATAAGGAAATTCTCTTCTTTTAAACTTGATTTTTGATAAATCGAGTTAAGTCCTATAGTGACGTTTTTAAGGAGCCTATAGTGATGTTTTAGGGATCTATAGTGACGTTTTTTAACTCGATTTCATTGAAATCGAGTCATAGGCAATGAAATCGACCTATAGTGGCGTTTTTTTTACCTATAACTCGATTTCTTTGAAGTCGAGTTAAAAAATGTCACTATAAGTCCTTAAAACGTTACCATAGGCTTCTTAAAACGCCACTATAAGGCTTCAAAATTTTTTTTTTCTAACTCGATTTATCAAAAATCGAGTTTTAAAAGAAGAGTATTTCCCTATTTAGTTTGGGAAGGAGGGCATTTCCTTATATAATTTGCTCAAAAAGGGCAGAAGCCCATTTTGTCCTCCATTCTTGTCTTAATGTCTATATTAAACACAACGGAATCAAATTCCAAATATTCAAAGAATACTTGTATATCTAATTCTGCTGACCAAATAAAAGGTTGGTGACCTTTTTTGGTAGCACCCATTAAATGGATGAAAAACAAAGTTTCACAACTCAAACACAAAACTGAAGTGTAACAAAAGATGATCCACTATCTCCTCATTATTGGGCACGTACATGTACAACACCATCGATCCTACAAACTAATTTTCTCTCTTAATTAGAAGAGTGTTGTTTGTTACACGTGTAATAAGCCTAATCAAAATATTGCAATTGAGGACCCTCTCGTCCCATACTATCATCCATACAAAGAAAGAGACCATCTCAGTCTAAGTCTCACTCTCTTATTTTCAACATTGTAAGTCTCTCTCTCTCTCTTTTTTTTTTTTGGTTAGAAAAGGTTGGGTGCGTTTGGTAGGGATGTTAAACAACTCATTTTCAGTTTTTAAACAATATTACACACTTTTTCATGCACTTTTTCACTCACACGTATTTCAAAAAATTATAAACAATATTACTCAAACTTCTCTACCAAACGGGCCCAATTAATTGGGATGTTAATATAATTCTTTTTAATAAATATGATAAAATTTGCAATCCATTGCGTTTACTCCATAATAATTGTCCTTTATAGGTAATGATATCAAGGGAGTCATTGTTGTACCGGAGGTCGTTTCAGTTTAGTCATGGGAACAATATATTTCAGTACCGATTAATACCGGTGTATTATTTCCAAGTTATTGCAAAATTATATATATATATATATTAACATTTAAAATAAAGAAAATTTAGTAGCCTATTAATAATTTTAGTAGTATTTTTTTGTAATTAATTATATACTAATTAAACTTTTAAGTTATAAGTAGTAAGGGTTTGTTTGAGATCTGCTTATTTTGTTGAAATTGAAAACTTTTTACTGAAAATATTATAGATAAATGTAAAAATTAGCTGAAATAGTACAATAAAATTTATGAATAATACTAAAAAGTGTAATGAAGCTCATAAATAATAATAAAAATAAACTAAATAATAAAATAAACTAACTTTTTAAACAGGTGCGAAATATATGTTAAATAAGAAAAAAAAAATACAAAATAAAGATATGATAACGTATTAGGGATAGGAAAGTTGATAATACGGAGTACTTACTGAGGAAATATTTTATTTTTTGACATTTGTGAAAAAAATTAAATAACAAAAAATACTAATGGCTTCAAATGAAAGAATCAAGAAGCAATAAATACATCACTTGTTTTTTCATCTTTTCACACGTTGGTATTGCTGCCTTTTTTTACTTTTTCCTTTCCACATTCACTGGTTTTCACAACTTTCAATAAAAAAGTTACTGATATACTCTCTCACACATTCTTCCCCTCTTTCAAATTTTAAACGATTTTAGCTCTCCTCTTAGTTTTGTCTTTTAAGCTTTCTGTTCTATATCGTCTCACTCAGTTTCACAGTTTTGGTTTTGAGTTCATTTCGCTGCTTGTGTCGCCATCCACCACCACTCAAGATCTAGTGAGAGGCCGTTGGCTTCAGAGAAAAAAGAGACGGTGAGTGCGTGAGGGATGAATCCATTTCTGGGTTACTGGTCAGTGGTCAGTATCGGACTGGTATCTATTAACCGGCCGAAATCCGGTATTTTTCCTGGTACGGCCGAAACAACGTCGGTATGGCCGGTAGTTATACCGGAACGAAATTGTTGCAGTTTCTGTACTGGCCAAGCTACCGGTACTAAAAATACCGGTGGTATCGGCCAGTATGGTATGGTATTCACTCCCTTAATGATACAAATGGGTTCTTTTTTATATAAGTGGGGTTAGAACCTAGATTTTTTATCGTTGATAAAAAATCTTGGGTACGTTTGGAAAGAGATTTTTAGTATAGTTGTTTAAGTGTTATGAAATACGTGAGTTAAGTGCAAGTTAAAAGATGAGATGTTATGAAAATATGCATTGTAATGTTTAAATATTGAAAATTATTGTTTAAATAGCAGTACCAAACATACTCTTCGGCTGTTTAGTAATATTGTTTTAGTAACGTTATTTAAGTGCCGTGAAACTAGAAATACAAATAATTGAAAAAGTGTTGTGAAAATTCGTATTGTGTTGTTCAATAAAAACTGTTGTTTAAATAACACAACTAAACATGCCCTTAAAAGCTGACCTAAGATGGACTTAGTGTTTATCTAGTTATTAAATATCATTTCATGAAAATTAGTAGTGAAAATTTTCTAAAAAACATTAGAATATGTCTTATATATTCATATATATACAACTCCTAATAAACATAATATTATGGATATTTTTGTTTTTATTTTTTTGAGTTTTCCAACACTAAAATTCCACTTATTTTCGTGAGTAACATTTTACTAGCCAAATTAATTACATGTGTATATATATATATATATATGCATTATATTGGATTTGTGTGTACCTAGGCTATGATGTATGTGGGTACGTGGAAATGTGTATAATGTATGTTAGTTACAAAATTTGAAACGTCCGTACAAGAGTATTGCATTGTTGCATGGTAGTTGCATGTACGGACAGAGAATCGAATACCGTTGTCAATATAGGAAGGCAGTTTTGCATTGCATTCCCACTTGGGTTACTTGACTTCAAGTCAATGTCTTCTTTTACACCTTTTTCTATTTTTTCTTCTTTTCTAACGTTTTTCTTTTAATCATGTTTGTGTACGTCTATATGCTTTTCTGAGCTTTACAGGAGAAGTAATGGAAACTCTTACAAGCCAAAAGCATGTTAGGAATCTCACTTTTTCTTTCTTTCATAATTGCCTCTATGTTGGTCTTTCTGTAGGGTAACTTCTTCAAAGTTGGTTCCTTTGATGCTAAGCTAATCTTCATGATCTCTATTTTTGCAGGGTGTGTGTGACATTTTGGCCATTGACTGACTTCACAGAAGAGAAGGTACTGAGTCTACTGACAGAATGGAGAAGACTGCGGTGAAGAAGAGAGAAGTTCCTGCAGGTCGACGCTTGATAGATTTGGTATTCTCTTGGTCAATCGAAGATGTTCTCAATGAGGATCTTTACAAAAACCAGGTTTGTCCTCATTGTAAGAAATTAAGTTGTAACGCATGCAGATTATAGAGTAAACTATTGATTTCATTAAAGTTTGTTTGTTAGCCAAATGTCAAAAAATATATAAGGATAACAAGATGGATATCACATCTGACCAAATGGGGTATTAATCATTATTATTTTTTTTTTGTTATTTTCTTTTTTTATCTACCAATAGAAAGTATATGTTGTCAAGTTGGGGTAACATTAATTTCACATTTTAGGTTAAGTCTGTTTGTTCGTTTGTTTTTTTCTTTCTTTTTTTCCCCCTCTTCTTTTCTTACATCTTCTCATGCAACTCTATGTTGGGAAGACCTAGAACTTGTTATGATTAAATAGTGTATGACATCAAATGTTTAGCCATGGCACGGTGTTCCTACATTGTGATTTGATTTATCTGCATACTTAGACCTGGCACAAAATTTGATTATAATTTAGATATGCGGTTACATATTATTTCTTATGTTCCTATTTCCTAGAAGAGATATAGCCTTGCAATTACGTTCAGATGTTGTTGATCACACTTGTACATGTACTTAACTTTCCTCTCATGAAAATTGCAGTCCTAACCCTGAAATGACTCACTAACAGGTGAGACAGATCCCACATACATTTTCCTCAACAAAAGAATACATGAATTCATTCACTTATCCACTTATTGAGGAAACACACGCTGACTTGTTATCAAGCATGTCAACACTGCATCTAGCGCCTAGTTGTGAAATATCATCAATCAAACAAACCAAGGATTTTAAACCACCCAAAGACTTTTTTTACCTTGTTACACTTAAAAGTGTGAGTGGATTGCAGAAGAATGGGGGATATGAACCTATGGTTGGAGACATCATTGCCTTGACAAATGTAAGACCAAAATACAATGATTTAGACAGATCCAACAGACCCTTTCTTGTTGCTTTTGTTCAAAAGGTGAAAGACGACAATATTCTTACAATATTAGCCTCAAAGCCCATCTTGGCTGAAGAACAAGAGAACAAGAAGAGGGAAACTCTTTATGCTATTTGCCTGATAAACATGACCACAAATATCCGTATATGGAAAGCATTGAACTTTGAGCTGGAAAGTAAAAACTTAGACATCATTGGAAAAGTGCTGCAACCAAACTCTGCTGTAAGAATTTTAGTCATAGCTTACTTAAGTTTGCATATTAATGTTTTTGGAAATAATACTCAGCAATTTTTTTTACTTCTTGTAGGAAGCTAAAATTTGTACTTCCTGCATTTCTGAAACAAATTGCAGTCCTACCTATGCAGATGTGAAGTCCAGAATCTACACTTCAGATTTAAATGACTCCCAGAAAGATGCAATTCTTAGCTGTTTGGAAACTAGGAAATGCAATCATCAGAATACCGTCAAACTAATTTGGGGTCCTCCGGGAACTGGGAAAACTAAGACAGTTGGTTATTTACTATTATATCTACTTAGAATGAAATGCAGAACTCTTACTTGTGCCCCGACGAATACTGCAGTTTTGGAAGTGACCCAGCGGCTACTAAAGAATGTGACAGAGTCACTTGAATATGATACTCATGGGCTTGGAGATATACTTTTATTTGGAAATAGGGAGCGGATGAAGATTGATGATCGTCATGACCTTCTAGATGTATTCCTTGATAATCGAGTTACTATACTATATGAATGCCTTCTTTCATCAACTGGTTGGAAAGATACTTTACTATCAATGATTACTTTGCTCAATGAACCTAAACGGCAATATCATTTGTATTTGAAAAATGAAGGAAAATCTAAAAATAAAGGAATAGATAGGAATCAAGGGAAGGAGGTTGATGATCAATCCTCCGAAGACAAGAAGAGCAAGAAAAATCTGAAGAAAGTTATCATTCAAACCTTAAATGAAAACAAAAACAAGAAAAGACAGAACAAGACGGTGCCTTTGTGGAAAGAAAAGTGCTTAGAGCATGAGGAAAAACAAAGGGAGGATAGTTCTTCCCAAGACATGAAAAATGAAGAACAGGTAGCCAATGAATGTGATAACCCTTTGACATTTGAGGAGTTCATACAGAAGAGATTCAACTGCATTTCAAAGCGTTTGACATTTTTTATTGAAAATTTATATACACACTTACCTACTTCTTTTATTTCATTAGAAGTGGTAAAAAAGATGATCAAAGCTCGTCATTTTCTCAAATCACTTGAAACTTTCTTTTGTGCTGTTAGTGTTACTGATAAAGGGTTATTAGAGAAAGTCTTCAGTAAAAATGCAGGAAGCAGCCTTGGTCACTTAAGGGAGTTGAGTATTTTGAGATTTAAGTGCCTTCGTGTACTTAGATCTCTTCCTCAAAAATTCCCAGTTCCGGATTTTGAAGACGAGTATGATATAAAAGAATTCTGCCTGCAATATTCTTGTCTGATTTTCTGCACTGTATCAAGCTCTGCTAAAGTGCATGAAGTAATGACTGATCTGGAACTGCTGGTTATAGATGAAGCTGCTCAGCTAAAGGAATGTGAATCAACCATTCCTTTACAACTTCCTGGCCTCCGCCATTCTATTCTCATTGGCGATGAACGTCAACTGCCTGCGATGGTTAAAAGCAAGGTTTAAAGTTTTATTATTATGGATTATGGTTCTTTTCTTGTTTTTTGGAATTATCAATGTAACATCCTTAAATTTTTTTATTACTAGATTTCTGAGGAAGCTGAATTTGGAAGAAGTTTGTTCCAGAGGCTGGTATTGATAGGACACAAGAAACACCTTCTTAATGTCCAGCATAGGATGCATCCATCCATAAGCTTATTCCCAAATAGGATGTTCTATGAAAATCATATTTTGGATGGCCCCAATGTCAAAAAAAGAAGCTACAAGAGGTGTTTCCTTCAGGGGAAGATGTATGGCTCCTACTCTTTTATAAATGTAGCACATGGAAAAGAGGAATTTGATAACAGCCATAGCCTGCAAAATATGGTTGAGGCGGCTGTGGCATCTGAGATAGTTTCAAGCCTTTTCAAAGGTATGTATAAAATAGCAACTAACCCTGGTCTCAATTTTGGCAAAATGTTTTGCTAGGAAGGTTAGTTTTGGTTAGTTTGATCATCAATAAGTAATTGTGTTCCATAAATCTCAATTTCTTTCGTTTCTCCTTTCACTCCTAAAGAATCAGTTCGCACAAAGAAGAAGGTTAGAGTTGGTATCATCTCACCGTACAAGGCTCAAGTTTTTGCAATTGGAGAGATGGTGAAAAACTACAATGCAGATTCTAATGATGACTTCTCCATTAGTGTTCGCTCTGTTGATGGGTTCCAGGGTGGTGAGGAAGATGTGATAATTATCTCAACTGTCAGATGTAATAAGAATGGAATAGTTGGTTTTCTTAAAAATCATCAAAGAACAAATGTGGCTCTAACTCGTGCCAGGTAACAGATAATGTATAAAGTATAGACTTTACTATGGTGCAGAGAAAACATATTTTGAGGCTCTAGTGGTTTTGCAATTAATAGGCATGGTCTCACTTTGCAGGTATTGCCTTTGGATATTGGGAAATGAAGCAACTTTAACTAAAAGGAACACTATTTGGAAGGAATTAGTCATTGATGCCAAGAAACGGAGGTGCTTCTACAATGCCCACGACGACAAGGGTTTGGCTCAAGCTATTACAGTCGCCTTGGTTGGATGTAACCAAATGCATATTTTACTCAACATGGATTCTTTTCTGTTCAGAAAAGCTAGATGGATGGTATGCTGATTTTTTTTTTCTTCTAATACTTGTAATGATACATTAACTTGTAAAGATGTGTCATCATCAGTTTCAAACATTACTCATTTTATTGTCTGATATAGGTCTCCTTCAGCAAAGATTTTTTGAAATCTATGTCAAGACTTAAAGATGCTGAGACTTGTACAAAAGTGCTTACTTTATTGGAAAATCTTGCAAATGGTTGGCGTCAACCTCAAAGCATGAAAAATCTCCATGTCCATTGTGGAGCTTCTTCCCAATTATTAGAGCAGTACAAGGTCAAAGGGTTGCTGCATCTAGTTTGGACTGTAGACATTCTCAAGAAAAATTCGAACTACATTCAGATTCTGAAGGTCTGGGACATTTTGCCATTATCTGAAATGCCAAAACTAGCAAATCAACTTGATGTCTTATTTGAGAATTATACTTTGGAAAAGATAAATCACTGCAAACACAAAAGCCTCAGTGGGTATGCGTCCTGTCTTAATTCATTCTTGTCAAATGCTATTCAATTTTGTCCTTGATTGTGAAAAATGTCATTTTGAACCTTTGACAATGGGATTAACAGCAACACATATGACTAACCACCAGGGCAACAAAGACGACTAGTATTATGGTTAAGTTTTCAATTAGATTTTCTGGTTGGAAACAACATGATACAGTATGCCTTATGATAAAGCATTTAAATCAAGTGACCTTAGCCAAAGGAATCTCTCAATTAGACTTTTAATGTATTTACACACACATATATACATATCTAGAGAGAGAGAGAGAGAGAGAGAGAGAGAGAGAGAGAGAGAGAGAAGATCTAGTGCCGGTTTACAATATAGTTTTTTGACCTTCTCTTTTTATTTTTATTTTTTAGGTACAATTTATTTAAACAATCTTATTTTCAAAAAGCTGTAATTAAACTATACCAAATGGGCAACTAGATTGACATAAATCACTATTTAGGCAAGGGAATTGTTCCAGAAGATGTGACTTAAGCCTGCAGGGTGGGGGAAAGGAAGTCAATTTAAAATATACATATACATATATATAAACAATATTTCCTTCATGGAGACCTAACACCATTTTATTTGCTACAGGTGTTCAGTTGTTCCAATGAGATGGCCAGTTGACTCAAGTAGTTGTCCTGAAGCTGATCCTGTATTATCCCTTTCAGAGCCACTAGCTTCACTTAGCCTGAGGGATGAGTCAGAATCATCATCTACAACTAATGGGTGAGTAACATCAGCAATTATCCAACTAAGCAATTTGTCTACCTTATAATAGCTCTAAAAGAAGAACTTAGGGAAGTTTTCAATTTAAATATGAATTTTCAGTTGGGAGTTATCCATGTTGTTGCAGTATGGTATTAATTAAATACATCAACAGCATTTTCTGCTTTGCTTTTGGTGCCTAGCATGTTCTGCTTTACAAAAATCATATAATGTGACCCACATGCTTGAAGAAATCCCTACAGAAAACTTGAAATTACGTCCTGATAAATGTTATTTTCTTTCCTTTGACTTGGTATGAACCATGGTCAAACCTGGACTGTCATTTTAAAGAAACTTTAGGGGTCATTATTCACAAGGGAAATTGGTGTAGTTTTTCCAATTTATTTTCTTAAAAGGTTTGTCATTATATATATATATTGTTCCTAATTTGTGACACAATCTGAACTCCCACCAGAATCATGATTCCTGCTGAACTCATTTCTCCTCTAAAGTAACATTTGTAACCCTATGTCTATTTTGCAAATTATGAGATAAGTGACGGCTTTTTTTTTTCCTTACTTAGACTGTTTGTTTTTCCAATCAATGATTTTCAGAATTAATTCAAAGCACACGACTGGGAGAAGTGTTGTTACAAATAAATGGGTAAGAAAGCTGCCTGATGACTAATCAGGTACGTTTACCTTCTTACTGGTGATAGAATTTGAGTATTTTAATTCTGAAGCTATCTTTATTTTTACCTGATATTGACTTGAGTCAATTGTTCATATTAAAATTTGAACTAAAACGAAGGTTATACATTCATCACCAACCTGAAACGTTTCTAACATAATATACGTGTTCTATCCATTTTAACTACAGTCCATGCACCTTTTTTTCTTTTTCTTCTTCTTTTCCCCCCTTCTACTTACATAATGAAAAAGTCTATTATATGAAAATTTGAAATGATTAGACCTAAAACACTAATGAGTAGATTTGTCTGATCAATATGTAGATTTAAAATGATTAAGTGTAAGATGTTATTTCAAATTCATAACACGTGTTTTTAGTGGATCAAAATCCTCAAAATTCAAATCTAATCATATTGTTAAAATTCATAATAAATCATTTATACTGGTATTTTTTTCTTCTTCTAATCTATTGATTTTAAATCCTCAAATCCAAATGCAACCCTAGAGTATGCTAAAATCTCTGAGTTGGTTTTGTCTGCTTAATATGCATGCTTTCTAAGACTCCCCTCATTGTTGACATGTCCTGCAATTCCAAGACTTTCAGACAGTGGAGAACTCTAGAGAAGCCGCAAGAATGGTTTTGTTTGCTGTACACAAGGACACAAAATAGCTTATGCACTCTCTTACTTATTACGAGATTTCTTAGTTTGCAAAGATACATGTAATATTCAGTGCACAAAACTATTACTAGCGGTTGAGTAATCACATACACCTGTTACAAGACGAGTGCCTTTGAGAGGGGGGAAAAAACAAAACAAAATGTTCAAGCATAATGTAAAAATGGTGTGAATATATTCAGGAAGTTTCAGTTGGTTGTTATAATATCCAATCACAAATGAGAAATTGTGAAATTGGCTTTGTTGATGACTTTGATAAAAGATATGTATGTAATTACCTAAACCTGAAATTACAAATGGAGAATTTAGCAGGAGATTCTATTTACATACTATATATCACAGGTGGAGAATCCTTGTCCTTTTTTATCTCTTACTGATCATAGCTAAACAGAATAATGAGAGATGATTTATGAATCCATTTATCCATGTCCAGAGTGAAAGAGTTGGAAATGCTAGATCATGTAATTCTTACATAGAAACGAACTAGGCAAGGCAAAATTCTATGTTAGAGAACACACGTCATGCATTACATCATTTCTCTCACAATGTGTACATCCCACAACTATGGAACCCTCACTGCAAGAGAGATGATTCATGATACATTAGATAACTACTGTGAATTGCAGAGGCTTAGGCCTAAGTACCATTGTCAATCCCCTTCCTAAAAGGCCTAAGAATGTTGACTTGAGACCGGAGCACAATAGTGAGGAAATATTTTACTGGCTTATTTTGGTAATATTTCCAACATGTATCCAGCAAAGCCCTCTATTTCCTTGTTTTTTAGTTTTTGGCACATTTGTCATAAACTTAAGTAAATTTCTGGCATTAATTCTTTAAGAGGAATTTATGCAATCAAAATATGTGATGCCAAGCTACATGCGAAGCATCATTTTAGGAAGACTGGCTTGAAATAACTCTGATGGTTAGCACCAGGAAAATAAATAAATAAAGAGCTGGTCCTAACATAATGTTCATCTTTCAGTTCTTTTGATCCTCATCATAATAACAAATAATTTTTGTATTCTATTTATATATTTAATTTTGTAAATTACATATGAGAAATCAGGGTAATGGCCTTATCCTTATCAGCCAATCCTTATACAT
The DNA here is from genome assembly GCA_023621385.1 of Quercus gilva. NCBI lineage: Eukaryota > Viridiplantae > Streptophyta > Magnoliopsida > Fagales > Fagaceae > Quercus > Quercus gilva. The sequence continues at coordinate 98,681,791 of CM042477.1, forward strand.
GTAAATACAATCTAGAGACACTGAACTAAATTAACCTATGAAAATTTTGGACCTTACATAGTCCAAAAGTTGAAATGGAACAACATCAAGATTAAGTTATAAACGAACCATGCACAAAGACAGGCAGTAACAAAAGCAGTTCTGTCTTGACAGGCAGTAACGACAGCAGTTACTGTCTTGAGTATAGTGCCTTAGCTTTCTCTGGTGCAAAGAACCGTGCCTGCACATAAGCCGTAGATACGAGCTTACATCCCTGATGTGTGCATATGTGTGTACATACTATATAGACAACATATAAGTGCCAAGGTTCTACACAAGCATGATAATCATTGCAATTACATAAAAAGATACAGAACGAGGTGACCCCTTCCCCAAGAGATCCATGGTTTTAAACTTCAAATTGTACCCAATCAACCTCGCTAATACAAAGAGGAGTCAAAAATCGTGAGCCTTTGCATTTGAGATACATTTATTCTATCAAAGTCCCTTAAAAATATTTTAGTTGCGAATAAAATTTTTTTTTTTTTGACTGGAATAGAAAATATATATGCATAGGCATGCTCATTACCTGTCAACATAAGCCACAATCACCTCAACTCTTTTACCATTACTCCATTAGATACTTGGAAAATAGTGAGCATGGATCCACAATTACATAACAAAAACAACCATAACATTACTAAAGAAAGAAAGAAAGCTGTAGTGCCTATTGTAGCTTGCTGGTATTACTTGCGCGATTGAGGTAGAATAATGCCCATATGAACATAGACACATACATGGATACATGATTATATGTATATTGATACATAAATATACATATACGTATTTCCAAAGACACTATTATCGATGCATACATACATATGTGTACGTACATTTCCATATTCATGCATATGCCAATAAATATTCATATACTCACCTGAATAAACATCCTCTCTGCATCTCCAACTTTACCGTTTTCTTTCAAAATGATTCCCTGCAGAAGAATAATACCAATAAAATTTATATGCAGGTCCAATTCATCTCAAAAAATCTAAACTAGAAGCATACCATCAACCAGCAGGAATGAAAGGGAATCATAATTAATAAAGAACAATGACGCATAGAGAGGAACAATGTCAGTAACCAACTTGCGTGCATTCTTAGGCCTGCACACTCCAATCTGAATATGCTTAACCAAGAAGTAATTCAACCTGAAATAAATCTCATTGCAAAGAACACAATGACAAAAGATAACCAAGAAAAAGAAGCCACTGAAAATCAGATTTCATTTAAGAGAAAGCAATTAAAGGATATCTGATACTGAAAAACATTATAAAAAAAATATTGTCAAAATTTTAAAATAAAAAACGGACATTATGGAACCTGAAAGATTCAGCTATCATCTTAATTTGGTGTATGTATTCTTGAGATTTTTTTCGCATTATATATCATTATCCACGGAAAAAAGGATTTTTTTATTTTTATTTTAAATTGATGATGCAACAAATATAACAGAGGAAAGGCATGTTTGAACACCTCATATAAAGGAGCTCTAGATTTATTTTCTAGATTAGGCATATTTGAACAAATTCCTAATTATTTTTTAGTAACACTATAGTTAGTATATAACTCTTACAAATCTGTAAAATCTATATCTATATAATATATAAAAACTGAAGTATAGTATTTATTGTTGTTATGCTTCTATTTAGCCACATTAGCATAGATTTTTAGTTCAATTTGGTCTATTCAGTCAACCTCAGTCTATATCGGTCAATTTAGTTCACTTCGGTCCATTTAGTTCTCTTTAGTCCATTTAGTCTACTTTGGTCAAATTTTTAACTAAAATAGAGGAAAGGCATGTTTGAATATCTCATATAAAGGAGCTCTAGATTTATTTTCTAGATTAGACATATTTGAACAAATTCATAATTATTTTTTAGTAATACTATAGTTAGTATATAACTCTTACAAATCTATATAATCTCTATATATATAATATATAAAAACTGAAGTATAGTATTTATTGTTATTATGCTTTTATTTAGCCACATTAGCATAGATTTTCGGTTCAGTTTGGTCCATTTAGTCAACTTCGGTCTATGTCGGTCAATTTAGTCCTCTTCAGTCCATTCAGTCTACTTTGGTCAATTTCAGTCAATTTTGGACTAATTGGGTCATACATTGATTCTTTTTGTAGGTTGCATTTTTTAGTTTTGAGCTCAAAATTTTTTTTTCTTCTTAATTTTTGGTTGAAAAGTATGAAATTTTAGTATATTAGGGCATACTCTTTAGTTTTTAAATAAAAAATACCAACAAAACAAGCATCAGAGTTTACAGAGATGTGATACCTAAAAAAACAATAAAAATGATAAATATTCAAAAAATTACCTTAAAATTCAATTTTCAATAATATAGGCGATATATTTAGATTTTGAAAAGAAAAAAAATTCAATAATTTTAAACTTATGTAATAATTTAAACTTAATGTAACATGTTACATTAAGTTCTTTTGTAAAAGTTATATTCTCTAATATCATGCATTACTAGTACTACTAATACCCCATTTCTTCCATATGCATTATGCGATTGACAAATCCTAAAATCTAAATCCTTTTAGCCCACCTTGATTGATCATACAAAAACCTAATCTATGATTCAAAAAGTCCTAAATCATTTTTTAAGTAATTAAGTATTTTATTGAATAAGACTAAACATAAATGAGTCTAAAGAGTTACAAAATGATATGTCTATATCAGCGTGTAGAAACGCAGTAAAAAAAAATCTATAGCCGCATTTTTATAAACGCTGGTATAGACCAGTAGGATCTATTACCATAGTGCAATGCCGACACTACAAAACGCGGTATAGAAAACGTGGCTATAGCTCAAATAGAGTTATACTAGCATTTTTAGGAGCTACAACTATGTTTTAAAAACACAGCTATAAGCCTTTTTTTTTTTTTTTTTGGTAGTGATAGAAGGAAAATGATTCTAAAAAACCAATTAAGTAATGATCAAGTAAACAATATTATCAATTGCATGTGTTCTTAAAATTTCCATTTCTTTATAAGTACGATAATTAGTTCTTGCCTTAATGTCTACATCAAATATAACAAGACCAAATTTCAAATATACGAAGAATACATGCCTACTGGATTCCGCCAACCAAATAAAAGGTTGGTGCTGTATTTTTGTTAACACCCATTGAATGAATGAAAAACAAAGCTCCACAACTCAAATGCAACACTACAATGTAATAAAAGATGATCCACTGTCTCCCCACTATTGGGGCACGCATACAACAACATCCTACAAGTTTGTTTTCTCTCTTAATTAGAAGGGAACTGTTTGTTACACTTGTAATGAGTTTTAGCCTAATTAAAATATCGCAATTGAGAAAACCTCTCCCCCATACTATCATCCATACAAAGAAAGAGACCTCATAAGACTCTGTCTTAGTCTCTTATTTTCAACATTGTAAGTTTCTCTCTTTTGTGTAGGGTTTTTTTTTTTTTTTTTTTTTGGTTGTTGTTGTCGTTAGAAAAGGTTAAATAATTGGGATGTTCATACTACTTTTTTTAATAAATACAATAAAATTTGCAATCTATAGTGTTTACTTAAGTAATGACACAAACAAGTTCTTTTTGGTATAGGTGGAGTTTGAACCTAGATTTCTTAGTCGAGAGTAAGAAACTTTAGGGACTGACCACCTAAGATGTACTTAGTGTTTATCTAATTATTATATATCATTTCATGAAAATTATAAGTGAAGTTTCGACTAAAAAGCATGAGAATGTCTTATATATTCATATATGTACAACTCCTAATAAACACAATATAATGGATATTTTTGTTTTTATTTTTTATTTTGTTTTCCTACATTAAAATTCCACTTGTTTTCATGAGTAACATTTTATTAGCTAAATTAATTACACACACGTGTATATATATGCATTATATTAGATTTGTGTGTACCTAGGCTATGATGTGTGTGGGTATGTGGAAATCTATATCTATATATATCTAAAAGCTGAAGCATAGTATTTATTGTTGCTACACTTCAATTGAGCCACATCAGTATCTGCATCGTTATCTTTTTTCTTTCCAATTTTCCTATAATTGTTTTTTAACATTTATTTATTTTTAATAATTACATTTTCTCCAACCTTTCTCATTCCCTTACCTTTTCATCTCCTCACTACCCTCAACATTAATATCACTATTCGTCTTTCTCTTTATCTTCCTTTATTTTGTCTCTTCATCTTTCCCTTCGTCTTTTCCTCCCTTACCTTTTCATCTTCCTTTTGTGAGAGACGTGTTCCTAAAAAAAAAAAAAAAAGATTCGGGTACCTTTTAGGGCACCTCTCTTTTTAGGTAAGTGGTTTGGAATCATCACTTATTTTTTATGTACAAAAAATAAGAAAAACTAAATACAAATTTTCATGGCTGAATGTTCCATTCATTGATTGAATAAATAAAAATACAAGTTCAAAAATTTGAACTTTACATGGCTTTGGGTCTTAGTTACAATCTACCAAGTAATTACAAGGCTTTTTGTCCTAGTTACATTCTACCCAAAATAAAACAAAGACAAGGCTAAGTCTACTTAACCAAAAATCCAAATCTGGAGGCTAAGTTATGGAATGGAAATGTGTTAGGCACCCATTCCGCCCAGACAGAGTCTGGTCTTCTAGGCTCTTGTGACTAATGTACTATTTTATGCATATTATGTATGATATGTTGAACACATGAAATAAACTAATTACATAAAACCATTTATGAATGCATCCTCTTTTTCATTTAAAAAATTCAGATATGTTTTTATGATTAGAAGAAATTGATTTTGGCATAAAAAAAATCAAATCTATTTTTGTTTGTGGAAAAGATTTTTGAAGTGAAAATTCAGATCTATTTTTGCTTAATAAAAACAAAGTATTTTGATTGGTTTTAAAAAATTCAGATCTGTTTTTATATTTTTTAAATTTTTTTTTTTTTTTTATGTGAAGTGGATCTCATTCACAAAATAATTTCATACTTCATAAGTCAAACAAAACAAAGAACAATATATGATCTCCTTTATTTCAAAAATCTACATGCATTAAAAGTCAGATCTGTATCTAAAGAAGATACAAAATCCATTTTCATTTTAAGAAAAGCTCAGATCTACATCTAAGAAAGATGTAGATCCATTTTGTTTTGAAGAAAATTCAAATCTACATCCAAGAAAGATGTAGATCTATTTTGTTTTGAAGAAAACAAGAGAGTTAATTGCATGCAAATCTTTAAAACTAAGAAACAAATTATAGAAACAATAAAAAAAACAACAAGATCATATTTTCACAATCTACATCAACAAGTCAGAATATGAATGTTTAAAAATAAGAGAGCATACATCATCACGATTAGAGAAATCAAAGAACAAAAGGGTTAGAGAACAACCTCTTGCATGAGCACACTTTGTTCTTGAAAGGATGTTTTAGGGTTTCAAGAAATTTGTTCAATTCTCTTTGAAACTTAAAAACCCTAATTTAGGCAGCAACACTCAGAGAAGGGATCAAAAAATATGGGTGATTTGAGAGCCTAAAATGTATGCCTCTTAGAGCGTAGCCAAAAGTGTTGAATTATGAGGTTTAGTCTCTATTTATAGAGGTCAGAGGATTCTAAAAAATAGGTACGGATGATTAGGGTTTGAATCCGGACACATCCTTTTGCGTAAAGGTCGAAAAGGGTATGTATTATCGTCACCAGAAGACTGTTGGGCCAAACTCCAACCAAGTGCAATTCGGCACTTTTAGAGTGTTGTTCGGCACTCCAAATGTGCTGTTTGGCACTCCAAATGTGCCAAATTGGCTTTTGGAGGCTAAACGCCCTTTCATGTTTGGGTGCCATTTGGACTTTTTTTCTAGGGTTTTTTTTACCGATCCTTGTATCTAGACGTGTTTTCATCTTCCGCCTATGATTTTTTTTATCTTTTTTCTGGATAATTCAGGCTTTTTAAGAACAATTATCTTGAACCATTATCTTGAACAATTATCTTGTGGATAAATCTCTTAAAATAGATCTTGATAAAGTTCAGATTATTCACAATTTTATTCTTATCTAATCACCCTTTTTATTCCTATGCATGCATCCCTATCTTAAACACTAATTATCAACCAATCACAAAATTATTTAATTTTTTAACCAATCAGAATTAATTTAAATTAATTGTGTGTGGTCAACTCTTCCTAGACACCATGCATGCTGACCGTGCAAACTTGATCATGTCATATTTTTTGATCTGATGGTTCGATTTAGAAACTGGACACACCGTTTCGACTGTTAGAATCTCAAGATCATTTCCATGATGTGTAATAAATGACATGATGCATGTAATGCAAGAACGAATTGATGTATGTAATGAAAGAACAATTTGATGCATGTGATGCAATTATGATTTTTTTGGTACATGGATGGTCATTCGAGTCATTCTCCTTGATTAAATCATGGGTGCAATATCGAGTGTCTACACCTTTATTTTGTCTCTTCATATTCACACCATCTTATTATAAATTTGTCATTCTCTCTTTCAATCTTTGCATAGTTTTCCCTCACAAAAAATGTTTCTCTCTCTCTCTCTCTCTCTCTCTCTATATATATAAATATATAAATATATATATATATATATTGGAATATTTTTTTTATTTTTCCTGCATCTCTGCTTTAAGTTGATAAATTTTTGTGTTTGCATAACTCTACTCTGGGTTTATGCGATTTAGTTTTGTGTTTTAAGTTTATTTTTGTTCTCTTTGATTGTTAGATACTATCCTATTGCATTATAAAAAATTAAAGATAATATATATTATTCTATTACATAACATGATTTAGGTAATTTAGTGTTTATTGTTATATCTTTTATTTTTACTTTTTTTTTTCTTATCATCTTATTTTATTAAATATTTAAACTCAGCCATATCCTCCCTCTAATTAAATTATTTATATTTTCTCTTTTTTTATTTTAAAAAATTAAACATATAATATTTTATTTAAATTCAAATAAATAAAATTGTACTCATTTTTTTTTTAACATTTACAATTTCTCCAACCTTTCTCATTCCCTTTACCTTTTCATCTCCCCACTACCTTCTATCTTAATATCACTTTTCATCTTTCTCTTTATCTTCCTTTATTTTGTTTCTTCTTATTATTATCCTTTTAGTAAAAATTTGACATTCTCTCTTCCCTTATATGCATAATTTTTCTTTACAAAAAATTTTATTTCTCTCAAAATTTTTGGTGGATTTTTTTTTTTTTTTTTTTTTTTTTTTTTTTTTTTTTTTTTTTTTTTTTTGCTTTAGGTTGATAAAATTTTTGTGTTTTTTTATAACCTCTACTTTAGGTTGATGGGATTTAATTGTGTTTTAAGTAGTTTTTTTTTTGGGTTCACTTTGATTGTTAAATTTTATCATATTGCATTATAAAGAATTAAAGATAGTATATAAAAATGTAATATTATTAAATTACATAGCATGATTTGGATAGTTTGGTGTTTATTTAAAGATAATTAATTTGGTATTTATTGTTATATCTTTTATTTTTACTTTTTTTTCTTCTCATATTATTTTATTCAACATTTAAATTCAACCACATCCTCCATATGTTCAATTATTATTATTATTATTATTATTGAATAAATATATTAGATTGTATATTTTTTAAAAGTCAATATGTTTTATTTGAAATAATGTTTTAAATTAGAATTTTTTTTTGTAGTGTAACATAATATTTTTTGTAGTAGAATATTATATATAGTAAGATATGTATGAAAACACAATACAATAAAAAAAGTTATCTTTTATTTTATAGTGTGAGAACTATTATACTAACTTATAACCATCTATACTATAAATATGTATGCGAATCAACACTTATAGGTATATTTTCCTCCATAACATAGATCGACATCTCATTTTTACTCACAATCAATAAATCATATATCATAAATTGGAAACATGAAATAAAATAAAATGAATTTTTTTTTCATCATATGAACATATGAATACATCTCGCAATATATAACCCAACCAAAAGTACCATCTATATAGCTAATAATATCTTTAAAGAGTAACATATGACGAAGAATTCTTAATTTGAATAGCAGATTATATATATATATATATATCATATAACCAAGGTTGTCAAAATCAGGATCTTACTTAGGATTGTAAGAGGTAAGTAGGATCGGATCATAGATCTTAAGATCCTACATATTTTCACACATTGATAATAATTTTGTGCGTTGAATAATGACGTAAATTTTGAATTTATCCATAAAAAAACAAAGATTTGCATCATATGATGCAATTTGTATGTTATACACCGCTACGTCTATACTAATGAAACACATATATTTAAGTTTTGACCTAATGTATCTAAAAAGTTCAATAAATGTTTAATTAGCAACTAAATACCAAAATATTTATTAATACATATGGAAATATTTTTCAAGTTCCAAGTTTAAAATCCAAAATAAGTTGTCAAATGGAAAATAGCTAACTAAAATATGAAATCCAAAAGCAAGATGAATATTAAAGTGAAGTGAACTTTTTAATTATTCTCATTCTAGGATTCTTATAACCACCGTTCTAATCATCATTATTCAGTTCATTATCTATGTAGACATTGTATATTTGTATACTAGAGTTGCAAAAGAAATCAAGATACAACTCACCCTCAACTATTCAAGTTATACCACTCAGCAACAATTATAGAACATGCTCAAACAAATCAATCAATATATAAATACAAGCATACTAATAAAATTATATATAAGAAAAACATTTTAGTAATATTAGAATACAAATTAGTATATTGATCAAACAAATTTAATAATATTATAGCTTAATTAAAAGGTAGCGAAGCCAATATAAAATTTTCATTTATAAATGATGAAACATTCCTTCATTTTGATTACAAGTAAACTATAAACAAGAAAGTATTTACTTAGGTTCACATTATTATATATATATATATATATAAAATATCATATTAAAACAATAATATTATTACACGCAAAGCGCAGGTCAACAACTAGTGTGTATAATGTATGTTACTGTTAGTTACAAAATTTGGGGCGTTTATACAAGAGCATTGCACTGTTGCATGGTAGTTGCATGTATGTACAGAGAATCGAATACCGTTTGTGCAAGGATTAAGGAAGAAGGCAGGAAGCAAAGGGAATTTGCATACCCACTTGGGTCACTTTCATTTTGACTTCAAGTCAATGTCTTCTTTTCTTTTACACTTTTTTCTATTTTTTATTCTTTTCTAACGATTTTCTTTTAATCATGTCGTGTGCGTTCATATGCTTTTTCTAACCTTTACGAGGAAGTTATGGAAACTCATATAAGCCAAAAGCATATATGTTAGGAATCTCACTTTTTCTTTCTTTCATAATAGCCTCTATGTCGGTCTTTCCATAGGGTAACTTCTTCCAAGTTGGTTCCTTTGATGCTAAGCTAACCTTCATGATCTCTATTTTGAAGGGTGTATGACATTTTGGCCATTGACTGACTATACAGAGTAGAAGAAGGAACTGACAGAATGGAGAAGACTGCGGTGAAGAAGAAAGAAGTTCCAGGTCGACGCTTAATAGATTTGGTACTCTCTTGGTCTATCGAAGATGTTCACAATGAGAATCTTTACAAAAACCAGGTTTGTCCACCATAAAGCTCTCACCACCCTCCTCATTGTAAGAAATTAAGTTGTAACATCTGACCAAATTGGCCATCTCACCACCCCAGATTGTAGAGCATTATTGATTTCATTAAAGTTTTTTAGTTAGCCAAATGTCAAAAAATATGAGGATGACAAGATGAATATCACATCTGACCAAATGGGGTATTAATCATTAATTCATTTTATTTTTTAGTATACCAATAAAATGTATGTTGTCAAGTTGGCGTAACATTAATTTCACATTTGTAGGTTAAGTATGTTTGTTTGTTTGTTTTTTTTTTTTTTTTTTCCCGCTTCTTTTCTTATATCTTCTCATGCAACTATTGGGAAAACCTAGAACCTATTATGATTAAATAGTGTATAACATCAAATACAGAGTTCCTATATTGTGATTTGATTTATCTACATACTTAGAACAGCTGGCACAAAATTTGATGATAATTTGGATGCGGTTACATATTATTTCTTTATGTTCCCATTTCCTAGCAGAGATACAGAGCCTTGCAATTATGTTCAGATCATGTTGATCACACTTGTACACGTACTTAACTTTCCTCTCATGAAAATTGCAGTCCTAACCCTGAAATGATTCACTAACAGGTGAGACAGATCCCACTTAAATTTTCCTCAACAACAGAATACATGAATTCATTCACTTATCCACTTATTGAGGAAACATATGCTGACTTGTTATCAAGCATGTCAACACTGCATCTAGCGCCTAGGTGTGAAATATCGTCATTCAAACAAACCAAGAATTTTAAACCACCCAAAGACTTTTTTTACCGTGTTACACTTAAAAGTGTGAGGGGATTGCAGAAGAATGGGGGATATGAACCTATGGTTGGAGACATCATTGCCTTGACAAATGTAAGACCAAAATACAATGATTTAGACAAACCCAACAGACCCTTTATTGTTGCTTTTGTTCAAAGGGTGAAAGACGACAAAATTCTTACAATATTAGCCTCAAAGCCCATCTTGGCTGAAGAACCAGAGATCAAGAAGAGGGAAACTCTTTATGCTATTTGCCTGATAAACATGACCACAAATATCCGTATATGGAGAGCATTGAACTCTCAGCTGGAAGGAAAAAGCTTAGATATCATTGAAAATGTGCTGCAACCAAACTCTGCTGTAAGAATTTTAATTATAGTTTACTTTAGTGTTGCATATTTAATGTTTTTGGAAATAATTCTCAGCAACTTTTTTTATTATTTTAAATTCCTTGTAGGAAGCTAAAATTTGTACTTCGTGCATTGCTGAAAACAATTGCAGTACTACCTATGCAGATGTGACGTCCAGAATCTGCTCTTCTGATTTAAATGACTCCCAGAAAGATGCAGTTCTTAGCTGTTTAGAAACTAGGAAATGCAATCATCAGAATAATGTCAAACTAATATGGGGTCCTCCGGGAACTGGGAAAACCAAGACAGTTGGTTATGTACTATTCTGTCTACTTAGAATGAAATGCAGAACTCTTACTTGTGCCCCAACGAATACTGCAGTTTTGGAAGTGACCCAGCGGCTTCTAAAGAATGTGACAGACTCACTTGAATATGATACTTATGGGCTTGGAGATATACTTTTATTTGGAAATGGGAAGCGGATGAAGATTGATGATCATCATGACCTTCTTGATGTATTCCTTGATAACCGAGTTACTATACTATATGAATGCCTTCTTTCATCAACTGGTTGGAAAGATACTTTACTATCAATGATTACTTTGCTCAACGAACCTAAACAGCAATATCATTTGTACTTGAAAAATAGAAGAGTGGAAGACCATGAGGAGAATATAAATGAAGGAAAATCTAAAAATAAAGGTACAGATAGGAATCAAGGGAAGGAGGTTGATGATCAATCCTCCAAAGACAAGAAGAGCAGGAAAAATCTGAAGAAAGTTATCTTCCAAACCTTAAATGAAAACAAAAACAAGAAAAAACAGAAGGAGATGGTGAGTTCGAGGAAAGAAAAGGGCTTAGAGCATGAGGAAAAACAAAGGGAGGATAGTTCTTCCCAAGAAAAGAAAAATGAAGGACAGGTAGCCAATGAATGTGATAACCCTTTGACATTTGAGGAATTCGTACAGAAGAGATTCAACTGCATTTCAAAACGTCTGACATTTTTTATGGAAAATTTATATACACACTTACCTACTTCTTTTATTTCATTAGAAGTGGTAAAGAAGATGATCAAAGCTCTTGATCTTCTCAAATCTCTTGAAACTCTGTTGTGTGCTGTTAGTGTTACTGATAAAGGGTTATTAGAGAAAGTCTTCAGAAAAAATGTAGGAAGCGGACTTGGTCACTTAAGGGAATTGAGTATTGTGAGAAATGAGTGCCTTCTTATCCTCAGATCACTTCCTCAAAAATTCCATGTTCCAAATTTTAAAACCAAGTATGCTATAAAAAAATTCTGCCTGCAAAATTCTTGTCTGATTTTCTGCACTGTATCAAGCTCCGCTAAAGTGCATGAAGTGAAGACTGATCTGGAACTACTGGTTATAGATGAAGCTGCTCAGCTTAAGGAATGTGAATCAACCATTCCTTTACAACTTCCTGGCCTCCGCCATGCTATTCTCATTGGGGATGAACGTCAACTGCCTGCGATGGTTAAAAGCAAGGTTTAAAGTTTTATTAATATGGATTATGGTTATTTTCTTGTTATTTTCTTGTTTTGAATTATCAATGTAACATCCTTAAATTTTTTTATTACTAGATTTCTGAGGAAGCTGAATTTGGAAGAAGTTTGTTCCAGAGGCTGGGATTGATAGGACACAAGAAACACATTCTAAATGTCCAGTATAGGATGCATCCATCCATAAGCTTATTCCCAAATAGGATGTTCTATGAAAATCATATTTTGGATGGCCACAATGTCAAAGGAAGAAGCTACCAGAGGTGTTTCCTTCAGGGGAAGATGTATGGCTCCTACTCTTTTATAAATGTAGCAAATGGAAAAGAGGAATTCGATAACAGCCATAGCCCGCAAAATATGGTTGAGGCAGCTTTGGCATCTGAGATAGTTTCAAGCCTTTGCAAAGGTATGTATAAAATAGCAAATAACCCTAGTCTCAATTTTGGTAAAATGTTTTGCTAGGAAGGTTAGTTTTGGTTAGCTTGATCATCAATAAGTAATTGTGTTCCATAAATCTCAATTTCTTTTGTTTCTCCTTTCATTCCTAAAGAATCAGTTCGCAAAAAGATGAAGGTTAGAGTTGGTATCATCTCACCGTACAAGGCTCAAGTCCTTGCAATTGGAGAGAAGGTGAAAAACTACAGTGCAGATCCTAATGACGACTTCTCCATTTGTGTTCGCTCTATTGATGGATTCCAGGGTGGTGAGGAGGATGTGATAATTATCTCTACTGTCAGATGTAATAAGAATGGAATAGTTGGTTTTCTTAAAAATCATCAAAGAACAAATGTGGCTCTAACTCGTGCCAGGTAATAGATAATGTATAAAGTATAGACTTCACTATGGTGCAGAGAAAACATGTTTTGAGGCTCTAGTGGTTTTGCAATTAATAGGCATGGTCTCACTTTGTAGGTATTGCCTTTGGATATTGGGAAATGAAGCAACTTTAACTAAAAGGAACACTATTTGGAAGGAATTAGTCATTGATGCCAAGAAACGGAGGTGCTTCTACAATGCCCATGAAGACAAGGGTTTGGCTCAGGCTATTACAGTTGCCTTGGTTGGATGTAACCAAATGCACATTTTACTCAACATGGATTCTTTTTTGTTCAGAAAAGCTAGATGGATGGTATGCTGATTTTTTTTTCTTCTAATAGTTGTAATGATACATTAACTTGTAAAGATGTGTCGTCATCAGTTTCAAACATTAATTGGTTGACCCTCATTTTATTGTTTGATATAGGTCTCCTTCAGCAAAGATTTTTTGAAATCTATGTCAAGACTTAAAGATGCTGAGACTTGTACAAAAGTACTTACTTTATTGGAAAATCTTGCAAATGGTTGGCGTCAACCTCAAAGCAAGAAAAATCTCTATGTCCATCATGGAGCTTCTTCCCAATTATTAGAGCAGTACAAGGTCAAAGGGATGCTGCATCTAGTTTGGACTATAGACATTCTCAAGGAAAATTCGAACTACATTCAGATTCTGAGGGTCTGGGACATTTTGCCATTATCTGAAATGCCAAAACTAGCAAATCAACTTGATGTCCTATTTGAGAATTATACTTTGGAAAAGATAAATCACTGCAAACACAAAAGCCTCAGTGGGTATGCATCCTGTCTTAATTCATTCTTATCAACTAACTGCTATTCAATTTTGTCCTTGATTGTGAAAAATGTCATTTTTGAAGCTAAATTGGGGAAGTGCTTTCTTTTTCTCCCTACCATCTTTGAACCTTCGACAATGGGATTAACAGCAACACATATGACTAACCACCAGGGCAACAAAGACGGCTAGTATTATGGTTGAGTTTTTAATAAAATTTTCTGGTTGGAAACAGCATAATACAATATGCCTTACGATAAAGCATTTAATCAAGTGAACTTAGCCAAAGGAATCTCCCAATTAGACTATTAATGCATACACACACACATATATACATATCTAGAGAGAGAGAGAGAGAGAGAGAGAGATCTAGTGCCTATTTGGTAAAACTTTTTCAAACCATGCTTTTTTACAGTATAGCTTTTTGAACTTCACTTTTTTTTTCTTTTCTTATGTACAATTTATTTAAACAATCTTATTTTCAAAAAGCTGTAATAAAACTATACCAAATGGGCAACTAGAGTGACATAAATCACTATTTAGGCTAGGGAATTGTTCCAGAAGATGTGACTTAACTTAAGCCTGCAGGGTGGGGGAAAGGAAGTCGATTTAAAATATATATATATATATATATAATAACAAGATTTCCTTCATGGAGACCTAACACCATTTTATTTGCTACAGGTATTTAGTTGTTCCAATGAGATGGCCAGTCAACTCAAGTAGTTGTCCCGAAGCTGATCCTGTGTTGTCCCTTTCGGAACCATTAGCTTCACTCAGTCTGAGGGATGAGTTAGAATCATCATTTACAACAAATGTGTGAGTAACACCAGTAATTATCCAACCAATTAATTTGTCTACTTTTGAATAGCTCTAAAAGAAGAGCTTAGGGAATTTTTTAGTTTTTATTCAATTTAAATATGAACTTAGATTGTCAAATGGGAGTTATCCATGCTGTTGAAGTTTGGTAATAATTAAATACAGAAACAGCATGTTCTGCTTTGCTTTAGGTGACAAGAATATTTTTCTTTGGAAAAATCGTAATACTGCATATAATGTGACCCACATGCTTGAAGAAATCCCTACAGAGAACTTGAAATTATGTCCTGATAAATATTATTTCTTTCCTTTGACTTGGTATGAACCATGGTCAAACCTGGACTGTCATTTTAACGAAACTTTAGGGGTCATTATTCACAAGAGAAATTGGTGTAGTTTTTCCAATTTATTTTCTTAACAGCTTTGTCCTTATATATATATTGTTCCTAATTTGTGACACTATCTGAACTCCCACCAGAATCATGAGATAAGTCATGGTTTTTTTTTCCTTACTGTTTGTTTTTCCAATCAATGATTTTCAGAATTAATTCAATGCACACAACTGGGAGAAGTGTTGTTACAAATAAATGGGTAAGAAAGCTGTCGGATGACTAATCAGGTACGTTTACCTTCTTACTGGTGATAGAATTTGAGTATTTTAATTCTGAAGCTATCTTTATTTTTACCTGATATTGACTTGAGTCAATTGTTCATGTTAAAATTTGAACTAAAACGAAGGTTATACATTCATCACCAACCTCAAACGTTTCTAACATATTATACATGTTCTATCCATTTTAACTACAGTCCATGCACCTTATTTTCTTTTTCTTCTTCTTCTTTTCCCTCCTACTTACATAATGAAAAAGTCTATTATATGAAAATTTGAAATGATTAGACCTAAAATACTAATAAGTAGATTTGTCTGATCAATATGTAGATTTAAAATGATTAAGTGTAAGATGTCATTTCAAATTCATAACACAAGTGTTTTTATTGGATCAAAATCCTCAAAATTCAAATCTAATCATACCGTTAAAATTCATAATAAATCATTTATACTGGTGTTTTTTTTTTCTAATCTATTGATTTTAAATCCTCAAATGCAAATGCAACCCTAGAGTATGCTAAAATCTATGAGTTGGTTTTGTCTGCTTAATATGCATGCTTTCTAAGACTCCCCTCATTATTGACATGTCCTCTGCAATTCCAAGACTTTCAGACAGTGGAGACCTCTAGAGAAGCCGCAAGAATGGTTTCGTAGGAGGAGTTGCTGTACACAAGGACACAAAATAGCTTATGCACTCTCTTACTTATTACAAGGTTTCTTAGTTTGCAAAGATACATGTAATATCTAGTGCACAAACTCTTACTAGCGGTTGAGTAATCAGGTACAGTTGTTACAAGACGAGTGCCTTTGAGAGGGGGAAAAAAACAAAACAAAATGTTCAAGCATAATGTAAAAATGGTGTGAATTATTCAGGAAGTTTCAGTTGGTTGTTATTATATCCTGTCACAAATGAGAAATTGTGAAATTGGCTTTGTTGATGACTTTGATAAAAGATATGTATGTAATTACCTAACCCTGAAATTACAAATGGAGAATTTAGCAGGAGATTCTATTTACATATTACAAATCACAGGTGGAGAATCCTTGTCCTTTTTTATCTCTTATTGATCATTGCTAAACAGAATAATGAGAGATGATTTATGAATCCATTTATCCATGTCTGGAGTGAAAGAGTTGGAAATGCTAGATCATGTAATGCTTACATAGAAACAAACTAGACAAGGCAAAATTCTATGTTAGAGAACACATGTCATGCATTCAATATATACATCATTTCTCTCACAATGTGTACATCCCACAGCTATGGAACCCACACTGCAAGAGAGATGATTCATGATACATTAGATAACTACTGCGAATTGCAGAGGTTCAGGCCTAAGTACCATTGTCAATCCCCTTCCTAAAAGGCCTAAGAATGTTGACTTGAGACTGGAGCACAATAGTGAGGAAATATTTCACTGGCTTATTTTGGTAATATTTCCCACATGTATCCAGCAAAGCCCTCTATTTCCTTGTTTTTAAGTTTTTGGCTCATTTGTCATAAACTTAAGTAAATTTCTGGCATTAATTCTTTAAGAGGCATTTGTGCAATCAAAACATGTGATGCCGAGCTACATGCGAAGCATCATTTTAGGAAGACTGGCTTGAAATAGCTCTGATGGTTAGCACCAGGAAAATAAATAAATAAAGAGCTGTTCCTAACATAATGTTCATCTTTCAGTTCTTTCGATCCTCATCATAATAACAAATAAATTTCGTATTCTATTGATATATTTAATTTTGTAAATTACATATGGAAAATCAGGGTAATGGCCTTATCCTTATCAGCCAATCCTTATACTTATACATACAATCTAGAGACACTGAACTAAATTAACCTTTGAAAATTATGGACCTATATACGTAGTCCAAAAGTTGAAATGGAACAACATCAAGATTAAGTTATAAACGAACCATGCACAGAAACAGGAAGTAACAAAAGCAGTTACTGTCTTGACAGGCAGTAACAATAGCAGTTACTGTCTTGAGTATCGATCTACAAGTGCCTTAGCTTTCTCTGGTGCAAAGAACCGTGCCTGCACATAAGCCATAGATACTAGCTTACATCCCTGACGTGTGCATATGTGTTTACATACTATATAGACAATATATAAGTGCCAAGGTTCTACACAAGCATGATAATCATTGCAATTACATCAAAAGATACAGAACGAGGTGACCCCTTCCCCAAGAGATCCATGGTTTTAAACTTCAAATTGTACCCATTCAACCTCGCTAATACAAAGAGGAGTCAAAAGTCGTGAGGCCTTGCATTTGAGATACAATTATTATATCAAAGTCCCTTAAAAATATATTAGTTGCGAATTAGGAAAATCCAACACTTCAAGAGTTGCTCTAAACTCCAAGCCCTCCCGGGTTAGTTTAAAAAAAAAAGAAAAGAAAATCGACTAGAATAGAAACATACATGCGTAGGCATGCTCATTAATTACCTGTCAACATAAGCCATAATCACCTCAACTCTTTTACCATTACTCCGTTAGATACTTGGAAAACAGTGAGCATGGACCCACAATTACATAACAAAAACAACCATAACATTAATAAAGAAAGAAAAGAAAAGAAAAGAATATATCCACAAAACTTAGAAAGCTGTAGTGCCTATTGTAGCTTGCTGGTATTACTTGTGCAATTGAGGTAGAATAATGCCCATATGAACATAGACACATACATGAATACATGATTATATGTATATTGGCACATGATTATATGTATATTGGCAGTGGCAGAGCTAAGATTTCAGTTTAGGGGGGGCAAGATTAAAAAATAATTAAAAAAGAGCCTAAAATAATTAATCGATATTAATAATAAAATTATAAACAACAATAATTGACATATAGAATCTATTAAAATTTAAATAATTGTAAAATAAATAAAAAATTTCAAAACATTCCTGATGATCAATCATCAAAGTAAGAGATTAATCTATATACATCAAGTTAAGACATTTAATTTGATTCCTCAAAATAAATTGAGAAAATAAATTTCAACTTTTCTTTCTCTATTCTTCTAATTATTTAAATTCTGGATTTATGATAAAAATCAAAATTTGAAACTATGAAAATGCAAGAAATGAAGGAGAAATAAATAATGGATGCTTTACTGCTTTAGTGCCACACAAGATATCATTATTATTATGTGTAAGGTTTGAGTTCCAAGGGGTTAAACTGAAATGAAAGAAAAGAAATTTGGATAAGTAAAAAGAAAAAGGATTGAAATTGCCGAATTGGTCAAAAGTCTAAACAGGTTTGGTGGCAGTGGCATTTATCTTGTGTCAGGCTCATTGTTTAAAGCGGAAGGAGTTGTTTGAATAATACCACAAAATCTCACAATATTTTTATAATAAATTAAAATATTAATATATCATTGGTCAAAATAAAATTAAAAAATATTTATTTGGAGATGCATCTCAACTAAAAAAAAAAAAAAGAGTATTGTGAAAATTTGTTGCATTTTTAAACTTTCTCAAATAAAATGTTTATTTTATTTATTTCTTAAATGTTAAGGGTATGGTTTGCATACATACATATATGTGTACGTACATTTCCATATTCATGCATATGCCAATAAATATTCATATACTCGATCACCTGAATAAACATCCTCTCCGCATCTCCAACTTTACCGTTTTCTTTCAAAATGATTCCCTGCAGAAGAATAATACCAATAAAGTTTATATGCAAGTCCAGTTCATTATAGAATATACATGTCGTACCTGGTATTGGCATAAACAGATACGGCAGTGATCTGGGTGACTAGAGATGAGGCGGTCGTAAACAGATACGGCATCACTGATATGGCCCCAATCTGAATATGAAGTAATTCAACCTGAAATAAATCTCATTGCAAAGAACACAATGGCAAAAGACAACCAAGAAAAAGAAGCCACTGAAAATCAGATTTCATTTAATAGAAAGCAATTAAAGGATATCTGATACTGAAAAACATTATATTAAAAAAAAAAAAATTTTGTCAAAAATTTAAAATAAAAAACAGACATTATGTAACCTGAAAGATTAAGCTATCATCTTAATTTGGTGTATGTATTCTTGAGATTTTTTTCACATGTACTATTATATATATCATTACCCACGGAAAAAAGGATTTAAAAAAAAAAAAATTAAATTGAGGATACAACAAATACAACAGAGGAAAGGCATGTTTGAATATCTCATATAAAGGAGCTCTAGATTTATTTTCTAGATTAGGCATATTTGAACAAATTCATAATTATTTTTTTGTAATACTATAGTTAGTATATAACTCTTACAAATCTATATAATCTATATCTATATCTATATAATACTAAAAGTTAAAGCGTAGCATTTAATGTTACTACGCTCACGTTGAGCCACATCAGCAGCCATATCATCTTTATTCTATTTTTTGTATTTTTCCTACAATTTTAAAATAATTTTTATCAAATTTAAATTACTCACAAATCTATATAATACTAAAAGTTGAAGCGTAGTATTTAATGTTACTACGCTCACGTTGAGCCACATCAGCAGCCATATCATCTTTATTCTATTTTTTGTATTTTTCCTACAATTTTAAAATAATTTTTATCAATTTTAAATTACTCACAAATATAAAATATTTCCCAGCCCTTTTTTCAACATAAAGCCCACTTATAAATTTAATTCCACCATAAAGCCCAAGCACAAAGCCCTTTTTAACCTAAACCCTTTGAGAAACACGGTTTACTCAAAATTTCAGTTTTCCTTTTGTTGCACGTTTCAAGATCCTTCCCCTTCCCCAAAGTTCACGGTTTCAATCTCTCTGTTTTCCTTTTATTGCACGGTTTCAGATTTATTTTTGTTGCACGGTTTCAGATTCCTTCCCCTTCCCCATGTTTCTGTTCTACGGTTTCACCCTTCTAACTGCAGCCTCTCCGCCTTCCTTCCTTCCTGACTTCCTCACCTCACGGTATATAAATATTGACAGAAGCTTTATGATTCAGTTTAGGTATCTCTAAATCCAGTTTATTTTGTGTTATATTCTTTTGTTTGAATTTTTTTCCGCCTTTTTACTGCCTCTTTTGTTTGATGATTCAGTTCACGTTTCTGTTTTCCTTTTGTTTGATGTTGTTTTCCCCTTTTTGTACCATACGTGTAGTGCAAAATATGGGTATGTGTAAATAAAGTTTTTTATTATTATAAGCATTTGAGTTTATTCAATCTGTAAAAACACAGAGTTTAGGAAAATAAAAAGAGAAAGCTATTAATTCATAAAACAATTCTCTTTAGTATTGTTTTATATACTTGCCCTTGGTTCTTTTGTATTGTAAAAGAATTCTATTACCATTGATTTTTTTTCTTTTCTTATTTGTTTAATAACAGGCATACGTTGATTTTGAAATATTAGAGGATGAGTTTGAAAGGACCAGAGAGCTTTATGAAAGAATTTTGGACCGATTAAA
The DNA here is from genome assembly GCA_023621385.1 of Quercus gilva. NCBI lineage: Eukaryota > Viridiplantae > Streptophyta > Magnoliopsida > Fagales > Fagaceae > Quercus > Quercus gilva. Next base: position 98,702,607 of record CM042477.1, read on the forward strand.
GCACCCAAAGGTATGTATAAATTATACAAAGTTAGAATATAGTGTTTAAACTTCAGAATTGTTTCGTATAGTTTTTTTTTTATTTTTTTAATTTTTTTTTTTATGGTTTCTGTTGCTTGCTTGGGTGGTGTTATTTGATTGCTATTCTTTGTTGAGAAAAAAAATGTTGATGGGCTGATTACAATTTAGTATTTTTGATGCTTTTGTTTTTTTTGTTTTTTTTGTTTTTTTTGGGTGTTAGCATTTGGACTCACAATAAGTATATTAGCCAGGTAGTTGTCCGAATGGCCAAATCACTAATACACTAGCACTAGACTAGGTGTAGAGTAGCAACTTGTGAATAGTGCAGCAACATAGCAAAAAAGGAACCACACATGATCAACTCTATAACACTCTAAAAATAGCTTTTATATGAATTTAAAAAGATTTCACAAACAACCGTTTCAGGACAGTACAACACAAAATTCTGCTATGGACCTACATTTTATTGCTGTCATGATTTCTTATGTTACCAATTGTGAGGCTTAGGGTCTAAATTTGGTGAATTCTTTGATTAGTTACAATTGCTTTCATATTAGCCTACCATGCCTTTTTCGCAAATTCTTCTATTTATGGATATGCTTATTTACCTATCTTGATTTCAAGAGGAGGATGGCACCGACAAACTGTTACTTGCTAATTGGAAGAGTTAAGAACATGATCCTATTTGGTCAGTTTTGTTTTTAGTATGTTTAATCTTTTTAGAATATTTGAAATGAACCAAATGCTAAAATCTCAAATCTGGGTTGCTCAGATGTGTGTGTGTGTGTGTTTTTTTTTTTAATACATTATTCTATTTCCCCCTTCCATTACAATGTTCACATCAATCTTTTCTTGAATAAATGTCTTGGAGTCATTGGTTTGCTGTTGCCCAAATTTCTGATTTGGGGTTTTGTTGTTTTTTAAGTAGAAGATGTGATACCCAAAATTGGCTATTATACAGTTTTGCAGGTAACTACGATTAAGCAGGGACATAATGTTTGAGCATGAGATTTAATGTTATTTATGTGTTCCATTTACCTTCTAGAAAACATAAGAATTTGGTGAATTCTTTGATTAGTTACAATTGCTTTCATATTAGCCTACCGTGCTTTTTTCTCAAATTCTTCTATTTATGGATATGCTTATTTACCTATCTTGATTTCAAGATGAGGGTGGCATCGACAAATTGTTACTTGCTAATTGGAAGAGTTAAGAACATGATCCTATTTGGTCAGTTTTGTTTTTAGTATGTTTAATCTTTTTAGAATATTTGAAAATGAACCAAATGCTAAAATCTTAAATCTGGGTTGCTCAGATGTGTGTGTGTGTGTGTGTGTGTGTGTGTGTGTGTGTGTTTTTTTTTTAATACATTATTCTATTTCCCCCTTCCATTACAATGTTCACATCAATTTTTTCTTGAATAAATGTCTTAGAGTCATTGGTTTGCTGTTGCCCAAATTTCTTATTTGATTTTTTTTTTTTTTTTTTTTTTTTTTTTTTTTTTTTTTTTTTTTTTTTTAAAGTAGAAGATGTGATACCCAAAATTGGCCATTATACAGTTTTGCAGGTAACTACGATTAAGCAGGGACATAATGTTTGAGAATGAGATTTAATGTTATTTATGTGTGCCATTTACCTTCTAGAAAACATAAGATATACTTGAATTCAAAAACTATTTTGAGAAGAGTTTCTAATTACGAAACAAACATTGAGCACTAAAATACATGTTTTATCAAACATAATAAATAAAAGACCTAAATCAAATCACATTGTGATGCTTGCATTTTGGCATCCAATTATGCAAAAGATAAGTAATGATTCTGCGACTACCAAAAAAAAAAGGTATTGATTCTATATGTATATACAAGTTACAAGCTTAAGTATTATAGCTGAAACTATGATTTCACACTTGAAAGCCCACAAAAGTGCATTGGTTTTTGGGTTTTATTGAAAATTTAGGAGAGACCTCATGACTGTGTACCCAAAATAAACCCCAAAGACCTCAATAAAAACTACAACCAAATGCATATCATTTGGGCCAAGGGTGTGAGACCATTCCATAAACACATTCATGCATGATAATTTAATCATTGTAATTGAGAGAACCACACTGATAAATATCTGATTGTTTCAATCCTATAAATTGCCCAAAATCCAAACATAAGGGCTGTAATGTTCAAGTTGGAGGTGATGCTTGCTATTGATACGAGTTTGAATTCTTCTAGAGGCCTTCATTTTTCTGCGTTTAAACCAGCCTTCCTCCCTCTACCTTTCTCTATAGTTCTTGGTTTCTTTATGGTTCTTGGTTGGATATAGCACTAGGATACTTAAATTAGTCAAACTACACAAATTTGAATAGTGGACAACATTAAATATTGTCCTTTTTGAAGAGAGATATTTTATGACAAAATTATGTTATTTAAAGGGACAATCACATTTAGTTTTGAGCTTGAAAAATTTGTTCTTAAATTTTATTCTTCCTAACTTCATGGCTTATATTATATTTGTTTTGACTAAGTTTTATATTCAGATAGATGTTATTTTTTCTTATTTTGTTGAAGGTTGAAATTTGAAATCCCCAAACTGATGCAATACAACCAGCAACGTCAAGAGGTAATTTTTAATAGGCTTATGGAGCACAATTCAAGTGTGGGGAGTTCTTCACAATGTTGCATTGATATTGCCAAAACCTTGAATGCCCCAATCCACATAAAACCTGATGATATGAAGATTGTTCATGTTTATGAGCTTCAAATTTAGTGGCACATGACTTTCCACTTATATGTGGTTGATTAAATTGCTGTCATTGTTATAATATGTAAGATATTTACATACAAGAATTGTTTGATAATTAATGTTTAGTATGAGTTACTTCTATCGCTCTTCAGTTAAATTGTATTCTCTTGATATTTTTCCCTTCAGCTTTTATTTTTTAATTTTATTGTCCTCATATAGAATACGAGTACCATGTACTCTTTTCTAATATATTTGCATATTAGCATTTGTATATTAGAGGAAGCTTTCAACAAATATTCTTAATTCTTCTACCATTTTGCTCTATTGATGCGCCACAATTTAATTTTGTTAAACTATGCCGTGCATCGCACGGGTTAGCGACTAGTAATATATAAAAACTGAAGCGTAGTATTTATTGTTGTTATGCTTCTATTTAGTCACATTAGCATAGATTTTCGGTTCAATTTGGTCCATTTAGTCAACTTCGGTCTATGTCGTTCCACTTCGGTCCATTTGGTTCTCTTCAGTCAATTTCAGTCTACTTTGGTCAATTTCAGTCAATTTTGGACTAATTGGGCCATACTCTAATTCTTTTTGTAGGTTGCATTTTTTTAGTTTTGAGCTCAAAATTTTTTATTTTCTTAATTTTTGGGTTGAAAAGTATGAAATTTTAGTCTATTAGGGCCATACTATTTAGTTTTTAGTTAAAAAATACCAACAAAATAGGCATTAGACTTTAGAGATGTGATCGATAAAAAAACAATAAAAATGATAAATATTCAAAAGATTACCTTAAAATTCAATTTTTAATAATATAGGCATTATATTTACATTTTGGAAAGAAAAAAAAAGTTATATAATTCTAAACTTATGTAATAATTTAAACTTAATGTAACATGCTATATGTGTTCTATGGAATAATGGTGTACATTTTTTTTTTCTTTTCCATCTATATCAAACAATATTATAATTATAATTTAAATCTTTTTATTACATTATATGTTCTATTACATAAAACTTATAAAAATTAAAAAATACTTTTAAATATAACATGTGCACTATTTAATTTTCGGGTGAGTTTGCGACTAACGACTAGTAATAATAAAAGGTAACTAACTTGCATACATTCTTTGGCCTTTGCACTGCATTCAATCATAAACTAGTTCTTACTTTTCCTTCGTAAAGGTTATATTCTATAATATCATGCATTACTAGTACTACTAATACCCCATTTTTCCCATATGCATTATGTGTTTGTTTGTTTGAACCCCTTATAACAGATTGTTTAACCTAATATATTAGTCAAGTGATTACTTAGGTTAAATATGAGATCTAGGTTAAACTAGTTACTAGTACTACTAATACTCCATTTTTCCCATATGCACTATGTGTTTGTTTGTTTGAACCCCTTATAACAGATTGTTTAAACTAATATATTAGCCAAGTAATTACTTAGGTTAATTATGAGATCTAAGTTAAATAGTGAAAGATCGTATCATGCACATTAGCTGAAAAATAAAGAACACAAAGATATAATCACCCAGGAAAACTAATGAAACAAACCGTTTCAAGGTAAAAACCTAGGAAAGATTTGACCTAACTATTCTTAAGGTAAATAAATCCACTAACAAAGAATTAAAGTTTTTACAATAAGATTTAATCCTAAATCTATTGCTACCTCCAGTAGTAACTTACTGACACAATCATGTGCAAGTTCTGAATCCACCTATTCTTCTCTCTTGGATATGCAGCACACAAGCTCCCATGCTTATGACTTTGAGATCCCATTTGTTGATCTTGCAGCAGCAACTAGATTTCACAAGCACTTGATTGTAGATCTTGTTCCGGTAGATACTTATGGAGTTAGAAGGTACAAAACCTCTCAGATCTCATAGGAGTAACAGCTCACAAGTCTTCTAAGAGTCTTCAAAACGTAGTTAGAGTTTTCCTTTTATACTTAAGAATGTTGGATTGAAACCCTAAACATTTTCGTGAGCTTGGGCCTAATTTAAAATTTTGCAAAAGCTACTTTACTACGATTTTTGATCAGTTGAGCTTATTCTTTGATTGGTCAAGCTTCAGCGAATTTCAATTTTTTTTCCTGCAGCTTGAATGTTCTTGAGACTTGACTTGAATCACCTTGAGCAATGTCTAAGACCTATTCTAGACATGATTTTGTTCTTGGTTTGCCAACATAAACAAATTAGAACTCTAAACATTTAATTCTAAATCTTTAGAACCTAACATTATGCAATCGACAAATCCTAAAATCTAAATCCTTTTAGCCCACCTTGATTGATCATACGAAAACCTAATCTATGATTCAAAAAGTCCTAAATCATTTTTTAAGTAATTAAGTATTTTATTGAATAAGACTAAACATAAATGAGTCTAAAGAGTTACAAAATGATATGTATATAGCAGTATATATAAAACTTGGTAAAAAAACTCTATAGCCATTTTTAAAAACGTTGGTATAGAATAGTCGGGCCTATTACCACGATGCAATGCCGACACTACAAAATGCGGCTATAGAAAACATGGTTATAGCTCAAATAGACCTATACCCGCGTTTTTAGGAGCTACAACCGTGTTTTAAAAATGCGGCTATAGACCTTTTTTTGTAGTGACAAAAGGAAAATGATTCTAAAAATCCAATTAAGTAATGATCTAGTAAACGATATTATCAATTGCATGTGTTCCTAAAATTTCCATTTCTTTATAAGTACGATAATTATGTTCTTGCCTTAATGTCTACATCAAATATAACGGGACCAAATTTCCAATATATGAAGAATATATGCCTACTGGATTCCGCCAACCAAATAAAAGGTCGGTGATGTATTTTTGTTAACACCCATTGAATGAATGAAAAACAAAGCTCTACAACTCAAATGCAACACTGCAATGTAACAAAAGATGCTCCACTTTCCCCACTATTGGGGCACATACAACAACATCCTACAAGCTTGTTTTATCTGTTAATTAGAAGGGCTCTGTTTGTTACACAGGTGTAATAAGTTTTAGCCTAATTAAAATGTCGCAATTGAGAAGACCTCTCCCCCATACTATCATCCATACAAAGAAAGAGACCTTGTAAGTCTCTGTCTCTGTCTTTTATTTTCAACATCGTAAGTTTCTCTCTTTTGTGCAGTTTTTTTTTTTTTTTCTTTTGGTTATAAAAGGTTAACTAATTGGGTTGTTCATACAACTTTATTTTTATTTTTTTAATAAATACGATAAAATTTGCAATCTATAGTGTTTACTTAGGTAATGACACAAACAGGTTCTTTTTGATATAGGTGGGTTCGAATCTAGACTTCATAGTTGAGAGTAAGAAACTTTAAGGACTGACCATCTAAGATGTACTTAGTGTTTGTCTAATTATTAAATATCATTCCATGAAAACTATAAGTGAATTTCGACTAAAAACATTAGAATATGTCTTATATATTCATATATACATCTCCTAACAAATAAACACAATATAATGGATATTATTATAATTTTTTTTTTCCCAACATTAAAATTCCACTTATTCTCGTGAGTAACATTTTATAGCCAAATTAATTACACACACGTGTGTATATATATATATGCATTATATTGGATTTGTGTGTACCTAGGCTATGATGTGTGGGTACGTGGAAATGTGTATAACGTATGCTAGTTACAAAATTTGGGACGTCCATACAAGAGTATTGCACTATTGCATGGTAGTTGCACGTATGGACAGAGAATTGAATACCGTTTGTGCAAGGATTAAGGAAGAAAGCAGGAAGCAAAGTTAGTTTTGCATTCCCACTTGGGAAACTTTCATTTGACTTCAAGTCAATGTCTTCTATTACAACTTTTTCTATTTTTTCTTCTTTTCTAACGTTTTTCTTTTAATCATGTTGCGTACGTCCATATGCTTTTCTGACCTTTACAAGGAAAATGTAATGGAAACTCTTACAAGCCAAAAGCATGCTAGGAATCTCACTTTTTCTTTCTTTCATAATAGCCACTATGTTGGTCTTATAGGGTAACTTCTTCCAAGTTGGTTCCGTCGATGCTAAGCGAACCTTCATGATCTCTACTTTTAAAGGGTGTGTGACATTTTGGCCATTGACTGACTATACAGAAGAGAAGAAGGAACTGACAGAATGGAGAAGACTGCAGTGAAGAAGAAAGAAGTTCCAGGTCGACGCTTAGTAGATTTGGTACTCTCTTGGTCGATCGAAGATGTTCGCAATGAAGATCTTTACAAAAACCAGGTTTGTCCACCATAAAGCTCTCACCACCCTCCTCATTGTAAGAAATTAAGTTGTAACACATGCAGATTATAGAGCACTATTGATTTCATTAAAGTTTGTTTGTTAGCCAAATGGGGTATTAATCATTAATTTTTATTTTTATTTTTTTACATACCAATAGAAAAGTATGTTGTCAAGTTGGGGTAACATTAATTTCACATTTTAGGTTAACTCTGTTTGTTCATTTGTTTTTTCTTCTTTTTTTTCCCCTCTTCTTTTCTTATATCTCTCATGCAACTATTGGAAAAACCTAGAACTTGTTATCATTAAATAGTGTATGACATCAAATACAGAGTTCCTATATTATGATTTGATTCATCTGCACCCTTAGACCTGGCAGAAAAATTGATGATAATTTGGATGCGGTTACATATAATTTCTTTATTTTCCCATTTCCTAGCAGAGATATAGATCCTTGCAATTATGTTCAGATCATGTTGATCACACTTGTACATGTACTAAACTCTCCTCTCATGAAAATTGCAGTCCTAACCCTGAAATGATTCACTAACAGGTGAAACAGATCCCACTTAAATTTTCCTCAACAAAAGAATACATGAATTCATTCACTTATCCACTTATTGAGGAAACACATGCTGACTTGTTATCAAGCATGTCAACACTGCATCTAGCGCCTAGTTGTGAAATATCGTCATTCAAACAAACCAAGGATTTTAAACCACCCAAAGACTTTTTTTACCTTGTTACACTTAAAAGTGTGAGTGGATTGCAGAAGAATGGGGGATATGAACCTATGGTTGGAGATATCATTGCCTTGACAAATGTAAGACCAAAATACAATGATTTAGACAGACCCAACAGACCCTTTCTTGTTGCTTTTGTTCAAAGGGTGAAAGACGATAATATTCTTACAATATTAGCCTCAAAGCCCATCTTGGCTGAAGAACAAGAGAAGAAGAAGAGGGAAACTCTTTATGCTATTTGCCTGATAAACATGACCACAAATATCCGTATATGGAGAGCATTGAACTCTCAGCTGGAAGGAAAAAACTTAGATATCATTGGAAAAGTGCTGCAACCAAACTCTGCTGTAAGAATTTCAATCTTAGTTTACTTTAGTGTTGCATATTAATGTTTTCGGAAATTATTCTTAGCAACTTTTTTTTTTTTAAACTTCTTGTAGGCAGCTAAAATTTGTACTTCGTGCAATTCTGAAAACAATTGCAGTACTATCTATGCAGATGTGAGGTCCAGAATCAGCTCCTCTGATTTAAATGACTCCCAGAAAGCTGCAGTTCTTAGCTGTTTGGAAACTAGGAAATGCAATCATCAGAATACCGTCAAACTAATTTGGGGTCCTCCGGGAACTGGGAAAACTAAGACAGTTGGTTATTTACTATTATATCTACTTAGAATGAAATGCAGAACTCTTACTTGTGCCCCGACGAATACTGCAGTTTTGGAAGTGACCCAGCAGCTTCTAAAGAATGTGACAGACTCACCTGAATATGATACTTATGGGCTTGGAGATATACTTTTATTTGGAAATGGGGAGCGGATGAAGATTGGTGATCGTCATGACCTTCTTGATGTATTCCTTGATAACCGAGTTACTAAACTATGTGAATGCCTTCTTTCATCAACTGGTTGGAAAGATACTTTACTATCAATGATTACTTTGCTCAACGAACCTAAACAGCAATATCATTTGTACTTGAAAAATAGAAGAGTGGAAGACCTTGAGGAGAATATAAATGAAGGAAAATCTAAAAATAAAGAAATAGATAGGAATCAAGGGAAGGAGGTTGATGATCAATCCTCCAATGACAAGAAGAGCAAGAAAAATCTGAAGAAAGTTATCACTCAAACCTTAAATGAAAACAAAAACAAGAAAAGACAGAAAGAGAAGGTGCCTTCGTGGAATGAAAAGGGCTTAGAGCATGAGGAAAAACAAAGGGAGGATAGTTCTTCCCAAGAAAAGAAAAATGAAGGACAGGTAGCCAATGAATGTGATAACCCTTTGACATTTGTGGAGTTCGTACAGAAGAGATTCAAATGCATTTCAAAACGTCTGACATTTTTTATGGAAAATTTATATACACACTTACCTACTTCTTTTATTTCATTAGAAGTGGTAAAGAAGATGATCAAAGCTCTTGATCTTCTCGAATCTCTTGAAACTTTGTTGGGTGCTGTTAGTGTTACTGATAAAGGGTTATTAGAGAAAGTCTTCAGAAAAAATGTAGGAAGCGGACTTGGTCACTTAAGGGAGTTGAGTATTGTGAAAAATGAGTGCCTTCTTATCCTCAGATCACTTCCTCAAAAATTCCATGTCCCAAATTTTGAAAACGAGTATGCTATAAAAAAATTCTGCCTGCAAAATTCTTGTCTGATTTTCTGCACTGTATCAAGCTCTGCTAAAGTGCATGAAGTGAAGACTGATCTGGAACTACTGGTTATAGATGAAGCTGCTCAGCTTAAGGAATGTGAATCAACCATTCCTTTACAACTTCCTGGCCTCCGCCACGCTATTCTCATTGGGGATGAACGTCAACTGCCTGCGATGGTTCAAAGCAAGGTTTAAAGTTTTATTATTATGGTCATATTTTGCTGTCCTTGATTGTTTTTATGAATTATCACTGTAACATCCTTAAATTTTTTTATTACTAGATTTCTGAGGAAGCTGAAATTGGAAGAAGTTTGTTCCAGAGGCTGGTATTGATAGGACACAAGAAACACCTTCTTAATGTCCAGCATAGGATGCATTCATCCATAAGCTTATTCCCAAATAGGATGTTCTATGAAAATCATATTTTGGATGGCCACAATGTCAAAGGAAGAAGCTACGAGAGGCGTTTCCTTCAGGGGAAGATGTATGGCTCCTACTCTTTTATAAATGTAGCAAATGGAAAAGAGGAATTCGATAACAGCCATAGTCTGAAAAATATGGCTGAGGCGGCTGTGGCATCTGAGATAGTTTCAAGCCTTTTCAAAGGTATGTCTAAAGTAGCAACTAATCCTAGTCACAATTTTGGCAAAATGTTTTGCTAGGAAGTTTAGCTATGGTTAGCTTGATCATCAATAAGCTGATGTGTTCCATAAATCTCATTTTTTTCGTTTCTCCTTTCACTCCTAAAGAATCAGTTCGCACAAAGAAGAAGGTTAGAGTTGGTATCATCTCACCATACAAGGCTCAAGTTTTTGCAATCGAAGAAAAGGTGAAGAAGTACAATGCAGATTCTAATGATGACTTCTCCATTAGTGTTCGCTCTGTTGATGGGTTCCAGGGTGGTGAGGAGGATGTGATAATTATCTCTACTGTTAGATGTAATAAGCATGGAATAGTTGGTTTTCTTAAAAATCATCAAAGAACAAACGTGGCACTAACGCGTGCAAGGTAACAGATAATGTATAAAGTATAGACTTCACTATGGTGCTACGAAAACTTGCTTTGAGGCTCTAGTGGTTTTTGCCATTAATAGGCGTGGTCTCACTTTGTAGGTATTGCCTTTGGATATTGGGAAATGAAGCAACTTTAACTAAGAGGAACACTATTTGGAAGAAATTAGTCAATGATGCCATGAAACGGAAGTGTTTCTACAACTTCCATGAAGACAAGGGTTTGGCTGATCCTGTATTGTCCCTTTCAAAACCATTAGCTTCACTCAGTCTGAGGGATGAGTCAGAATCATCATCTACAACTAATGGGTGAGTAACATCAGCAATTATCCAACTAATCAATTTTTCTACTTTAAAATAGCTCTAAAAGAAGAGCTTAGGGAAGTTTTTATTCAATTTAAACATGCACTTACTAGATTGTCAAATGGGACTTATCCATGCTGTTGCACTTGCAGTATGGTATTAATTAAATACATCAACAGCATGTTCTGCTTTGCTTTAGATGACTAGCATGTTCTGCTTTGCAAAAATCATAATACTGCATATAATATGACTCACATGCTTGAAGAAATCCCTACAGAGAACTTGAAATTATGTCCTGATATATGTTGTTTTCTTTCCTTTGACTTGGTATGCACCTTGGTCAAGGTGGAGGATGGTTTGCTCTTAGGTATTAGATAACTAATTTCTTTGGAAAAATTACATCAACCTTTCTTGAAGTATATGAAAATGATAATGAACTCCAAAGTTTTGCAAAAATGACCGTCCCCTAGTGTGATAACTATAAAAAGAAATAAATAAATTCATATTTTGGCCTTGAGTTACCCTAATTTTATGCATCAAATTGGCCTTGGTTAAGCAATAATCTATATTCTATATATGTCTAAAAACTGAGACGTAGCATTTAATATTGTCATGCTCCTGTTGAGCCACCTCATCAGCTACATCATACTTTCCTTTTTTTTCTTTTTAAATCATTTTTCTCTTTATGATTTTTTAATTTTTTTTATATAAAATAATTAAATACAGTTTATGGACAAACATTATTATTCATTAGATACAAATATTTGACAATTCAGCTACTTAAATTAATTTCAACCTTTTGATTTCTTCTTTCTAATTACAAGTAATTGTTAAAATTGAATAATTCATTATCTTTTTAGTGGATAAAATTAACATTTCAAGTATCCAAATCAAACTTTAGCAACTAAATCTCCCGCCAGAGATGTCTTAAGTGTTTCTTCGTTTATCTATTGTTATAGTGTTTCCTCTTCCAAAATTTCAGTTTTTCACAACCTTATCTCTCTCTCACTCATACATTGATTATTTATTTAAGTTTTACAATGTTATATATACAATGCAAATTTTAGATGTAATCACCCATCATCTACAACAAAAAATTTAACACAATACTAATTGTTTTCCATATTTTTCAATCAAGCTTTAGTTTTCACCATTTTGAGAAGACATCAAGCGTTAAGTGTTTCTTCATTTATCTACAGTTATAGTGTTTTTTTTTCCAAAATTTCAGTTGTTCTCAACCTTATCTCTCTCTCAATCATACATTGATTATTTATTTAAGTTTTAGAATGTTATATATACCAACGTACATTCTAGATCCAATGACCTGTCATCTAAAACAAAAAAATTAGCACAATACTAATTGTTCTCCATATTTTTCAATCAAGCTTTAGTTTTCACCATTTTGAGAAAGACATCAATTATTTTTGTCAGAAACTTTCAAAGTTAAGGCAACAATAGGAAAACCATTGAGGTAAACAAAACGCACATTCATAAATGATCTTTTTTTTTTTCTTTTTTTTTTTTGAAATGATTTTGTTGTTTTCCTTTCCAAATTTTTTAATGATACCGACTTTTGTTGTTTTTAATTGACATAGAATTGTTAATGCAGTTTTATTTTCCCTATCATTGTTGTGGAAATTTCTAATGTTGATATGAAACATATTGATAATGAACATTTTTTGTGCTTATTTTTAGAGTGTCAAAAAGTTAGAAAGTATTTAGTGTAGTAATTTTGTTATTATTGCATCCCATGTGTTTGGTAAAATTTCTTTTAGAAATCTTAAGCATTTTTCTCAAATCTGTTTATGATTTTTATTTTGTTCATTCTATTACAAATAATCGACATCTCCACCATTAAATTTTTAGCTAATTTGAGCTTTCTTGTTAAGTTTTTACTTTGTTTAATTGATCATCTTTAAGGAAAAAGCCAAAAAGAGAATAAGACAAAATATAATTTACTCTAGAGCATCATCATGCTACTAATGTTTTTATGTATAAATACTTAAGAAACTTGATCAATTCTTTCTTGGGATTCCTATTATCCTTAATTTTTAGGGGTTTAAGTGATAGCCTAGCAACATTCTTTATGGTGTCCCCTATTTGTGGTTCACACCCCACCATCGCCCCCTCCACCACCCTCTACATCTCTCTCTCTCTCTCTATATATATATATATAATTGGCTGTTTAAATTAAGAATTCTCATGTGTTACTCTTTAAATATTTTATTAGATACATAGATGGTACTTTTGGCTATATTGCAATGTCATGATGGATGGATTGATCGTATTTCACTATAAAATCTAAGTAATCATAGGGTTTATGAATTTGAAGAGTTATATATTGCGAGATTTGTTCATATGTTCATATGATGAAATAAAGTTTGCTCATTGCATTTTATTTTATTTTATATTTCAACTTTATAATATATGATTTATTGATTATGATTTATTACATAGTTATCTTTATATACTTTTTCACTTAGTTTCAATTATGTGGAAGAAAAAGACGTGGATCTATATTTTGGAGAACTTGGTCTAATAGTTCTCACATTGCAATTTTTTTTTTTATAAGAAATTATTACATTGTATTTTCATACATATCTCACTATATATAATACCCAACTACAAAATAAATTTAATTTGTTAGTTGTTACACCACAAAAAAACTTCTAATATAAAATATAGTTTCAAATAACACATTGAATTTTAAAAATATACAATATAATATATTAATTTAATAATTATCCAATAAAACATATTCATATCAAATTTTCCCGCGCATTGCGTGGGTTTGTGACTAGTATTCCTAATTTGTGACACAATCTGAACTCCCACCAGAATCATGATTCCTGCTGAACTCATTTCTCTTCTAAAGTAACATTTGTAACCCTATGTCTATTTTGCAAATTATGAGATGAGTCATGGTTTTTTTTTTTTTCCCCTTAGACTGTTTGCTTTTCCAATCAATGATTTTCAGAATTAATTCAAAGCACACAACTGGGAGAAGTGTTGTTTCAGATAAATGGGTAAGAATGCTGCCTGATGACTAATCAGGTACGTTTACCTTCTTACTGGGGATAGAATTTGAGTATTTTAATTCTGAAGCTATCTTTATTATTGCCTGATATTGACTTGAGTCAATTATTCATATTAAAATTTGAACTAAACCGAAGGTTATACATTCATCACCAACCTGAAACATTTATAACATATTATACATGTTCTATCCATTTTAACTAGTCCTCAAATCCAAATGCAACCCTAGAGTATGCTAAAATCTATTAGCTGGTTTTGTCTACTTAATATGCATGCTCTCTAAGACTCCCCTCATTGTTGACATGTCCACTGCAATTCCAAGACTTTCAGATAGTGGAGACCTCTAGAGAATCTGCAAGAATGGTTTCGCAGGAGGAGAGGAGTTGTTGTGCACAAGAAAGACACAAAATGGCTTATGCAGTCTCTTACTTATTACGAGGTTTCTTAGTTTGCAAAGATGCATGTTATAACCAATGTACAAAACTTTTACTAGCAGTTGAGTAATTAAGTACACTTGTTTAAAGACAAATGCCTTTGAGAGGGGAAAAAAAAGAAAAACAAAACATAATGTTCAAGCATAATGTAAAAATGGTGTGAATATATTCAGGAAGTTTCAGTTGGTTGTTATAATATCCAATCACAAATGGGAAATTCACAAATGGGAAATTGTGAAATTTGCTTTGTTGATGACTTTGATAAAAGATATGTATGTAATTACCTAATTCTGAAATTACAAATGGAGAATTTAGCAGGAGATTCTATTTACATGCTATAAATCACAGGTGGAGAATCCTTGTCCTTTTTTTTATCTCTTACTGATCATTGCTAAACAGAATCATGAGAGATGATTTATGAATCCATTTATCCATGTCCGGAGTGAAAGAGTTGGAAATGCTAGATCATGCAATTCTTGCATAGCAACAAACTAGGCAAGGAAAAGTTCTACGTTAGAGAACACGTCATTCATTCAATATATATATCATTTCTCTCACAATGTGTAAATCCCACAGCTATGGAACCCACACTGCAAGAGAGATGATACATTAGATAATTACTGCAAATTGCAGGGGCTTAGGCCTAAGTACCATTGTCAACCCCCTTCCTAAAAGGCCTAAGAATGTTGACTTGAGACTGGACCACAACAGTGAGGAAATATTTTACTGGCTTATTTTGGCAATATTTACAACATATATCCAGCAAAACCCTCTATTTCCTTGTTTTTAAGTTTTTGGCACATTTGTCATAAACTTAAGTAAGTTTCTGGCACTAATTCTTTAAAAGGCATTTATGCAATCAAAATATGTAATGCCGTGCTACATGCGAAGCATCATTTTAGGAAGACTGGCTTGAAATTGCACTGAATCTCTGATGGTTAGCAGCAGGAAAATAAGTAAATAAAAAGCTGATCCTAACATAATGTTCATCTTTAAGTTCTTTCGATCCTCATCATAATAACAAATAAATTTCGTATTCTATTGATTTATTTAATTTTGTAAATTACATATGGAAAATCAGGGTAATGGTTTTATCATTATCAGCCAATCCTTATACATGTACATACAATCTAGAGACACACTAAATGAACTTATGAAAATTTTGGAGACTGATAAAAATAGTCCAATAGTCAAAATAGAACTACATCAAGACTAAGTTATAAATGAACCATGCACAAAAACAGGCAGTAACAACAGCAGTTATCGTCTTGAGTAACGATCTACAAGTGCCTTAGCTTTTTCTGGTGCAAAGAACCGTGCCTGCACATGGGCCATAGATACTAGCTTACATCCTTGATGTGTGCAATGTGTGTACGTACTATATAGACATAATATAAGTGCCAAGGTTCTACACAAGCACGATAATCATTGCAATTACATAAAAAGATACAAAACGAGGTGACCCCTTCCCTAAGAGATCCATGGCTTTAAACTTCAACTTGTACCCAATCAACCAAGCTTATACAAAGAAGAGTCAAAAGTCGTGAGGCTTTGCATTTGAGATACAATTATTCCATCAAAGTCCCTTAAAAATATTTTAGTTGCAAATTAGGAAAATCCAACACTTCAAGAGTTGTTCTAAACTTCAAGCCCTCCCATGTTAGTTCAAAAATAAATAAATAAATAATTTTGAGTAGAATAGAAAATATATGCGCAGGCATGCTCATTACCTGTCAACATAAGCTGTAATCTCCTCAACTCTTTTACCATTAGATACTTGGAAAATAGTCAGCATGGATCCACAATTACACAAAAAAACAACCATAACAATAATAAAGAAAAGAAAAGAAAATAATGCATCCACAAAACATAGAAAGCTGTAGTGCCTATTGTAGCTTGCTGGTATTACTTGTGCGATTGAGGTAGAATAATGCGCATATGAACATAGACACATACACATACATGATTACAAGTATATTGACACATAAATATACATATATGCATTTCAAAAGACACTATTATCGATGCATACATACATATGTACATGAATTTCCATATACATGCATATGCCAATAAATATTCACTTACTCACCTGAATAAACATCCTCTCTGCATCTCCAACTTTACCATTTTCTTTCAAAATGATTCCCTGCAGAAGAATAATAGATAAAATTTATATGCAAGTTCAGTTCATCTCAAAATATTTAAACTAGAAGCATAACCATCAACCAGCAGGAAAGAGGGAATCAAAACCAATAAAGAACAATGACGCATTGTGAAGAACAGTGTCAGTAAACCATTTTGCATGCATTCTTTGGAGTGTGCACTCCATTCAATCAGTAACCAGTTCTTATTTTTCCATTGGCAATTTCCTCCATATTCTTGAAAGATTCTATTCTCTCATATCATGCATTATTCGAACAGTAGTCACACAACCCAGAAAGAAGCATGAACACATAATTATTCTTAGATATGGTATCCAGAAACAATTCCCATGATCCCAGGATTTATAAAAGAATACTTAACAATTAGAATAGAGCGGATAGTGGATGTGCGTGATTTAAATATGTATTTACCTGTATCTACATGCACTCAAAGTAATAATTTTGTTTTAATAAAATATAAATTAATAAAAAAATCACCATGAATGTTTTACCAGTTTGGAAAGACATACACACCATTTTAATTAAAAAGCTTCAAGATTAATTTTGCAGGAACCACCAGTAATGAAGATTCATAGAGAGAACTCCTATTAGTGAGATTCTTGTAATACTACTAATACCCCATTTTTACCATATGCTATATAGCATACATGCACAACACAGACACAAAATCTACACTAGGATCTAGGGTTTTTCCCCTCCAAAAAAAAAAAAAAAAAAAAAAAAAAAAATGAAACTAAAATTTCAAACAATCTTGATGAAATATTCCTTTCAGAAATGTTATTAGATAACATGGCGAAGTTGCAAAATGACTACTAATATATATGTTAAATTACCAATTGTCCCAAAAGTTTAAACTATTGGAATATGGTAAATTTAACCATATATTTCTAACACTCTCCTTCAAGTGTGGGCTCAAACTCTCTTTTAATAGATGAGGCGCAACATATGGGATTTCAAATGGGAGGTAGAGTAGAGAGGACATGAATCGAACTCAGGACCTCCTACACTGATATCATGTTAAATTACCGATTGTTCCAAAAGTTTAAGCTATTGGGATATTATAAATTTAATCATTTAACCACATACTACTAATTATATATATATATATATATATAATTTCTTCACTAAAGTGTCTAGCAATGCAAAGGTTTCATAAATTGAGATCTTTATAACTGAGTTCATTATCGTATACATTTCGTACCTGGTATTGGCATATTTTGATGAGATATGCTGGTGTATTGGTAAAAAATAATTTTCATCTTAGTTCTAAATTAACAAACATTCCAAGCTATCTGGCCAGAACATTCATTACATAAATGAGAGAGAGAGAGAGAGAGAGGAACCTTAGCTAAGTAACCACGGAAGTCATCTGGGTGACTAGAGATGAGGTGGTTGTAAACAGATACAGCATCACTAATATGGCCCCAATCTGAATATGCTTTACCAAGAAGTAATTCAACCTGAAATAAATCTCATTGCAAAGAAAAAAATGGCAAAAGACAACCAAGAAAAAAGCCACTGAAAATCAGATTTCATTTAAGAGAAAGCAATTAAAGGATGTCTGATGATGAAAAACATTAAAAAAAAATTGTTAAATTTTAAATAAAAAAAACATTTAAGGAACCTGAAAGATTCAGCCATCATCTTAATTTGGTGCATGTGTTCTTGAGATTTTTTTCACATGTACTCTTACATATCCACGGAAAAATGGATTTAAAAAAAAATTGAGGATACAACAAATATAAAAAAGGAAAGGCATGTTTGAACATCTCATATAAAGGAGCTCTAGATTTATTTTCTAGAATAGGTTAAAAAGAATTCCTTTTGCTTTTAGGCTCAAAATGAATCCAAAGGAACACCTTTTTCTCCCCTATTAAGGCTGTCTTTATAGAGAGAATAAGAGAGGAGGTGAAATGTCATCTTTCCCCATACTATTTTAAAATTTTAATACCATTAGTATTTCTTTTTTTGAGAATCAAATTTGAACACCATTATTATTATACATTTTCAATGATATCATTCCTGAGGCTGCTTATTTAGCTAAAATAAACAGAGGTTTTGAGCCCTTGTCACAGCCCCAAAGGACCTCACTTCTGATGAGGCACCCAATGGAAAAGAATTCGGATCTTACTATAGATGAGTTTTTGAAAATAAAAGAGTAATAATCAATTTTTTTGTTTTAATAATAGGGTTGATGACTTGGTCCTACTCCTTTGTTATTCAGTAGCCTTTTACTTGCTAATTAGTATGTATTATAAACTAAAAATATGATCACATAATAACATGATTCTTGGCTGCATTTAACAAAGAAAACTAATGTAAAAAATCGAATGCATAAATGCTGTTTCATATATATGACTTATTATTGTCATATATATGGTATCTTATTATTACTCCATAAGTATTAAAAGAGATGATGACAGCATTTTTGTGAAGGCATGCTTTCTAAAAACATTA
Organism: Quercus gilva; assembly: GCA_023621385.1. Lineage (NCBI taxonomy): Eukaryota > Viridiplantae > Streptophyta > Magnoliopsida > Fagales > Fagaceae > Quercus > Quercus gilva. Next base: position 98,721,414 of record CM042477.1, read on the forward strand.
TCCACATAAAACCAAAGTCGTTTTCATTGGTTGAACAAATGTAGTGCTTGAGTGAATCTAAAGGGCTAAAACCTTAGTATTGTAAGTTCTCTAGAACACTCCCTGAAAGGCAAATCAATTATGATGCAACATATTTTAAAAGGCTACACCCAAATCATAATCAAGTTTTCTTCAAGTTGCTGCTTTATGATGCTTAAAATCCTCCCTTTTCCTTTACTTTTGTAATTTTGGAATCTTAGAAGTGTAATCTGTCATTGAGAAACTACAACTCACTTGAACAGGGTCCACCTGTTGCAAATTTGTCTCTTCAACCTTACTATCAGAGTTATGAGAATTCAGTCGTTCACGAGAGCCCAGGAGAAATTGAACAGCCTGAATTAAAAAGAAAAGAAAAGAAAAATGAAATTGTAATTGCTTGCAGATATGCTTGTCTAACAGTCTCTTACATGTAAATGTTCATGAGATGACAATATAATATGCCTGGATTCTAAGTAATTGACTTAAGAATCTCTATAATGATGCTTTTGGGATCCATAAAGGATATAAGGAGCTCCACACCTGAGTTTAAGTAAAGCAAGCAAGTTTTAGCTCTCTTTTCTACATAAGAGAATATTATGTGGAAAATCGATACAAGCCAAATTCAAAGGACCCAGTCAGTTGACTGCAAGGCTGGGCAGTGATGATCACATGACAAAAATTACATAATATTTTTCAATTTTAAAATAGAATCTGCTCTCATATATGTACAAATTCCTATCAATTTAGGACATAACTAAGATAAAATGTTAAGTGAACCTAGATTGAAGATCTAATCTTACATATGGCATTAATTAATAACCAGAAAGTTTTAGAAATTATTATAGTTAATTTGGTGTGTGTGTGTGTGTGTATTTTGATTGGTATGTTACACACATAGTCAATGGGTCTTGAACCTACAACCTTACCCTCCACCTAAAACTTATGAGGGAAAAATGTGCCGATTATGCTAGAGCTCATTGGCATAAGAAATCAATATAAAAATTTCTATTAGAGAAAATAAACATCTGTACATTTATGCAAGTCCTGAACATGAATTGAAGTCAGAGTAGTAATATCATGAAATCAAGATCAACTCAGCTATCCAGTAGCTGGGCTATGCGTCCAGCAGTTTGGGTGAGTTCAAATAAGTGAATACAACATATTCCACCACTTGAGTAGTTGAAAGATGGCTGACATAGAACAAAGCTGTTGTCAGCCTTTTGTTTAGTTTCTTGACAGGTTTTGGTAACCAAAAGTTTGAAAAAAAAAAAAAAAAAAAGTACAAGAAATGATGATTCAGGTCTTAAGCCTTGAAATATTGATTTGGGTTAAAAAGATTTTGTCATTTAGGTTGTTGGAAACCAAAACAATTGTTGAAGGATTTTCTGGTTGGAAAAGGTTGGTAACAGTTAAGAATTTTAGGGTCTCTAACAGAATAGGAAAAGGGATCCGATTTGGATGTAAAAAGGGAAGAGAGCACAAGTTTTTGGGCTGTGAACAGTAACCCAAGAATAGTTTTGGTATTTTGGGGTTGCTCCATAGATAACCTAAACCTTATGGAACTTGGAATATATGGACTTTTACTAAGCACAAACTAAATTACCATTCCAAACTCAAATTAAAAACCCTATAACATAATTAATCAATAATATTATAACCCAATAAAGCAAATCTACAACCAATTCCATAAGTTTATGAATTAGAGAAATACCCCTAAAATAAAACAAAATCAGCTCCTATCTGTTTGCATTCAACCTAATAGCATGATGACAAACCTCATCTGGTTTCTTAGCAGCAAGTAATGAATTTGTAAGGCCACGCAGTACTTCAAAGTTGATCTCTTTAGACACCTGTTAGGTATATGAAGACTTCAAATATTTTTATTAAGTAATCATCAGCGCAAACATTTATCAACTAATAATAAAATAATAGCTCTTATTCTGCTTCCTGCAATTCCTATCAATTGTATATAATGTGATTATCAATTTCACATGCTTCCTCTTCATACAGTGCAAATCAAATTTAATATAAAATAAAAGGTTATCTGCGAAATATTTATAATGACATAAAAACAACATTAAATTTAGGGATCAGTGTCTGTCATTTAGGGCTTAGATTGGTCACCTGCATCCTCTTAGTTGGATTTTCGTATGAATTTTCAATTCCTAACCCTTCATAGTCCTTAGGCTATCCTTCTAAGTTCTAATCAACAAATCCCAAAATCTAGGAAACCGTAATCTATGATTGAAGAAAATACTTAATTATAGGCATCTTGACTAATTTGATTTGAGAATAATCCTCATAGGTGCATCCAACCAACAACCTGTAAATCGCATGCCCTGGTTGGTGAGAGGCTGAGAGCACACAGTCAAACACCAATGTTAAGTTACGAGCACCAATGCTAATAAAGGTGAGCTCATTATTTAGCATACCAAAGTCAAGCATGTTGAATTTTGTTAGTTGACAAGTTTTGCAAACTATCTTGTTAAGAAGCATCTCGAGTCTTAAAGCCTCGAGTTCAATAAAGGAACTCAAGTCTTTGAGACTCGAGTTCAAAGTGGAGGCAAAGCTGAGGTGGACTAAAAATCCACGTGGAACTCGAGTTCCTGCAAAGCAGCCCAAGAAATAATACAAGAAAAGATGATGTACGTGGTTGGGATGCTGTTTCAGATCTGACGGTTGGGATGGGGGACCAAGAAAGCTGAAGCAGGAAGCATGTGTTATCACTTGTTATCTAGAAAAAGATAAAAGTGAATCATTTCATTTGGCTGGGGACCAAGAAAGCTGAAGCATGAAGCAGAACAAACCTCTAGGCTCTAGCTATTGATTTGTTGTTGCTTTGGTGAATTTGTTTTGATGGGTCATCCCATTTAATGGTGGGACACGTGAATGGGAGGCATGAACTTTCCCAGCCTTTGAGAATTTTTTTCCTTTGTGGAACTCGAGTCTTGGAGACTCGAGTTCCACATGGATTTTTTATCCACATCAGTTTTGCCACCTCCTGGACCTCAAGTCTTAGAGTTCCTTCATTGAACTCGAGTTTTAGAGCCTCAAGATGCTAGTTTACAAAATAGTTTCAAAAACCTACCAACTAACAAAATTGTTAAGAAAATCATGTTAAATGGCAAAAAATCCCCATGTTCAGTGCACACGGCAGTCTAAACCAGCAACAAGCAGAACATTATGCTGCAAATCTGAGGAAGACTTACCATATCTGAAATCTTAAATGCAGCTACACTCCCGTCATAATCTTTGAGTTCATATTTGACTTCTCCAAGCAAACGGTAAACATCAGGGTCACTTGGTCTCACCTGTGGAGCACAAAAGTCAATAGATCAATTGAAAAACTATTATCTTGGAAGCATGGTTAAAGCACCATGTCCACTTTATTGTACATAAAATTTATAAAACTTCGAACATGTAGCATGAAAATACCTTAGTCATGTCCTGAAGCACAGAGACAGCTTGAGTATATTCTCCCAATTCTGTCAATGTCACTGCAGCTCCCTACCAATTCCATCAAATTGGGATAGGAAGTAAAACATTTATAAAAATAATGATGGAACCAGAAAAAAAATTAAATAATTACCTAGTAGATTAAGAATATATTTGTTCTAGGACTTTTTTTAGGGAAAAATTGCATATGAAACTTTTAAATGAGAGGTAAAGTGGAGATGGGTTTTAAACTTAGAATCATTTGCCATGATACATTGATAAACTATTACTTGTCCCAAAAGCTTACGTTGATAAGAAATGATGAATTTAATTAAATAAATATTATTTTAACAGGGTCAATGGAATTCACACTTGTTCATTGTGTCTTCTATATGTTGCATGTGCATGTCGATACCATAACATGATTAAGGTTAATCACACCTTTTCAATTGCCTTTTTTTTTTTTGAAAGCTCATGTCATAAAATTTCTGTGTCCCCTTCTAGTAATAAAAATGCAATCTACTAAATCAAGATCCCCAAGCTCCAATAATTCTTGTTATCCAACAGATAAATTTGGGTTGATTGGTTTTAGTTGGCTCCCAAATATGACCAACATGAAACCAAAAATGAGAATCTTATAATTTTTCAAGTAGATTGCTCTCTCTCCCCCTCTCTGCGTGTGTGTGTGTGAATGCGCACATGCCTGTGGGCGTAAATTTACTTTAAAAGCTGTTTAACATAATTGGGTTAGCGTTTTGGTCTAGATTGAAACCCACCAATCCATCAGATTAGGTTCATGCTCTTAACCTGACTATAGGTCAGGCGATTGGACTAAGACAATTTCTTCTATTTGCACGTTTCAACCAGCATTAACTAAAAGAATCAGCAGCATATATTCAATACAATCCCTTCTTTTTTCCTTCTTGAAAGATGAAATGACTCCTTTAAGTTTAGCTCCAAAGGTAATTACACATATGGATGACACTGAAATATGTTTCATATAACAATAAAATAAACATGTAGCAATAATTCAGTCAAACCAGCACAAGTTCATTCCTATTTTCATTGATATCAGCATACAGTAACAAAGAAACAGAACAGGTATTCTGCAGAACAATGAAAGACTCACTTCAAGAGCAATTGGATCTTTTGGGGAGTTAGTTAGCGTTGCCTCATAATCTTTCAGCCTAGTCTGCCACATATCAAGAATTAAATGTACATGATTAATCTTTCCTGATTTCATCAAAAGACATTGCAGAAAAACAAATACGATCAGCCAAAAGTAAATTAATAGATGAATAAATTGCTGCAAAATAAATGCACATGTAATACAAAACTACATAATAAACCAGCTCAGAATTGGAGGATCACCCTTGGTGACACTAAATAAGCCATAATTCTGTGTAGATTAACCACTATCATTATGAAACTTACTATGACATGAATGACATTATCTTTTAAAGTAGGAATTAAAATTATTGCCCCAAAAAACAAAGCAATTCAAAAAATAATTGTTCATTATGAAACTTCTGTGTACTCGGGTTGGCTGTTTTCTTTTGTTTAATAAAACTTTACGTTACCTATCAAAAAAATAATAATAATAATTGTTCATATGCATTCTGGTAACTATCTCCTAAACTAAAACTAAAAGCTATAACTTGCTTAGTACTTCTAAGTTCCTGTGAGCAATTTCCAAGAATACTACTCAAGAGTAAAATTTTCTTTTCTTGATAAGTTACTCAAGAGTAAAAATTATTAGAGATTTCCAAGAATATTACCTGAAGAGTAGCTTTCTCTTCTTCCGACAGTTTATTATTGACCACGGTGCCATCCTCAGTGGGACTAACACTGGAAAATTGAAGGTCATCTCAAAATCAAACCATGCCTCCAGAAATTGCAACCAATGAAATATTATTATGAGGGTTGAGGGGGAGGAGAAACAGTTAGGACAGAATAAATCAACAACAATAATAATATGGATAGATCAAATAGTAGTTTTGAGGAAATGAGATTAAAACATAAAATAAATAAATTTGAAATTTTCATATTTGAATGGTTCCAGTAGAGCTCCAGGGTCCCCTACGAAATGTTATGTTCCCAATTTTGGCTGGTGGTAGTCTTCAATGATATATGCCTTTGAAAACTACAAATACTATTATGAACCATAGTAATGATTTTTACGTTCAAGGTATGGAATGTTGTATCAATTGGCTTAAAATTAAGGTTTTAACACTTGGCCTTTTTATGCCCCAGCAAAGCCCAGACTAAACTGTTATTTTTTAAAAGAAAAAGATAAGTTTATCAGATGAGACAAAGTAGTAATAGCTAGACACAATGGAAACAACAACAGAGATGATTGATCGAAAATTGGTACAGGATAGAAGAACCTTTCACTTACTATGCCATACCTTCCTGAGGGAAGAAAGTCTCCAAGAGCAAAAACCAAACCGAAGACCAAGACAGCTACACCTACCCCAATCTTTTCATATCAAAATTGAATTAGTGATATATATACTGTTGAAGATGATGTCAATCATATCATTTTACAGGTGAGAAAAGCACAAACAGCTGAAAATTTTACCTGTGTACCAAGCCCAATCGTTTTCTTCTCTGCCTCAACTGGTGCATCATAGTCAATTGCTCCAAAGTCTTTTTCGTTGTCATCTTTTTTCTTCTCGAGCGCTGACCTGAGAAGCATACAGAATGCCATAGTCATGAATAATTAATCCAAAAATGATGCACAGAGAAAAAATCATACAACTAGCTGTAATGGCCACTCTCTTGCAAGGGTTGCAAAAATGCTTTTAAGAAAGGAAAACTTAATAAGATGAATTGGCCACTCTCCCCTAAAATCAGGGGCAATTCACCCCTGCCAACAGCTCCAAATCAAGCGCAGAGGAGTACCCAGTTGATTTAAGAAGCAATAAAGAGTAAAGACCATGATTTCCTCATGACTAAGCAGTGTACTTAAGAGATAATCACCTCATTTTCTGTCTCATTTTCAATAACTTAGAGGCTTCAATTCAGTGTATGGTTAATATAAGGAGACCTGGTTGATAGGTGCTATTCTGATTTATGACCATCATAGTCAGTTTTCCAGATAGCAGGTTCTTGCAACACTGCAGCCATTCCATATGACTTACCAAGCTACAATATAACAGAAAAATACAATCACTTGTGTTTATGACTTATTATTAATATTTACAAAAGTCTATGACTCTATGTGATGTAGATCAGACAGCATAGGCTTTCCTAGAGCAGTAAGGGCGCCTGAAATCACGACACAAGACCAAGATGCACAAGTAGAAATCATCGGGGCAAAGGTGTCAGAATTGCATGAAATTTGACTAGCTGAAGGGAAATGGTCTTTTGATCAAAAGTCGTCACCTTGCCACAAGGTGCACCTTAACTTTGGTGAATTCCTCCGTTAAGGCCCCCAAAACAATGATTTTTCCATTTTTAGTAATTTTTGTTTTCTTAATAACTTTTTGCTCAAAATTCAGAATAAGGTCTTGCTTGTTTTGGGATAACCTTTAAGGTTCATAGTTTATGATTTTGCATTTAACTCAATTTTAGTAAAAATCGATACTTTGCCACCTAATCTCGTGATTAGTGCGAATTAGGGTTTTGAATGTTTTCCTAGTCATCCTAGAGTTTTGTCTTTTTAGTATTTATATGCTATGTAGCCTCCAGAGGCAAAACATACTATTATTAATAAAATTCAAAGTTTTCTCTGGTAGATTCCAAACCTATCACCTTGTGAATTCAAGGGACCCCTTGTGGATTCGATGCTTATGACCAAAAGCTAACATTTTAGTTTTTGTTCCATCTAAGAAAGTATTGTGTATGCTTTCTTCAGGCTTCCGCAACATCACTATGTATATTCATATGTTTTAAATTGTTACTAAGCTTATTAATTTTCAATACTTCAAGAAAAGCTAAAGTAATCTTTTAGTGAAAAAGCATGCAATATCACGAGAAAGTAACATACTCTAACCTAACCTTCCATTATCTTAAATACAATTTAATCAAACTGACATGTAAGTATGAAACTTGAAATGGGGCAAATTGTTTTATTTCCTTTCTTCAATTGAATGAGGAAAAAGATTTCTCTTCATGGATAGAGTGTCACATTGATGTTGGTAGACAAAATCATTAATTCAAGCCTGATATTTCCTAAACCTAATGAATGATTTTCTATTTTGACCCGATCTCACTTCATTATTTTCAAGTAAGGACATATGAGAAGCTCATGGGAAAGAAACATAACACAATATACCTTCTAACTGCTTCCAACCGTTCCTCAAACTGAAGGTCCAAAGAATTATTCCTCGATTTCCCATCAAATCGAGAGCTTAAACCAGGTGCCTCTACAATGAAAACTTGTGGTAAGGTTAATGCAGCAAAGACCAGTAGAATATAAACAGAACAAATCTAGGAAAGTTACATGAGGGTCCAAATTCATTAAATAATTTGATTAAAAGGATTTATATAACTTAAGAGGATGATGCTGTCTAATCTTACAAACCACAAGCATGTCCAAAACTACAAGTGGCCATGCAATATCACGGTGAACATGCAAAGAAAATTGTGAGAAGACCAGCATAATGGGAAACAAGAAGCAATATCAAGAAAAGTATCAGGTTTTGGAAGCCCATGTGTGCTATACAGGCCAATTGCCCCAAAGTTAACAAAAGATTAAAAAAAAAAAGTTTCAGAGCCCACCACAAGTTTTTCAAAGCAGAAGTATCAGTTGAGAGATCTTTATAAATGCTTTAAGAAGCCTCAAGACTATGCGTATGATCACATAACTGTAATAAAAATTAAAAAAAAAAAAAAAAGGTTGAAATGATTATTTTAATTTTTATTTAAAACATGTTGAAGACAAAAAAAAATTGACACCTTGAACATTTACTAGAGCAAAATACAAACCAAAATCCAAGTTTCTAGAAGACTAATGGATTAAAATGTCCTATCCCCCAAACCCTTTTTCCCTCCTTTTTTACACATACAGAGATACACAAAGAATCAAGGGCAACATTCACGACTCAAAGATTTTTGTGCAAAATGTTCTGAACAATAAAAGATTAAATTTGGACAATTGTAGTGTACAAAGTTCAAATAAAAAAATATATGAATAATTTTCCTAAATTGAGGGGAAAACTTTCCACACTTACGAGTAGGTACAGGACCAGATTGCTTAGTTGTAATTTTCCTGCACCAGGCAAAAACAGTGATTACGACACTATGAAAGCATTGCTATCATACAGGTGCAACTGACTATTTACAATTCACATGTCAGAATATAAGGTCTCCATTATGACCATTTCATTGATGAGAAAACCAATCAACAAATTAACCATAAAGACATATTAGAAAGCATTCAAATATATAGCTTTAGAATAATATTAGGAATATTTTTAATTTCTCTCCTTCGTTCAGAATTTCCCTAAGTTAGTAAGTATTTACTTTCTCTATGGCTATGAAATAACAATTAAAGGAAAGACTCTATACTTTTTCCTACATTTTCTCAGTAATCAAACAAGTAATGCAAGAAAACTCTCAAATAAGGATTGAACAAGTCAATACATTGTGTTACTATTATGCACACTTCACTGCTGAGAGAGCCCAATTAAAAAAAAAAAAAAAAATTACAACAGAAAGCACAAATCTTTTGGTAAAAAAACTTTGTTCTCTTTCCTTGACTTTTTCCTGGCAACCAAATAGAAAGATCAAAGAAAACAGTGGGTCCTTAATTTCCTATTATTCCCAAGTCATTGCTGAGAAAACCCATTACAAAAATAACCTTAAAAAGAAAGTATCAATCTTTTCTTTACTTTTCCAACATTTTATTAGCAACCAAACAGAGAACCAAAGAAAATTGTAGCTCAGACACATCTACACATATAGATAGATGAAAACACATGGGTATGTGTATAGATATAATACATACGTGGGTACCTTGTTGGTGTTGTTTTTGGTTCCAAAACCGCGTCTCGTTGGGTTTGAATCAGAGCATCGTATTGGAGGCATCAGCAAATGACTTGCTGTGGTTGTGGCCATTGCACACACACTCTCTCTCTCTCTTAACTGAAGAAGATAAGGTTTGTGCACTTTTCTCTGTGTCTAAAGTAACACTTTATAGTTACCGCCAGTTGCTAAATTTTTGCCACGTCAGCATTATGAATTTAAAAAAAAAATTTAATTTAATAATTAGAATAGATGAGAATTATTTAAACTATGGATATATCGGTTTGAGTTGCAATGAAATGGATTGAACTTGGTCAAACTTGTTTGATTGGATTGCCTATTAGTGGGTATCATCATCCTTATTTAATCAAGCTAATCAACTTATTTAATGGGTTTAATTTCCGCCTAACATACATCCATGTTACGTGGGGCGGGTTTAAAAAATGTGTATCCTCATTTCTTTTCAACAATAGTTTTTCATGATTTATGAAATCTTACGGATAAAATTCGTTTACTAACAAATAAATATGGTTGATTCTAAAAATATTTACATGCTTTTCATAATTCAAAATTGAGTTAAGAATAAGGAACTTTACTATATCTATATCTAATCAAAGCAACTATACATTTATAATTTTTTTTTTAATAAAAAAATAAGTTAAACAAACCCAACAATGTTTATCCAATAACAAAACTAAATATCAAAAAATAAAAAAACTAAATAGGAGCAAAACTTGGTAAAAATGCTTCTTTAACTCCCATTTAAAACACTATCTATAAAATAAAACTACATTCTTAGTACACTCACATTGGTTTTCAAACTCAAATTGCTTTTTCTTCAATTCTCCAATTCTCTCAATTCTGTGCTCTTTCCTCCAACTCTAATGGATAGTTTGACCTTTAGACTTGAAGTGTAGTCAATGGCAAAAATGTAAGTATCTGTTTTCCTGTATTTGTTTTATATTTGGTTTCCTTACTTTGTTATCATTATCCTTTTCATATCATTATCTTTTCTTTCTTTTCTTTCTTACTCTTTTCTTTTCTTTTATTTGGTCAGTTTGATGAGTTGTTTAATATTTTCTCTAATTGATGAGTCCTTTTTAAAGGGTGGGAATGATAATATTATCTTCATTCTATACTAATAAGAAATGGTGGGGTAGAGTCGATAAGCAAGAAAATTTCTAAATTAAATTCATTAAGAAATAGAAATAGATAAAAAAAAATCCGAAACAATCTCAAAAAATTTCAAATCCCACGTACAATTACAAACCCACTAGCCCCTATGACACTACCACACTCTCTAACAGAGAATTGTGGAAATCATGGGCATGGTCTTTCAAATACATTCAAATAGTTTTTGGATAAACATAACTGTTAATAGTTTTTTTTTTTTTTTAAATATCTATTAGTTTTTCAAAGTCTAAAAATATTCTGTAAAAGAAAATACTATAAAAGTTGCTTCCCACGTTTCCTTCAAAAACAAAAAAATAAAATTTCAAACTTCCTTACCAATTGCTTTTGTTAAAACTACCCTCATCTGTTTATTAAAAAAAATTTGTTATCTATTTTTCTTTTAAATATTAATTTTAGTTTAATACATGGTTTTTTTTTTTTTTTTTTTCTACTATGTTCTTTTGAGTTATAAAAAGTGAACAAATCCATTAGATTATTTGGAGCTTTAATTTTAGATTCAATTTGTTCATGATGAATCTTTTTATATTTCGGCCAAAACATCAATTTTTTTTTTCATCACACCCTTAAGTTTTTTTGTAATTAGAAAATGTAATAATCTCAAATTATAATTGATGCAAATCATGAAATTTTATCCAAAAAATAGAATAGTCTCTGAGCACGCGCGTGAGTGCATGCTCAAAGGCTAGTATTCACTAATTGATATTTAAATTCTTGTAATTGAGAATTTATTGTATTTAGTTTAAAAAATATATAATCAATAATGATTCTCAATTGTAAGTTATCTTATTGATGGCAATATAAAAAAAAAAAAAAAAAAAAAAAATTCTAAAACAATCCTTTAGGTGGAGTTAAATAGTATAACACTCAAATCTCCCCAAAATCTTTGTAGCTTAACATACACTTTCTGGTATTTTTAATTAAAACATTCAGGATTTGAATCACTTCTCCTTCAACTATTAATAAATTATCACAAAAAAAAAACTTTTAATTATAGTTCCCATGTGCCAACTTCCGGTGTGATATAAAACATAGTTTAATGCATATGTCATTTGCATTTTTTGGAATGGAGATTTTCATTTATTTGTATAAGATATTTGTTTTAGTTTTTTTAGTAAAAATAAAATTTGTTTTTGTTTTGGAATGGGCCATATGGCATCGAATTTTTTTTTTTTTTTTTTAACAATTGGCATCAATTTCGAAATTGAAAATGAGCCTTCGAAAACCCAAATCATAAATGTGGCATAGAAGGCCCTACCAAAACAAATATAAAAATATTTTTTCAACTAACTAAAAAAAATCCAATGAAATAAATTCTCTGCTAAGAAAAAGTGCAAATGATGCATGCATTATAACCCGATATTAATTTTGATAAGGATGTGATATAAAACTTAAGTTTTACCTCTCTAATTTCAACATGTTACATTATCATATTACATATTAATTAAAGAATAGACACAACCATACTCGATCAATTCTAATTTCCATTTAAAAATCTAACTTAATTATGAGTTTATTGAAATGTTATTATGTGTTGTAGAATGTATTGAGTTTTAAGTAAAAAGCTAATGTGACAATCTCTTATTAGATGGTGTAAATTAAAACATAAGTTTTACACCACATCCTTACCAAATTCGAACTATTATAATTATATGTTTCGTATGAATTTTACATAATTGACTTACATGGGGCCCAAAATTAAAAGTTTGAGTGTTTGAAATTTTGGTGCTATCATGTTGCCTAACGCCACTCAAACAATTACTTCAAATTTTTTTAGGTGACTTTACAATTGAACATCACTATTAATTATATGTTTTTATACTACAATTAATTCTCAACTACAATGATCAAATAATCTGTTTAGTGAACATATAATTATGTTTTTTATTTAGTTTTGAGAATATAGTAGCTTATTTTTAATTCAGTTCTAGATCTGTGAGAGGCGCATCATTTTTTTTTTTTTAGAAGTGATGATATATTTTTTTTTTTTTTATAGTAAACAAGTTTTATCCACAAGAATTGCAAATCATGGAAATTAAATATACTGTTTAAAATGAAACTTCACCATTATTAACATAATATAGTTTGATATCTAGACTTCAAAAGATAGTTATATATATTTTTTCATTGTTTCAATGGCTACTAAATACTAGATGATTAAAAAAAAAGAGAGAGCCAATTTGTTTATAGAGTTATTGTAGGTAGTTTGTACTTATTATTCTAATTCTTATTGTTGTGACTATGAATGATCAAAGAATTTTTGTTCAAGTTTTGGTCGCCCCCAACAAATTCTTGGTTTCGTCATTGGTTGGCATCTTCGCAAAGGATTGTTATTGTTTGGTGGTGTTAGGTGTTATCTTGTTATCCTTCATCTTAATAATTAAGGCTACTAAGCACAGGATAGGTTAGCTCTTCTAGGTTGTTAGGATGATATTAATCTTCTTAAATGCGGTTTGGTGTTTATTTTTTAATGCTACGTATAATAGGTGAGTAACTCCCATATGCTGTGAGAGTGAGACACTAATTTCATGCAATAAATTGACAAAATTTTTTCTAATCTTTCACGATTAAATCACTTTTTGAGACATTTTGAGCTAGGTGACAGATCATTGGGTTAATCTTTTGCCATCTTTAAATTCAGAAGAGGCACATGTTATAGCTAGTACAACCATTTTTAGGCAATGCAAGTGACAGGAGTCATGTGCCTATTATTGCAAATGAAATGATATCTGATCTAATTAGTTTGAGTGAAGGTGTGAAACTTTCTAATGACCCTATCCTTTGAAATGCCAAACTTGAAAAGCAAATGATGAACTCTACTTGCTTTTTATTGCAATGGCTTTCTTCCCCATTCAGGTTTACATTTTCAATATATACCTAGCTAGTTCTGCTTTCTACCAATTGACTCCTCTTCTCTTTCAAAATGAACTTTGGTTCAAAAAGAAACGAGAAGGAAGAGTGTAAGTCTGATCCAAAAATCCATAACAAATACAAAGAGATCATTTCTACCATCCCAAGAAGAAACGGTGGTTGGGTTGTGGATCTCTACCAATATGAAGGTTTTTGGTGCGGTGCACACGACTTAAGAGGGATCTTGTCAGTTCAAGACCAGTTCACACCTCAACCTAATGATGTTATTTTGAGTAGTGCTCCGAAATCTGGCACAACATGGCTTAAGGCACTGGGTTTTGCCATTATGACACGATTCCATTTCAACGAGTCTACAAGCCCCTTACTCACCAGACCGGCTCATGATTGTGTACCTTATTTGGAGTTCAAACTTAGCTCAAATTCACAAAATTGGATCTAGATGTTCCACTTGTGGCTACACACATTCCTTACACTTCCTTACCAAAATCCATTATAAATTCTAGTTGTAAAATTGTTTACATATGTAGGGATCGAAAGGATGTATTTGTGTCTCTATGGCACTTTTCTAACAAGTTAAGTCCTAAGGGCACGGAAGCCTCACCCATGAAAGAAATTCATTTGCAAGATGCGTTTGAGTTCTTTTGTGAAGGATTATCTATTTTTGGACCATATTGGGATCATGTGTTAGGATATTGGAGAGCAAGTTTGGAATCACCAGAGAGAATATTGTTTCTAAAGTATGACGATCTAAAAAATGAGACCATATATTGGGTAAAAGAAATTGCTCAGTTCATAGGTTACCCTTTCTCATTGAAGGAAGAAGAGAAAGGTGTGGTGCAAAAGATTATAAACCTATGTAGTTTCGAGAAGTTGTCTAGTTTGGAGGTGAATACAAGTGGAATCATACAATTTGGAGCCATAGTGTCAAAAGCCAAAAACAATGCCTTTTTTAGGAGTGGCAACGATGAAGATTGGAAGAATCATCTTACACCTACAATGGCAATGCGACTCGATCAAATAATTGAGCAAAAGCTAAGTGGTTCTGGCTTGACATTGCATGCCTCATCTAAAGGATGAATCTACAGTACTCCTTTCTTGGCTGGCATCAAAATAGTTAGAGTATGGAAACTAAATAAAAAATGGCATCAAGGCTTGATTTAGCATGTCAAATTAACACTATGACGAATGGTTTCATAAAAGTTGAAATAATTGCAAGGTCATGTGTAATCTGAAGCCTCAACGTCATTATTGTTCCCTTTACTTTCTCTTTTTCTTTTTTCTTTTTCTTTTTTCTTTCCCTTTTGTTGTATGGCTTAATTTTGAAGATTGATATGATCTAGACTACATCAAGATTATTGACCTCTGCAATTAATAATTCTTTACAAACAATAAAATGAAAGAATGGAGAGTGGTGATTACCAACTTGTAATTTTACTCTTATCCATATTGTATTGTGAGGTCGCTTGAATTAATTGGTTAGGTGCATGAAAGATATCATGCAAAAGCACAACAATTATCTGCATGTGTCGCGGAGGGTATTCAAAATGATTGAATTATGAGACCTAAATTTGATTCTAATGGGTTAGCACTATAGTGTGGCAGGTTGGCCTTCAAGGTGAATAATAATATATGTGCCCATTACTAGACGACACATGACCTTATCCAAAAACTTTTATGTTTGGGGACGGGAAACTCAGAACTTGTTTTGGAATTCTGCTGACAGACTTTGATTGATTCAAGAGAAAACGTAACTCTCACTCATTCTTATAGCTTGTACGTTTTTGGGTATTGCTAATGGCAGGACATGCATGAGCCTACATCCTATTATTATTGCAATGAAATTATATCTATTCTATAAAATTACTTTTGAAAAGCAAAATGATAACTAACTTACCATTTATAGTAGTAATGGCCTTGCTTCCTATTTAGGTACGTATACATTTCCATTATATTCCGAGCTAGTTTTGCTTCCTAGTTTTTACCATTAGAATTCTCGTCACAATGTCAACTGTACACCCAGTTGACACTGTGATGAGATAGGTTGATACCCATTTTTTTGTTTAAGCTATCTACATTGCCTAACATCCTAAATAGGTTTGGGAAGCACTAGATGGGGCATAGTCTATGGAGGATTAGGAAATTCCTTGCCACCCTACCCATGAGAAGTTCCATTCCGCCTTCTATAAAGGCAATCATGAGGATGACTATGGTCCCAGTTGGTTTCTTGGTGTACCACTCCCCTAAACAATAATGTTCTAACTCGACTCTAGTAGGAATATTGTATCTAGCCTTGAAGGTTTCCCTATTCTCAGGAGTATTCACTAAGCTAGCAAACCTACCCATCCTAAAAAGTGAAAGAACAAAAAAACTATAATAATAGAAAAAGGGGAATTATATCCTAAGTATAAACTTGCAGTAACTTCCGAGAGTAGAAAGCTAGGCTCCTCAAGCAAACTCTTTGAGGGATAGGTGATTTTCTCTAAAAGTAAAGGGAGCTATCTTCACACCCCTTTATATAAGGGTAAAAAGCGAGTGGTAATTTTCCTGCCCATTAATTCGGTAAAATCCCAACCGTTGGATCTCCATCACACCGTAGAACATGGGGGACATGTAGCTGCTTGTTGCATTAACTGCCGCATTAAGGATACCAAAGCGTCAGGAACATATATGGGACGGGTGAAAAGACACTTCTACGTGGAAACACATCCAAAACGTGCCAACCCTCCTACCTCTTACCAAAACCCCATTCCCTCAAATGGCAAAGAGAGTGGAGTTTTGGGGGGTTAATGTGGGAGGGAGAGGCTCAAAGGAGGAATATTACCAGGCAGGTCCAACCCGAGGAGAAAGTGGGCCCTGCTTTTCACTAGCCCCAACTCAGCACATTGATAAGAGCCCTGCTATTGAAACCGAGGAAACAGATCGCCCGAGGAGCCCAAGGAGCGAACACTCCTCAAAGGACAGTAGATAAGCTACTTAGGCCAAAAGATTGGAGACTGGGGAAAGAATTTAAGACGTGTAAGTAAAGAAGAGGAGAAGTTTCCAGGTAAAGTACCCATCACCTCCACATTCAATCACTGTTTTAAAAATCGGACCGGACCGGCCGGTCCGACTAGTTCAACCGGGAATCGGTAGCAATCCGATCCGGTTAAAAGCCTAAAAACCGGTCAATAATCGGTCAACAACCGGAAAACCGGCCAAAAATCGGTCAAAAACCAGGGTTGAACCGAAAATTGGGAAAAAAAACGGTTTGATGCCCGGTTCGGTTTTTAAAACCATGCATTCAATACATTGCACCAATCCAGCTGGTTGCATTAATGACAAAATAACTCCTCAAACAGTATCTTTACAGTTTGCAGCGCATTCTACCACCTCCAACAAAACCCTAATGGGACAGACACCCAAATAAAAACTAATAATCATGTAAGTAGAGAGCTGAAATGCACTTCAAGTAGCTAGATAAAATTGATTAACAAATAATTGATTAACAAAGACCATATATAATACATGGGCCTCCAAGGCTACGAATCATGCGAGGTGGTAGTGCCAAGGCTGGTAATAGGAAAAGTTTTAAGAAATGATTGATGTGACACTCATGCAACATTGCATTGTTATCAATTTAATAAATAAATAAATAATTAGTTAGGTGCAATTTTTATTTTTTTTATGAACAGAAAATTTTTATTAGGTAGAAAAAAAAACTCCTAAAGTAGAAAACACAACAAAAAGAAAGGAGATTATACAGCATGAAACACATGCCGTATAATCTAAATAATTGGTTAGGTTCATGAAACACATGCACGACAATTATTTATTTGTGTAGAGCAGGGTAGTTCAAAATGATTGAAATGAGATCTAAATTTGATTCTAATGGGGTCTATCTGCCCATTACTTGATTAAAAAACGAGGACACATGACCATTACTTGATTAAATTTGATTCAAAAGCCTTTATATTGTGCGATTGATTCTGCCGACAAACGGTAAACTCAATACTTGTTTTGGAATTCTGCCGACTGTTAGAGATATATATTAGTCATATTAGCCCAATGTAATAGGCCCAAGCCCATTCCTGCTTGTACTAGTAGTCTAGGGTTTAGTCGCCTATATATACTCATGTTAGGGTTCATTGTAACACAGGTTATTGTACTACACTCTTATACATAATAAAGATGTAGCCCTTAAGGGATTCCTCCGTGGATGTAGGCCGACAAGGCTGAACCACGTAACCCTTGTGTTCTTGATATTCCTATTCTATGCTTCACCTTCCGCATCCACTCTAGCATACACAACATGGTATACACATCTCATTGCTAATAATATATTTTAACACCGACAAACTTTGATTGATTCTAGAGAAAATGTAGACTCTGACCCATTCTTATAGGACATGCAAGCGCATGTGCTTGTTACTATTGCAATGATATTATATGTGATCTACAAAGTAACTTTTGAATTGCAAGATGATGTACCTAACTTACTATTTATACTAATGCCCTTGCTTCCCATTTAGGTATACATTTCCAATATATTCCGAGCTTGTTTTGCTTTCTAGTTTCTACCAATAGAATTCTCTTCTTCCAAAATGAACCAGAACCATGGTCCAACATGTAACGGGCAAGAAGAGTATTGGTCTGATCCAAAAACCCATGAAAAATACAAAGAGATCATCTCAACCACGCCACAAAGAAAGGGTATTTGGGTAGCCGATCTCCACCAGCATGAAGGTTTTTGGTGGAGTGCATACAGTTTAAAAGGAGTCTTGCGGGCTCAAGACCACTTCATGCCGCAACCCAACAATGTGATCATGAGTAGTGCTCCAAAATCTGGCACAACTTGGCTTAAGGCTTTGAGTTTTGCAGTTATGACGCGATCTCATTTTGATGAGCCTGCAAGCCCTTTACTCACCAGACTAGCTCATGATTGTGTACCCTTCTTGGAGTCTGAAGTTCGCTCAAACCCACAAAATTTAGATCTAGATGTTCCACTTTTGGCTACACACATTCCCTACACTTCCTTGCCAAAATCTATCATAGATTCTGGTTGCAAAATTGTCTACATATGCACGGATCCAAAAGATGTATTTGTGTCTCTTTGGCACTTTGTTCGCAAGATGAATCCCAAGGCCATGGATGCCTCAGCCTTGGAAGATCTTCATTTGGAGGACGCATTTGAGTTTTTTTGTGAAGGATATTCTTCATTTGGACCATATTGGGATCATGTATTAGGGTATTGGAGAGCAAGTTTGGAATCACCAGAGAAGGTACTATTTCTGAAGTATGAAGATTTGAAAAATGACACGAAATCTTGGGTAAAGAAACTAGCTCAATTCATGGGTTACCCTTTTTCCTCGGATGAAGAACAAAAAGGTATGGTGCAAAAGATTGTAAATCTATGTAGTTTTGAGAACTTGTCTAGTTTAGAGGTGAATAAAAGTGGAATCACGCAAGTTGGAACCAACTTCTTGTCGTTAAAAAATAGCTCATTTTTTAGGAAAGGTGAAGTTGGAGATTGGAAGAATCATCTTAAACTTGAAATGGCAATGCGTCTCGATCAAATAACTGAGCAAAAGCTTAAACGTTCAGGCTTGACATTTCACTTCTCATCTAATGCGTGAACTGGGGGTCTACACTCTTTCATGGCTTCCATCAAATTAGTTGAGTATGGCGACTTAATAAAATGTGGCACAACGGCTTGTTTTAGCATGTCAAACACAATGAAGTATTATCATTTTGGTGTAAGGACGCATTCGTAGGTTAATAAAGTGAGGCTAGCTGATTCCAGTGAGTGTTACATGATGTATTAATGTATTTTTTTAGTGTCTTTTAATTGTTGTAACTTAATATTGCAAGGTCATGTATAATCTTGACCCTCAATATCATTATTATTTTTTTTTTCTTTTGTTCTTTGGCTTAATTTTGAAGATTAATATGATTTGATTAACATCGGGACTAATGACTTCTGCAATAGGGAACAAAATACCCTACAAACGAAATAAAGGAAGAAAGCAGAGCACCTACTTGTATGTCGATAAGCATTAAGCAAGACCTTTCAGGTACCTACAAAATTGTTGAAGATCCAACCTTAAGATTGAGGGATCCATCTGACTTTTAGAGCATACGCTGTGTTGACAGCATATTTGACCATGCAATGCAATAGCAAATGTTGTCTGTAAACGCAAGGCTCCTGTGTTCTTTGCAATACTCATGTGATAGCTATGTAACAAGTAATTGATTGCACCCAAGAGCCAAGTGTAGAAGATTATTGGGGCATCAGTGCATCATGGATTCCTATCATAAGCACTAGTTCAAAGCTCTAGTGCCGCATGCTGAACAGATCTGGGAACAGGGTGTAGTGATTTTTATTTATTTAATTTTTTTTCTTCTTTTGGGAACAGATTTGGTAGAATGACAGAAATGAGTTTGGTCGAATAAAACAACAATAAATGTGAAAGAACGGAAGCAAATGACCACAAGAAGGTGGCTCTGGAACCATGTTCTAATTTGAAATAGTATGGAATGTCAAGAAATTATAAGAAAGAAACAATAGAATAGATTAAAGAGCTTCAGTCACTAAGACCTACATCCACACCACCAAAGGCTAAAAAACTATATTTTAAGGGCATGTTTAGTAAACTGTAATAGGCGTTATAATGTAATAGTTATTCTTATGGTTTAGTTATTCTTTAGTTTGATTATATTTTTATTACAAAGAACAGTCATTCTTTATGAATAGTTATTCTTCAAAATGAAGAATAATTATTTTTCTTTAAAATGTGGTATTAGTTATTCCTTAGTAAGTGCAATAATTTCAAAACTTAATATATTTCCAAATAAATAAACTTTCCATATATATATAACAATTATAAAAATAAAAAATCATAAAAAATAACTCATATATCTCTTTTATATTTAAAAATTACAATTTTTAAGGAGATATAATTGTATGAGTAAAATATTTCCTAAAATAAATGTTAAGTTTCATTCTAATGTTATAACTCACAACCAAACTAATGAATATGTTTAGTTATTACATTACAACACACTTTATTACTAGTAATAAAGATTACAATTCCTGTCGTAATCCTTATTCAAAGTACCAAACGTACCCTAAATTCACTAGATTTGATAACACATTACAAGGGCATATTTATAATGGGATTTCATATAAAAGTTAAAAATAATTTGAATTTGAATTGCATATTAATTTTCTAAATCCCATGATTTCTCTAGCAATTAATCTCAAAATTTTATCTTCAAATCAATGTCTTGATTTTGTCTTCTTTGACATGGAAGGTTTTTATTTTTTTATTTTTTATTTATTTTTTTTTAATTTTTTAAGAAGGATTGATATGGAAGGTGAAATATACTTTCCAACATATATATATATATATATATATAAAGATAAAAAATAAAATAAAAAAAGTTGTTAAAATTGCGATCTAGATTGTAGATTGTAGGGTCCAATTTTGTAGCCCAAGCCCAAAAGGTTTGGATTATGAGCCCAATGAACCCTAAAACAATGAATTTGTAGAGAGTGGGTGAAAGAGCTGGATCAGTGATGAATTTAGCAACAGTTAACTATGGTCTACAGGGATGAATCAACGTAAAAGCATATTAAGGAGAACAGACAGAAATCCGAAGAGGTCTTTTCTTAACTAAAAGGTTCATATAATTAATATAGTTCTTCCTCTTTTTCTCCAAAAAACTCTCTCTTCTTTAGAGGCACATTCCATTTATATATCCTCTTCCTTTCTCATCTTCATTGTCCACTTGTTCTTCATCTAAGCATTCACTTGAGTATATGTCACATCAAATATCTTTTATAGCTTACTAGGAGTGGTGGTAGCTGAGTTTGCACTGTTCAGAGGTCTTTTCCTTATAAATGCGGCCAAGAAAGTTGCTGCAGTGCATTAAACACGATGGTGGCAGCTTTTCCTTTTAGATATTTTTCCGTTCTTATCACCTCCAGACATGACCAAAGCTTATCCTTACTATTGAAGTTGCTAGGAAGATCACTTGAACCTCCATATATTTGCTTGATCCAGACTTTTGGTATCCAAGGAGAATAACCTCTTCAGACCATTGGTGCTCTCTTCGGATTGTACTCTTCGCCAATTTTCAGGTATATCTCTTCCGCACGGACTCCTTCTTAATCATTTTCTTCTCTTCGGACACACAATAATATTCGGATAAGGCCCTAGACCCAACATGTGATATAGAGATGCACAATAATGTTCGAATAGGGCCCCAGGCCCAACACGTGACGTTGGGCTTTTACCCCCGCATAGATCAATCCCACAATAGGTATTGGGTTGAAAATTATTTTATTCTGTTTTAGCTTAGGCTTTTTGTTTGGTTCATTTATGATTGCATATCTTGCTTCTTTTGAGCATGCCTTTGGTTCTTTGTAATTCTAGTCTTGTATCAGTAATTCTGATTGGTATAACTTGAGTGCAAAGTTGTATCTTGGTTAATAGTTGGTCCTGTTGTAGTTTTGGTATGTAAACATGTATTTAACCTCTTGGATAAATCTATATATATTTAAAAGTTTAAGCGTAGTATTTATTATTGCTATGCTCATATTGCGTCACCTCACCCGCCACGTCATTCACTGCATTATCATTCTTTTTTTTATTTAATTTTTATTCTTAAATTTTGTTGACAATATTAAAATATATAAATCTTTTTTTGAGAATATATTAAATATATAAATAGATTGACTTTAGATATTCATCTTGGGTGGTTTTAACTTTATATATAAATTTGCATTTACACATTCATCTATTTTAATTTAGATGTTTATAACTAAGTGATAAAATCAATGAAGAATCTAAAACAAAAAAGAACGTCTATACATATCTATCTATACTATTATATAATAATGGAAGTTTTAAAATAAATTTTACAAAACTCATTTTGTGTCATGTCATTAGCAGCCTTTTTTTATTTTTTATTTTTTGCAATTTTTACTTTGTTTAACTTTTCATCTTCTTCAACGATTGTTTTCTTAGTTCAATTTTTCATCTTCTCCAATCATGGCTTCTTAAATTTTACATTTGATTTCCTTTATAAATTTATAAATTTTTATCCTTTATATATTCATAAATTCTACGATTTCACTTTTTTAAACCTTTCATCTACATCCACCCTTCCAACCTTTCATCTTCATAAATTCTATGATTTCACTTTTTTAAACCTTTCATCTGCTTCCATCCTTACTCTTCAAACTTGATTTTATTAAAAAATTCTTTTACTTCATTTCCACTTCCCTCTCTCCTATTCCTTCCAAGTTGTTCATTGCAAAAAGGTCAATACTCTCTTTCTCTCTCTCTCCAAATTTGTCTCTTTTGATGCATTTTTTTTTATTGTTTCAACCACTTTTTTTTCCCCACTAATAGTTCTTGTTGATTTAATTGTCACTTCAAATTTGTTTCTCTTTTTGGAAAATTTGTATCGACTTTAATGCATATCTAGGTATTTTGGTATTCCAATTCTTGATTAATTTTTTTTTCCTTTTTGTTTTTTAGTGATCCATTTAGATGTTAAACTATGAGAATTTACTAAGTTTTGTTTATTTTTAAATCATTTTGGGTGAACAAAATTGTAGTTTGAAAGTTCAATTTGGGTATGAAACACCCTTAAACGTTTAGACCCCAATTACAAAATTACCAATTCAAGCTTTATATCAAACAGTTAATGTGCAGAATATGATAACAAGCTTATATCGGAATTGATAAATACTCTAATCCAAATATAAAAACATCCACAGCAGTAAACATAAGGTAAAGATAAAGGAAGGAAGATGCAAACATACGGACAACACACAATTTGTTATCGAAGAGGAAACCGAAGCCCTCAGCGTAAAACCTCTCCGCCGCCCTCCAAGCGGTCAAATAATCCACTAAAGAATATAGTTGGGATACATGAACAGCAGAAGACCTTCCAAGCCTAATCTACCCAAGTACCTAAGCCTTCCAAGCTTCTTGCTCCAACGAGGTTACGCCGAACCTATTTCTTCTTTAGCTTCCCGGATTCCGCTACTAGACCATAGCATCAATCAATGTAAATTGGTTCCTTCCTAACTGCTTCCCAACAGCACCAAATGAACCTTCTCACAGACGTGGGTGTGGTGAGATAAGGATTTGGTAAAATAGCTCTCAAAGGTATAACAATGGAGAGGAAGAGAGAAGAGAAATTTGTAGAGTCTCTAAGATGAAGATTGGGGATGAGGCAATCTTGTTTTTCTCTAGGGTTTCTCTCACAAAATTCTCTCTAGAAGCTCTCTAAATATCGTGGGTATAAGGGTCTATACATAGTAGGGTGAGAAAAGAATACGAAGAGACAGTTTTTGCCAAACAGGATAAATTGGCGGCTTGGTCTCGCGGCTTGTCCAAGTCACGAGTTCAAGTTGCGACGTAACGGCCTGACCAACCTGGGACTTTTGTCCTGTAGTGCGACAACTGGCGCGACCCTTCAGCTTCCCTGTGTGCATCTCACGTGCCTGCATTTGGCAGCTTGCCAGTCGCGATCCACCCGTGAGTCCTAGCCGCGAAGCTCTGCTTCTTTGTACATATTTGAGCTTTTCCTCACATCTTCTCACACGCTACCCTTACAATTTTTCCACCTAAATACAGGGTTACTAAGTGCTAAATTACAAGCAAATTGGTCACGAAATAAAGCCAACAAGATGGTTGATTAAATTCAACCTTACAATCTCCCCCTTTGGCTATTCCGTGACAAAACCCTACAACAGAATCTAAACTTAAAGCGTGAGTTGGGAATAGTTGAACAAAACTCACTCACATCTAACTCTAGATTCTGTAAAGCTCTTGAACATATGAATAAGTAACTCCTGAAACACAATAACATAGCAATATCATTGTATGCAGAAAAACTTGAAATGCATATGGAGCAAAAGAAGCATGATCAAGCAAAAATGAACATAAGCATTAAAGCAATAAATCATGGCTAGATCAACCAAGTAGTCACTTAAACAAAAGTGATTACTATGTTCATTCACTCAAGGAATGAACATCCGGTCATGCAAAGTGATAAGCTCAATTGAAGAGTATCATTTGCAAGTCCAACACTCAACCAATGCATACAAACATATATGCATCTAGGAACAATCCTACAAGGGCACAAGAGTGACAGTACTTAAAAAAGAATGCATAGCATTACGATAGAAGTACTGATTTAACAAAGCACAAAAGCTGCATAAAGCATGGTACAAACCACAAAGGCCTACAAATGTGCAAAAGAGCATGGAAGTAAACCCTTAAAGCTTGCAAAAGCAACATGGGTACAAAACACTAAAAACCTTAAAAACCTACAAAGGTGAACCAGGTACAAACAAACATAAAATCATAAAATACTTCCCTTATCATATTACTCCCCCTATCATGAATCATAGGAGCTGTGATGAATTTGGAACACATATACCTGTACCCTGAAACACTTGCACAAAACACATTAGACCCTCAAGGTAAAGCAAGTAGTAAACGGACAAGTATAGTGTAGCAAGTAAATTGCGATTAAGTAATCATGATGTGAAACATGTGAGCAACTTGATCATACACCAAACACCAAAACAAAGTTTTCTTATTAGCTCAATGTCTTCTTCTCCTTGGTACATGCATCTCCCCTATGGAATATATCTCCCCCTACAAATGTGCACGAGAAATAGAATTTCTCCCCCAAAGAATGTGCACAAGGGTCATATAGAAATGACAAAAATTCTCCGGTATACTCCTTAGAGTATACTATCCCCCATTTTGTCAGGAATAGACAAAGGGTCAAGGAGAAACGAGGGCAAGAGACGAAGGTATGACCAATGACAATGATGCATGAGGGGTGTAATGATGCATGAGAAAATGAAGCTCAAACCTAAGATGAAACAAAATGCTACAAAGCATAAGGTAAACATGACATGCTAGGATGAAGAAATAAGGTATAGACCAATGCAAGATAGGGGTAGCAAAGGTGTGTGCAAGAGATGGCAAGTACAATGCATGACCAATGCATGAAAAATGCACATGTGGGGCAAGGTGTGTTAAATATACAACCAATGAACCAAACATGTTCCTAATGAGGAAACATGAGAAACCACAAAGTTTGGTACTCATCGAAGTCCAAATAAGTGAGAAAATGCCTAAGAGGCATTTTATCAAACACCTAGCATGCACACTATGAAGAACAATGTGAAACAATGCATGAACAACATGAAAACCACCCTTAATACATGCTCTTTTTGCCACAAGGGGCTAACATCCAAAGCAAGTCAACAAAAGAAACCAATCCCATACAAAACTTTTGAGAAAAAATTAAGTTTTCCCAACCCTTATGATGAAAATCCCAACCAAGAGAACAAAACTCTCCAAAACATAATCTAAGGATCCAAAACAATTGAAAGAGTTTAAAATTACCTTAAAGATGTTAATGGAATGAAAAACCATTCAAATTGATTGAGTTTTGATGTAAAAATAGTGAAAGAGGAGTTCAATAGAGGATGGGAGAGGTTTAAAACAGGTTTCCCACGAAAAACCCTTTAAAAAGCTGTTTTTAGGCGTTTCACGACTGAACGAGTCGCGAAGTTCAATCACGAAAATTTCGCAAGTCACGAGTGAGTCGCCAAAACTTCTGGATGAAACTCGCGACTGGGGTTGGCGACTGGCGAGTTGCGAGCGAGTCATGAGTGAGTCGCGAAAAACTCTGACACCAGTTTTTCGACACAAAACATGTTTAAACATTGAAAGCACTAATCATGAACACAAAGAGTAATAAAAATCACTTCCAAATACATATAAAATGATCAAAAATCTTTTTGGATTGATCCATATATAGTTGGGCACACACACATCATATTTAAACAAGTACAATTGAACAAATGAATAATGCATTCATTGAACATTATGCATGTGTGTTGTGTGTGTGTATCAAGTGTGGAATAGTCCTTAGTCTAGAGTGAAACTTCAATGATCAATTCAATCAAGTCATACACAACTAGTGTTAAGACAAGTGGTCTATCTCAATTATAGAAATGAACATATATGACCTCCCACAAGAAAATGATTACATATCTTTGAAGCTTTTCATTTGGCTTCTTTACAATTCATAACATTTGATCATTTTGAATCAATACATCTCATTTTGAAATCGATGCCTGAAATTTTTGATATTTCAATTTGATGAATAAGCCTTTAGCTTTTGGGCATCATACATTTTCATAAAAGTCGCTTTTTCTTTTTCCTAGTCGAACACTAGTATATGTGACGGCTTTTGCAGCTCATTATCTCTTTTCATTTTGAGATTTACATTAGTTGAGTTCTTTAAGCAAAAAAAATATATAAAAGAGTGGGAAGATATATAGGCACAAGTCTATGCATGTATCAAAACTAACATGACTATTGACTAATCATTCATGACAAGCTTGAAGATCGATTTACAACAATCACACAAAGATGTCAAGATTTTTCCCACAAAGATATAAGTGCATAAAGAAAAAGCTAAGCTCGTAAATGCATAAAGCCAATAGTACAAAGGTACAAGGCAAAACTCACATGTGATATGTACTCAAACATATACGATCAAATTTTTTGAATTTTACACTTTTTATGTGGTTTTGGGATTTTTACTCACACAAAACAAAG
Source organism: Quercus gilva (assembly GCA_023621385.1). Lineage (NCBI taxonomy): Eukaryota > Viridiplantae > Streptophyta > Magnoliopsida > Fagales > Fagaceae > Quercus > Quercus gilva. The sequence goes on from CM042477.1 coordinate 98,748,545, forward strand.
ACAAAAAAAGTAAGATCAAAAACAAAAACAAACCAATGCAAATAAAGAGATGCATGATGCACATATGCATGACAATGAAGCATCTAATGCATGAAGAGTCCTACAAAGATCGAAAGAATTAGATCAAGGACTAAAAGAGCAAAAGCTCAATCATAGGAACCCTTCCTCATCCAAACGGAATGATTGCTTGGAATGAGTGTCTCATGAGAAGTGAGACGAGGGTTGGAAGAATGAGAACCGGAGATGCACATAGTCAAGGAGTTAAGAGCATTAAACATTTTCTTTAACAACATGCTATTTTCACTCAAATCCGGTTTAGCTTTTATATCATAGCTTCTAAGAAGCTCAAGTTTCTCTTTTCTATTAATTCTTTTAAGAGTATGAAACTTAGAGCAATGAGGTCTTAGATGACCAAAAACACCACAATGGTGACAAACAATGTGTCTAAGTCCACTAGGCTTTTTGGGAAGGGATTTAGCAACATGTTTTTGTTCTTTTTTCAACTTAGAACATTGAGGTCTTATGTGACCGATCACACCGCAATGGTGGCAAATTTGAACAAACTTAGATCCATCCAAAGCCTTAAGTTGAGACCTAAATGAAGGCTTTGATTTAATAGCCTTTCTCTCTACCTTTTGGTTTCTTTTATGTGGAGGAATGTACACCGATTTGTCCTTAGAGGTAGAACACACATTAGACACAAAATTGGGTACCACAACATGATTGCAACATATATTATCATCCATTTTAGCAATAGGTTCAGCAATCAAACACTTGGCATGCATCTTAAGAAATTCATTTTCACATTATATCTCATCAACAAGTTTGTTAGACAAAACAAGTTTGGCATCCAAGTCCATATTCAAACATTCAAACTTTTTCAGCTTTTCAAGAGAATTTTCAGCAAGTTTCTTATATTTTTCAATCAATTTGTTTGCTTCATTGAGCTTAGCAATCAAATCATCATTTTCACAAAATAACTTGCTCAAATTCTTTTGAAACTTCTTAGCAATTTTCTTCAAAGATTTGATGTTAGGAATATCCACAATATCCAAAGATTCATGTAACATAGTATCACAATCATAAGGACTATCACTCATAGAGGCATTTTCACAAACACATGACATGTTACATTTATCATCAACCAAATCATACAAAGAGGCATATAAAGCACAATCCATGGCAAATAAACACAAGGGGTTAAAGATCATACTTAAGTATTTAAACTACAACAAGTGTACCCGCTTTGATACCAATTGAAAGTTCAATTTGGGTATGAAATACCCTTAAACGTTTAGACCCTAATTACAAAATTACCAATTCAAGCTTTATATCAAACAGTTAATGTGCGGAATATGAGAACAAGCTTATATTAGAATTGATAAATACTCTAAGTCAAATATAAACACATCAACAACAGTAAATATAAGGCAAAGATAAAGGAATGAAAATGCAAACACACGGATAACACACGATGTGTTATCAAAGAGGAAACCGAAGCCCTCGGCGTAAAACCTCTCCGCCGCCCTCCAAGTAGTCAAATAATCCACTAAAGAATATAGTTTGGATACATGAACAGCAGAAGACCCACCAAGCTTAATCTACCCAAGTACCTAAGCCCTCCAAGTTTCTTGCTCTAACGAGGTTACACCAAATCTATTTCTTCTTTAATTTCCCGGATTCCGCTACTAGACCATAGCATCAACTAATGTAGATTGGTTCCTTCCTAACTGCTTCCCAACAGCACCAAATGAACCTTCTCACAGACGTGGGTGTGGTGAGATAAGGATTTGGTAAAATGCCTCTCAAAGGTATAACAATGGAGAGGAAAAGAGAAGAGGAATTTGTAGAGTTTCTAAGATGAAGATTGGGGATAAGGCAATCTTGTTTTTCTCTAGGGGTTCTCTCACAAAATTTTCTCTAGAAGCTCTCTAAATATCGTGGGTATAAGGGTCTATATATAGTGGGGTGAGAAAAGAATACGAAGAGACAGTTTTTGCCAAACAGGGTAAATTGGCGGCTTGGTCTCGCGGCTTGTCCAAGTCGCGTGTTCAAGTCGCGACGTAACGGCCTGGCCAACTTGGGACTTTTGTCCTGTAGTGCGACAGCTGGCGCAACCCTTCAGCTTCCCTGTGTGCATCTCACGTGCCTGCATTTGGCGATTTGCCAGTCACGATCCACCCACGAGTCCTAGCTGCGAAGCTTTGCTTCTTTGCACATATTTGAACTTTTCTTCACATCTTCTCACACACTACCCTTACAATTTTCCCACTTAAATACAGAGTTACTAAGTGCTAAATTACAAACAAATTGGTCACGGAATAAAGCCAACAAGATGGTTGATTAAATTCAACCTTACATAGTTTTTGTAGAGGAAGTACTCTTAATAATTGTATTAGAATACTCTGTAGTGCCACTTATTTAGATAAGAGCAAAGATTAATCAAATTGAAATAATTGGATTAGTGACATATTTTAGCTTTCGCAATTGTATTTTCATTATTATTTTATATTTTAGCATTCGCAATTGCATTTTCATTATTATTTTATATTTTAGTTTTCGCAATTGTATTTTCATTATTGTTGTTGTTGTTGTTGTTGTTGTTGTTGTTGTTAATTGTTAAAATGATGCACATAGAAACATAATTATCAGATTTTGCTAATAATTATTTACTTTATAATCTTTTTGGGTGGACAAATTTGCAGTTTTTGTAGAAAAAATAATCTTAATAGATTATATATAACAAATTATTTTCCTAATCGATCAAATTAATCATTGTTAAGCGATGACTGATATGACATTTTGCAAAGCAATGATTGATAAGACAATTAGTTTTTTTGCAAAGTATCTTCATATAGGTATGTTTTGATTCAATGTATTTTTATGGATGTATTGAGATAAGTAATGTATTCAAGAAGAGAGATTATGATTATACTTTGTATACTTCAAAACGGATAGATTGGTTTGGAATTCAAGATAATATTAAAGTAGGATGCTACAAGTTGAAAATTTTTAATGGTGGGAAAAACCTATTTTTCTCATTCTTTTCTAAATGTCATAATTGGAAAATTTTAATCCACACTGTATATTATCACTAGCAAATTAGCTCATAATATGAATAAATGAAAATCTTAATATGAAATAAAGTAATATATATATATATATATAATTTTTTATTTATAGGAAACACAAAATTCATTACTTAAAAAAAAAAAAAAAAAAACGCTTGCACTTTGTTTGTGGTAAACAGTTTTATAAAAAAGAAAATGAAATTCTTTTATGAGAAAACGCGTTGTTACATATTATATTTTAATCCTAATATATAATTTTATGATATATTTTTAAAAATAAATTATATATTACATTTCATTTCAAAATAATTAGATATTCTCGCGCGATGCATGGGGTTGCAACTAGTTGCTATATAAAAATTAAGTATATTTGTTCATTAATATAGACATAGCAATGTATTGTACATTATTCTGATGCAAAACTTTTTTTTTCCCAGATAAGTTCATAATTTATGATTATTCAACATAAAGTTATTAGTAATGTATTTTTTACTTTTTCTTTTTTCTTTCATAAAATGTAGGATCATACAATCTACGATTTGATCTTATATTCTAATTTGATCCAACTCTCTAACATTCTTACATAAGATTCCAATTATGACAACTTTGTATATATACATGCTGTGGAAGCATTATTATTTATTAACCATCTTAATTATAGATTAGGACCCATCAAGCAGTATAAATAAAGTTTTTTTTTTGTCAGACATATAAATAAAGTTATGATTGATAAAGTGGAAATAAGCAATCATGCATTAGGAAAGCCAACTGTTAATGACAGAAAGTCCTTGACGTTGACTATTGGCATAAACTCAAGGATCCAACTAACCTTTTTTTTTTTTAATATATAATATGCAAACAAATAAAAAGCTCCGTTTGTATTAGCTACTATTGACAATTTGACACATTATTGCTGGAATTGAGTTGGCAGAGACAATTGGATGGATGCGAAAGCTTGAATTTGTATAAAAATACAAGAGCTGTTTAGATTTTCAAATTAAAATTACGGCTTAATTGATTTTACTTTAACTTAAACTAAGTACAGAATAAAGTAAATGCGAGCGAACAAACAATATAACTACTCTAAGCAATATTCATCAAATTAAAGCAATAAAATGAAAACTAAAAGAGTAGGGAAGAAGAATGTAAATACAAGATAACACATCAATATGTTATCGAAGAGGAAGCCGAAGAACAAGACGAAAAACCTCTCTGCCGCCCTCCAAGCGGTAAATTGATCCACTAGAGAATAAAGTTGGAGTACACGAATAACAAAAGACCCTCTAAGCCTAGTTTACTCCATATACTTGAGCCCTCCAAGCTCCTGCTACCAACTGACTTAACGAAACCTTGTCTTCTCTAGCTCTTCGAATCACGCAATTCAGCCCGATTGCATCCACCAAACAAATGACTTCTTCAAATGTTTCCCAGCAGTACCAAAACCTCACTTTACGCTTAGGATGGGTGTGGTAAGTGTTTGGATTACCTTTCAAGGATTTGGATATGGAGAAGTAGGAGTTCAGAAAAATTATAATGGATTATGTAGAAAATTGTGGGTATGACAATCTCTCACTCTCAAGGGTAATGGCTAGAGTTTTCTCTCTTAAAAGCACTCATCTCAATATGTGGGTAGTGTGGGTATATATAGTGTGGATAGAGATAAGGTGTATCGATATGACAAAATAGCAAAACAAAATGTTTTGCAAGTATTTCACGGGAAGGCCTTACCCGCGAGACACTCGCGAAAACTAGCTGTCACCATTTATTATGACTTTTCACATTCCAGTCATGTGCTGAGTACATGCTTCACTTCGCCGGAAGGCTACTTGCAAGCTACCCGTGAAAACTCCTTTGATCTTCAGTTTGCCTTGAGTCTTCACACTCTCACACACACACAACCTTTACAAAAAAATCCCACAAATAATACAGGGTATATAAGATTGAACATAATCACAATCAAATTTGGCATGAAATTAAAGCCAACACAAAATAGTTATAAATCACAACTTTATAGGATGAATCATGGACATAAAATTGTTTATATATATGTCGACTTTGTTACTCACACTGTTTGAAATTTATTGATATTATGCTCTTTAAGGTTGTTTGTAGTGCGGTGCGCTAGGGTGCGATTTTAGGTTATTTTTAGCATTGCGCTTTGCGGTGTGGTTTAGTCAAAATCATAACTGCACTGTATCTCATTTTTGTGGTCACTTGTGTGGTGTAGTGCGATTTAGAGTTTAACCAAAACCATAATCGCACTGCACCTCATTTTTTTGCGATCACATGTGCAATGTGGCGTATAAGATGCGGTTTGAAGCATGTATATTTTTCAAAATTTGGGTTTTTCCTGCCTAGCCAAAAACTTATTTTTCTCTTTGTTTTGGGTCAAGTTTTAAACTATTAAGTTAATTTTTTTTATTATTTTAGGTAGACTTTCCTAATTAATACTTGTTAGAGTTATTAAACTTTTTTTTTTTTAAACTAGGATTATTAAACTAATAATAATATATTTAATATTAAAAAATAAATATATTAATATATAGTGAGGGTGCGGTGCAGTGCAGTTTGTGCGATTTTCTTACTATAAAACCACAAATTACATTGCACTATGTGGTGTGACAAATTGCACTATTACTTGCGGTGCGGTGTGGTTATGTCATTTTACGAACGATTTTAGTGCAGTTTTTATGGTTTGTGCGGTTTGATGAACACTCCTACTCTTTACCAACTTAAGTCAGTGTATTTGTATATAAAATGAAAATAGTTGAATTTTGATGTATGGTGGTGGCTACCTTAAAAAATTAAGAATGAAATCATTCACTGTCACCAGCACATTGTGTTTCCGTGAATGCTAATAAAATAGAAATATTAGCAATAACTAGAAATAGGAGGTATTAAGGTGCCAATCAAGTAGTTAAATTGGTCAGCACCTCTTAGTGTATTTATGACATTTAGGATTCAAATCTTATTTTCTTATTGTAATTATTAAATTATAAATAAATAAAAAGAGAAGAGAAGAAGAAGAAGAAGAAGAGAGGCATTAAATAGCAATATAGACAGAAATTTAAAGCTATATGTGTCGTGCAAGTAAAAAGGAAGTCTCACCTCCTCCTCACCCTTTTCTTCGTCCTCAAACTCTCAATATTCTTCAACACCTTGCTCTTACTAGCCAATCTCATCATTGTACATCCTCATCTCTGAATTTGTCAGCTTTCTTGTGCCCATCAAACTCCCCCACCATGCACATCGACTGCCTTATACTCTCCAGCCCTGCAAATTCCCCTAGTCATTGTTTACTTGCACATCTTCATCCTCCTTGTCCTCCTCGTACTCACTCCCATCTTCCTCGTCTTCACTCAATCTGTAGCCCTTACATCATCTTTGCCATCTACTTCCTCCAACTAAATCCCCAAAAGAAAATTATACGACTTTTGTCATATTAGAATATAGTCTATATACCAAAAAAAAAAAAAAAAAAACCGATATAATAGTAAATCATAAATGAATAAGAAAGTTCAAATTTAGGAAAAATCAATAACAGTTTATACTATTAAATTACATGCTCAAAAATAGAAAGATTCAAACTACCCATATTACAGTAGAGCTAAAAGGATTACGAAAAAAGAAAAAGAAAAAAAGACTACTTTTAGAAAAAATAATTTTAATATATGTTAACGATTGATAAATTAAGATTATGCATGCCCTGAAACAACATCAACATTACAATTATAAAAAGTTGGCATACCAAATTTAACAATTAATGTGACTTTGGCCAGCTCTCAAAAATGCCAAAATTGCATATTCTTTTTTGTTTTTTTTTTTGGGGGGGGGGGGGGGGGGGGGTAGGAATTTTTGGCAGGAAATTGGTAAATTTTAATGATATTTTGACAATGAAAGAAGAAGAGGTTACATTTGAAGTTACCTTCGAAGAAGAAGAAGAAGAAATGTCTGAATAGCAACTCTTGCCTTCACAACCATCTCTTTGCATATTCATCCAATCAATGATATTTGGAATGTAAGAAATCTTTGGCCAATCCTCTCCTATCCCTCTTTGGCACCGTTCGCTGAGGAGTGGACACCAACTGATATCTAAATGTTTTAATGAAGTAGTACGAAGGAAATTTGGCAGCGACTTTAGCTTGGGGCATCTGCAGATTTGCAAGAAATGAATACATGGCATTATAGTAAAGCAATAATCATCTTCTCCTTCTTGTCTCATTCCTCCAATCTCAATCCATTCTTCCCACTCTTGCAAACCCCGAATTTCAAGATATTTCAACTTTGGGAATATTATTATGTTGTCTTTCTTGTTTTTGCTTCTAGATTCTATTCCCAAAAATTCAGCACCTAGCTTCAATTTAATTAACTCATGGATACGTAGTGATTCAAGTAATGGTAGCTTCCCCAAAAGAGGCAAATGCTCTAACTTAATGCACGATCCAAGATAAAGATTTTTTAATTTGGACAAGGATATCATCCAATTAATGTACAATGTGGTGCCCTGATAGAAATAAATATGTAAAAGTTCTAAGTCTGGATGTGGCTCTAAGGCATTTAGAACTAATATGTCATTCTCCATTCTTCTATCATCTTCATCTACATCTACATCTTTCACGTCAAAAGTTAGATACAGTTGACGGAGGCGTATCTTGTTCTTGAACTGTGCATTCTCAACCTCACGTACATCTACCATGTTTCCCAACCCCGTTATTCCAAGAGATTCTCCAATCTGGTTCAAATTTTTTAGTTCTCCAAATTTACTTCCTCCGCTATCATTCTTACCACATATCTTGAAATGACTTAATGTTCTAAGAGAACTCAATCTCGAAATCCCCCTAGGAAAGGATCCAATGGAATTATTAAGACCAAGAAAAAGATGTCTTAAGTTAATTAGTTTACCCATCCCTTGTGGTAATTTCTTGAGACAACGACATCTCTTAACATACAAAGTTTGTAAATTACATAGATTACAGATACTTTCAGGTAATTCTTCTATATCATTAGAAATATCTAGCAAGATAAACCTTAAATGAATCAAATTTCCCACCACATTTGGAAGTTTCTTAATTGGACAACGCAAAATTAATGTTCGCAACCATTTAAAATGGCCCAATAATTCGGTTAGGAAGATGTCCAAGTTATCAGCCTTGCTACGAACAACAAGAGTACGTAGATTTTTTGCATTGTAGATACACATAGGAAACTTTGTGTGTTCTGGATTGTCTAAAAGCAAATGATGAGCACTTCTACATTCTATCTCCCCTTTTTCGTCACCGTCGATTGCAAAACATTCATTTGTTGTCATTAACTTGGCAAAGTCATGTACTATGTCATGCATCTTGCAACTTATTATCTTGCCATCATCCTCACATTTCTCCAAATCTTGAAAAAAAGAGCGTACAACTAGATTTTCAAAGTATTCTTCTGCTATGATTTCCATCTCCATATTTGCCATTAACTTGATATATCCTTGCGCCATCCAATGAAAGACCAATTGTTCTCTATAAAAGATATAATCTTTTGGAAAAATAGCACAATATGAAAAACATAGTTTCATTGGTGAGGGCAAGTCATAATAACTCAATAATAATGGTGCAAAAAGACTTCTTTCAATATCTTCTAAATCCCACAAACAACTATGTAGAACCCCTTCCCACTGTTCTCTACTTCTTTTGAAGCGCATGAGACTCCCTAGAGTCTTTGCAGCTAATGGCAAGCCTTTACACTTCTTTGCTATTTCCTTGCCAAGGTCTTCTAGTTGCTTTTGTTGCCCTAGATCCTCATCAATAAACGCTATTGTACTGAATATCAACCAACAATTTTCATTGGACAATATGCCCAAATTGATTGTGTGGGCACTCCTCATCATCTTCGCAACTTTCTCATTGCGTGTAGTGACTAGAATTACACTACCTTGGGCACCATTTTTTAGTGCAAGTCTGAATGGCTCCCACGTTGTGGAGTTTTCAGTCCACACATTATCTAAGACAAGAAAGAACCTTTTTTTCCCAATCAATTCACAAATATTTTGCAATAAATTTTGCAATTCTATAGTGTTGGGGGACTCACCTCCAACAACTTCAATGATTGATTTGGCAATCTTGCATTGGTCGAAAGGTTCAGATACACAAATCCACATTCTTTCCTCAAAATGGGCTTGCACATCATAATGATTGTAGGCTAGTTGGGCAAGAGTTGTCTTTCCAATACCGCCCATGCCCACCAAGGAAATTACATGGGGGTTTCTTTCTTTTTGACAACCCTTGCCCAATATGTAGCTCACTAGATCATCCTTTTCGGTATCACGACCACATATTTCAGACACATCAATAAAAGAGGTAGTTTTTGGTCGAACAACTCCTTCAGGACCCCTAGTCAACTCAAAGCCGTATTCAACTCTCTTTTTCACAACCTCATCTAATCTTACATTCAGTTCTTTTATCTTATGAGCAATGTCATGACGCAGAACAAGTTTATTAACTTGACTGAAACAACGTGAAGGGGATGGGATAAAGGAGCATACCTTGTTCTTTTTCTTCTTCTTCAAAACAGAAGTGTTGTCATCATTTTCATGTTCTTCTTCCTTCTCAATTTCCAATTTGATCATTGCAGTGTTCCACTCATCCAACACGTTGTCCATTTCGTAGGATGCCTCCTTGAGATTGTGTAACCAAAGCTTCACAGCTTTGTCCTGCACTTCTCTTTTCTCCGCATCATCCAGCACTGCCAGGATGGTTCGTAGATTGCCTTCAAGCCTACGTATTTCTTCATCAACACCGACCACCAACTTTATCTCTTGCTTTGCCTCCTGAAGAGTGATTGAAGTCATCTGCTCTATGAGAGCAGAAACGAGAGCTCCAGCCATACTTGGAGATAGAAATTTGCGATTGAAAACACAGGGAATCCAAAGTGAAGATGGTAATTAATTAATTGAAAGTCAAACTGCAATAGTAAGCGCAGCTTGTGTTTCCTTTCTTCTGTATTGCCTTCCTATTCGATGCTGGAACCTGGAAAACACGTCGGAGCCCCCGTGATCGCGGTGTTACGACTTCAAGGGCGATGGCGAAAGTGTTTCTGTGTAGCGGTGAGAAGATAAGTAAGACAGAAAGTATCTACCAAGAATTTTACTGCTAAAATTATTGAAATATATGAGTTCACACTCCCACTGACTAAAGTTATTTTCCATTCTAAGTCAAAAGTTATTTTTCATTCTAAGTCAGAGTAGCATATTTTTCATTCTAAGTCAAAGCAGCGTATACAATCAGTTATACTATCATGTCATGTCACGTTTTTATAAATTTTCATTTGCACCTGCCAGTGCCACTAGTGTCTAGAAAGCGGTCGTTCCCAATAAAAGAGTCTGCAGACTTAATTAGTATACACAACCTTACTCTGAATTTTTTTTTAAAATTCTTAGAGGGCTAATTTTCAAAACCGAACTTGTAACATGCTCCTTTTGGTGGAAGACACTAACTATTGCAGCAATATCTAACCTTTTACATCTCATTTTTATCGACTAATAACAAGTAGCATCACGTTCAGTCAAGAGTGGTCACAGGATCACTTTGATCTGGAAAAAAAAAAAAATTTATATAATAATTTAAAATTTATATATTTGTCCATCCTTAAACAAAAGTTGTGACCACTCTAAATTTTTTTTTTTTTTTTTTTAAACCAATCAAATTTTAAGCCAAAAATTCTTAACCTAAAGGGGAAACAACTTGAACCTCTCAGCAGTCTGCTCTACCCTCTTTCATCGTCAGACAGCAGACCCACTAACCCAGCCTTCGTCGCTTCAACATCAAATACTTTGCACTCAAGATATCTCATCCCAGTTCTCTTTCTCTTTTTCTCAGTAATTAAACTGGAATTAAACTTTATATTGAATTGTGTATACTGATATAGTGATGATACCCTTTTGCAGCTTTGCTAGCAATATATGCGAATTGTATTTCTTCAATAGATTAACTTGACCACTGACTCTTTGATTGTGATTAAACCCTTGGCTTTTTGTGTTGATAGTGATGTTTGTCTCTTGAGTGGGGGACGGGGTGGAGGCCTTGGGTATGCTTTAGGCAATTAAGTAATGGACTAGCTGACTAGTGATAGTAATGTAAGTAAACAAAAATAATTATAAGAGACAAAAATTGAACCATGCAATTGTAAAGGCAGTGGTGTGAACAGTGTATTTTTACCAAACTTTACATTGTGGCAACGGAGACTGATAGATTGCTAGTGAACAATAAAGAAAAATAATGAAACAATTAAACAACAAAAACTTATGTTAGGTTAAATTGTTAATAGAGTCAAGCTATGCTATGAACACAATAATAATTAATATTTTTATTATATTAAAAAATAATTTTTTAATTGAACTGATAGTTTATTGTTTATTTTTTTGTTAGTATTATAGAAAAATATTAAATACAGAAACCATGCTACTCAGGATTCATCTCCTGTCCAAAATAATATGAAAAAATATTTTTTTTGTTATCGATATATAAAGTTCTCTTTTTATTAAATTGTTTAATTTAAGTTTAAAAATGATCATCTTGGAAAATATTTCTGAAGCCGTCACTAAATAACAACTTGTCATTTCACAATTGTGAAATCTTTTGTGCCTCTATGCTTATTGGGGAGTATTTATTTTGTTCAGTCTAGCTGTCCAGGGTCTTCAAATTAATTACTCCTACTAAATACTCTTTTTCTTATTTATTTATGAAAAAAATTTAAAGAATTCTTTATGTCATATACTCAAAGATGGATCATGCATGTGGACTTAACATTGAGATTGGCATATTCTATATTGGGTACTCTTTAATAATTCTCTACGATCTTATAATAATAGTACTTCGTTTTTTCATCATTTCTAGGCAAGGCACGAGGGTAACATGACACCGCATTTTATATAGGCACTAGCAACAAATTCTTGCCATGCGTGAGAAACTGAGAATATAAATATTATGTAATTAGGTATAATATATAAAAAAATAAAAATTACTTCAAGTATTATCTTCTTTTTTTTAAGAATTCTACAAATATATATTTTTTTAATCTTTTTATCTCTACAAATATATCATTTTATTATTCTAATTTCTGTTGTAGTGTATTATATCTGCCTAATATACAACTAAACTTTATAAGTTTCAAATTTATTATTCAAAATTTTCATCTCTTAAGAAATAAGGAAATTATCATAGTAATAAAAAATTATCACAAAACTACAATGTTATTTAGAGAGTAGTGGGAAGATAAAAAGATAAAAGGAAGAGGAAATGTTTGAAAAAGTATGATTGTAGGTGTAAACTAATAGGGAGAACAAGAATTTAAAAAAAAAAAAAAAAAAAAAAAAAAAAAAGAGTTACCGGTAGCTAATACCTTCTCGACACTATCGATCCTTAAATCCACTCTCAATCGCTCTTTTTAGTGGGGAGGAATTGTTTCGTATCCTGGACTTAAGGAAAGGAAAAAAAGTGCCCAATCTACCTTCAATCAACCTTTAAGTGAAAAAAGGGGGGGGGGGGGGGGGGTGGTGGTGGGGGGAGTGCCAGTTGTTTGTTTTCAAGTCAAGCTCCGTATCCCTGTCTCTTTTTAGGTTGGCATAACAAAGAAAGAGAGTGCCAAGAAAGAACACATACCCATCATTTTTTTTTATCTCTACAAATATATCATTTTATTATTCTAACTTCTATTGTAATGTATTATATTTGCCTAATATACAACTAAATTTTATATGTTTCAAATTTATTATTCAAATTTCTCATCTCTTAAGGAATAAGGAATTTATCATAATAATAAAAAAAATCATCCCAAAATTACAATGTTATCTTAGCAAAAATTAAAATGAAACTAAAGGAATAAAAAATAGACTTTATAATAATTTTTTACTCAAACAATTGTTAGGTATACTCAAACTCCTATTTCCAAAAAAATCTAAGTATTAACCCAAACCAAAATTTAACCAAAGCTATAAAAGGAAAATAAAAGACTTTCTGATGGGATTTTTTTTTTTTTTTTTTATAAAAAAACACAATACCAAAACACATCTTAAAAAAGAAAATAAAAAAGAACCATCAACCTTAATTAGAGTTATAAGAAATAACAAAAATCCACCAAAAGAAAGGGGAGAGAAAGAGAGAGTACTCACAGTTTTCTGTGGGAAAAATATGAATTGAATCGGGAAAATGATATCAAATTTATAGAAAATAAAATGGGGAGAATAAGAGTCAAAATAAAAGAAAAAAGAAGGAAGTGTAACAGTAAAATAGAGAGCAGTGGGGAGATAAAGAGACAAAAAAGAAGAAAAAATGTAGAAAGAAGTGTAACCATAGGTGTGAACTAATAGGGAAAAGAAAAATTAAAAAAAAAAATTCTACAAGTATTTTTTATCTTTTTATTTCTACAAATATATCATTTTATTATTTTAACTTCTGTTGTAGTGTATTATATTTGCCTAATATACAACTAAATTTTATAAGTTTCAAATTTATTATTCAAATTTCTCATCTCTTAAGGAATAAGGAAATTATCATAATAAGAAAATAAATAAAAATCACAAAATTACAATGTTATCTTAACCAAAATTAAAATAAAACTAAAGGAATAAAAAATAGACTTTATAATAATTTATTACTCAAACAATTGGTAGGCATATTCAAATTCCAGTTTTTAAAAAAAAACTAAGTATTAACCCAAACCAAAATTTAACCAAAACTATAAAAAGGAAAGAAAAGACTTTCTGATGAAAAAAAAAACGCCAATACCAAAACACATATTAAAAAAGGAAACCAAAAAAAACCATCAATCTTAATTAGAGTTATAAGAAATAACAAAAATCCACAAAGGAGAGAGAGAGAGAGAGAGAGAGAGAGAGAGAGTATTTATAGTTTTCTTTAGGAAAAATAAAGATTGAATTGAGAAAATGATATTAAATTTATAGAAAATAAAATGGGAAGAAAAAGAGTCAAAACAAAAGAAAAAAGAAGGAAGTGTAACGGTAAAATAGAGAGTATTAGGGAGATAAAAAGACAAAAAAGAATGGGAAAGGTTTGAAGAAGTGTAACTATAGGTGTGAACTAATAAGGAGAATAAGAGTTTTTTTTTTTTTTGAGAATAGGGGGAAGAAACGTTTAAATAGGGGAATGAAAATATAGAAAATAAATGAATGATGTAGCTGTTAATGTAGCTCAATAAGAGGGTAATAACTATAAATGTTACGCTTCAACTTTTAGATATAACAATAATAATAATATATAGATATATAGATTAGTCATTGTTCTTATGTAAGTAAGTAAGAGAGTAACATTTACGTGGGAATAGGAACACTTTGATAATTCTTATTATTATTTTGTTTCAACGCTTATATGGGGACATGACACATGTCATTCTTATAGTCTCATAACTTATGGATCGGTACTCTAATAGTCTTGTAGTTTGGTTGACGGGAAAAATTGCAAACTAACACCAATTCCCAAACAATTTCACTAGTCAACAATGTTTCCAAACTATTTAGGAAACTAACATTTCAAGCCTAAGAAAGGCGATTTTGCTCTTAGAAATTGACCCTAACAGACTCGATTTCTGCGAGAAATTGACCCTAAGAGACTCGATCTAACAGCAAACCCTCTTCTCTCAAGCCTTTGGGTATTTTCTGAATTTTTGAAATGGGTCTTAAGAAATAATAAAAAAGGAAGAACAGTGGGTTTTATGAGCAAATTGATTATTTTTATTGTTGCAACTCCAATGGAAACTTTTACTTTGAAAACAAAATGATTATATCAATTGACCATAATGGGCTACTACTATTCTATTGCCCTTTTTCTAGTTAACAACATTAATACACTGTATGTTAAGATCAATCTGGTGTTTTGATTCCCCACCCACTGGTTGTACCAAATCCTCAATAAGGAGTGGAGTACAAGATATTGAATATCGTAACAAATATTTCACTATGCTGGATGTAATTTAAAACATAGATAACCACATGGTATGAAGATGTTGAGCAAATTTTATAGTAATTAATATAAAAATCACTAACAATAGTTACATGTTTATATTATTCTATTTCTTAGATAATATAAAAAAGCTAATGGAAAAGCAGCTCATGAGAAAAGAAGACAACAATATATAGTTACCTATACTAGATAATCTATGCAATACCAGCACCCAGAGTTTATGACTGGCAGACTCTGCACGAACTCCACAAATTGTATGGGCAATTGTGCTGCAAAAGAAAGATTTGATTACTAAAAAACAAAGATCTTTTGAACAGTCACCATATATACATGCTCCAGACACTTCCAAAGTCCAGAGAAAATGCCATCTTCAATGTAAGTATAATGACAGGGAGAAAACAGAGGACACTGAGGCTATAAAGAATGAAATCAGAGGCCAGCTTTCAGATCATCGTCACCATAAAACTCACCACTGTAGATATAATATTATTCTCCATGCTTATAACTTCAAACACAAGTTGTGATACCAGCTTAATGAGCCTTGTCAATGATCTAAATCATGAGTGACAACCATACCAACAAATTAAAGGAGAGAGATAGGAAAAAAAAGAGCATGCCAAATAGAGAATCTAATAAAGTTATTAGATCGATATATGAAGGACAAATTTAGGGCGATAGTAACATGTACAGAGGGAAGACCTACTTCTTTGGTAGTTCAGAATCCTTTCTCATAAGTCCAAGTGCTTGCCCTCAGGGCTCCCTTGTAAAGTAGATATTTTTTCATGTGGCTTGATAGAGGGGTTATTAATGGTAACAACATCAATCAGAAGTAACACCACCACAAAAAGAAAGAAACGGCAGGAAAAGTTCTGGAAAAACACAATTTGCCTATGACAGAGGAAAGGGAGGAAGAAAGATAGAGTATTTCTGTTTCTCTTGTGTTTCGATAATTACTTATATCTTGAAGGAAATAAACCAAACTACATAGGGAACTCCTCGAGTGAGACATGGTTGACATGAGAGAGCAAAGAAGGCTTTAAGCCAATAAGAAATTCAATTTACTTCCAAGAACATTGTTCCATATAAAGAGATTATGTTATTGTTACTTAATCAAACTAATGAAGCCAAAGCATTTTTAAAATACCTTCAACCTACTAGTGGTCTCTTCCCATGCTTTGCACCTTTCCATGCTATGAAACACTTATGGCTTTGAGACAAAGAACAAGCATAAGATATTGACTTAGAAACTGGGTAAATAGGAAGTAGCAAACCCTATAACATTAAGACTAGATGATTAACAAGTATAGATTTGAGCTACGAGGGCTTTCTCTTTCTTCTTAAAAATATTTTTACGTTTAAAAAAAAAAAGGTTTCAACTTTCAGGCATTCAAAAGGCTAAATGAAGGTGTTACTGAAATATTACCTAATTTTCTTTTCATATGTTATCCAACTAGATGAACTAATAAAGAAACCAGAATTCTAGGTTAAACTTCTTATTGCTGCATCTTGGAAGTGATATTGGGCATTTTGTACACAAGACCTCTGCGTGATGTTTAAATCGGATGAGGTCAAATAAGATTAACTACTAAATAGAACCAGCATGCCAAATTAAGTTAGTTATTTCTGCATCTGCCAATTAATAAAATTTCGAATATATACTTGTTTTTAAGGGAAAATGTGAATTTATTTTAGGAAAATTATTGTTGCACACCGGTGTTACAAACAACCATACACACAAAGGCTGAAATCATCCAAAACACGATTTTAGTTGTGATTGTGAAATGGTGAAAATGTTTTGTAAGCACGATTTCACAATTTTAACAAAAATTGTTTGCTCAAAAAACAATTTCAATTGTCACATATACACAGTGTGTAACTATCACTGCACTTTATTTTAAATCATGAAGGAACTCACATGGTATGGTATGTAAGCATGTCTCCTATTAATAGGGCCAACTGTGAAGCTTGTATACCCTGCCCTTGCACCATGAAAAGTTGTGCACAAGGGGATGCAACAGAGATTATTAGATGCATTGCTTGGAACAGCCCATATCATATACATGGGATCTGCAAGACAAGCATAAGAAGTTACTAAGTTTTACCCATCATATTGTAGGAAAAATCTAAAAGGAAACAAATAAGACGAAGTAAAATCTCGATAGACTAACCTAAACATTTAAGCATGTCTCCTATTAATAGAGCCAACTGTGAAGCTTGTATACCCTGCCCTTGCACCATGAAAGGTAGTGCACAAGTGGGATGCAACAGAGATTATTAGATGCATTGCTTGGAACAGCACATACCATATACAAGCGATCTGCAAGACAAGCATAAGAAGTTACTAAGTTTTTCCCATCATATTGTAGGACAAATATAAAAGGAAACAAATAAGACGGATTAAAATCTCAATATACTAACCTAAACATTTAAAGAAGAAGACTATCATAAACCCCCATGTAATTATGAGCAACAAAAACCTGTGATTACTTGAAAAAACTTTTCATGTTTGCAATCAGCATTTCTCTGGGGGGGAAAAACTATCATAAAACCCCCACATAACTTTCCTACAATCAATCAATGGTTCTTACATTTGCATGTTGTATAAGGACTGAAAATTGTTAAATGTTGCCAAATGGAAGCTAGTGATACCCAATTCACCATGTTGTTGTGATATTTAATATCAGTTTAACTAAAATGGGATGCCTTAAGCAGTTGAAATTACTTTATACATCTTACCATGACTGAAATCAAAACAAAGGAAATTATAGCCAAGCCTTAAAGTTAGAATTAGTTGCTACACAAACACTCCTCCTCGAGTTCTTTCTTTACTAATTTTCAAAGGTGATCTGTGCACAATTGTCAGGCACCAAAAAAACACATTTGACACCAGAGAAAGACAATACATCCTAGCATCCTTACCTTAATTTTTGAGATATCCGCAGACTCACGTACTGGAGTAGCTCATTTCCAAATTGTCCAGCAACTCCTTCAAGGTAAAAAGGGGACTCAGGGATAAAGCAACAGTCCACAACATGGTTAGCATACATTGCTATGAATCCTGAATGAAATTATTTCAGCTACATGATTTAGGTGAAGCTTAACTTTGCTATAAATTGGCTGATTTGATTAAGAAGAATAAATGGAAGAGAAATACGTTGGACAGATATGAGACTATTAATTGGAAAGAAATAAGACCATCAAATGAGAATACTAATCGCCTGTGCCCCACCTAACACCCTGGATTATAACCAGTGATGGTCCTTTTAAGGATGCTTGACATTTGTTCAGATATATGTAAACAAGACCAAAGACAACAGTGAAAGAAGTTACAACTGAATGATTTAAACATTAAAGTAAAAAAAAAGTACTATTAATAGCCAACAAGGTTTCTGACTATCTCCTGCATCCTTGGCCAACACATCTTTTCTCAACCCTTCTGGACTAGGTTCAACCTTCTTGCTGCTCAATAATAGGCTGGCTTGTAAGGGGCAAATCAACAGCCAGACAATCCCACTCCCATACTCCATCAAAAACTTCCCTACAAGGTCAAACTCCTCTCTAGTCAAAAACATGGATATATCATCAACATGTAATGTAGAAGAATTTAAATAAGAGCAAGGCATTAAGTGGCATAGAATTTGGGTACTAGCAGAGTGTTATGGACAATCTTATAAGTTCATTGCTACTGGGAAGTCGTTGCTATAATTTTGCAAGCCATCTTCTCCTCTTTATTGTGGTTTCACCCAGATTTTATGTACCACTAAAGATTTCTTTTGAGGGTGGGACTCTCAATAATGCCAAAGTTAATTTGTCACTTTAATGATTAAGGATGTAACTCTAGGTAAGTCATTGAAGAACAAAGACATGAAAATAAATCCTCCAATGAACTTTCTTCATAATTTATATATAATAGAAGGGAAAGTGAGAGGAAATAGATTTCAAATATTTCATTGTCATGGCCCAACTCTTCATTGGCAAGATATTGTCCTCTTTGGGACTGACACAAAACTTCTCCCTCAAGGTTTTAAAAGGCCTCTTGCCAATTAGAGTTCAAGACCCTCCATATAAGGCTTAGGACCTCCCCTCACCTAGGCAACGTGGGATTTAGTCAAGATTTGGTTATCTCTGACCTCAACCCACTTAAGAGGTTTTTCAGTCTTTTGGGTCCCTACAGTCACAATCAAGAATATTTTACTGAATATATTTGGTATAATCATTTTGTTCATTCATATGTGAGCAAACACTGTATTATCAACAACCAAACCAAGCAATTTCATCAATACCATTCAAACGATATCACAAATACAAGAGATAAAGTAAAAAGAATCAACATTTAATCCAATTGTATGTAATAATTTTCTTTTGAATAATTTGATATGACAACTAACAAGATTGAAAAAATTCATCGTGTTAGAACGAGATTCAAGATCCAACCACTTAGTTATTTTTCAACTGCATCAGAAACAGTTTTGAAGGAACTGGATGCTGTCATTAAGGCACGAAGATCATCCTTATGTCTAGCTTCCATCGTTTCAATTCACTTCACTGCCATGATCAAGTAATATGCAGGGTATGATGAAAATACGGACTTTAAACAAAATCAGATCAAGCACAATAAGATGATTTGGCAGGGGGGAATGCAAACCTGGAGAGTCTGGCAACAGGAAGGGTTTAATTGTTTTGATTTTAAGGAGAGAGTGCTAGAAATGACGCAAGAGAGAGAGAGAGAGAGCCAAAGCTACCCCAAACGTCCACAAAAGATGCTTTTAAATTCCTCTTTCAATCTGATGGTCATTATTGAAAAACCCTGGTCCTCATTCCAACTACATGCCCAAAAGAAAAAGCATATATGTTGTCAGATTAGTGTAAATACCCAAAACCAAGAAAACCCGCAAGACCCCATTTTGATATGGTATTAAAACATAAATGAAAGACGCTTTATTAGTTATTACACTAAGAAATTAGATAAAAAAGGATCCCAACTAAAAATAAATAAATCAATCAATCAAATTTAAGCCAAACAATTTTTCAGTTTATGGGAATTATATATAAATAAAAGATTGTGAATAAGCAGAAAAAATGTATATTATATTTGCAAATAGTGGGCTTAGGAGACAGAATGATCGGTGGAGTGTATTAGTGATTTTTTCCCATATCTGATAAAAAATTAATGAAGTTGCAAAAGTGATAACATCTATATTAGGATATTTAATTAATTGATTTACATAATTAGTGGAAATCAGGAAATGGAAGTGCAAAGTAGAACTTAGAATTGAATGGATAAGCAGACGAAGGAAGGAGCGTTACCTCTGAATTTCAATCTGAATCAAGCGGGAGTTGACAGTCCTTTTGCACAGACTTGCTATTGATCTTGATGTTTTGGATGTGAGAAATTTTGGGCCACTCATATCCTGTTTCTCTTTTTCAACGTTCTTGAAGAAGAGCACTGACATGCATCTCCAAGTCCTTTAATGCAATAGTACGAAGGAACTCTGGCAATGACTTTAGCTTGTAGCATTTGTAAATTTCCAAGTAATGAAGACATGGCATTATAGTAAGAGAGCCATTATCTTCTTCTTCTCTCATTCCTTCAATCCCAATCCATTCTTCCCATTTTAAAAAACCCAAAAACCTGAGAGATGTCAACTTTGGGAATATTAGACCATGTTTTGTTCGCCCAATTCTCATCACTCATTACTCAATTCTCACTCATTTTTAGTGGAACCCATACTCTTTGTGCTTGTTTGGCTTTGTTTTGGTTTCTCACTTTCCTTCACTCATAACTCAAAAAAATGAGCTACAACGATGGAAAATGGAAACACATTTGGGTTGTTTCCGGATCGTGAGACATGGTGATGGTGGCAAAGTTGTAATTAACTAAAGTCAAGTGGGTCCCAGCCGAAGGTCAAGTCCCATCACATGCAGAGCATGTGCTAAGAACTTAACGGAGCCAACGGTCACATGCATTATTTACTCTCATTTCCCCTCTTCACTTTCACATATTGCTTTGTTCTTGTACCGAAAAGTGAGAAAAGTTTGCTCATATTGCTATTTTCTTCACGCATCTGGGTTCGGTTTTTTTTTTTTTTTTTAGCCGAAGCTGGTTATCATTTTATAAGTTTGATCATATCTCTCTCTACTACTTCACATAAGGAAATTGCTAACAAATATTTTTTACCCTTTGTTGTTGGTTTATTTTTCAAATCTGCTTTATATTCACTGATCTTCTACGTTCCTTCAGCTTCTCTCCCTTGCAAGGTACAGCAATGCCTCTTTTATAGTTTATTTTTCTAACAAATATATATGAAGTCTAATTTATGAAGTGTAATTTCTAACACCAAATATATATTCGCTGATCTGTGTTTTAACGTAGTTCATTAATTTATGAAGTGTAAATGTGTTGGTTATAAATTTTAATGTTTGTATTGTTAGAGACCATTGTTGGCGGTTGTACACTTTGTTTATTTGCCTCAGTGTGTGCAGGTTTTTTTAATTTATGTACTCTAATATTTTGCTTATAATTTTTACTCTTTCTATTGTGTTTGAGAACAATGTTTGAACAGGATTTATTTTAATTTCTGCACTCTCTACTATGAGGTTGTATTTAACAGCATTTCAAATATATCTTCCATTTTCATTCTAAAGACAAATTCTGGTAGGCCAAAAATATATCGACTCCTTTGGCAAATTAATTAATTAATTAATTATCCAAGTTAAATAATTAAGTCAATTTAACATGTAATAAGCGTGGTAGTACAAACAAATCACCAACTAAGTTAAATGTAGCGGAAAATAAATTTGACACAAGTGATTTGTTTACGAATGGGAAAAACCACCGAGGCAAAATCCCACCGGATGAATTTAAGGTCACTATTCCTGAGAATCCACTATTATCAAAACAAGCAGTTACAAGTAAAAGGAATCTCAGTTCCTACTTCCTAATACCAATCTACAGTTGAACCCTTACCCCAATACCCAATTGAACTTGTATTGTAATGGCAATCTCTTTGTTCAATGCACGGATCGCAGTACGTGACTAACCAATGATGCACGAATCCCAGTACGTGACTCACTCAGCAACTTGAGGAAAATGTTGGCTGCAAAGTTTTTCAGTTCATTAACATAAAGATCAAGAAGCTCCTTGATCACAAAACTCTTGGCACAAAGACGTAGTAGTTTTTACAAAGAGAATGATGAATTAGAGCAATTTCTATCGTTGGTCACAATATACATGTAACAACAAGTGTAACAACCTTTTACATCATATGTGATGGCTCTTAAAATAATCCTTATATTTGTCTAGGGTTGTGAGAAAAGAAACCCTACACAAATACTCAAGGATATGCGTGTAATCAGATTTGAAAAGTCTGATTTTGTAATTCTCGATAGATACAGCTTCTATCGAGCTTCAACATTAAAACTCGATAGATAGGCTTCTGTCGAGACATCTGTAGAGCTTTAATGAGCAGCATTTCTTCACTTGTTTCTTGGTCAGACTTGCATGGTTTCAATACTGAACTTGAACACTTGTTTCTTGAAGTACTAAATCCATCATAGATCTACCCAATTACAAGGAAAGTGCATTTTGTCAAAGAATTAGCTAATTACATCAAATATGTCCCTAACAATCTCCCTATTTGGCAATCCGTGATAAAACCATAACAAACAAATGAATCATGAAAGAAGTCTTAAATGACTAAACTCATAATCACTTGTTGAATTACAAAACAAATCTAACCCTATCATAAACTCTTGAAAAACTTTGTAAGAAGAGAATTCATGGCATGGTAGACTTTAACAACCTGTCTTTTTGAAACACTTAAATAAAACTCATCAAGGCATCTTGTGTGAAATAGAAATAAAAGATTGCATACATAAAGAAATATGTGTATAAAGAGAGAAAAGAAACAACATATGGAGAGATAGGTGTAAAAACATACATCATCATATATATATATATATATATAAAGGGGGAAGGGGACGCACAGCTGAAGAGATGGAAGCACAGTATAATATAATGAAAGTAATGTAAGCAAATAATTTAGAACAATAATAAGATGGTAGAACCAGCCAAGCAGTATAATATCAAAATAATTCAAAGTAAATGAAAGCAATTTAGAATCGTCCGGGGATGGTGGTAATTCGACCAAGGTGGCGATAGCAACAAGTAATATAATAAACTGAAATCTAAAAATACTTCTTTATTGAAAGTAGAACACAAAACACTTACAGTAGTAGTAGTGGTTACAAGATTGAAACAATTACAAAGCTTGGAACTAGTTTTAGTTTCAAGGGTGTAGTAGTAGGAAATGGACAACCCCCCTTAAATAGGCAGAAATCAGAGTGAACGATGTTATGAACAGTGAAGTTTTCACTTTTGCCTTCAAAAACACGAGGAGTCTTCTTTTCCGAACATTATTATAGCATGTGAAACAACAGTAGTCTTGTAATACTTGAGAGTAATATTGGAAACATGAGGAGTCTTCTTTTCAGAACATTATTATAGCATGTGAAACAACAGTAAAAGAACTTGTAGCATTTTGGTCGTGGTGCAGGCCAGGCAAATAGGGTGAACCAATCAATCCTTTGCTAATCATCAACATCTTCTTCATCATGTCCAAACCACTCCTCATTGTAGGGGTAGTAAGGGTCTTTTGTAACAGAGGCTGTAGAGGACCATTCATCGTCTGAATCAGCACATTTTTCTTTTGAAATCATTTTGATAAGAGCATATAAAGCTTCAGAATCCTTGCGAATTTCATCCAAAGGAGAAACCTTCTTTTTAGGTTTAGTAGATGGTTTAACAGTTTTAGTAGACGAGGAAGTAGGTGCATCAGCCAGTTCAGCTTTTTGTACTAGAGTAGTGATTCTTAATGCTAGAGAAGCACTTAGGGAAGGGAAGTCTCTAGAAACATTGTTAATAATTGATTGAGTATGAGGGAATTTATCCCACCATTTAACATACTAGCAGCGAGTGAGAACATCAGCTTCCTTAGCATACTGCCATTTCAAAATCCAAGGAACCTTATATTTCTTAATAAAATGGAGCAAAGGAGTGAACTTAGCTCCATGAGCATCGATTCTGAATCTTAGTGTAAAATTTTGGAAAGAATCTTTCAATGGTGTAGGAAATATTTCAACAGTTGAACCAAACTAGGACCACCAACGAATGAACCAGAGGGGAAAATCAAAACTGAAATCTTTATCAAAATTAACAAACCATGAATGAGACATATTTTCATTTTGATGGAGCATGAATATGAACCAGGCAGTAATATAATCATAGTATGAATAGGGAATAAGGGATTTTGGTAGTCTTCTTGTGGCAGCAGGGCTGGGGCCCCACATCTCTTCAAAAATAATATGATTCAAAAAAACACTGTGATAGATTATCTTAGAAGTGTTGTTCTTCTCAGTTATGGCTTTAATAGTGATGGAATTTTCATGACGCAAAATATCAGAATAATATTGCACAGTTTTCCCTCCATGCTTAGGGATCCAGTGAAATTGTAGGGGAAAATAACTAGTAGCAAGTGAAAAGGGATCAATAATGGAAGCTCTATTTGGCTCTATAGAGAATAGCTTTTGAACAAATTGTTTTTTAACATACTGTGAAGCATTGGAGGCTTTGGGTAAATAGTACTTTTAACAGGTTGGGAAATACTAGTTATAACATAAGGATTATAGGGCGAGGCAAGAACAGTGGAATAATTAGGCCTAGGGATGGTTCCTAGGGTGGTAAAACGATTAGCCATTTCAATAGGAGAAGCAGGTTCTTTTTTGACAATTTGTTTGGAGGTTTCAGCAGGATGATTATCTTTGGGTCTTCTACTTGCCATTGTGACACTGAAAAAATTCACGGGTAAGGAAATCAGGGATGAAATTTTGAGATCCTTTAATATATTCAATATCAAAATCAAAAACACTTAAAATAACTTGCCATCTAGCAAAAATGTGTTTTGAAGCAATATTTTCAACATCTTTTTCAATAACATATTTAGCACTTTTACAGTCAATTCATAATAAAAACTTTTGGTTTAATAAATCACTTTGAAATTTTGAAATACATAGTACTATAGATAAAATCTCTTTTTTAATAGTACTATAATTTAATTGTGCATTATTCCAGATTCCTGAATAAAAGCGAACAATTTGTTCAAAGGACTCTGGGGAAACTCTTTGTTTCAGAATACCACCATAACTAATGTCAGAGGCATCGGTTTCAACAATTTTGAAAGCATCAATAATGGGAATACCAAGCCAGGGTAATGTCTTAAATCAAAAAGAGGTTTACATTGTTTCCTCATGTCCTTGTAGAAATCAGCAACATAGTTTAGTGACCCAAGAAATCTTTGGAGTTGAGTTTTATCAGTGATAACATCAGGAAACTTGTTAGCAAATTGGATGGCTCTATCTATAGGACGGATTTGTCCTTCAGAAATATCATAACCAAGGAAGCGGACCTTTGTTTGAAATAGTTTGATTTTCTTAGCAGAGACAACTAGACCATTTCTTTTGATAGTGTCTAGAAACAAATACAAATGTTTCCAATGTTCATCAATGGAGCTAGAATAAACAAGAACATTATCAATGTAAACAATGGTAAAATGGCTGAAAGAATTGAAAATATCATTCATAATATTTTGGAATTCACTCGGAGCATTCTTTAGACCAAAAAGCATCACATTCCATTCATAATGACCAAAATGAGTGGTAAAAGCAATTTTATATCTATCTTTCTCACTAATCTGAATTTGCCAAAATCCAGACTTCATATCTACCTTGAGCACCACATATAAGTACATTTCTAAACAGCTCTCACTTTGTGAAGTCTTCAAACCACACATCATCTAAAACAAGAAAGAATTTTTTTCTCCCTAATTTAATTATAAATTTCACGCAATAGAGTTTGAAATTCAAGGGCTGTTTAGTTTTCGTGTTTCTATTACCCATAACTCTGTTTCCATCACCCATAACTCAAAAATGGTGGGACCCATGGCTGAGAAGTGTGTTTGGCATTGTTTCCAGTTTTTGTTTCCATCACTCAATTCTCTGATTTTTAAGTGACGAGTTATGGAAACTGAAAACACATTTTAGGTGTTTTTAGTTTCCAAAACTTAGTTTTCATGGCATTTTCGTAAATATATTCACATGGTGGGACCCATTACATTGTATTGTCACACTCAACTCTTGAAACCAATGCCTCCTTCTTTTTTTCTTTCTTTCTTTTGCCTTTGCTTTCTTTCTTCCTCACTTCTACTTTCTCTCTGCAGCTTCCTTCTCTCTTTCTTTTTTTATCTCCTTCTTTTTTTCTTTCTAACTCCTCGCACCGATGCTTCTTCCTTTCTTCTTCATGATGAACACAACGCACTCCAACAGATCTGCCAAGCATCTCAGGTGATTCTCGCTGCACCTCTTTACCATCCACCGGATTTGCAGAGTTCTCTCTATCTCATTCGCAAGATCAAATTTTTTTTTCTCTCTCTATCTTGTGGGTGCAGAGTTCGGATTTAAGATGTGATTATAGGGTTTTGATTTTTGAGACATGCATGGGTGTGTGTGTGGTTCAGATTTGTGGTGTGGCCATGGTGGGTTTAGATTTGAGATGTTGGTGGCTATTATGGGTTTAGATTTGTGGTGTAGGTTCAGATTTGATTTAGGCATTTATAGTGCCGAAGATGGATAAGCTATCAAGTTTAGTGCCGAAGATGAAATGGAGTACCCAATTGTAGCGACACTCCTTGAGCCATGGACTTTGTTTTTAGTTGTTTTTAGGCTTGTATTTGATACTTGTATTAGAGCTCTACCTCTTCCCTTGTTTTAAATGTGCCTGAACAGGGCTTATACGTTTTTCTTGTACGTCGTTTTTCTAATCAATAATATTTCTATCCTTTACTTCAAAAAGAGGGTCTTTATTTGTGATTTTTGATTTGGGTATTTTTGGGTTTTGATTTGAACATCTGTGGGTACCTATGAATTTATGTCTGTATTCATTTGTGTTTGTATGTTTATGACAGTTTGGCCATAGGTTTGGGATAGGATTGTTCTTGTTGATGTATTTGTACATGAGAAATGAAAGAGAAAGAGGATAGCTTCAGTGAGAGTAACAGGACAATGATGATTGAATGAAGGGGAAGAAAATGAAATGAAGAGAGTGAGGGTGAGGCGGGTAGGCTAACAGAACTTATGACATGGTGCTCAGTCATGGGTCCTACAAAAAGTAGAAAAAATTGAGTGATGAGAAGCTAAAAATATGTGCCAAATGGGTGGGGGTAAGAAATTTGGGTATTTTAAGTAATGAGTGACGAATGATGAATGATGATTGATGAGTAACGAAAATTGAGGGAGGAGTGATGAGTGATGAAAAAAAAAAAAAAAACCAAATAGCCCCTCAGTAACTTCATTGAGGGATTCATGTTTAGAGTCGACCTCCAGAATAATTGCTTGAGCAACCTTGCATTGATCAAAAGGATCAGAAACACAAACCCACATTCTTATCTGAAAATGGGCTTACACCACAGGATGATTGTAGGCTAACGGAGCAAAAGTTGATTTTCCAACACCGCCCATGCCCACTATAGAAATGACTCCCAGATTTCTTTCTTCTTGACTACCATTCCCTAATAGGTTGTTGACTAGGTTATCCCTATCCTCATCACCACCAGTTATATTAAACACATCAACAGGTAGTTTTTGGTCGCTCCATTTGTACAGATTGCCTTGTCAGGTCAAACCCATACGTCATTCTGTCTTTGAGAATCTTATCTAATGTTTCATTAAGTTCTTTTACCTTGTACCAATGTCATGACGCAGAGAAAGGTTATCAACTTGACGGAGAGGGGAAGAATGAGCATGCCTTCTTCTTCAAGGCAGGAGCCTTACTATCAGCTGGTTTTTCTCCTTCTTCTTTTTGAATTTGCGATTTGATCCTTGCAGTGTTCCAGGTGTCCAACACGTCGTCCATCATGTAGTATGCGTCTTTAAGCTTTTCAAACCAAAGCTTCACAGCTGGATTCGTCACTTGTCTTTCCTCAGCATTGTTGAGAATCACCTGGACCATTTCAAGATTCTGTTGAAGCTTTTGAACTTCATCGTCAATGCCAACATTCAAGTTTATCTCTTGTTGAGCCTGCTGAGCAGCGATGGAACCCAACTGCTTCAAGAGATCATAAACTATTGCGTCAGCCATACTTTGGAGATGAAGGTTTGATAGATAGATAACAAGAGAAAGTGAGAGAGGAGAAAAGGAAATTAATTATATTTGAGGTGCTGGTAATGGTCTTCTACATGTATCCAGCTTTTATATATAATGAGTAAGAGAACATAAGTGCTGTGTGGGGCTCGCATATCTATATATATATATATAATAATAAGTGAAGCAGAGAGAGTGTGAAATTGAATTTCAAATTAGAACTCTAATTGTGTGCCACGTGTACACAAATTAAAGTCCAATTAGATTCTAATTAGAATCCAATTAGACGTCTATCAATTTTTTTAATTTTTGTGCAAAATAAATTATTGAATACAAAAACCAAAGAGTCCAATAAAATGAACCCTCAAATAACCAATCCTATCTACTCAACTAAAATGACAACACCAATAGTCTCACAAGGTGCCCGTGCATCTTCAAAGGATATGCCTCATGAAGTTTTTCTTTATCACCTACTCTCAGAGCAATTCAATGGAGGTCATGTCAAAATACTCACTAATATCTTATGTTTCATGTGCAAAAGTTTTAGTTTTATTCTAATTTACGTTAGGTTGGACTTTTTACAGTAATGAATTCCTTTTCTTCATTGTTCCCCTCATACAGTTAATAAAGCATGCCTTACAATAGTAAATAATTGAATATTAATATTTCAGCCTTTTGGGTTTTACCTTTCTTTTTTTTATCCATTTTGTAAATACTATTTAGAAGATATTGTGTCATTTGTGTACATGTGCATAAGACATAATATAATTAAAATTGGCCTATGGGTCTGGGATATGGTTGGAGACCAAAACTTGAAATGGGTGGTTCAGTCATGTTGCTTAATCATTGTTCAGTTCATGTTGTACATAGATCCCATTTGGATGGTTCAGTTCATGTTGTGAAAAAACATATATAGTACAATACTACAATTTGCCTATTGTGTGCTTATTTAATTGTCATTATGTCAGTTTATTTTCACTTTCAATCAATTTACAACTCGACCTCTCCTTTTTCTTTATCTTTTTCTTTTATGTATAGTTGTATGAATCTAAGAAAATGAGCTCATGTGAGATGTGACTCGTCCTAAATTCCCAACACGCTTTTAATTATTTTAATTAGAAGTGTGTTAAGCATGTTATTAATTCATTTGGTAAAGATGCAATCAATTTATGCTGTTCATGAAAATCTTCTTCTTCTGGCATGCTCATTTCAAATTATGGCAATTTATTTTCAATCAGTTTACAACTTGACCTCTTTCTTTTTTTCTTTTTTGTGTGTAGGGGCTTCTCTTGTTGCTATTCCTGCATGTTAATGAACCATATATTAGCTTGAAATTAACAAACTTGCAATTTTTTTTTTTTGTGATGAACTTGTCACACCATTAGTGTTTTTGTTGGGAACTTGCAAAATTTTGGCAATGAACTTCTCAAATTTTTAATTTCAGAAATTTAAGTATCCGTTTATGTAATTTTTGATTGGGCAGGGATTTGTGATTGGCAATGAATGTCTTGTGGTTGGGCAGGGATTAAAAACAAAAAAAAAAAAACCTATAGCCGCGTCTTAAAAAATGCAAAGTTTCGGATTAAAGTGCTTTCTTCTTGGTTCTAACACTGAGTTTTGTTTACTATTCACTTACAAAGTTTGCATCTTTACATTTGTTATAAATTGCTAATATGTGATTAGATGCACATTGTCACCAAGATTTATCTTTCTGTGTAAAATATATATACTGCTAAGTTTTGTTAATGAAATTTTCTGGTTAATAATATGAATTTAGACTTAACTGAGCCTTTTAAACATAAATAAACTTATGATTAATAATATATCCATTCCCGTGCGGTAGCACGAGGCTACATACTAGTTGGCAAATAATTGTTAAAGAGATGTTTGCCACCGAATTAAAGTAAAGACTGGGGTTCGAATGCTTGTGACTTGTGAGAGATAATTTTTGCAAATAAGACACAAGAAAAAAGGATGAATAGAGTCGGAGGATCTTTTTTCTGGCGCCGTTAAATTAAGATAGCAACATTTATGCCAGCAATCTTTACAAGCATTGCTTATTGTCTTGATAGTAGAATATTAAGGTTCGAGTATTTGTGTTAAATTAAGTAAAGAGTCACTTTATAATGATTACTTTTTGCACTTTGAGAGAAAAACCGTCCACGCATGCATACTTTGTTCATGCTTTTACATTAACTTGTCATAGACCCAAACAATGCATGAAAATAAATAATTATTTTGTAATTGTGGTATGATATATAATTTTTTCTTTAAATTGTGTAAAAGATAATTTGTTCTCTATAAAAATTAAAGAATTACTAAAATTATTTTCCACCTATTCATTTTTACAAATAATCATTTTAATATTTTGGGTGTGTTTGTTTGATGTGGTCCATATTTTTCTAAATTATATTATGGTACATTATATTTTCCTAATTTTTTTTTTTTACAATCAAACTCTTCAAGTTTCAAATATATTATTGCAATTTCTCTCTTTCTTTTTTATTTTTTTCAAGGAGATTATCGTGATAATCAAAACTTATCATAAAATTACACCCAATATTACTCAAATAGTTGATAGACACATTCAAATACATGGCCAGGTTGTATTTTGATATAAAATATAAATTCAAAATTTCACTTTCAAAATAACCACTACAAGAAAAAAGTCATAATACAACAAGTATTATTGCAACAAAAAAACTTGTTTTGAACTTGATATAGATTATGACATGTAGAGTTAGTAACAACTGTATTAAAGTTTTGAACTTATCTTGGCCTTGATATAGATATTGATGTGGATTATGACATGTAAAGTTAGTAACAATGGTCTTATTGTTTTGTACTTTTCTTAGTCTTGATATGGATATTGATGTGGATTATGATATTCAGAGCTAGTAAAAATTGTACTAAAGCAATGTACTTGTCATGAACTTGATATGGATTATGATATGTAGAGTTAATAACAATTGTGTTAAAGTTTTACACTTGTCTTGATCTTGATACGGCTATCTTATGATATTTAGAGTTAATAACAATTGTATTAAAGTAATGTACTTGTCTTGAAGTTGTAATGAATATATATTCTGTATTGTATCTCTCATGTCAATATATAGTTCAAAAAAATTAATGACCAAAAAGGCCAAAGACACTTATAATATACCAAAGTATGAGATGGCAAGATTGATTAGAATGAAGCATAACTATAGAAACCTCATTTTGTACCCGTTAATAACCATTGGTCCTTAGCCCCAATGATAGGCTTGACATATGTCAACCAAGAGTAATTAAAGAGCTCACAATAATTTGGAAGTAATCACAACTCAAAAGTGCTCAAATCGCTTTGAAAACAATGCTAAAAAATGATATTTACTCACTTTTTTTATCATAATTTTTTATTTTATCTGCAAATATTATTTGAATGAGATTTGTTTCGTTCTAAATTAGACATCTTGGGATTCAATCTAAGCATAAATTTTATCTAATTTTGATTTAAATTGAGTAAGTTACGACCATTTGAAGTTGGACCAAAACTGCAGTCGAATTTAGGGTTTTTGGGAAGCATGCGTATGCATGCATGAAAATTGCGTATGCAGGCTCATCCCTAGGTGTTCATAACTTGAGTTTTGGGCCCCCAAAATATCATTCTTTGATGGGGCCAGCCCCTAAACCCTTGGAAACGTCTAAAGGCCTCTAAAAAGCTTTGAAATCCTTAGTTTTAACGTATCAATATTCATCTTATGTCCCCAATCTAAACCCTAGTTAGGAAAGTGCCTACATCTTTTCTAAACCATATTCTCTCTTTTCAAAACTAAAACACAACAGCTAGCATGTTTTTTGACATGATTCAAAACATTTTTCTAGTGGCTTACTAAGGTAGAAATTTTTTCTTAATCTTGTTTTCAATTAAACTTTTTTCTTGAGTTATGATTGTTAAAAATTATTGTGTTATTTAATTCTCTTGTTCCCTCAATCTAATCTTTGTGTTGTAGGCACTAAAGGGTCGGTTAAAAACCTCAAACTCGTGATCCTAAGTAAGGCAAGTGTTCATTTCATGAACTCCTCATTTACGTAATATGATTCACATGGGTTTCTTGATTTAGTTTCTTTAACTTTTTATATTTGATTTGTTTCATGTTTTTAATTATGTTTGATATGAATTAATCTGGTCTTGGGCTGATTATAATCTGGTCTTGTTGGTTATTATGTCTTTATTTCGTTCCTATATTTTATTAACATGTTCTTTGTTATATTTGAAAACATGTTATATATGATTGTTGTCATATTTATTTAATGCATGTTAATCTAACCATGATGTAATAATTTATTTATTCTAGTGTTTATCTTGTTAATCTATTTGATTT
Source organism: Quercus gilva (assembly GCA_023621385.1). Taxonomy (NCBI): domain Eukaryota; kingdom Viridiplantae; phylum Streptophyta; class Magnoliopsida; order Fagales; family Fagaceae; genus Quercus; species Quercus gilva. Next base: position 98,781,129 of record CM042477.1, read on the forward strand.
AAACTCAAGTATGCAGTTGATTTAACCTAAAATTTGATTTTTACACATTCTGTGTTAAGGATTCGTACGCATACTTGAGTATGCACACACATGTTTTCAAACATGCGTACGCAAGGTTAAGTATGCATACGCACCCCGAACCCAAATTTGGGCAAAAATCTTGTTTTATTAATTTAGTTGTTTTTTATATATTTTTCTAATCTGTTTGGCCTTGAATTCTCTCTGTTTTAGGTTAATTAACCATGTTTATTTGCTTTCCAAGTTTGTTTTAATCTCTCTTTTTTTGGTTTATTTGTGATTTTTTTCCTTTTTGTGCTAATTTAATTGTTATCTTTTCCTTTTTAATATATGTTTGATTGTGGTTTTAATGTGTTTCCTTTTCAGTTATTGTGTGATATTTAACATGTTGTGTGTGTTATTTTATTTAAGTACATGATGTATATTTAGGTTAAGGATTAGGGCTCTCTTAATAAACTCTTTAATTAAATATGGCCTGGCAACACATAATAGAGGCTGGCCCATAAGCTAGGTGATCTTGGGTGCCTAGCACCTTCCCAAGCCGTACAAAAACTCCAAACCCATAATTTGGTATGCATTACCTATGCATGTAAGTAAGTGGCCCAAAATGCCCAATTTGGTTCCTGGACCCAAACTAGGTCACAACTCTATTTTCACCCTCCATCCAATCCACTCCAGGCCGAGGTGTACTTCCCACGAAAAAACCACTCATCACGGGCGTGGTTTGGCATGACCAAAATTCTTTGCCTATGTTAACAAACAATTATAGATTTTATAATGGATTGGCATGACCAAAAACATTTGCAGACTGCCAAAGAGGAAACTACATGCTAGAAAATACAGATTGGCTGTGCTACTAATGTCTAAATAGAGGAGCTCAAAAAAATTGAGTGAAAAAAAAATAGAGTCAAAATACAAAAATACCGTACAATGATGGTTGAGAAATTGTCTATACGTAAAATCATAATTATTGACACTGGCGTTTCCATTGATGTGAAAAATCTTTCTCTTAAAACCATAATTTGTAGTCTTATTACGTGATCACTTTAATTTTTTTTTCCCAGTTTATATTTAGGTGGAAAGTTCTTAATAATTGATGTCGTAGAAACCTAAAGAAAGCACACACGATGCTCTCTTGATGGAATAAAAACTAAACGGTTAGTTCCTGGTGGTAAACATCGAGTCCATGAGGGGTTTCCCTAAATCCACAAAAAGAAGAAAATTGGAATCCACCAAAGAAATAATTTGACAAAAGTCTGTATTTATTGATAATAGTCTAATTTGCATCTGACGCCTACAAAACATATAAATACTAAGAAAAACGTCTAAAACCCTAATTTACACTAATTACGCGATTAGGTGACATAACACCAAAATTTACCAAAAATGGAAAATTTGAGTTAAATGTAGAATTATAAACTATTGACCTTAAGAGTCGTCCCAAGATAGACGGGACCTTATTCTAACACTATCACCCCGATGGCCTCTATTGGCACCCCCCTTTGATCTTACGTTGTGACTTCATGTGCCCGTGCTGCTCCAAGAAGGCATGTGTTGTCTATTCTACATCAATAATGCTATGAACACAACCAACAATTTCATAACATTCCCAGACTAGCATACCATTATACCAAAAACTTTAAATTGGAGTTTTGTTGAGCCCATGTTTAAATTGACATGCAAATTTAGAAATTTTGTGAAATTATATTGTATCCTTAGCATTACTTGTATCAATAATTTTGGTATTGGTAGGGTTCACACATGGCAAAGTTGCACTTTGGCTGATATTGAGTGAAAGCTCCTTGTCACTGCTTTTTTTTTTTTTTTTTTTTTTTTCTTTCTTTCTTTTTAACTTTTTTGTGGGGCTTGAAATAATTGAAGGACATTATGTAGAGAAAATGATTGAAGTGTAACCTAATCTGTGGCGGCTTAAACAAAAATGTGGCAAAAATGCTATGACCACAACTAAAGCCATAATTTTTGTCACAATTTAGCTATGTAGCAAATTATGAATGATAAAGTAAAAGTGGTGAGTCTCTACAACTCTACCGTAAGGTGTGAAAAAGTTATGATCATAGCATACTTAAAAATGCCATGGTTGTTTTCAGCGTTGAGTGTTAGCTGAAATTTAATTTATTTTACTTTTTAATAAGAAGATCATAGGGAAGGAAAAATGTGAGATTTGAACACCAGACATAAATACCACCCAAAGATGACATTACCTCTAAACTATCACTTGAACCCACCTAGACAGATATTAATTAAAACTCCTTGCCACCTTTATTTATTTAATTTATGAGTAAATTAAACGTCATATCCTTGCTACTGCCCTTTAGGGTGAGTTTGGTTCAACTTTTTGAAACTGAGCTTTTTGAAAAAGTGGGGTTTTCAAAAAGGACGGTATGAAATTGAATTTTTTGTAAAAGCTGAGTATTTGGTAAAAGCTGTTAAAAAGTACTTTTTTAAAAAGCTGAGTGTTTGGCTAGCACTTATAAAAGTGGTGGTTTGAGTGATAAATTATGAAAAAGGACAATGTATATATAAAGGAGTTTATTTCATACTTAAATCAACTACTTCATAATACTTAAATCAATTTTTCTTCATTCATTTCTAAAAACTATATTCATAATTTTTTTACAATACTTTCACAAAAAAATCATTTGTGATAAATTGATACTGATTTTAATTTGAACATACTATTACAATTATTTTTTTCTCTATCTAAAAAAAAAAAAAAATCTCATCAATATTAGCTAATAATAACCTACCACTTAAGATTTATTATGAAAGTATTGTAAAAATATTGTGATAATAGATATTGATTTTAATTTGAACGTACTATTAAAATTATTTTTTTCTCTTTCTAAGAATTTTTTTTTCCTCACCAATATTAGCTAATAATAACCTACCACTTAAGATTTATTGTAAAAGTATTGTGAAAATATTGTGATAGCATTTCTCAATTTTAATTTCTTATTCTTTATTTTATTTTTCCCTTATTTTTTTTTCATCCATATTTCCTTCTTTTTTTTCCTTCTTGTTTTCCCCTCTCTTTTTTTCTCCTCTGCACACGTACCCTTACTTTTTTCTTTTTTTCTTTTTTTCCTTCTTTCCTCTTTTTTTTCCTACCACTTCCTCCACACTCCAGAACATTCCACACAGAGCTCTCTTTCTTCCTCTTTCTTTTTTTTATTTTCTTTCTTCCTTTCTCCCTTTTCTCTTGCCACTTCGTCTGCAAGTTTCATCCCCTCTATCCCATCAAAGCACACAAACTTAAAGGTCGCACACAACCATACCACCACACCATTTGATTCTCATCAAACGAAGATAGAGAGATGGGTTTGCTGATCGGTCGTCTCCATCTTTCACCTCTGTCGTCTGCGTCTTTTGCCTCCGTCGTCTCCGCCTTTTGCCTCCATTGTTTGCTGATTTGCTCTGTCTTTACTGTCACCTGTCTTCCTCTGCACAATTGCTTGATCTCTTTCCCATTGCCAACGACATGCCGTAGAAATGGGTCAGATCAGTTTTTTTTTATTTTTTTTTATTTTTTTATTTTTTATTATTGGGTTCCTTTGTAAAATTGTGTTATAAACAAAGGGATAAAATTGGGTTTTTAAGAAAAACTAGTGGGCAATTTGGAAAATTTGTGCAACTTCCAACGGTAATATTGAAATGCGCTTTAGCGCTTTTTTGCAATGGAGCAAGGTGCTGCTTTCAAGATTTGGGCTTTTCCTTCACAAATGAAAACGCAGCTTTTATGAAAATGTAGCTTTTTAAAAACTTACCTAACGCACATTTTATTTTATTTTTTTGGCTTAAAAAAGAGTGTTTCAACTTGTAAAAGCTTAAACAAACGGGCACTTAGTAGCCAAAGAAAACAGGAAAAGCAATACTCGCCTAACTAACGAATGAGTGAAAACTAGTTACCTACATCATAAAAGAACAAGAAAAATCAAAATAATCAAAACCCATACAAATAAGAGATTAGACAGAAAATAAATAAAAGTGCCAACAGCTATAAACAAATTTAATCTCCGGTTTATGGTAATTGAAGGTAAATAAAGATTATGAACAACCAGAAAGAAGAAAACATATATTAGATTAGCAAATAGTGCTCATACGAAATTGAATGATCGATGGGAATGTGTTGATGATTTTGCCAAGTAATTAATTTGATCAAATTTATCAGCCGACGTTATTATTTTATTTGTTTTAGGACAGAAATTAATATGATATTGAGATTGGATGGATGAGAGTTGGAGTTAATTTCGTCTAGTTGCACAGTCTATCAGATATTTAATCATCAATCCATATATTTATATTTAATTGATGTTTTTGCAAAAATAAAAGAAAGAAGTAGTTACCTCTAAATGTTGGAAATTGACCTTCCTTCTACACAACTTCTAATTGTTTGGGATGTGAGAAGTCTTGGGTCAGTCCTCTCTTGTCCCTCTTTTGCAACGTTAGTGGAGAAGTGGACATGAATTAATCACCAATTTCTTTATTGGAGTAGTATGTGTTAAATATATTATTAGCAATGCAATGTGTTGTACCATGTTATATATGCTAGAGTGGATGCGGAAGATGAAGCAAAGAATAGAGACACCGAGAACACGAGGGTTACGTGGTTCAGCCTTGACGGCCTACATCCACAGAGGAATCCCTTAAGGGCTACATCTTTATTGTATAAGAGTGTAGTACAATAACCTGTGTTACAATAAACCCTAACATGAGTATATATAGGCGACTAAACCCTAGATTACTAGTATAAGCAGGAATGGGCTTTGGCCTATTACATTGGGTTAATATGACTAATATATATCTCTAACACCCTCCCTCAAACTCAAGGCAAAAGCTCGATGAAGGCTTGAGGTTGGATAAGCGTGAGAAAATCACTTGAAGAATGCCTTTGAAGAAACCACAATGACAAATGTGCCAATTGACCAATTTCGGAGCTTCAAATGAAGAAACAGAGTCCAAAATAGGAATCTACGCGAAAAACTGAGCAAGATAGGCCCTTGCGGAAAATTTTGACTTTGGTCAAAAGTCAACACAAAAGTCAAAGTCAACTATCCAGGGTCAAAGTCGACGGCCACTGCTTCACAAGTTAGATCCGGGTGGTCCGGGTCGGGTCAGTCCTGTCAATGATCAACTAGGTGACGTGGTGTTGACGAGGCGACACTGCTGACGTGGCTAGCGACGTGGCTGATGACGTGGTGATGACCTGGATTAGGGCTGACGTGGCAACAGCTTGAGTGGTGCTGACGTGGCAAGATGATGTCATCAAATGACGTCAGGATGACATCAGAAACAGTTTTCGGCGAGTGTGGCGCGTGCAGGAGATGCCAGAAACTCTGGCGGCGCGTGTGGGCATGTGTCTTTGTTTCGGCTTCTGGGCTTCTCGGGTTTTGTAGATCGGAGGGTTTTGAGGCCGACAGAGCAGCGCGTGTACCATAATCCAGTCTGAATCCGAGAACTTTGGCGGCGTGTGGGAGGAGCAACCGGAGGCTTTGTCAGCGCGTGCAGTGGCCATTAGATTCCAGGTTCCCAGGTTTTGGTCACGATATGTTGTGGAGCGCTTCTGGTTTGTTGGTTTCATCAGGCGAAGGATTGATTTGCACAAATCTGAGATTGATGTCATGGGTTTGCTTGAGTTTATGGATCTTGGACACAGCATTGAGCCACGGTGATTGCAAGATGCCATGGAGTCTAAATCCAGCAGACAAACATGTGTGACTTCTGATGGTGATGTGCACATGAGAATCTTCTTAGCTTGCTAGAGATGTTTGCTTGATGCCAAGAACGAAGTTTGGCTCTAATACCATGTTAAATATATTATTAGCAATGCAATGTGTTATACCATATTTGTGTGACTTCTGATGGTGATGTGCACATGAGAATCTTCTTAGCTTGCTAGAGATGTTTGCTTGATGCCAAGAACGAAGTTTGGCTCTAATACCATGTTAAATATATTATTAGCAATGCAATGTGTTATACCATATTATATATGCTAGAGTGGATGCAGAAGATGAAGCATAGAATAGAGACACCGAGAACACGAAGGTTACGTGGTTCAACCTTGACGGCCTACATCCACGGACGAATCCCTTAAGGGCTACCTCTTTATTGTATAAGAGTGTAGTACAATAACCTGTGTTACAATAAATCCTAACACGAGTATATATAGGCGACTAAACCCTAGACTACTAATACAAGCAGGATTGGGCTTAGGCCTATTACATTGGGCTAATATATGTCTAATATATATCTCTAACGCCCCCCTTTAAACTCAAGGTGGAAGCTCGATGAAGGCTTGAGGTTGGATAAGCATGAGAAGATCACTTGAAGAATGCCTTTGAAGAAACCACGATGAAAAATATACCAATAGACCAATTTCAGAGCTTCAAATGAAGAAACAGAGTCCAAAATTGGAATCTACATGAAAAATTAAGTAAGATAGGCCCTTTAAGAAAATTTTGACTTTGGTCAAAAGTCAACGCAAAAGTCAAAGTCAACTGTCCAGGGTCAAAGTCAACGGTCAGTGCTTCACGGGTCAGATCCGGGTGGTCCGGGTCAGGTTGGTCCTGTCAATGATCAGCTAGGTGACGTAGTGCTGACGAGGCGACACTACTGACGTGGCTAGCGACGTGGCTGATGACGTGGTGATGACCTAGATTAGGGCTGACGTGGCAACGGCTTGCGTGGTGCTGACGTGGTAAGATGACGCCATCAGATGACGTCAGGATGACATCAGCAGCAATCTTCAGGCGCGTGTGGCGCGTGCGAGTATTCCACCGGCGCGTGGAAGAGTTTAGGAAAACTTTTGGCGCGTGAAGGCGCGTGTAAGATCCGATGCTCTCCAGATTTCTTAGTATTGCAGATCGGCGGGCTACAAGGCTCGTGTAACCACGGGAGGATTTGCACTTGTGAAATCCGCGGCGGCGCGTGGAGAAGTTGGTAGAAACTGCGTCAGCACGTGCAGAGTTCAGTGGAGACCGGACTTCTAGGTTTTTCTCACGGGAGGCCGTGGGGCACGTCTGTGTGGTTGGTTTCATGAGGCGAAGCTTGGATTTGCACAGATCTGATAAGTTAAGTCACAGCTTGCTTAGTTGTTGGATTTTGACACAGCACAGAGCCATGGTGGCTGCGAGATGCTGTGGAGTCTGGATCCAGCAGACAAACATGTGTGACTTCAGACGGTGGTATGCACGTGAGAATCTTCTTTGCCGTGTAGAGATGTTTGTTTGATGCCAAGAACGAAGTTTGGCTCTGATACCATGTTAAATATATTATTAGCAACATCAGTGCTATACCGTGTTGTGTAGAGACACCAAGAACACAAGGGTTACGTGGTTCAGCCTTGACGGCCTACATCCACAGAGGAATCCCTTAAGGCCTACATCTTTATTGTATAAGAGTGTAGTACAATAACCTGTGTTACAATAAACCCTAACACGAGTATATATAGGCGACTAAACCCTAGACTACTAGTACAAGCAGGATTGGGCTTGGGCCTAAGCCTAGTCCTGCTTGTACTAGTAGTCTAGTATATATCTCTAACAGTATGAAGGAAGTCTGGCATCAATTCAATTGTCAAGAAATGAACACGTGACATTATTATAGTAACACCATTCATTATCTTTTTACTCTTCTTCTCTCATTCCTCCTATCCCAATTTATTGTTCCCACTCTCTCAAATATCCAAATCCGATTTTAACTTTTGGGATTATTATTATTATTATTTTGTCCCCTTCCTATTTTTGTTTTTGGATTATATTCTCAGAAATTCAACTCCCATATTTTCCATACAATTCGAACCAAAGGTGTATAATGATTCAACGAACAACAACTTCTTGAAAGTTCCCAGTCTTCGGTCTTTTTTTAGGTTATTCATTAAAAAACTTAAATTATATAAAATTTAATTAAAAATAACTTGAATATATTGATATCACAAAAAAAAAATGCAAATACATAATTTTACAATTTCCACTTACTAATAAAATTAAAAGGAAAAAGAGATTGATGAGAAATTAAGTAAGAATTGATAATGCTAAGATGAGAGTAATAAAGCGAGAAATAGTCTGATGTGATGATAGAGAAGAGAAAAATTGAGAAAGTAAGAGAGAGTAACAAGATACATGTTGCAACTTGCAATTGCATGCCAAGCCATTGAGGAGATCTCACCAAGGAGAAGTCACAATCACAATCTCTCTCTTGGTGCCGTTTTTTAGGAAAATAAAATTAAGGATTATTTATTTATTTTTATGGAATGGATTGAACAAGTTATGAATCTAAATGATTAGGGGTTTTTATTTTTTGTTTTTGAATGAGTTTTTGTTGAATATTTTTTTCAATTGTTGTTATTTGGTCTAATCTTGTTTAATTTTGGGGCTGTTTTTTAAGTTATTTGGGTTCATTTTTATTGTTATTTTAACTTTTATTTATTTTTTATTTAAGGGATTAAGGATTATGTTTGGGGGACTAAAATATTTTTGTAAGTAATGCTATAAACACAACAAAATGTCACAACAACAAAAAAAATTTTAAATTAGCGATTAAGAAAAAGCCTATATATGAGTTGGTATGCTACTTTTGAAATGTTGTAAATTGTTTTTTCTATGTCCTTATCATTATTCTTATTTTGATTGAACTCAAGTTCTTGAGATTATCAAGCCAGGGTGATCAATATTTTTTAAGGTAGACAAAACGTGTCAATTTAGACGTAACATTTAATGTTGCTATACTCCTGTTGAGCACCTCATCAGCCACATCATGCTTTTTTTTTCTTTTTCTTTTTAAATCATTTTTCTCTTTATGATTTTTTAATTTTTTTATATGAAGTAATTAAATACAAATCATGGACAAATATTATTATTCATTAGATACAAATATTTGACTATTCAGCTACCTAAATTGATTTCGACTTCATGGAAAATATTTGATTATTCATTAAATCGTTTTCTTCTTTCTAATTCCAAGTGATTTTAAAAATTGAATAGTTCATTATCTTTTTAGTGGATAAAATTAAAATTTCAGGTGTCCCTTCATTTACCTACCGTTATAGTGTTTCCTCTTCCAAAATTTCAATTTTTCACAACTTTATCTCTCTCTCACTCATACATTGATTATTTATTTTAGTTTTATAATGTTATATATACCAATACACATTTTAGATACAATCACTCATCATTCACAACAAAAAATTAAGCACAATACTAACAGTTTTCCATATTTTTCAATCAAGTTTTAGTTTAAGCCATTTTGAGAAGACATCAAGCCTTAAGTGTCTATTCATTTATCTACTATTATAGTGTTTTATCTTCCAAATTTTCAGTTTTTCACAACCTTATCTCTCTTTTTCTCTCATACATTGATTATTTATTTAAGTTTTACAATGTTATATATGCCAATGCACATTCTAGACACAATCACACATCATCTACAACAAAAAAATTAGCACAATACTAATTGTTCTCCATATTTTTCAATCAAACTTTAGTTTTCACCATTTTGAGAAGACATCAATTATATTTGTCTGAAACTTTCAAAGTTTGAAGTAAACAAAACGCACAATAAAAAAATGATCTCTTTTTCTGTTCGTTTTCTTTTCTTTTTAGGTTGTATTTGTTTTAGGTGAAAATGAAATTTGGAAAATATTTTACACCTTGATGTGTGTTTGGGAGCACGTGTAAAACTCGATCAAACTGAAAGTCATTTCCTTTGACTGAGAAATTCAAGCCCTTCAATTGTAACATCATTTACACATTCCATTTACCTTCAAACCAAGTTTTACCAACTGAAAAAACATAAAAGAGAGAGAGAGAGAGAGAGAGCAGTTTGCGAAAGTCACTCGGAGATCCACCCAAACCCAAATTCGGTCAAATTGCGTTGCCTCATTCCCCTCCATGCACCAGTAAGTACTCTATTTCCTTTTCTTCCTCTCTTTTCTCCTTTCTTCCTTGGCTTTTCTTCTCTCCCTAACCAACCTTAGCTCCTCTTTCTTGCTCAAACCCATCTTCGATTAGCATGCCCAGATTGAGCACTGCATGTACCCAATGCACCTAGCTAAACCCAACCCGATTTCAGCATCCCAGCCCATGATCTGTCCCTCTAAGACATCGTGACCTCAAACCCACCACTCAAACTCGAAGGTATACGCTCTCTGCTATATATATATAGATATTGATATATATATATATATATATAAATATATTTATCCTTATTTATATATTTATTTGTATATAAAATATATGTGCATAATGTTATCTACAATAAGTGTTTGTAAAGATATATGGCAGCTTGTGAATATTTTGGTAAACTGAATTTAGCAGTGTTCTTGAATTGGGCTTGTTACAATATTTATGTGAATATGGATGGTTTAACAACAATTATTTTGGAGACTTTTTTTGAGATGATGTTGAATGGGTCTACACTGTCTTGTATTGTAGGATTTTTTTTTGGGAAAATATCATCTTCTTGCTTACACATTTGATTGAATGGTATGTCAAATTATTTTATATGCCAAATATGTATGTCATAAGGCCGATTTTGGTTTTTAAACTATTTATCCTATTGACCACCTAAAGGGTAAGACATACATTGTTTTTGCTGGTTGCGTGCCTGGGGTGTAAGACACATGGAAGAAGCCCGTGCCCAAGTTCATCAATATTCTGGAGCAAACCACAAGGTGTTTAAGCACAAAATGGATGCAGAAGTTGCTTTTATGAAGTTTTGGCAGATTAATGGTGGGAATGTGCAACAAGGTTCTTCATCCAGTACATATTGTACTCATTCTAGCTCAAGTTTCGGTGATCCTTCAACTGAAGAGAGCCCTTACTGCACAGGAGATGTTAAATATGATTTATTGAAATATCAATTAAATATCGCAATTAAGTAGCGGAACCATGCAATGAAGATTGCAAAGTTGAATGCAAGAATGCTAAACGCAATGGCATCTTAAGTCCTGCCCGATGATGAGCTCAATAAAATGACACATTTAAACTTGGGCGAATGACCAAGAAACTTGTATTGATCTTTGATTTTTGTATGTGGGTACCTCTGTAATTGTTATGTAAAACTTGGATGTGTATATATTCATATTTTTTGTGATTGGAATTGATGGATGTGCATATATGATGTGTATAGGTATTTTGAGATGCTCAATTGTATTATAGGTATATTTTTTTGACATTTTTCCTGTAAAATGTTTTACATTGGGGGCCAAACGCAGGAAAATATTTTTTGGAAAATCGCTTTTACATGCACGACGAAACACTGAAAATACTTTTCTAGTGTATTTTCTAGAACCCAAACAAACATATGATAATATTTTCCTTTTCGCAAAATATTTTCAACTGAAAATATTTTACACTCGAAAAATATTTACATGTTACCAAACACAGCCTTACTATTCTTGCATTTTCTGAAGTGATTCTATTGTTTTCCTTTCCAAATTTTTCAATGATATTGACTTTTATTATTTTTAATTGACTTAGAATTGTTAATGCAGTTTTATTTAGCCTATCATTATTGTGGAAATTCCTAATGTTGATATGAAATATGTTGATAATGAACATTTTTTGTGCTTACTTGTAGAGTGTCAAAAACTATAATGGGACATATTAATAGTAGTAAAAACAAGCTAAATAGTAAAATAAGTTGGCTTTATATTCTATTTCCAAAAGCAACCTTAAGGAACTTGATTAATTCTTTCTTAGAATTCCTATTATCCTTACGTCTAGTCTTTTAGCTTAATTTTTGGGGGTTGAAGTGATAGTCTAGCAACATTATTTATGGTGTCCCCTATTTGTGGTTCAAACCCCACCATCCCCCCTCCACCACCATCTACATAGGTCTCTCTCTCTCTCTCTCTCTCTCGATATATATATATATATATACACACACACACACACGCACATAATTGGCTATTCAAATTAAGAATTCTCATGTATTATTCTTTAAAGATTTTATTAGATGTATAGATGGCACTTTTGGTTTATGAAACATGATCAACAAAACGTGATTTTTATATAATTATATCTAGACTATACTGCAATGTCATGATGGATGGATTGGTCTTATTTTACTATAAAATATAAGTAATCGTGTGGTTTATGAATTTGAAGAGTTATATATTGTAGGATTTGTTCATATGATGAAATAAAGTTTGCTCTGTGCATTATATTTTATTTTATATTTCCACTTTATGATATATGATTTATTGAATATGATCTATTGCATAGTTATCTTTATATACTTCTTTCACTTAGTTTCAATTGTACAGAAGAAAGAGACGTGGATCTATGTTTTGGAGAAAAATATACCTATAAAAGTTGAATTGCATACGTTTGTATGGTAATAAACAAAGTATACATGGTTAGAACTTGGTCTAATAGTTCTCACATTGTAAATTTTTTTATATATATATAAAATTTATTGCATTGTATTTTCATACATATCTCACTATATATAATACCCAACTACAAAATATATTTAATTTGTTAGTTGTTACACCACAAAAAAAAAAACTTCTAATATAAATCATATTTTCAAATAACACATATTGACTTTTAAAAATATACAACCTAATATATTAATTGTATAATTATCCAATAAAATATATTCATATTAAATTTTCCCACGCATCGCGCATGTTTACGACTAGTATAAATATAATTACTATGTGCAGCCGCCTCAGTCGGTCTAGGGTTCGAATCCCACCTCCCCCCACTCCCCCTATTTACATATCATATTAAAAAAAAAATAAAAAAATAAATAAAAAAATCAGAATACCTACTAAAGAAAACCAGCATGGCAGATTAAGCTTGTAAAAATTTGTTTTTTTAAAAAAAGCTTGTTTTGTTGACTCTCTAGTCATAACTCATAACGGATCGCTGTCTACAGAAATCCCTATAAATTTGATGCTAGATAGACTGAATGAGGCCTAAAGAGCAAGAAACATTTTGGATCATGTCTAGACTAAATGAAAGCAAAATTATTGACCCTTAAATCTTAATATGTTGGAAATAATTACTATAGAACTTGGAACAAAAAGCAAATGCAACAACGGCACCCAAAAAAAAAAAAAAAAGTACAAGATGTATATATTTTTGAATCAGAATTTAAGTGCCTATACATCGAACCAAAAGTTGAATGGCTCCAATGCATATATTTTTGCGCATACTAATGATGAGTTCAGAGAATTTCTAGATTAGTCCAATCTTCACTTCTCCACGTTTCACAATGCCGTCTCAAAACTGGACAACTATGAATTGCAACGGACATTAGGTATTTGCAGGAACATCCCACTCTTCCCCTTCTTCACTGACATGAAACACTTAAATCACCAAGACAAAAAATCTACATGCGTCCATGTTTGTTTGTTTGGACTCTTGTAAACTCAGATTGTTTAACCTAATTAATTAACCAAGTTGCTACTTAGGTTTATTATTCAAATCTAGGTTAAACACAAAAAATTGTATCATTAAGTGCAAAATTTTAAAGAAGACAACGATATGATGACTTAAGAAAACCAATAAAACTGTCTAGTTTCAAGGTAAAAAACCTGAGGAAGATTTAACCTAAACTATCCTCAAGGCAACAAATTCACTATGATAGAATAGAAGTTTTACAATAGATTTTTCCCTAAATCTAAAGCTACCTCTTGTAGTATTTACTCACGTGACCATACGCAATTTCGAATCCACAAACTCTTCTATCTAAATTTGTTGAACACAAACACCCATATTTGTGACTCTAAGAGCTCCACTCAAAGATTCAGATCATCAACACAAACATTCTAGTTTGTGACTCCAAGACCACCTTTGAAGATTTAAATATCTAGCAACTTTGATGACTAGTGATTTCAGAAACTTTTACAACACCGGATCTTAAGTTTCTTCAAAGAATATTGCCAATGAAAGATTTTAGAGAACTTTGGGTACAAAAACCCTAGATCTACAATTGGAGGCACAAGATGCACTCCTCTCTCTCTCTAAAAAACTCCTATAAAACGTGCCTTAGGGTTTTCTTTAAATACTTAGAGAATTAAATCTGAAACCACAATCACTTAATGGGCTTAATAAGCTGTTGGTTGAAATTAAATTATGCAAATCTGTGTCTCGATCGATTGAACCTGTTCTCTCGATCGGTTGAGCAAGACAGATTTTGAATTCTTCTTTCTACAGCTTGTATGTTATTGAATCTTGAGCTGTATCAACTTGAGCATTGTCTAATAAACCTTATAGACTCTAAGATCTATATCTAGACAAGTTTGTATTATGGTTTGCCAATTGTTCTAAATTTTTAGAACCTAACAGTCTAGATTCGTACTCTTAACTTGTAACATCAAAGCATGATGGTCAAAAACTATAAATTCAAAGCCCTTAAAATTAGTGATACTAACTGTAGACCCACATGATGCGTGGAAATACTATTAATGATCATTTTGCAATTGAACTTATTTGAAAGTAAAATTTTCTATAATAATTTGTTAAGGATCATTTTGTGAATTGCTAAAAGAAAAATCTTACTCCATAAGTTAATAAACTATCATTACTAAAAGAAATAACTAAAGATATATATCATAACTTATCAGATTATTCAAACAAAATTTTGTCAAGAAATCATTTAAATCAGCCATCAAATATATGGCATACCTTAGAAGATATATTTAGTATAGGACATGATCCTGGATAGGGGTGTCCAGGGGTCGGGCCAGGTCCGGTTTGTGCCCGACCCGGACTCGACCCGAAACTTTCGGGTGGGTAAAAACGGAAACCGAAACCGACCTGGAATGCTAGTCGAATCTGGCGGTTCGGGTCTCGTCGGGTTTCGGGTTAAACGATCGGGTTGCTCGGGTTGTATCGCCGGTGATGTATTTTGGCCGGATCCATCGAGATCTGGTTAGATCACGCTAGATCTCGACGAAATTTGGCTAGATCACGACGAGTACTCGCTGGATCTCGTCCGATCTTATGGGTTTCAAGCAAAGTTTCGCCGGATAACTTCAAATATTGCCAGATTTTGTACGTTTTCGTCGAAGAACCTTCGAATATCGCCGGAAGTTTCTGGGTTTATAATCGGTTTGGGTTGCTCGGGTTCTGGGAGAGGAAACCTGCCAACCGACCCGAAGGCGTCGGATTTTGAGGGCGGCGACCCGCAACCGACCGTCGGAGTGTCGGTTCGGGCGGTTTCCAGTTCGGGCTCGAGCGGGTTGCTCGGGTATACGGGTTGGCTGGACAGTCCTAATCTTGGATGTTTTAGACAGTTCCAAAGATGCCATTAACACTTCCCGCTTAAGCAAGATATGCTTACATGAGTAATATAGTTTTGAGTTCAGCTAGCAAAAATAATCAACACGAAGATATGAGAGAATGAAACAAATAGCATAAGACCATTTTGTAATTATTTGCAGGTAAGATTATTTTGTGTACTAAACATGGACTCTACCGTAACTTCTAGAATTACTGCGCCATAAAACATTTCTAACAATGTTTGTTGCAAAGAATCGTTTTAATTACACTTTTTCCTCCGCATATTTTGTGATAACAAAAATGAAGGTCAGTTGTCTTTAACTAAATTTAGTCTCTATTTAGAGAGCATTCAGTGCTCCAACTCATAGGTAATTGCTTAATTGAGACACAAAATCAATATAAGATTACAACCCAATTTTAAAGAACTTTCTTTTCAATAGTTAAGTAGAGGTTCAGATCAATCCAACAATTTCTCAGGTGTTAACCCTTTATTCTGTTAAAATAAAGCTATTCAAATGAATGAATTTTATTCTGTTAACTCTTTATTCTGTTAATATATGCTTGTGTTTCCTTGGACTCGTAGGGTTACATGCAATGAAAGATGTGTTGGCTATAACCAGCTTAACTTTAATGCTGTGATGGTTGAGCTTGATGCCAGAGCTCTAGTTGATGCTTTCAAAAATCCTTCATATGCTAATACTATAGTCTCCTCGCTCTTTGATGACTGTAGACGTCTAGCTGCCCAGATTCCCCATCTAAGCATCAAGCATATCTATCATGAAGCTAATAGGTGTTCTGATCATTTAGCTAATTTAGGTAGTTGTCAATCTTTAGATTTTAGTTTCTATTTTTGTCCTCCTGTGGACTTGGTGCCTCTTGTTATGGCTGACTGCCAGGGGATGTTTTTCTCCAGACTTTGTCCTGAGCTGTTTCTGGCTAGTTAGTTTTTGTTTCTTTATGAAATTTCCATTTTACCAAAAAAAAAGAAAAAGAAAAAAAAGATGTGTTCGCTATTAGGATTTTTGTTTTTGGGTTCTAACATATTGAGAAATGATATGTCTACAACATTTTTACAACAAATCTTAAGTGACAGGTTGTTACTAGTTGTTATTGTTAGGGCAAAAAAGTAATCTTAATGTTAGTTTCAAATTTGAACCAATAACAACTAACCACCTGTGATTTGTTGTAAAATTGTTGTAGACGTAGCATCTCTCATAAATATTAATTACACTCTCTAAATTTGATTTTAGTCTCTGACAATTACATTTGGATCTATAAAAGAAAATAGACAAGTCAATCTAATTCATGCCCAATCCTAAACGTCAGGGGTGGAGCCAGGAATTTTTGTTTGGGGGGCGAAGTTGAAACACTAATATATTTATCAAGACAACCTCATACACACACATAAATACACATGCTTTTTTATTATATACACACACTTTTTTATTTGATAAGTTATATATATACACACACCCAACCAAAAAAAAAAAAAAAACTTAATATTTTCAATCAAAGTTATGTTTGATGGCTATCTTTCATAAAATTAATAAAGTTCATTTTCACAATTTTCATAGTGAAATTCTTAAAAAGTTTCATTTTCTATAAAAATTATCAAATTTTATACTAATGTAAGTAAAAATATTCAATTGAACAAATGAAATTTTCAAAAACATGAATGATCCAAAACTTGGAGGAACAAATTAGGCTCCATACATATTTGAAGCTATCTTGCTTTGAGTCATTATGTGGCAATTAAAGAGACATTTCATGTGTAGTTTTAGTGACAAAAATTTTTTAATGAGTCAATGACTTGTTAATCACCACATAACGGGTTGAAAAAGATAAATTCAAATATGTTTGGTGCCAAACCTTTTCAAATATTTAACAGATATAAAAGCACATTTTACAATAAAAAATAAAATTGCAAAAAATAAAATTATGTCTCTATAACTATTAGACCAATTATTTTTTTTAAGAGCATCATTGGACTAATTCAAATACTTGGGGGGGCCAATTCTTATTTTTGTAGACTAAATTTTGAAAACATTAAAATAATTATATATATATATATATATATTTATATATATATATATATTTTTTTTTTTTTTCAAAATTCAAAATTTTGAGGGGGCCATGGCCCCCCCACCCTTCAACATGGCTCCACCCCTGCTAAACATTGTCAACAATTTTAGAGGTACAAGGTTGATTTAACTAGAACCCACAAAAAGCATGTCATTGACATACATGAACAGAAAGGCAAGAATTCAAAATGCTATCAACTATCAGAGATTAAATTCAAATTTGAATTGTCAGAGACTAAAGTCAAACTTGGAGAGTGTAATTAACATTTTATTACCCAAAA
The DNA here is from genome assembly GCA_023621385.1 of Quercus gilva. Taxonomy (NCBI): domain Eukaryota; kingdom Viridiplantae; phylum Streptophyta; class Magnoliopsida; order Fagales; family Fagaceae; genus Quercus; species Quercus gilva. Next base: position 98,798,763 of record CM042477.1, read on the forward strand.
CCAAAAATCCTAATAGCCATAACACATCTTTCATTGCATGTAACCCTGCGAATCCAAGGAAACACAAGCATATAGTAATCCTCAAACCATTAACTATAGTAAATAACTAAATATCCATGACGAGAGCAGAAAGATTGAATTAAAGAACCCACGAAAAGACTTTCTTCGGGGTCTTTGTCTTTTAGAACTGATAGTAAGAGACAAAACTCAAAAGAGCAGCTTCCTATGCCGAATTTAATGGAAACAAACTCGTGGAATAGGGAAGCACCACTAGACAAAACAAGGAACTTGGACCCAACTTGGAAAGAGTGCAAGCTTCCTTCATCTTACATGTGTCAATGTGATAAAAATATAGCTTGGCAGACATCCTGATTAACAACAATCCATCTTTAAAGGCCAATGGAACCATCCCTGGGTCCATATCATAAGTCACCCCTTGTGTCACTCTTTGATGTAGATTGCAAAACCGTGGATGCTCTTCTTCAATTTCCTGCAAAGACTTTTGAGTGTTTTAGTGTCCATTTGAATTCAAAATAATCTTCAAGGAACCATATGTGAAGTCCCATTTCACATAATGCAATTGCCCTTCAGAATCTCCAATGCATGCCTGAGGGATGGCCTCGAATTCCTTAGCGGGGACTGGTACCCAAATTAACCAAGAGGCTCCTTCTCTACATAATATGTGAGCAATTTATCTCCACCAGTCAGCCAATGTAAAATCCCTCCAACAGACACTTTTTTTTCTTGACTAAATTGTTATTGCAGAGGCAAATCTCATTTGATTGTGTCCATGCCCCAGATTCTGATGAGTATATTTCAAAAGTATAATATAAGCCCTCCCCCTCCTCCTCCTCAGTCTCAGTCTCAATCTCCAACTGCCTGACTCTAACCAATTTGAATTTAGTAGAACTGTCTACGGGATCCCAAGTTGGGTCAAACACCAGTCCTATGGTGGTAAGATTGTCAAGTGCTGAAGTTGATTTTAATTTGATCCACTCCTTGTTGGAGGGATTGCAGACATAGATAGCAGGGTCTTGAGCTTGAGCAGGAAAGCAACTCCGACAACATACAAGCCCATTGCATGATGCTAACATCACTACAACCTCAGGAAGGAAATCAAACACCTTTAGCTGCACTTGCTCACCACCTTCAACTTCATCTTCTGATTCAACAACAGGAATGTAACTAACTGTTTTGATATCTTCATTGCACCACTGATACTTCCCTTGGAAGATGAATCCCGATACAATGGGCTTTTGCTTTTGTAATTGAGCCTGGATGAAGGAGCGGTCAGATATGAGTTGGTGCCAGCCTTTGGAAACACACTTTAATCCTAGAAGAATCTTTGTAGGCAAACGGGATAGCACATTAAAGGGAAAATCAGTGTTGAAGAATCCAAGATTCTCCATTTCCTGAAATGGAATTCACATAACTTTAAAAACTAATTACAAGAATTTCATTGTAGCTAGCTACAAACTAACAAAGATGAGCAACAGAGACAGTAGCACTAGTCCATGGAAGTTAATATTGAAAGCACAGGAAAATATTCAAACACTACTGTTACATTAGCGAGAGGGTAATCTATACTATAATAACTATCAAAGCACTAGTATTAAAAGGCAATCCTAGGTTAAATGCATACCACTCCAAAGCAAGAGTAGAACCGGTTTCTACATTTTTTCCTTTTTGGAGATGGTAAAGGTGATGGTGATGATGACGACGTTGTCAATTCAGAAATTGGCATCGTCGACTCAACACACCCACTCTGCAGGATAAAACAAGGTCCAGAGGTAAAAGGTAAGGCTACTTCTCTTGTCTCAAAACCCTAACCTACTAATTAAGAACCGCCCAAATCAACAATCATAGTCTTAAAAGAATGACCAAATTAATTTCATATGTATTATTTGATAGCTGTGAACAATAACAACTTTTCTATGGAATTCAACCTAATCAAATCAATATGAACAATATCTTAATTAGAGAAAACCACAAGACAGAGTGATAGCACATACTTGCGAAGCAACAGGAAGAGAGAATCAGGGCGAGGGGGATGTCAATTTTTAAAACTTCACACTTTTTTACACTTTTTTATAGTACAAGTATACTTTAGCATACTTTTAGCAAAAAATTAAATAAATTGATAAGTTGATGCCAAATGCCAAATGCCAAACACACACCAATGCCCATTTTATTTAACTTTTAGCTCAAGGTACTGTAAATAAAAGGTAAACAAAAATATAATAAAATCATAACTTTAACCCATATAAACATAAATCTCTACAGGCTAGGAGAATATAGACTTTCATCAGGTAGACTCCATTATGATGTCATATTTTTAGTTAATCTATCTTGTAAATTTTGCCAAACCAAATATGGAATAATAATCTTAGTAGTAAATAAACATAAAATAATTTGAATATGATCGTTGGGTAACATTATATTGTTAACACTACATAGCAACTTTTCAGCCTCATCTACAAGCTAAAGTTTGTTTATGAATTTGAGCATAGAGCTTTGTAGACATGGACAAAGATTTATAGTTTGTTTGGATGAAGGGGGAGTAGACGGGAGTAGAGTAGAAGGAGGGAGAGTAAGTTAAATTACCTTGTCTGGATGTTCTTTAAGGGAGGAGGGGGAGGGATTTAAAGGGGTTTGGAGGGGTTCCAACTACTTCTAACCTCTCATTTTAATTCTTCTAAATTGGAGAGATTTGGAGGGAGAGTAGAGTATAGAAATGCTTGATCAAATGAATTACTAAATTTACCCTTACCATATTAACAAAATTGCAAACTATGAAAAAGCTAATTATTCCTTTTCCCCTTACTTAATTTTAAAAACATCCAAACAACGTGGAGGATAATCAGTACCCTCTACTTTCCTCCCCACTACTCTCCTCTACTCTCCTTTCCCTCCAAACTTTCAAACATAGCATTAGGGTGGAGAGGGAGGGAGGTTTGTTGTTCTACCGTATAGAGTTTTGCCATTCTGCTATGGAGCTTTCTCATTTGGCTATCCTGTACCAGATTGTAGGATGTGGCCATTTGAGATGCACCCTTGCTTAACAATTTTCACCAGTATATACTATGTTTCTCCATAAGGTTTAGACTGCAAAATTTTTACAAACAAGGTCATTGATTGAGGATGAAGGAGATCGAGGAGATAATAGGGGAAAAAAATTAAAGCACATCTTCTTCTTCTTCTTCCTTTTTTTTTTTTTTTTTTTTTTTTTTTTTTTTGAGAAACAAAAAATTTCAACCATAGGTTATTAGGGCAAACCCAACGTAATTTTTTAACTTTGAAACCAAAAGGATTCAATTCAATTGACACTAATGAGCAAAGTACTCTTCTATTCTAGAAAAAGAACAATAATAATTGTGAGGTTTAAGTCTTCTAAATTCCATTTTAAGATAAACCTGGTGCTTTGAATTTGTGATTAAATTTTCTGTATGCTGGATGTGGATTATTCTAATTTTCCGTATACCTATCGTTTTTACTGCATTATTGAACTATAAGATTAGGTCCATGTGAATACTCTAATTTTCCATATAGTAAAGAGTTTTTTTTTTTTTGGGGGGGGGGGGGGGGGGGGTGGTTGGGGATTAGAAGCACAGAGTCTGCCATAGAGAGGTTATTTAAGGTAACAAGCATCAATTATAAGTAAGAAGTTTGCAAAGTAGGCATAATTCTTAGAATGATTAGAATTAGATACTTTTGTCAGGATTCAGAAGAGCAATATCTGTAGACAATGTAATATGAAAAAGGTTTGTAATGAGTTGATAAATTGCTGAAGAACAAGTCATGGCTGTGGCTGCTCAAAGAAGTGAAAGCTACTCAAACTTTTCTAAAGCATATTAAGAGCGAATTTTCTTGGCACCTAAATTTTTGTTGTTAATCCTTAGTATCTACTGCATTCATTTCATTGTCTAAAAAACATTTTTGATTGACTTTGAAATTCTGTGTAGGAATTCTTCTGTGTTCAGCTCAACAACTTCAAAGCAAGTTCATGGCATTCTATCAAAAGCATGTCTACTTTTCTTCAAGAGAAGTGTTTCTCTACAAAGCGTGGGCCAATTCTTCTAGCTATGATGAAAAATTAAACTTCAAGGACATCAAATTCTTATGAACCAAGATGACTGGTCCCTATCTAAATCTTATGTAACAACAAGGGAAGCAGGAGCAACAACACTTGAATTTTAGTTAAACATTTTTTATCATTTGATTACAGGTCCACACAAAGGCACAACAAACATGATTTTTTTCACTGAATAATAAACATCAGAAGCTTAAAAATATATAAACAACTGCTTCTAAAGGTCACTTTGTTGATAGCTTTTTAGCGACTGGCTTATTAAAGATTATTAACACTCTAGCACTTCTTTTAGCAGCAATATTATCTTAGGATATTAGACATCAGAAAAATGAAATTTAACAAAAGCATCGCTTATACAAATTAATTAATTTTGCCACTAACACATGCGATTTACATACTCTTGAAATCAAATCCTGTCCCTACAGCAATAAACGTTCTATCCAGGCATTCACATTTAAACAACGAACTCTTTGGAATGAACTTAGAGATATACATAAAAGCATTTGCCTATTTTCCTGTTCATGTGTCACTGCTTGACATTGTTTCTTCTTGACATCCACGACATGCTATGTTCATGATTTTGAATGGAGCCACATCTATCAGCACTTTTACATCCATGAATTGAGTATAGAGCTTTATAAATAAGGTCAATGATCAGGACAAAGAGAAAGGGAGCTTCATTAATCTGACGTATGCAGGGCCTATCAAGCTTTATCAATTAGCTATCTTGCATCAGAATCTAAGACAAGCTTATTTGAGGTGCATCCCTGCTCAACAATTTTGACCCCTATAAAATGTGCCTCTCCAATAGTTTTACACTGCAAATTTACAAACAGGGTCAGTGATTCAGCACAATGAAGGGGAGAAAATAGAAAAACATATTTATAAGCAAATTGATTATGTTTATTGTTGCAACTCCAACAGAAACTTTTACTTTGAAACCAAAATTATTCTATCAATTTTCCATAGTGGGCTAACTACTATTCTATTGCCCTTTTTCTAGTAAACAACATTAATACACTGTACATGTAAGCTGTTCTAGACACCATTTGAAGATCATTATGGTATTTTGATCCCTCACCCACTGGTTGTAGCAAATCCTCAATAAGGAGTGGAGTACTCGATATTGAATATTGTAGCAAATATTTCGTTATGCTGGATTTAAGACCATTTTTGTAATTAAACATTATATGGACTTGCGACCAAAAGCAAACCAATAATAGTTGGAAAAATTTTACAAAAATGGGCCTGATTCAGATTAATCTGCAATTCAAGATCACTGAAAATAAGAGTTTGATATTCTGTTGAATTGGATAACAATATGGAAAAAGGAAGGTTGGACTAGAGCTCTTAATCAGCAATTCAACTATTGCACACACAGCAGGACATAACAGTGGTATAAATGGGTTATATAAAAGCTAAAGCTGATTATGCGTAGTCAATTTGCCCGAAGGGATCGCCCAGTTAGATATATGCTAAAGATGATTATGGAATTTATAAATTTACACGTTACCCAATCCAAGATGATTGAAAACATAGATAACCACATGGTAGGAGGATCCATCGTAGACCCCAAATTTTGGGACTAAGGCTTTGTTATTGTTGTATAACTACATGGTAGGAAGATGTTGAGAAATTTTTATAGTAATAATATAGAAATCACTAATAATAGTTACACATTTATAGTATTTATTTCTTAGGAAATATGAAAAGGCTAATAGAAAAGCACCTCATAAGAAAAGAAGACAAGAATATATAGTTACTTGCACTAGATAATCTATGCAATACCAGCACCCAGAGTTTATAAGTGGCAGACCGTGCATGAACTCCACAAATAGTATGGGCAATTGGGCTGCAAAAGGAAGATTTGATTACTAAAATACAAAGATCTTTATGAACAGCCACCATAAATACATGCTCAAGATACTTAAAATCCAGAGAAAAAAAATGCAAACCATCAACGTAAACAGAATGACTGGGAGAAAACAGAGTACACTAAGGCTATAAAGAATGAAAAGGATGCCATGTTACAGATCATCATCACTATAAAACTCACCCTCATAGCATACAACATCGTTCTCCATGCTTAAACTTCAAACACGGGTTGTGGTACCAGCTTAATGAGCCTTGTCAGTGATCTAAATCATGAGTGACAAACATACCAACAAATTAATCGAGAGAAAGATAGAAGAAACTGAACCCAATGAGGCATTAGATCAATATTTGTAGGAAAAATTTGGGGCAATAGTAATATGTACAAAAGGAAGAATTACTTCTTTGGTAGCTCAGAATCCTTTCTCATATGTCAAGTGCTCGCCCTCAGAGCTCCCTTGTAAAGTGGGTATTGTTTGGTCGGATAGAGGTGTTATTCATGGTAAAAAAAACATCAATTAGTAAGTAACAACAACATCACAGAGAGGAAGAAAAGGCAGGAAGAGTTCTGGACAAACATAATTTGCCTAAAACAGAGGAGGGGGAGGAAGAGAGAAGATTACTTCTGTTTGTCTTGTGTTTTGAAATTACCTCTATCTTGAAGGAAATAAACCAAACTATGGAAAGAACTCCTTTAGTGTGGCATGATTGACATGAGACAGCAAAGAAGTCCCAGTAAACCAATAAGAAATTAATTTCACTTCCACGAATGCTGTTCCAGATAAAGACATTTTGTGCTTGTTACCTAATCCAACTAATGAAGCCAATGTATTAATAATATCTTCATCCCTACTGCCGGTCGCTTCTCTTCCATGCTATGAAACACCTCTGGCTCTGAGACAAAGAACGAGCATAAGATATTGACTTACAAACTTGATAAATACCAAATACCCAACCCTATAACATTAGGACTAGATGATTAGCATAGATTTGAGCTATGAGAGCTTCCTTCTTTCTTCTTAAAAAAATTGTTACTTGAAAAAAAAGAAAAAAAAAATGTTTCACAGTATCAAAATTGTAGACAAGGTTACATAAAGGTGTTAGTAATAAATTACCGAGTTTACTTTTCATTTATTATTAAACAAGATGGACTATTATAGAAACCAGCATTCCAGGTTAAACTTGTTTCTGCTGCATCGCAGAAGTGATCCATTTGTACACAAAGCCTTCTGTGTGACGTTTAGATTGGATGAGGCAGAAAGAGAATGGAACTTTTTTGCAAGATGTTCTTGAATGAGAAAAAACATTCAAGGTTGGAAATAGGAGTTAACTACTAAAGAGAACCAGCATCCCAAATTAAGCTTGTTTTTTCTGCAGCTACCAATTAACGAAATTTTGAATATATACTTGTAATCAAAGGAAAATATGAATGTATTTCAAATCATGAAGGAACTTACATAGAATGGTATCTAAGCATGTCTCCCATTAATAGGAGCTCGTATACCCTGCCATTGCACCACAAATAGTTGGAACAGTACGTACATGGGATCTGCAACACAAGTAAAAGAAGTCTTATTTTTTGCCCGTCAGATTGTAGGAAAAATCACAAAAGAAACAAATGATATGAAGATAAAAATAAACTAACCTAAAAATTTAAGGCTAATAGCCATCTTCAATTTCATGAAGTGATAATGAGCAGCAAAAAAGTTGTGATCACTTCAAAGAACTTCTCATAAACCCCTGCATAATTTTCCTACAATTAAATCATTGGTTCTTATGTTTTCATGTTGTATAAGGACTGAAAACTTCTAAGTGTTGCCAAATGGAAGCTAAGGACCCCAGTTCACCATGTTGTAGTGCAACTAAATTTACTATTAGTCAAAAGGGGTGCCTTAAACAGTTGAAATTATTTTATATGTCTTACCAGGACTGAAGGCAAAACAAAGTTAATTGTAGCCAAGTCTTAAAATTAGAATTAGTTGCTACACAAATACACCTCTTTGAGTTCTTTCTTTACTAACATTCAAAGATGATCTCACAATTACCAGGCATGGCAAACAACACATTTAACACCAAAGGAAGACAATACATCTTAGCATCCATACCTAAAATTTTGATATATCCAGACTCACATCCTTAGTAGCTTATTTGCAAAAGAATCCTGCAGGTCTTTGGTGTTCATGCTTACAGAAAAGCATTTTTCCTGCACATTTTAGCTATTACTATAACCATGTATCCACTTTCTTTAAGTTATTTCTTCAAGTTGTCCTCCTGCTCCTTCAAGGTAAAAGGGTGACTTGGGAATCAAGCAACAGTCCAGATCACTTTTAGCAAGAGTAGCTTACATTACTAAGAATCCGCATGAAAATATCCCAACTATCAGATTTAGGTGAAGCTTATTTTAGGAACATTGTTTAAGAATATATGGAAGAGAAATAGGTCAGAAAGATACAAGAACATTAAATGGAAATAAATAAGAGCATTAGTGACAACACTAATAAAAATTGACCTAGGTTACCAGATAGCTATGCCCCACTTAGCACCTTGGATTGACCAATGATGATCATTTAAGGATTCTTGACATTTGTTCAGATATAAGTCAACATTTTAAAGAGAACAGAGGAAGAAGTTACAACTGAAAGATTTAAATAATAAAAGAACATACTTTATAGTACCCTTGATAGCCATCGAGGTTTCTGACTTTTTGCATCATCCTTGGCCCACACATCTTTCTTTTGGACTAGGTTTGATCTGGTTTCTGCTCAATAGTAGGCTGACTTGTAACTAGCAAATCACCAACCAAGACAATCTCACTCCCATACTCCATAAAAACTTCCCTACAAGTTCAACCTCCTCTCCGGTAAAATATCACCCCCCATGTAGTGCAGGGCGTAAGTGTTGTAAAATTTGAGAAGTAGCAAGGTGTTATAGACAGTCTCATAAGTTCATTGCAGTTGGACACACAGAAACTCTGGTAGGAGCTGGGAAGTCAGTGCTATAATTTTGAAAGTAATCTGCTGCTCTCTATTGTGGTTTTACCTGCTCTCAGTTATGCTAAAGTATTATATTATATGCTGAAGTCATTAAGTCTGAGGCAGGGAGGGTTTAGTTGTTTTAATTCTGAGGTGAGAATGAAGTTATGAAGCAAAAGAGAGAAGAAAGAACCAAACATCCACAAAAGAAAAGAGGCTTTTAATTTCCTCTTCTCTATCTTCATATTTCATTATTCTCCAGCTACATACCCAAAAAAAGAAGTTATATGTCAGATTAGTGTAATAAATACCCAAAATCAAGACAACTTGCAATACCCATATTGATATAATATTGAAACATAAATGAATAATATGAAAAATCAAATTTAATCAAAATATAAATGATATAATATTAATCTACACTACAAAAGCTGCTACGTCATTCTCCATTCTTCTTCTTCTTCTTCTTCTTCTTTCCTCTGTCTCTTCCTCTATCTCTTCATTGCTCTTAAAAAATAGATACAAAGCACAAAGGTGGATCTTCTTCTTCAATGCATTCTTCACCTCACCTAAATCTACCACATTTTTCAACCCTACTATTGCAAGTTTCCCTTGAATGTGGTTCAAATTTTCTGATTCTCCCAATTTACATATTTCATCACCCTCACCACCTACACCTACAGGGAAAGTAACGTAATGTTCTAAGACAAATTAATCTCCCAATTCCTTTTGGAAACAATTTTATTCCAATTTCATCAAAATCATCATCAAACAGGCAATTTCTCAAGTTCATCGTCTTAAATTAATTAGTTTACCCACCCCCTGAGGTAATTTCTCAAGTTCACTACACTCAGTAACATCCAAACTTTGTAAATTACATATACATTCTGGCAATTCTTTTAAATCAAAGCAAGATAACTTGAGGTATCTTACATGTATCAATTTTTCCACCTTATTAATTAGAAGTTCTGGAATGAATTTACCTTTCAAATATAAAGAATGTAGACATGTCAAATGGTCAAATAACTTGGGTTGGACAGTCTCAGAAGAAGACAAAAAATTCAAGTTAAGTTCAGTTCACTAACACTGCAACTGTAAGCCAACACCTCCTAATTTCCTGCATGAAACAGGGATTTATTAAAACCACGTGCTATGAATAGCAATTATTTCTGTCTCTATTTTATAATGATCATTTCCATCTCAAGGATAGAGCACAAACCCTAAGAGTGGCAAGGGAGGGTTTGATCCTTCTGGTTCTGAAGCAATAGTCAAAAAAATCATAGAAAAAGGAGAGTTAACAAAGGCTTTAGATCCCTCCTCTCTCTCTATCCTTCAAAAAAACGCCACTTGTATCTAAAATTCATGATCCCTGACACAAGCACACAAAAATTCAATAATACCAATCAATAAAATGCTAATATATTTTTAACAACTATAATCATTAATCTAAACACAATTGGATTCAAAAAATTGATCCAAGATAAAAATATTAACGCTATCCAGAACTGATAGGCACAAAGTAGCAATAAACACTGATTGAAAATGATGATCATGCAAAGTAATCAAGGAATTTCACCTCATCATTCGTCTTTAAAGTCTCTGTCCACTTCAACACCTTCCTTTTACTACCCTGTCCCATAAGATGTATCTGTCTTCTCTAGTGTATGTCAATCATCCTGTACTGTTCAGCTCAGCAAATCACCGACGTTTGACCATGTTTTCAGCTTCACAATCCTTCTCAGGTTACAAGCGGTTCCCCCTTTACTTCATGTTGAACATCTTTCCTGATAGGCACCCCACCAGACCAACTTGATAAATAAACCATATTACAATTAATCAAATACTAATTTTCTACAAACTACTCTCAACGCCTTGCTTTATATTATTTTTAGCTCAGGATAATGGATGTAGAGATTTTCCATTAACTTTTATTTTATTTTTAAATCTTCACCCAAAAACAACTTTTATATCATTGCTTAAGCCTTGCTCTTACCATGTTCTCCCCAATGCACCAAAATCATTATTTCTCAAATCATGAAAGAAAGAAAAAAAAAAATTCAATCTGCTACGCAACTAAAAAAAGTGTCAGGGACCTTAAAGATTTCACTGTGAAAAAAAAAAGCATGTAAACTGCCAAATCGATGGTTCTTAAGTTTGCACCTTGTATAGAGGCTTTATATTCTCTATTCAAGAACATCTTATATTAAGAAAAAACATGGAAAGAGTTTCATAAACAAAGGCTTTATATCTCTCTTTGCTCTCGCCATCATCATTCAAAAAAACTCTACTTGTAGCTAAAAGTTAATGATCCCACACATGCCCACACAAAAATTTAATGAAATCAATCAATAAAAAGTTAATATATTTTTAACGAGCATAATCATTGATCTAAACACACAATGGAATTAGACCAATTAATCCAAGATAGACATATTAAAGCTAACTAGAAATAAGAGATATAAAGTTGCAATATAAACATAGATTTAATGGTAATGTTCAAGAAATTTAAAAGGGAATCTGACCTCCTCCTTCATTGTCTTCAAACTTTTTGTCTTCTTCAACACTCTGCTCTTACTGCCCAGTCTCATAACAATGTATCTGTTTTCTTCAGTGCATGTCAACTACCCTGTACTGTCCAGATTCACAAATCCCCCTCATCAATGTTTAATTCCACCACTTGTTCATCCGCCTCAAACCCAGCCCCATCATCTCCCTCATGATTACTGTCCTCAAGCATGTCCACCTCAACCACATCATCATGCATCTACATACATGGCATAGCAGCTATGTCAGATTAGTTTAAATAACCCAAAATGAACAAAACCCACAATGACCCATATAATAATAATATTAAACAAAAAAATGAAGAAGAAAAATAAAATATAATAGAACCCATACCACTAGAGATTAGAGCAACAAGGAGATCACAGCCCAAACAAATAGAATGATTTGGTGGCGGTAGTGCGTTTGTGATATTGGGAAAATTTATCAAGGGACGTGGTTGGTATTATTAATTAATTGTTTTTGATGGGATAAATATAGAAGTTAATTAGCTGCGTCTATTTGCACAAATCCATATATGTATTTATATATTTGATAGGATAGTTTTGCAAGAAAAGAAGAGTTACCTCTGAATCAGTGCTGCCCGAAAGTTGACCGTCTCTTTGCACACGACTGAAATCAATCCAGATGTTTGGGATGTGAGAAATGTTGGGCCAGTAATCTCCTTTCCCTCTTTTGCAACGCTGCTTGAGAATTGGAGATTCCGTGATTTTCAATTCCTGTAGTGATGGAGTATTACGCAGGTAGTCTGGCAGAGACTTCAGCTTGGGGCATTCTTCAATTTCCAAGGAATGAAGAAGTGGCATTATTTTAATTTTTGGAGTATTATTAGTAACAAAAGCATTAGCACTATCATCTTTTTCTTCTTCTTCTTCTTCTATTGTTCCTCCCATCCCACTCCATTCTTCCCACTTCTTGAATCCAAAGAAGCTGAGAGATTTCAGGTTTGGGAATATGATGATGTCTTTGTTTTTGGATGATTCTGATAATTCTTCTTCTTCTATGTCTATTCCCAAAAATTCATCTCCCACCTTTCGAATCGTTGGAGCGGCCCCTAAACCTAATTGTTCGAGCAACGGCAGCTTCCCCAAAGGAGGCCAACGCTCTAGGTTTGGGCAATCTCCGATAATAAGGCATTTCAAATAGGTCAATTTGGACATCATCCAATTAGGATACATTGTGGTGCCCTTATAAAACTCAATTTCTAAAGATTCCAAGCGGGGAGGTGGCTCTAAGGCATTTAGAATGGCTACATCTTTCTCCATTTTTCTTCTTCTTTCTTCCTCTGTCTCTTCCTCTTCCTCCTCTTCCTCCTCTTCCTCTAAGTCTTCCTCCCCTTCCTTTTCAAATTCGCTATTCAATTCCTCTGCTGTGCAAAAGGATAGCAACAAATGACGGAGGTGGTCCTTCTTCTTCAATGTATTCTCGATCGCACCAAAATCTACCACATTACTCAACCCGACTATCCAAAGCGGCCCTTGAATGTGGTTCAAATGTTCTAATTCTCCCAGTTTACATAGTTCTTCGCCCTTACCTACAGGAAAGTATCCTAATGTTTTAAGACAAGTTAATCTCCCAATTCCCTTCGGAAACGATTTTATTCTTATTTCATTAACATCTTCATTAAACAGGAGATGTCTTAAATTAATTAGTTTACCTATCTCCTGGGGTAATTTCTCAAGATTCCAACACTCACTAACATCCAAACTTTGTAAATTACATAAATTACATATACTTTCAGGCAATTCTTCTATCATATGGAAAGATAACTTGAGATATCTTAAATGTATCAATTTTTCCACCTCATTTTGAAGTTCTAGAATGGACTCGCCTTCCAAATGTAATGTACGTAGACATGTCAAATGGTCGAATAACTTGGGTTGGACAATCGGAGAAGAAATAAAATCCAAATTTAAAAAGCGTAGATTTTTTGCTTCATAGACAAACTCAGGAAATGTTTCTTCAACAATTAATGACAAATGGCGAGCCCTCTTAAAGTCTTTCTCAACCTTGTCACCACTATAATTGATTGTGAAGCACACATCTTTTGCCATTGATTTTGCAAAGTCATGCACAATATCGTGCATTTTGCAACTTACATCTTTCTCATCTTTCTCAAAGTCTTGAAAAAAAGAGCGCATGGCTAAATTTTCAAAATAGTGCTCTGCTTTCACTTCCATTTCCATATTTTCTTTTGAGTTAATATATCCTTGTGCCATCCAGTTGATGATTAACTCCAATTTATTGAATTGATAATCTTTCGGAAATATAGCACAAAATAAGAAACATTGTTTCTCTGATGAGGACAATTCATAATAACTCAACAAAAATAGTTCCGAAAGAACTTTTTCAATATCTTCTAATTCCCATAAACCATTGTGCAAAACCTTCTCCCACTCTTCTTTACTTATTTTGCCACGCATGTGACCCCCTAGAGTCTTTGCAGCAAGTGGCAAACCTTTGCACTTATTTGCTAATTGTTTGCCCAAGTCTTCTAAATCCCTACATTGCTCTCCATAATCATCAGAAAATGCTATTTTCTTGATAATTAACCAACAATCATTGGGGGACAATACCCCCAAATCGATTATGGAAGAACTCTCCATCATTTCTGCAACCTTAGTTTTACGTGTGGTCACTAGAATTCTACTACCTTCAGCACCAAATTTGAGTGCATTTCTGAAGGGCTCCCATTTTGTGGAGTCTTCAGTCCACACATCATCTAAGACAAGAAAGCACCTCTTTCCCCCAATCAAACTACATAGTTCTTCTAACAAACTTTGTAATTCAGTAGCTTTGGGAGATTGACCCTCAAAAGATTCAATGATTGCTTTGGCAACCTTGCACTGATCGAAAGGATCAGAAACACAAACCCACATTCTTTTCACAAAATGTTCCTTCACCTCACTATGATTGTAGGCTATTTGGGCAAGAGTGGTTTTTCCAAGGCCTCCCATGCCCACCAAAGATATGACATGGGGTTTTCTTTCCTTTGGACTATCCACGCCTAAGAGGTTGCTCAACAGCTTATCCCTATAGCTATCACGACCAATTATATTGGACTCATCCACAAAGGACGTAGTTATTGGTCGCACAACTACTTCAGGTTGCCTGTTAAAGTCAATCCCATACTTCTCTCTGTCATTGAAAATCTCATCTAATTTTTCATTCAGTTTTTTAATCTTGTGACCAAGATCATGACGCAGTGGAAGGTTAAAACAACATGATGGAGATGGGAAGAAGGAGCATACCTTCTTCTTCACAACAGCAGGAGCGTTAACATCAGCTGGTTTTCCTTCTTCTTTCTCTATCTCTGCTTTGATCCTTGCAGTGCTCCAGGTGTCCAAAACGTCATCCATCTCGTTGTATTTGTCTTGGAGCTTCTTTAACCAACGCTTCTCATTATCCAGCTTCACTGCATGTCTTTTATCGGCATCATCCAGCATTGTCTTGATGTCTTCGAGCTTGTCTTGAAGCTTTTGGACTTCTTCATCAACGCCAACAAGCAACTTGATCTCTTGTTTAGCCAGCTGAACAGCGATTGAAGTCAACTGCTTAAAGAGATCAGTAAGTAGTGCATCAGCCATAATTAATGGAGACTGAAAGTTAAGTTGGATTGATAACACAGCTAGAAATGAACAGAAAGTAGGAAATTAGCAATAGTGCG
Source organism: Quercus gilva (assembly GCA_023621385.1). Lineage (NCBI taxonomy): Eukaryota > Viridiplantae > Streptophyta > Magnoliopsida > Fagales > Fagaceae > Quercus > Quercus gilva. The sequence continues at coordinate 98,813,926 of CM042477.1, forward strand.
CTTGAGTGTGTGCTTCTTCAGTTCTTCTATTTTAGCTATTTATAAGGAAGTGGCTACGTGATGGTAATACGCGCGTGCCCCAATTCACAACGGTAATAATGTGGTTCAATATAATAGTACTAATTAAAGGGGCATTGATCAGGATATTTAAAGAGAAATGACGTTTTAAATCTTAGTCCTCTTAGCTTTTTTTTTTTTTTTTTTTTGAGGGATTAGTCTTCTTAGCTTCATTTCAACAAAAAGAAACAGGTCTTTTTCCGGAATGGACACTACAATTCTGTACCACAATAGTCCTTCTAGCTTCTGCAGTGAAATTGTTTTCATTTCATTTCTTTCTTTCTTTTTTTTATTTATTTATTTTAAATCTATACTTAAATTAGGATCTGTACAGTTCTTAAAAATAAAAAAACAATTAAGAAAGTAAAGATCAGCAAAGGATTAAAAATATATACTTAGGGAGCATTGACCAACCATCTTACCCATCAAGTAGCACTTTTTACTTTTTATTTTTATTTTTTAGAAAACCATCAAATAGAATTTATTATAAAGAAAAAGTCTAAAGACATAAAAATATCTTACAATATTTTCGTAAAATCTTTTCTTTGAGTTATTATAGTCCCAATATATTTTTATTATTATTTTACTTGACATGTGGTAGTTAGTCTAATAACTCAATTTACTATAGAAATATTATAAGATTTTATTGTGTCTTTAAAGACTAATACAAGTGGAAATAATCAATCAAGAATTAGAAAAGAAAAAAAAAAAAAAAAAACAAATGTAAAGGATAATGATAGAAAGTTGTTAACCTTGATTATTGGCATAAACCCAAGGATGTCTAGGGTCTTATATTTAATTACTTTTATTCATGGATGAATCATGTGAACCATTAAGATTAAGGAATAAGTGAATAACTAAAATATTCTATTGGCTAGTACTCTTTAATAATTCTCGAAATCGTATACTGTTTTTTAACCGTTCTAAGGAATAGTAGGTTATGTTTAGAGCTATAAAACATTGGTGCGAAGGGCTTTTTAGTTGAATGGGTACATTTTCATGCACAAAACAGTTGCGATTCTAGGATTATTTTTTAGGGAGGTCAATAAGAAATATAAATTATACAAAATTTAAAATAAAAGAGGAGTTGAATACATCGATACCACCAAAAAAAAAAAAAAAAAAAAAAAAAAAAAAAAAAAAACAACAACAACAACAACAATCATAATATATAAAGTTTTATAATTGCTTTATACGATATTTCATGTTTTGAAATCATTGCACGATATCTTTATTATCAGTCCTACAAATTACATTTCTTTCAATATACACAGTCTAGCAATAATTATCCATTGATCTCCTATTTGATTGATATATTTCAAATTTTTTAAGATTTAAATGGGATTTTTTTAGTTTTAAGACTAGTAAATTTCTACTTTTGTTGTTGAAACCTCAAGATTTATAAAAGAAATTTACCCTTTTTCTTTAACGCTTAGGTAAAAATTTGATTCACAATAAAATTTAAAACCCTACAAATTACAAGGCCGAGTTGGTCCACATGACGTTGGCTGATATTAATTGAAAGCACCTGCCAGCCACTACTTTAAATAATAAAATAAAATAAAATAAAATAAAAGAAAAGAAGTAAAACGCTCGACAGGTCCTTGCGATTGTCTGTGGTACTGGTAATAATAATGTCCATAGAGTGGGACTCTTATAAAATAGTTAACTATAAGGTTGGCAGTATGGTAATATGTGCGTGCCCCAATAATGTGGTCCAATATATACTTGAATAAAAACTAAAAGTGAAATTATATTTTAAGTCCTAGTCCTTCTAGCTTCATTTTTTACAAAAATAAATAGGAATAGGATTTATGCCAAGATGGGCACTAAAATTCAGTTCCACCATAGTCCTTTTAGCTTCCTCAGTGAAATTGTTTTCGTTCCTTTCTTTCTTTCTTTCTATCCTTTTTTTTTTTTTTTTTTTTGATAGAAAATATAAGGCCTTGTTTGGATTTTGGTGAACTAAATTAATAAATCTGAGTTTTGTTAACTCATAACCCAAAATTAGTGGGGCCCATGGTAGTGACATTATTTGGATGATTATTCAAGCAATTCGCACAGTTAACAAATCTCACTTTTTTGAGATATGGGTGAGCTAATTCAGAAACAGCTCCAACGTATTTTCAAGTTATGGGTTATGAATAATCAGTGGCAATTTTCATAAATTTTCAACACAAACGGGTCCCACAGCTGTGTCTAGTCCCATCACTGTAGGCTGAAGCTCCAACTGATCTTTTATCTCATTACTTTCCCAACTACCCACACCACTTGCACTTCATCACTTTCCCTTTTCCTTCTCCCAAGCCCACAGCACAAGCACAACCGAAATAAGAAATTGAAATAGCAACACGGGTAGCCGTTCTGTGCCCTCTGCAAGATGGACAGTAAGTGGGTCCCACAAAAGGTGAGTTTTTTGTGTTTTTAAGAAGGAAAAGTTAACTGGGTTTAGTTGCCAAACAGTATTGGGTTTGTTTTGGGGATTTTTGAGTGATGAGTAATGATATTTGAGTGATAAGTAATGAGTGATACTGCAACGAAACAAGGCCTAAGAAATTCAATACTTAAATTAAGACATGTTACAGCTCTTAAAAAATAAAAAGAAAAAGAAAGTAAAGATCAGTAGAGGATAATAAATATATACTTAGGGATAACCATCTTATTTATAGGACCCATCAAGTGGAACTTCTTACTTTTTATATTTTAGAAAACCATCAAGTAGAATTTAGTATAGGAAAAAGTCAATTCCAATAAAAAATAAAAAATAAAAATCTTACAACATTTTCATAATATATTTATTTGAGTTGTGATGGTCTCGATATAAATCAAGCATTAAAAAAATCAAATGTAAAGGATAATGATAGAAAGTCGTCAATGTTGATTGTTGGCATAAACCCAAAGATCCAGTCTGATAAGATCAAGCGCTTACCCACTATATCAAAAGTTATAACTAATGGTAAGGGTGCAATTTTATTCTCTTAAAAGTGGCAGCCCAGCATCAACAGATCCACTGAAACTTGACCCAACTTAGCCTCTACCTTTGCAGGATGTTGGACTTGATCCATTAGGTCTCTGCCCAACAATCCTACCCCCAACACCTACACATGCACAACAAGTGAGTCAAACTCTTGACCTGACTCTAATACCAATTGATAAGACCAAGGACTTATTTATTACCCCAAAAGTTATGGTTGATAATAAGTGTGCAAATTTATTAATGACAACGGATTTGACTGAGACTTGTTTGAACACAGTCAATTTTTTTTTTCTTTGTTTAATCTTATTCCAAGAAAAGTGGTTGCATGGTAACATGTTCAAATATTAAACCAAAATAGCTTAATTGTTCTAATTATGTTCAAGGTTGATAATATGATCATGCACAATCTATATACTTATTATATAAAAATAGAAGCGTTGTATTTAATGTTACTAATTTGTTATATTTATATTGAGCAATATCATTATTATTTTTATGCAGCATTAGACAAATGCCTATTTATGAATTATGCACCTTTGCTGGAAAAGAAGTCATGGGCCATGGCTAATGTGCCTTCTCTTCCAGAAAAGTGTTTCCCTACAAAAACGTGCATGGGTGATGGGACCATGCTTCTAGGCTACAGAAACAGACAAAATTGTACAAAGTTGAAGGGCATTAATTTTCTTGAACAAAGAGAAAGCAGCAGGTCCACCGTCCACACAGGAACAGGGAGTGAAGCTGGACCAACAAACAACACTTCAATTTTAGTTGCACTAGTCATTTAATTTAAGCTATGATGATTTGGTTACAGGTCCGGACAAACATGAAAACTTAAAGTATTGAAACAACTGCTTCTCAAAGCGAACTTATTGATATTATGATATATATTAAGAATGGCTGCAAATTCAAGCTCCTATCTGCACTAGGAACTCATTTGGCCTCCCTTTTAAAGAATGGTTGGAAACTGATTGCAGGACCCTATGAATGCCACTGTGAAAGGCATACCTTGGAGGATTATCTTTCCTTTGGGGCTTTGGCAGTTGTGGCTGCATAGAAATGATTTTGTTTTTACAACAGGAACTGTAGATAGTCAGTGTTGGAAAAAAATGTTTGAGGTATAGCACTGAATTTTTTGCTATTGGGCTGGAAGCAAGGAGTAAGCCGGCCAAAACTATCATTCCTGTGGGATGGGAGAAGCCATCGTGGGGCTAGTTGAAGCTGAACTCTGATGGTTCAGCTATAAATAATCCCGGCAAGGCTGGTGGAGGAGGCTTATTTCGTGATCATGAAGGTAATTGGGTGAAAGGATGTGTTAGAGGGATTGGGCACACCAACAGCTTCATGACTGAATTGTGGGCGTTAAGGGATGGACTAAATATAGCTAGAGAGATGGGTGTGAACAACCTTATCATTGAGCTAGACATGCTGAGCATTGTTTTGCTTATGAACAATGAAGCTGAAAATATCATGATGGAACCTTTACTCTCTGATTGCATGAGCCTCTTGAAGCAAATCCCAAACAAGCGCGTGCTTCATGTTACCGTGAAGCTAATCAATATGCGGATGCTTTGGCCAAGCTTGGAACATAGTCCGGCTCTCATTTTGTTGTTTTTTGTAACCCACCGCCTGTAGTGGAGAATTTGTTAGCTTTTGATAAATCTAGCATGTTTCGTAATAGACTTGTAAATTCTTAGCTTAATATTATATCATGGGTTACTGGAAAAAAAAAAAAAGAAAAAGAAAAAAAGAAAGAGATATATATTAAGCAAGCTTACAGTTACCAGTAAAAGATTATTAACACTTAGGAAATATTATCTTATAAGTCATCTGCTTATACATAATAATTTAAGTACTTTTGAAATCACTTTAACATATACTATACACTGTTATTACTTATTATGAGCAAAGGGTATATAAAATATACAAACCATGCCCTTCACAAAAGGATTGTGCATATTCATAATTTTAGCTATCAAATATAGGGGAACTAAACTGAAGTAGTCTTGGTGTTTATAATTTTGTGGGTTTGAGTTTTTTTTTTTTTTTTTTTTAAATAAAAAAATTATCTAAAGACAAGAAATCACAAATCTTGTAAATAAGAGCTTCTTATTAAGATTCTAATTAAATTAATTACCAAAATTCATCACCTATAATAACAAACAATTATATATTTTATAATGAAGGGCATGACCAAAATCAGTAGCAAACTGCCTAAGAGGAAAAAGGAACCGGGACCTTCAATTGGTCCGATAAAAACCATAAGACCCAATGGTTTAACCATAGAAATCGTCAGTTCAACCGATAAAAACTGAATACTAAACCTTTTTAGATTGTTTTAGCCATTTTAGTTTTTAAAATCATAGGAAGATGATGTAATTATTTTATAAAAGGAGAAACCACATACATATATACTAGAAAATACAGATTGCTGTGCTATTAAGGGCCGCATATTATTATTATTATTATTATTATTATTATTATTATTATTATTATTATTATTATTATTATTATTATTATTATTATTATTTTGAGAAGGACCTCATATTAATTGAGTCATGCAAAAAGTAGAGTAAAAAACAAATGTACCAATGATTGTTAGGATTCAGGGATGGAGGGAGACTTGGACAAAGGGGTTTTTTTTTTTTAATTAATATATGCATAGGCATTAACTTTAGCAATCTTGTTCTATAAAATCACACTTTGCTCCCTTAACATTATCATTGATTCTTTTAAGAATGCTACTATAGTCACAAACTTTTCTATAATATTTTTACAAACTATTGAGATAGTAAATTTTTATTTGATTTGCATAAAAGCTCATCACTTACATCACATTTTTATTTACTAATAATCACTCACCACATTAATAATTTGTAAAAAAATTTGCAACTCTAGCATTTTACTTTTTTAAAAGGCCAAATCTAAAATCTAAAACCTAAAACAAAATAAACAAGCCCAAAAAAATTACCCAACAACAAAAATTACTAATAATAAAGCTAAAAACAATTTAACTCAATTAACTAATTTTACCCAAAACAAACAACCTGGCTCTTTTGAAAAAATTAAAAAATAAGGGTAAGATATCATTTTCGTTCCTAAACTATTACAAAAGTTCGTTTTTCGTCTTTAAAGTTTCAAAAGTTCTATTTTCGTCCCTAAACTTTTCCAAACATACCGATTTTCGTCCCTCTATTTGTTTCCGTTATCTTATGTCTTATGTGGCTTGACGGAGTGCTGATATGGTATCTGACTTGGATTAAAATTATTTTGTTTAAAAAAATATGAACACATGGCAAATAATTATAGGTACATGTGGGAACCATTTTTTAAAAGCCCAAAATTACCCCACTCCCTCAAATGGTCATGCCTATGTGTGTGAACCCAAATCACTATTGAAAACCCACCCCTAAAATCTCAAGTCTCATATGGTCATGTGTGCGTGTGGGAACCCAAATCACAAAGCATTGAAAACCCACCCCCTAAAATTGGCAACTCCAATCGGCGGAAGAGTTCCTATTGAAATCAAGGGTTTAATGTAATCCAGTGTATATCTTAAACCCTCTCACTCTCTATATTCCTCTCTACCTCTCCAAGCTCATCCACCAATATTAGTCCATTCGGCATTGGAGCCTCTCCTTTCTCCCACTTTCTCTTCACCATTCCCCACTTCTCCTCCTCCACCTTCTCTGTCTCTAACCACATCTTACTACTATTATTCTTTGCGTGTACTTGTACCATTAGCGGTGCCGACATTAGGTTCCTTACGATCTCCACCACCGACCTTGTTATCCATTCGTATAGTTTTTCACGACCCAATTTCCCTTTTTCGTTGTTGTTTATCGTTTCCACTTTCTTTAAACCAGTCTTTGCCTCCATCGCCGTAGTCATTGGCATCGAAATTCTTCCTCTTCGTCTAATTCCTCTCCACACGGCGTCATTGCTCTTGATCGCCAAAGAACACGGCCCTTGACCTAATCGATTCGAAAAACCATCACGATTCACTCCACAATGAAGACCCAAATTGAGATTAGACGAAGTAGTGGAAGCCATCCAATGAGAGATGGCTTACAAATATTCTGTATTTAATGTGTTTGCACTTCTGCCTCTAAGATATACCCTGGATTGTATTAAACCCTTGATTTCAATAGGAACTCTTCCGCTGATTGGAGTTGCCGATTTTAGGGGGTGGGTTTCAATGCTTTGTGATTTGGGTTCCCAAATGCATGACCATCTAAGACTTGAGATTTTAGGGGTGGCTTTTGTTCAATGCTTAGTTATTTGGGTTCACACACATAGGCATGACCATCCAAGGGAGTGAGGGGTAATTTTGGGCTTTTAAAAAATGGTTCCCACATGTACGTATAATTATTTGTCACGTGTTCATATTTTTTTAAACAAAGTAATTTTAATCCAAGTTAGATACCACATCAACAATCCGTTAGGCCACATAAGACATAAGTTAATGAAAACAAACGAAGGGATATAAATCAATACGTTTGGAAAAGTTTAGGGGCGAAAATAGAACTTTTGAAACTTTAGGGACGAAAAATGAACTTTTGTGAAAGTTTAAGGATGAAAATGATATTTTCCCAAAAAAATAATTTTGTCCATACCTTGATGCACACATAAAAAACACAAATAAATAAATAAATAACCATTAACTGTCAAGCAACTGAGCTAAAAACTAGAACCACCACACACAATCAACAACAAAACTGTCTCCCTAACTTTTAAGTCCGGGCTCCAGCTCTGCTAGGATTTGGAAAATATTTTACTGCCATATTCTATTTTTGGGTAAATTCTATTCACGTATTTAGGCTATTCTTTTCAAAACTGACCGAGTCCTTAAAGACGCCGACACTTATTGAAGATAATTAATACCGACACTTCGGTATTCTGGCGTATATGGAGCTTTGCCTATGGAGCTTTTGTCAATTTGTAAGACAAAGGCTATAGCTCAACAATATAGTGGGTCCCCTCTATCTCCATGAGATAATTATCGTTGAGAGAGATAGAAAAGAAATAAAAAATAAAAAACAAAAAACAAAAATGAAAACATCATTTTAATCCTTATATCAATTTAGTCTCTATATTTTTTTTTTTATTGGATAGTCCCTACATTTTGGTAGAAGTCAATTTAATTATTGTTATTTTTAACTTGTAGCCAATTGGATCCCTATCATTAATTTACTAATGAGAAATGCTTATATGCCAAATGGTGTACACAATTAGCATATTTAATACTAACATGGCAAATAAAATGATCAAAATAATATTTATTAAATATTTTTAAATGCCATGTCAGCATTTAATTTGAAAAAAAAAACTAATTTGTATTTTTGTTTTGCAGTTTTAAAAATGAAAAAAAAAATTTGCAATCCTAGATTTTCTTGACAGCCAAACACAAAAACACTTTCTTGATTTTCTATCTTTAAATCATTGAATTCACAAATACATTCAACAACATCTCACCTCCATACAATTGAGAAGATCATAAATAACCAATAAGAACATGAAATTTTGGAACACATAAAGATTTAGCAATTTTTTCCTAATAACCAAACGGAAACCAAAAAAGAAAAAAAAAAAAAAAAAGAACAAACCCAGAATGAGTCAGGTTGGTGTCTTTACGTTGAGTCCAATCCAATGGCTTTGATGGGGACAAATCTCAAATTGTGAGGGTGGCCAAATTTCTAAACAAAACCAAAATCAAAATCAAAACCCCAAAAACCCGATTCAAAACACCAAACCCACAGTGTTTTGAATTGGGTTGATGGCACGGTGTGGCTGGCGGCAACCAAATGCAACACCAATTAAGTCAATCGGAAAACCTATAATCCAATTTCCAAATACTAAACTTTTGCTATCTCTCTTCAATCTGGTAAACTAAGGAGACATGGGTTAAAGATTAATAAATTGGGGTTGGTTTGGTGATTTAAGAAGTGTGGGTTGTTGGCTATAGTTTTGGTTGTTTTCATTTGTGATCGAGATTGTGATAGTGATAAGCAACGAGTTTAATGGGTTATGAATATTGTGGTGTGGCATAAGAAATGGGCGTTTGTGTTGATGTAATGACTGATTGTGTATATCGATTTTTTTGTGAATCTAAAATCGAATTTGATATTTGTATTTTTGTGTTTGGTAATGAGAAAGTACATGAAAATGCAAAGAAAATTTGATATTATCTTTTTTTTTAATCTTTAAAATTAAAAATTGAAATTTAATGCTAATGTGGAATTTTTAATATATTTATTGAATTTTTTATAATTATTTTATTTGCCACATTAGTATGAAATGTGTCAATTGTGCATACCGTTTGCTACATAAGCATTTTATATTAGTGAGTTAACGACTAAATTAACTACAAGTTGAAAATAGCATAAACTAAATTGATTGTTACCAAAATGTATAGATTAAATTGACTCTAACCTTAAAATGTAAGGACTAAAATAGTATTTTCATCAAAAATAAAAAAGAACCGGAGGAGGTTTTAAGGTTTGTTACGAAAGATTATAAGCATTGCTTACTTTCTTGATAGTATATTATGCTTCTAGTATTAGTGCTAACTTTTTTTTAAATTTTTTTTAAAAAGAGACTTTTTTATTACCTTTTGCACTTTGAAAGAAAAATGCTCCATAGTATATTACGCTTTGTCCATGCTGATAAAAAATGTACATGTACGAATATATACTACTTCTAATTAACAAGATTTAACAATTGATGAGTTTCAACACAACTACATTGGTTACTTTTTGTCAATTTATTCAGTTTAAAGGAGCTTTTAAAATGGCAAATCAAACTACTCATATTTTGGTTTCGTAATTTTTAAAAAACAAATAAGCGAAAACACTATTTTGGTCCCTACATTTTGGAGTCACGGTCAATTTGGTCTTTATATTTTTGTAGCAATCAATTTGGTTCCTCTTATTTTTAACTTAGAGTCAATTTGGTCATTCCCGTTAACTCACTAACAGAAAATGCTTACGTAGCTAGCAGTGTGCTTTGTTAGCATACATATGGCAAAAAATATATATAAAATCAAATATTTAGCATTTAAAAGGCCACATAAGCATTCCAATAACAACAGAAAAAGCCATGTCAAACCAAAAACTAATCTAGAAAAATTAATTTTAAAAAAATAAAACTTTTTTTTAAATCCTCAATTTCTTTAATTTTCTTGTATATTGTTGCACTTTCTTAGCTACCAAACACAGCCAAACAATGCACCAATCTAAAGATCGCAACCCAAATAAAATATGGACATGTTTCGAAGCCCATAAATGGAGATTTTCTAGCCGCTACAATAAGCCCATTTTAGGTCCCACAAGCTCCATATATGTTCTAGGATTAAAAGAGATTTCCTCGTTGATTCCCAGAGCACGTAGGACTTGAGAGTGCTGTTCTGGATGGCACAAACCATAGCTGCAGCAGCTAGTTGATCAATAAATGAAGTCTTAATGGATGAGAAACTCATCATAAACAATCAAAATTACTTAAACACAATCTAATTGGCTTAATTTCATATTGGCCTCTACCAGCTCATGCCCAATAATTAGAGGGCAGCACTTCAATAAACGAGAGGGAGCAAATCCTGCGAAAAAGTAAAGGCTGAAACTCTGCCAAAATTTCACCCGAAAAGAGCAGTGTAGCAAAGAGATTTGTTAAAAGAAAGAAGTGAAACTAGAAGATTCTCTGCTGGTAGATTTTGGTTGGGATTTTCATATCGATGTATTGTTTGGTTGTGTTTGGTAGCTAAGAAAGTGCAAGAATGCACAAAAAAAAAAAAAAATAAAGAAATTGAAGATTTAAAAATAAAAATGTTTTCTTTATTTTTTTTAAATTAATTTTTCCATATTAGTTTTTGTTTTGACATGGCTTTTTCTATTATTAATGAAATGCTTATGTGGTCTTTTAAATGTTAAATATTTGATTTTTTTTTTTTGCCACATGCATATTAACAAAGCACATCAATAACCACGCAGGCATTTTTCATTAGTTAGTTAACTGTAGAGATCAAATTGATTATAAGTGAAAAATAACAGAGAATAAATTGACCCTTTTAAAAATGTCGAGACCAAATTGACTGTAACTCTAAAATGTAGAGACCACAATAGTGTTTTTGCCAAACAAATATTTAGGTTGTTTTGTTATTAGCTCTACCCCTTCTGTTTTTTTGTGATGTATTTTTTGAGAGATAATTACAATATGCTGCTAACTTTGCAATTCAAATTCTTTCCCTCCTTAGACTTCTAAGTATTTTGTGTATAGGAGGTGCCAATTCAACAACAAAGACTTTCACTTTTATGATGTATTAACATTGAGCATGTTAGAATTCTGATTTCTTAACTGCTGTTTTCGGGCTCATCTGTTAATAAAAATTGTTGTTTATCCAAAAAAAAAAAAAAAAAAATGATGAGTTCCATTATTAGGACATCTTTGGATTCCGTTATTAAAAGTAGTTGGCTGGAAATTGGTGTTTATCTAAAAAAAAGAAAAAAATTTGATGAGTTGCATTATCAGGACAGCTTTGGATTCCTTTATTAAAAGTACTGCTAGACTGCTAGCAGTACTAAAAGTCTGTAGAGAGGGACAAAGTAATTGAGTGAAAAAAACTACAGTCAAAAAGCAAAAGTTCCGACTAAAGTCTCTAAACTTTATTAATTTTTTTTTCCCCCTAATCTTTATAAAGTCTTTTTCCTGCTAAAGTTTGTAAAAAAAAAGAAAAAAAAAAAAGAAAAAAAAAAAGAAAAAGAAAAAAAAGAACAAGTGCCCCTATTCTTCTTCTTCAATGTATTCTTGATTGCACCAAAATCTACCACATTTTTCAACCCGCATATAACAAGTGCCCCTTGAATGTGGTTCAAATGTTCTAATTCTCCCAGTTTACATATTTCTTCGCCCTTACCTACAGGAAAGTATCCTAATGTTTTAAGACAAGTTAATCTCCCAATTCCCTTCGGAAACAGTTTTATTTTAATACGTTCAATATCTTCAACAAATAAGAGGTGTCTTAAATTAATTAGTTTATCCATCCCCTGGGGTAATTTCTTAAGATCCCAACACCCACTAACATCCAAACTTTGTAAATTATATAAATTGCATATACTTTCAGGCAATTCTTCTATATTTAAAGATAACTTGAGTAATCTCAAATGTGTCAATTTTTCCACCTCATTTGGAAGTTCTAGAATGGATTGACCTTTCAAATGTAGTGTACATAGACATGTCAAATTGTCGAATAACTTGGGTTGGACAATCTGAGAAGACATAAAATCTAAATTGAGAAAGCGTAGATTTTTCGCCTCATAGACAGACTCAAGAAATGTTTCTTTAACTATTAATGACAATTGTCGAGCCCTTTTAAAGTCTATCTTAACCTCTTCATCACCTTCAATTGTGAAGCATACATCTTTTTGTCATTGACTGTGCAAAGTCCTGCAGAATATCATGCATTTTGCAACTTTCAATTCTACCACTATACTTATCTTTCTCAAAATCTTGGAAAAAAGAACACATGGCTAATTTTTGAAAGTACTCTTCCGCTATGTCTTCCATCTCCATATTTCCTTTTGAGTTGATATATCCTTGTGCCATCCAATGGATGATTAACTCAAGTCTATAGAATTGATGATCTTTCTCGAAGGCAACACAATATAAGAAACATTGTTTCTCTGACAAGGACAATTCATTATAACTCAACAACAACGGTCCCAAAAGACCTTTTTCAATATTTTCTACTTCCCACAAATTATTGTGCAAAACCCTCTCCCACTCTTCTTTACTTCTCTTGCCACACATGTGACTACCGAGAGTCTTTACAGCTAGTGGCAAGCCTTTGCACTTATTTGCTAGTTTTTTGCCCAACTCTTCTAGATCCCTACATTGATGTAGATCTTTGTTAGAAAATGCTATTTTACTAAAAATCAACCAACAGTCATCGAGTGACAATATCCCCAAATTGATCATGTGGGAGCTCTCCATCATCTCTGCAACTCTGTTTTTTCGTGTGGTGACTAGAATTCTACTACTTTGGGCACCACATTTGAGTACATTTCTAAATGACTCCCACTTTGTGAAGTCATCAGTCCACACATCATCTAGGACAAGAAAGAATTTCTTCTTCCCAATTAAATCATTTATTTCACGTAATAGAGTTTGAAATTCAGTAACTTTATTGAGGGATTCGTGTTTAGGGTCAATCTCCTGAATGATTGCTTTGGCAACCTTGCACTGATCAAATGGATCAGAGACACAAATCCATATTTTTTCTTCAAAATGGGCTTGTATCTTAGAATGATTATAGGCCAGTTGGGCAAGAATCGATTTTCCTATACCGCCCATGCCCACTAAGGAGATGACATGAGGATTTCTTTCTTCCTGACCACCCACACCTAACAGGTTGCTCAACAGCTCATCCCTATAGTTATCACGACCAATTATATCGGACACATCCACCAAGGACGTGGTTGTTGGTCGATCAACTTCTACATGTGAATGCTTAGACAAGTCGAACCCAGAGGTCACTTTGTCTCTGAGAATGTTGTCTAATGTTTGTTTCAGGCTTTCTATCTTGTGACCAATCTCATGACGCAGAGAAAGGTTATCTACTTGACGAAAGCAGCATGATAGAGAGGGGAAGAATGAGCATGGTACCTTCTTCTTCTTCAGGGCTGCAGGATTGTTATTAGTAACAACTCTTTCTTCTTCTTTTTGAATTTCTGATTTGATCCTTGCAGTGTTCCACTCGTCCAACACGTCATCCATCATGTAGTACACGTCTCTAAGCTGATCTAACCAAAGCTTCATAGTTGCTTCCGTCCACTGTCTCTCATCAGCATCATTGAGCATCGCCTGGACGATTTTGAAACAGTTAGAAAGCCTTTCGATTTATTTGTCAACGCCAACAATCAAGTTTATCTCTTGTTAAGCCTGCTAAACAGTGATTGAACCCAACTGCTTCAAGATATCAGTAGCTAGTGACAGTAGTGCATCAGCCATAGTTAATGGAGACTGAAAGTTATAAGTTGAGAATACAATAAAGAAACAGAATGCGAATGACAAAAATAAGGAGCAAAGTGAGAAATAGATTACGCAATAGCAGGTGTGCTTGTGCTTCTTCACTCCTACTATTCGGCTTTTATAACGAACTAGCAGTCTCAGTGAATAATGAAAACATTTAATTTTTATTTATTAAGATTTTTTTATGGGGTTTATTTATTAAGATAATTGTTGTGTTTACAGAGAATATGATATATGGTATCGGTAACATAGTACGTCATCTTAAATGTTATTATTGGTCTTTATTTATTCGAGTAAAAAGAAAATATTGGTCATTAAGTATTGCACTTGATTTTTTTTTTCTTTTTTGATAATTAAAAATTTTACTATAATAGTTTACTAAAAAATGTGCTAAGAAATCTTAAGAATATGTGGGCCAAGAAGTATTCCAATGTGATGGTAATATCCATATCAATTTTAATTAGAATTTATATTTTACGGTGTGTATTGTGGAATGAGGATGGCTCATGATGTTCATAGACTCATAGGTTCCAACTTCCAACCAGTCCATATTCTGCTGAACAAAACCATTACTACTTAAAAAAATAGTGTGGTTGGTCCACACAAGATCGAACAGGGAAGCAGGAGCAACAACACTTCAATTTTAGTTGCACTAGCCATTCAAGCTATGATGATTTTTTTACAGGTCCACACAAAATAGCTACAAAAATGAAAAAAATTTTAGAACACAAAAAGATTTAGCAATTTTTTCCCGGTAACCAAACGGAAACAAAACAAAAAAAGAAAAAAAAATAAAGAAAAAAGAACAAACCCAGAATGAGTTAGGTTGGTGTCTTTGTGTTTAGTCCAATCCAATGGCTTTGATGGGAACAAATCTCAGATTGTTGATGTGGAATTTTTAATATATTTATTGAATTTTTTATAATTATTTTATTTGTCACGTCAGTATTAAATGTGCCAAATGTGCATATCGTTTACCACATAAGCATTTTATGTTAGTAAATTAACGATAGATACCAAATTAATTACAAGTTGAAAATAACAAAAACTAAATTGATTGCTACCAAAATGTAGGGACTAAATTGACTTTAACCTTAAAATATAGGGATTAAAATAGTATTTTCGTCAAAAATAAAAAAGAACCGAGGAGGTTTTAAGGTTTGTTAGGAAAGATTATAAGCATTGCTTACTTTCTTGATAGTATATTATGCTTCTAGTATTAGTGCTAACTTAAAAAAAAAAAAAAAAAAAAAAAAAAGAAAAAAAAAGAGAGAGACTTTTTGATTACTTTTTGCACTTTGAAAGAAAAAGCTCCATAGCATATTACGCTTTGTCCATGCTGATAAAAAATGTACATGTACGAATGTATACTACTTCTAAATAACAAGATTTAACAATTGATGAGTTTCAACGCCACTAAATTGATTACTTTTTGTTAATTTATTCAGTGTTGTAATTTTTAAAAAACAAATAGGCGAAAACATCATTTTGATCCCTATATTTTGGAGCCACAGTCAATTTGGTCTTTATATTTTTGTAGCAATCAATTTGGTCCTTCTCATTTTCAACTTAGAGTCAATTTGGTCCTTCCAGTTAACTTATTAATAGAAAATGCCTACGTAATTAGTGGTGTGCTTTGTTGGCATACATATGACAAAAAATATATATAAAATCAAATATTTAACATTTAAAAGGTCACATAAGCATTTCAATAACAACAAAAAAAGCCAAAAACTAATCTAGAAAAATTAATTTTAAAAAAATAAAACGTTTTTTTTTAATCCACAATTTCTTTAATTTTCTTGTGTATTGTTGCACTTTCTTAGCTACCAAACACAGCCAAACAATGCACCAATCTGAAGATCGCAACCAAAATAAAATATGGACATGGTTTGAAGCCCATAAATGGAGATTTTCTAGCAGCTACAATAAGCCCATTTTAGGTCCCACCAACTCCATATATGTTCTGGGATCAAAAGATATTTCCTTGTTGATTCCCAGAGCACGTAGGACTTGAGAGTGCTGTTCTGGATGGCACAATCACAAACCACATCTGCAGTAGCTAGTTGATCAATAAATGAAGTCCTAATGGATGAGAAACTCATCATAAACAATCAAAATTACTTAAACACAATCTAATTGGCTTAATTTCATATTGGCCTTTACCAGCTAATGCCCAATAATTAGAGGGCAACATAAACGATTTTTAGACCCCTTAACCCAACCAGATTAACCTAGTTAATTAGCGAAGTGATTAACTTAGTCAAATTATGCAAATCTAGATTATCACAATCAAACAATCATATCAAGTATAAAGCAGCGAAAAAGTAAATAACACAATGATATGATGACCCAGGAAACCACACTGTAAAAACATGGGGAGGATTTAACCTAACTATCCTCATGATAGACTTGAATCCACTATCTTGAAAGAATCAAAGTTCATACAATAAGACTTACAAGCCCCCATGCTCAACTTCTTATTGCTACCCACCAGTAGAACTTATTGACACGACCAAGTGCAAGTTCTGAGACCACGGACTCCTTCTTTCTTGGATTCTTCAGCAAGTACAAGCACACCCGCTTGTGTATCTTTAAGTTCCAATGGCAGCAACTGAATTGATCATCAAGGTGTAGATAACATCTCCTCCTTGAAAACCCTAAGTTTTGTGTAAAGGAAAACTCCTCTAAATCTCACAAGAGATTTACACAAAACAGCAATATGAGCAACATGAGCAACCTCTAAAATGTTGCTAGGGTTTGCCTTATATACATTGGCAAAACATAAAACCCTAAAATGTTTTAAAATAGGCTAGGGCTGAGTTGAAAATCTCCTAAAAAAAACATTCTGCCCGAGATTCGATCGATTGAGCCTAAGATTCGATCGATCGAGCCTAAGCTTCGATCAATCGAGCCAAGCCGGAAGTCACTAATGCTTTCTACAGCCACTCGATTCCAACTTTACATAAACGCACAACTTTGAGCAAGCCTAAACAAGACTAAACAACCTATTTTGATCATGGTTTGCCAACATTACACATTAGAGTTCTAAATACATAAATTCCTAAGTCTTTAGAACCTAACAAACTCCCCCTTTGGCAATCTGTGACAAAACACAACTAAAAGCTCAAAGTTTACAAAATAAAGCTATTTACAAAAAAATGTTCATAACAACAAATTCAATCCTAACTACTATCCATCAGTTGCAAGTGTAGACAACAGCTCAATTGAATCAACCTGTATTTCCTGAAATACAGAAACAAATGCATAAACGCATGTGCGACAGAAAAATAGTAAAACAACAAATATGTAAACTAACTCTTCCCCTAAGTTAGATACAACAAAAACAATGTTAACTCCCTTTTAAACAAAGCATTCTTGTATTTTTCACACAATACAAAATAAAGACATATATCATTGAATAACTCATAAATATAAATCAATAAGTAGTGAACACAAGAATCATATAAAACAATAAATGTAACTGGAAGTAACATGAAAAACCCAACAACAATACATCTAGAGCCAAAAGAATGTAAATAAAAGATACAGCTCCTAGATACAATCTAATCACCATAGGTTCCAAAAAAAAAACACAAAACTCTCCCTAAACAAGAAAAAAACTCTACAGGCTCATCAAAATCTACTCCCCTTTTTTGTGACAGAATGCCAAAGGGTAATCATAACCCATAATCAAAAGGAGGTGGTGAAGGAGAATGTCAAGAAAGCGTCAACTCTGCACGAAAAGCATGAACCTCGTCGAGCAAGTCCACCAAAATCTGTCCATGAGCCGCTTGAACAGTCAAGACATGATCTAACGTACATCGAATGTCTGAATCATCCGAAGTAGTCGGTGAAGGAACATCAGTAGCAGCAACAGTACCAGATGCCTCAGCCTGTGCATCACCTGTAGAAGAGGGAGGAGGAGGTGCAACACCAGAAGACTGAACACGAGGAGGCCTCAAATGGGCAGCGCTCAGATGAAGAAAAGAGACACCTATGGGACCAGTAATATGGACAGGCTCAGAAGCGGGGAAACCATCTAGACCTAAAAACAACAAAATCCTATGAATGAAGATAGGATAAACAAGGGCGTGACCAACAACGCTACTCTTATAAATCTCGTTCAAAGAACGAAGAAACAGATGAGGAAAAGAAATCGAAGCACTAGACACAAGTGCATACAAAAACACATATCTCTCAATGAGGATGGTGTGGAGATGAGAGATAGGCCACAAAGAATGACCCGCTATCCTAAGAAAAAGATAGGTAGTCTCAGGGAGCTTAGCGGACGTGATCTGAGGATCAGAACCTCACTGGATAGAAGACCCAATGATGTATGACATAACGTCATTAAAGGGTGGAGACTCCTCATAAGGATAGTCAGGCTGTCTAACGACCGGGACCCCAAGAGCATTAGCCACTACATTAGGAGTAATGGTGAACTCTATACCTCGTATCCAACTCCTAACAAGGGTGTTAGAATCATAGACGTGACAAGAGAGGTTCGAATAGAACTCTCTAATGAGGGCGGTCGGAGGTAGATGATCTATCTCCAACAAGGACAACCAACTTCGACTCTTAAAATTAGCCCTAATGGCTGGATCAACATCATTTAGAATAATAGAACGCTTAGCCCAGATCTTCCTCTTACTGTGTTGCTTATCAAAGGCTTCTTTACTCTTGGCATCCTTAAACAACTCACTCCTAGAGAGTGACACAGAAGAAGTGGAGGGGGTCCTATGGGCTCTAGTTTTCCTAGATATGGTGCTAAGGAAGGACAAGGACACACAGCAAAACCAAGAGAAAACAAACAAAAGGAAAAACTAAGGACAGACTGTAAGTTAGCACAAAACAGATATAGAACAAAAATCTATATGATGCATGAAAAAATCAAATTTGATGATGTATGTTCTAATGCAGTGAAACTAGGTTCAATTTAAGTTCAAATTCACAAATTGGCTTGAGCATAGAGTTTCTAACAAAAAAAAAAAACCCAAAAATTTGAAAACCACTTGAATGTGTTGAAATAAATTGACGAATTGATCATCACACAAGTTAGAAAATAGATTAGAATGATCAATTTCATCAATCTAACAAGCCAATTTCATCAATTTTAACCCAATTGATCAAAATTCCCAAATTGGGTTCAATACAAGCCCTAGAATTTTTTAATTTTTCACAAAACCCCAAATTGATCAAAGTAATCATCATAGATCATGAATATATCAATATAACAACAAAACCCATTGATCAATTTCACAAAATAAGGCTTGATTAAACAAAAACCCCCAATTTATGCATAGTCTAAAAATTTACCCAAAAACCATGAGAAAAATGCATGAAAACATGAAAAACAATGCAAAAGTAAGCGTATAAAGGTCTTACTGGCCTTAAAAGAGAAAAACCTTGCAAAAATTTGCGAGGAAAACAACAAAAAATTGGTGATTGTGCTTTGCCGAGTTGGAGAGAGAGAGAAAAGTTGGAAAAGTTGAAAATCTTTTGAAAAAAATGTTTTGAATGATTCAAACACAGATTTTTTAAAAACCTGATTCATGATATTTGATTGATCGAAAAACAATTTCGATCAATTGAAACAAACAGAAGCTCACAGAAATTTTTAAACGCAATTTTGCTTGATTGAAAAACAGACTCGATCGATCGAAATTGTAAAAAAATGAATTTTTGAAAATCAATAGAGTTTGATGCAATCTCTCCTCGAAGCATTTAAAAAGATGAAACAAATTAATGAGTATGAGATGAAATGATTTTCACAAACCCAAGATTTTAAACCCAATTCTCCCAAAAATTTAGATTTCAAACAATCTCCCTTTTTAAATTCTCAAGCAACAAATCAGTTATGCATAAAACTCAAAGTATTTTTCAAACTAGGTTGGTCAGACCAAAAACACACATAATAAGATGTACAATGTTTAGCAAAGAGTAACTTATGTAGTGTGTGCAACTAGCAAAAACTTGAGATACATGTGAAGTGATATATGAACAGAAATCAACCACAAAATCTACAAAATTCATCACATAGAATTCAAAAGAGACTATTTCCAAAAAAGTTACATCATATAACTCTCAAATCTCCTAGAACATAAGCTTGCAATCATGTAAGTTTCTTGAATTTTGCCTCATAATATACACACCAATTTTAATTATGTGATTTGGCATCAAGCCTAATAGTACACACCAATTTTAAGCATTAAGCAATTAAACCGAGGCTTCATCTTATGTTCTTTTTGTGCATATGCTACACTTTTTCGAGTACAGAATCTTAAGATATGCACTAAGGTGTTCATAATTGGCTAGTAAACAGTGGTGAGATGATTATTTATTTCTTTCTCAAAAGGTTCAAGTTCGACAGTCAAAAACATGTGGCTTCAAGATCAAGACAAAGTGATAAAAAAAAACTATAAACATCTTTCCCACATAACATGCACTACAAAGTTTCAACTAGTAAAGTGCAATAAATAAGTTCATCAAAGCTAAACAAAGTACACAAACATGTTATGTGAAAATAAATTGACCAACCTTGTTTTCAAAAACAAAGAGAATGAATACAAAACACAATTTGCTTTCCTTTTTCTCCCTTTTTTTTGTTTATTTATTTATTTTTTTATTTTTCTTGAAAAGAAAAAGAAAAAGCAATCCTAGAATAAAATGCATGAATGATATGCAATGCAAATCCTAAAAAAAAAAAGAAACCAAAGAACAAAGGTCACAAAAGATAAGCAACGAAGCATAAGTACCATGTCAAAGAGACTCAATTAGATCGAGCCTTTTGCATCCAAAACCTTTTAGATGCATTACGAGCATTGGAGTTCATATTCACATTAGAGTGATTTCCAACTCCAGGATTGGAATAAAGGTTTAGAGCCTTTACCAATTCACCAATAAGAGCCATAAGGTCTTGTGCTTTAGGCATAGGCACTTTAGGCTTATTTGCTCGTTTAGCTGCTTGTAGTTTATAACAATTTGGACGAATGTGTCTAGACTTTCCACAAAAATGACAAACCCAAATAGGTTTCCATGCATTTTGTCCTTAGAAATGGTAGACTCCTTAGATTTAGACTCTTTCAAATCAACCCTAATCTTCCTAGGATGTATGACTTCTACAGGTTTAGCAATCTCACTCACAACCTCACTCATATGGGGTTCAGAGGAAGAAGAAGGAACAAAGTTTGTGGAATCGGGTGCAGGCAAAAAGATGCTCTCAACAAAACCAAATCAAGATTTATCAGAAGGAGATTTTTGAAGACTCAGCATTTGATCAAGTTTAGAACTAGCAGATCTAGCAACAGATAAATCATGTTCCAAAGTTTTAACTTTATCAAGCAAGAGCATATTCTCAAATTTCACATTGTTCAAAAGATCATTAGCATCAAACAAGTTAACAATCAGATTTTTCTTTTCAAACTCAAGAGATGCAATTTTCTTTAAGCCTAATTCAACATTCATGGCATCCTTTGCAGCAACTTTGCAAAGTTTATTGTAGGCTTCTTGAAGATCTGCATCTTCAGAGAGTTTCCCATCAGAAGGGTTCTCTTCAATAGATACACTTTCATTAACTACAACATTAGCAGTGAAATCAATGAAATTTCCATCCTCGTCACATCCAAACTCATCATCAGAAACCTCATTATCACTAAGGGTTACAGCCATAGCTTTCCCTTTAGACCCCAAGTATGTGGGACATTTAGATTTCATGTGACCATACCCTTGACATCCAAAACACTAAGTACCCACAGAATTGTTTGAAGATTGACTAACTTTTTCTCTAGGTTTTTCATTGTTATTAACCTTATGGGATTATTCTTCCTAAAGTTTCTAGGTTCAGCAGCGTTTGTATCTCTTGCCTTTCTGTTATTGTTCCTAAGAAAGTTTCTAAAGTTCTTGGCAATGTACGTAATCTCTGTAGCAGAGAGCTTATCATGAAATCCACCAACATCAACATCATCAACTGACTTAAGAGCCACTGATTTGGGTTTGTTAGCTTTGGGTATGTCTAACTCATAGGGCTGAAGAGATCTTACAAGTTCATCAACAAGGATGGAGTCCACATCCTTGCTTTCAGTAATGTCAGTCACTTTGGGTCTAAAGTCCTCAGTCAAGGATCTAAGAATCTTCCTAATAATTTTAGGTTAATCATAGATTTCACCCAGATTAAAAGCAGAATTAACAATATCATTTAATTTAGCATAGAATTCATCAAAAGATTTATCATCAGACATCCTAATGTTTTCAAATTTAGATGTTAACTACTGCAGCTTATTAATTTTAACTGTCTTTGTGCCTTCATGCACAGTCTGGAGGATTTTCCAAGTAGTATGAGCAACCTCAACATTAGAGATTCTCTTAAATTCCTCCATAGAAATAGCGTTAAAGATGACATTCATAACTTTGCTATTGAACCCAGCTGCTTCTTTTTGAGAAGTTTGCCACTTACTCATAGGAGTAGTGGACTTCTCTCATCCGTATTCAACAGAGTTCCAGACTCTCTCATCAATAGATTTCAGGAATGCTTTCATCCTTACTTTCCAATAAGCATAATTATTCCTATCGAAATGAGGAGGAATAAACAGAGAGTGTACGTGTTCCATGACAACAGGAGTCAAGGATTAGCTTAGAGATAAAAAGATCAACAAACAGAGAGCTACTTGCTCTGATACCACTTGAACAGTTTTTAGACTCCTTAACCCAACCAGATTAACCTAGTTAATTAGCTAAGTGATTAACTTAGTCAAATTATGCAAATCTAGGTTATCACAATCAAAAAATCATATCAAGTATAAAGCAACAGAAAAGTAAATAACATAATGATATGATGACCCAAGAAACCACACGGTAAAAATCTGGAGAGGATTTAACCTAGCTATCCTCAAGGTAAACTTGAATCCACTATCTTGAAAGAATCGAAGTTCATACAATAAGACTTACAAGCCCCCATGCTCGACTTCTTATTGCTACCCATTAGTAGAACTTACTGACACGACTACGTGCAAGCTCCGAGACCACGGACTCCTTCTTTCTTGGATTCTTCAGCAAGTACAAGCACACCCGCTCGTGTATCTTTAAGTTCCAATGGCAACAAATGAATTGATCATCACGGTGTAGATAACATCTCCTCCTTGAAAACCCTAAGTTTTGTGTAAAGGAAAGTTCCTCTAGATCTCACAAGAGATTTACACAAAACAGCAATATGAGCAACCTCTAAAACGTGGCTAGGGTTTGCCTTATATACATTGGCAAAATATAAAACCCTAAAACGTTTTAAAATAGGCTAGGGCTGAGTTGGAAATCTGCAGAAAAAAATATTTTGCCCGAGATTCGATCGATCGAGCCTAAGTTTCGATCAATCAAGCCAGGTCAAAAGTCACTAATGCTTTCTGCAGCCACTCGATTCTAACTTTACATAAACTCACAACTTTGAGCAAGCCTGCACAAGACTAAATAACCTGTTTTGATCATGGTTTGCTAACATTACACATTAGAGTTCTAAATAAATAAATTCCTAAGTCTTTAGAACTTAACACAGCACTTCAATAAACGAGAGCTAATCCTGTGAAAAAGTAAAGGCTGAAACTCTGCTAAAATTTCACCCAAAAAGAGCAGTGTAGCAAAGAGATTTGTTAAAAGAAAGAAGTGAAACTAGAAGATTCTCTACTGGTAGAATTTGGTTGGGATTTTCATATCGGTGTATTGTTTGGCTGTGTTTGGTAGCTAAGAAAGTGCAAGAATGCACAAAAAAAATTAAAGAAATTGAGGATTTAAAAAAAAATGTTTTCTTTATTTTTTTTTTTAAAATTAATTTTTCTAGATTAGTTTTTGTTTCGACATGGCTTTTTCTTTTATTATTGAAATGCTTATGTGGTCTTTTAAATGCTAAATATTTGATTTTATATATATTTTTTTGCCACATGTATACTAACAAAGCACATTATTAGCCACGTAGGCATTTTCCATTAGTCAGTTAATACTAGGGACCAAATTGATTCTAAGTGAAAAATAACAGAGATTAAATTAACTGCTATAAAAATGTAGGGATCAAATTAATTATAACTCTAAAATGTAAGAACCACAATAGTATTTTTGCCAAACAAATATTCAGATTGTTTTGTTATTGGCTCTACCCCTTTTGTTTTTTTGTAATATATTTTTTAAAAGATAATTACAATATACTGCTAACTTTACAACACAAATCTTTTTTTTCTTAAACCCCAAGTATTTTTTGTATAAAAGATGTCAATTCAACTAAAGGGACTTTTGCTTTTGTGATGTATTAACCATTGAGCATGTTTTAGAATTTTTGATTTCTTAACTGCTGTTTTCGTACTCTTCTGTTAATAAAAATTGTTGTTTATTCCCAAAAAAAAAAAAAAAAAATTGATGAGTTCCATTGTTAGGACATCTTTGGATTCCGTTATTAAAAGTAGTTGGCTGAAAATTGGTGTTTATCTTAAAAAAAAAAAATTGATGAGTTGCATTATTAGGATAGCTTTGGATTCCTTTATTAAAAGTAGTGCTAGACCGCTAGTACAAGGTTTTTTTTTTTTTTTGGAGAGTCGACTGCTAGTACTACTTAAATCTGTAGAGAGGCTCAAAGTAATTGAGTGAAAAAACTAGAGTCAAAAGGCAAAAGTACCGACTAAGAGCATCTCCGTGGCTTGGGCATCCGGGTTTAGTAGCCAAAATTTGGTGAATATGGTGTACTGTAGATGCTCCAACAACTTCGACAAACGGGAATTTTTTTTTCTAATGAACAGTAGCCCATCAAGTTCTTTCTTTAAATATATATTTTCTATTATAATAATAATGTGTTGTATAAAAAAATATTAGAAGATGTGTAGTTATTAAAAATAAATAAATAATAAATAAAAAAATAATATTTATATGAGATAGAAAATAGGATAGAAAGTTTGTTAGAAGTGTATTTAAAAAAGTGAGTGGGTAAAAATTAAATATCACTCTTCATTAGCCAAACAATACAAAAATTTAACTAATATAGTGAAAATGCTCTAAAGACTGTAGAGGGGCTCAAAAGTAGTGCCAGACTGCTAGTAGTGCCAGACAGCTAGCAGTACTAAAGTCCGTAGAGTAATTGAGTGAAAAAACTACAGTCAAAAAGCAAAAGTACCGACCTAAAGTCTCTAAACTTTATTAAAAGTTTTTTTTTTTTTTAATCTTTATAAAATCCTTTTCCTGCTAAAGTTTGTATTAAAAAAAAAAAAATCAATAGTTTAGAAGTAAAACTAGGAAAAATAAAATTTTTAATATTTTAGGAATAAAAAAATTTTAATTTTTTAATAAAAATTTAAGAACAACAAGTGAACATTTTTAATAGTTTAAGGGTAAAAGAAATAATTTTTTAAATTTAGCAAAGAAACAATTTTTTAGTAAAATTTAGAGACCAAATTTATATTTTAGCCAAACTTTTCTTTAGGCAGAAAGTTCCTCTTCGTATTAATAACGGCAAGGTTCATCACTCGTATATTATTAGCGTAATGGTCACTTCACAAGTATAAATTATTGTGAAACGGGGCATAATATAATTCTTATATATATAATTTAAATACTATTGATAGTCATTTTTATATTTTGTTAACTCTTTAAAAAATTTTGTAAAAAAATTATTAGGTATAAAATGTAAATTGTCATTTTTAAAAAAAAAATTATTGTGAAGTACTTTTTTTTTTAACAATTCATTTATTTTAGACTTTTTAGTTTTTGTACTTAATAACTTACTTGAATGAATATTTATAATGTGGTTCTACATTTGATTCTAAAATTAAGAAATAAAATCTTTAAGAATAATTAATTTAAGATACATGGCACAAAATTGAAACTCTAATTTGAAATTTTAATTTAAGTTTCTCTCAACTTCACCTATTATTATTACTAGTATGTAACCCTGTGCTACCGCACGGGACTGGTTAATTATAATGATGCTATTGGCCAATTTTTTTGTTTTTGTTTTGTTTTTGTTCTTTTGGGTTTATCACACGGATGATAGAATTAAATCAAACAATGAAAAATATATATTGCATTTTATTATTTAAGTAATGCTATTAGTCTTTTTTTTTTTTTTTTTGGTGGTTTATCATACATAGGATAGCATTAGATAAAACAATGAAAAAAAAAAAAGAATATTGCATTTTATTATTTAAGTGATGTTACAGTGAAGAAAAAAGAGAATATTGCATTTTATTATTTAAAATATATAAAGGGACATTAAAAAATAAAAACTGATCATTGAGCTTGGAATCTTCTTGGAGGTGCCAATGAAGCACTAATATATGAGAGTGTGAAGAAAGGAAGGGTGGGATTGAACATTGTGTTTGAACCCGGCCTTGCTCTAAGAAATCCATAAGGAGGAGGAGAGGGTAGTGTGTGGATCTAGTTGGTAAAGGATGAGAGAGGAGAAGACATGGGATGACGATATGGAATTAGGAGGAGATGATATTTTGCTTTTATAGTATTTCTTGTCGAACTCCTTGGTTCTAGTTGTGGGATTAGAAGAGCTCTAGACTTTATTGAAATCACCCATAAAAGTGTGCAGGTGAGATGTTCTTGCTTAGGCTAATGAGTATTATCATTGTAGTTTTCTTGGCTTCCGTGTTAAATGTTAATACATCATTTATTTGGGCACAAAAATTAAAAAATTTAGATAAGATACATGACACAAAATTGAAGTCCAATTTATAATCTCCATAAAAGTGTGCAGATAAGATGTTCTTGCTTAGGCTAATAAGTATTATCATTGTGGTTTTCTTGGCTTTTGTGTTAAATGTTAATGTATCATTTATTTGGGCACAAAAATTAGAAAATTTAGATTAGGCTAATAAGCATTATCATTGTGATTTTCTTGACTTATGTGTTAAATGTTAATACATCATTTATTTGGGCACAAAAATTAGAAAATTTAGATAAGATACATGACACAAAATTGAAGTCAAATTTATAATCTAATTAGATTTTTTTTTTAGTTTTAGTTAGGACAAGTGGCGCAAAATTGAGAATCCAATTGAAATCTAATTGGATTTTCTCTTTGCTTCACCTATTATTATATATATAAATTATTATTATTATATAGATTATTATTTTTTTAGAAAATTTCATCTTATAACGTTCACTCTTGATAATAACTCTTTATCATTAAATTAAGCCACAAACTAGTTTTTGGTGTAAGTAGGAGATTGAATTTTAGATTTCTTATTCAATTATCAGATACTTTACTAATTGAGCTAATTGAAATGCACACGTTGGCTTTAATTAATTGAAAGCTCTATGCCATTTTTTATTTTATTTTTGGTTCCTTGCCACTTACTTAACTAACCAATGAGGAAATCTAGTAATACAACAAAATCTCATTATATTTCTAAAACATTTTTTGTTTTGAGTTGTGGTGTATCTCAATATAATCTTATTTTATTTTATGTTGATCTATGGTAGATTGACACTTCACTTGCTATAAAAATGCAGTAACATTTTGTTATGATCATTTAAGAACTCTTCTCTTAGAGTGTTCTTATATGATCAACTCTAAATTTAATTTATTTGTCAATAATTTTTAAGTCAATTTATGCTTTTTAGTATATCAAGTGAGAGTTTTAGAGTTTGAATATTCCTTCCAAAGAATAATTCAACTCGGCCACTCAATATGATTAACTAGTTTGATTATTAGATGAGTGTGATTTCTCATGAATGACAAATTAAAACTTACAGTGCATCTATTTCTCATGAACCAAT
Organism: Quercus gilva; assembly: GCA_023621385.1. NCBI lineage: Eukaryota > Viridiplantae > Streptophyta > Magnoliopsida > Fagales > Fagaceae > Quercus > Quercus gilva. The sequence continues at coordinate 98,841,734 of CM042477.1, forward strand.
TAAGCTGACTGGTCCCTATCTAATAGGTATTACGTAGGGACAACTTTTTTGGAAAATCTTTGCCATCGATTAAATCATGTGCATGTGAAATAAGGGAAGAAGACAATTAAAAGAACTGGGGGTCTTCCTATATATATATCACTGATCAACTGCACAAATAGATGTGTGATTTCTAACTGCTAGAGAGTAGGGTCCACGCTGGGGATGTTACCTATTATCGTATTGTAGCCACTGATTGAGGGTGATAGGCCCATGATCTTATAGTGCGGGTCTGCGGGATGTTTTGCTTTTAGTAATGGACAACCCATATTGCCTAAGAACAATGACTAATGAGTAAATTAAATTTATATAATCCTCAAATTATCATTTAAATAATAATATTTCACAGAAATTAGAGTTCACCTTAAAATTAGAGAACAAAGTTGGGAGATTACCTCGCTGGTACTTAACATATCTCGTAACATTATATACAAATTAGTATGTGTTAATTCCAAGAGTTTTTAGATGGGAAGTTGAGGCATAGACTTGGTCACTCTCTTGAGATGATACATGCCGTCAACAAAAATTTTGGTATAGTAGACTAGCATTTATGCATGCTTGCCCCCAAGATACAACAGTCTAGCAAACTTGCCGATTATCATTACAAGCCTACATCGCTTGTGATGCAGATACAGAAGCGTCAATAAACAAAACGCGTCTATTTCTAGAAAACAAGAAACAAAACACGTTTTCTTCTGAAAATAACCTTAAATCCACGAGAGTTCCTTTAATCCACAAGGGTCCTTAAATCTACAAGGAGAAAGGGTCTAGGATCCACCAAAAAATAGAGAGACAAAAAGTCTAAATTTTATTGATTGAATAATTGTTAAAAAAAACTTAGGACCCTATTTAAGGGACTCTGTAAAACTTGAAAAACAAGAAAATATATTTTAAAATAACTCTTAATTAATACTTAACCATAACAAAAACCGAATTTGACCAAAAAATCATATTAAAAGCACCTAAAAATAAAGAGATAAATACCCTCTAAAATAACGAAAATTACATAAAAATACCAAATATAACAAATTACTGAAATTAATTTGAAAATTATGTCCTATATCAACTTGTAGGATAAGAAATTATCTATAATACTTTCTTTACCTAAAATATAATATAGTGGGAATATATATTTTTCAGATAAAAGAAGAGGATAATATAATGCAAGTATTTGTTGACGCATGTAATGGTGAGAAGATAAAACCGACCCTATTTCCTCTTAATATACCTATCCTTTTTGGCCGTACATATTGGCCTAATATAGATTATAGACTAGTAAAACCTTCCATATTAAAATCATGTTTAATTCAATTATCAATAGATATTAGAATTAACTTTCCTTTTGACTAATCAGATTCAATAGTAAATGGTTACGGAAATTTATTGTAATATATCAAGTTATCAACGGTAAACTAATAATTATGTAGCTAATATTGGTGACAATTACTATTTGGCATAAACTATGCATTATGCGTTTTTCAACAGCTAATAAGGTAAGTTAATGTGGCTATTAACTGTACGTGAACGATTATATTCTTTCCTTTAAAAGACCATTTAAAGTACATATATAATAATTTTATGAAAATATTCCAACACTTATTGAACATTATTAATACCAACACTTCTTTCAGCTGCAATACTATCTTAGGATATTAACGATGAGAAAAGTGAAATTTAACAAAAGCATCCTCGTACAAATCAATTTTGTCACAAACACAAGCATCTGCTTGGATAGCGATGAACGTGATATCCAGTCATTCACATTCAAATAGAAATTTGGAAAGAATAATTTATATGTACGAATACACATAAACGCAATTGCTTGGTTTCTTGTTCATGTGTAAAATGGTATTTAAAAAACAAGTGTTCAGGTTGTTTCGTGGTATTTAAAAGATGAAAATCATGATTAACTAGTTAGATGAATGTGGTTTCTCATGAATGACAAATTAAAATTGAAGGACATCAATTTATCACGAACAAAAGTAAGTAACAAAAGGCCTTCCCCACATGATGTTACTTCTTGTTGTATCGTAATTTGTAACTCACTGATGGTGATGGACCAATAATGAACCCATTAATATCCTTATCGCCTTGAGCTCAGTTATAGTAATGGATAACCTTTTTTTATTTATTTATTTTTAGAGAGTTTCAACCTATGGCGTCCATTCCTGATGATAGCTTTTTATTATCAGACTAAGACATCAATAAGTTTTTGGTATAAGCGGGGATTGAACCTCATATTTCTTATATAATCATCAGAGACTTTACCAGTTGAGCTAACCAGAACCCACTAGTAATGGATAACCTTATTGCCTAATTAGCAATATACTAGTGCTGGAACCATTGAATCTAGGTAGAGCTGCCATGATTATTCACTTAATTATGCCCTAAACAACGTCCTAGGCATGCTTGGCAACGTCCTAGGCCGTCCTTGGCATGCTTTGCAATATCCTAGGAATGCATGGCAACGTCCTAGGCATGCTTGGCAACGTCCTTGGACGGGGTCCTAAGAGTCCCACATTAGTGTTCTAGTGGTACACTACTCCCTTAGCTTCACAACTTATAAGGCAGCAAGTGGGGGGGTTTTCCTTTGATGTGAGACTCCTAGGACCTCGTCCGAGGACGTTGCCAAGCATGCCTAGGACGGTCTAGGACGTTGCCAAGCATGCCTAGGTCGTTGTGTAGCATGCTTAAGGTACCCACAATAAAAGGGACAAGCCCCCCCACCCCTCCCCCCCACTTACTGCCTTATAAGTTGTGAAGCCAAGGGAGTAGTGTACCACTAGAACTCTCAGAGTGTTCTAGTGGTACAATACTCTCTTGCTTTACAGCTTATAAGGCGGCAAGTGGGGGGGAGGGGGGGTTTCCTTTGATGTAGGACTCCTAGGACCCTGTCTGAGGACGTTGCCAAGTATGCCTAGGACGTTGTGTAGCATGCCTAAGGTACCCACAAAGGGTTTTGACTTTTCAATAGATACCTTTTTGTATATCAAATTTGAAGAGTTATGACATTTCAAAATGCACATTTTGACATATATATTACAAACTATTTTATATATAACTATATATTACACAAACTAAACTAGATATGCAATATTCTGTTCTTATTCTTTCTCACAAAAAACTATTAATAAATAAAATAACATTGTTTTTTTTTTTTTTTTGCCTAACTAATAAAACTTTGTGCCATTTTTTTCAATATATATATTTTTTAATTTTATGCATTTTTTTGACTTTTTTTTCCTTGAAACTCATTCAATAGTTATTTCCATGCATCGCACAAGTTAGCGACTAATCTATCTATATATGTATCTAAAAACTGAGACGTAGCATTTAATATTACTATGCTCCTATTAAGCCACCTCATCAGCCATATTATACTTTTTTTTTAATCATTTTTCTCTTTATACTTTTTTTAATTTTTTTTATATAAAATAATTAAATACAAATCTACAAATCATGTACAAACATTATTATTCATTAGATACAAATATTTGACTATTCAACTACCCAAATTGATTTCAACTTTCTTCTAAAAAACAAATGTAGTGACAACAGACAACTTGTTTGACAATAAATGGTCATGTGAGAACAAACAAAGGAAGAAGACAATCAAAAGATGGGGTCTTAGGGCTTCCTATACATAACACAACTTGTTTGAAAATAAAATATTTACACAATTGGGTGGGGTTGTTATAATTCCACTAAGCATGATTAAAGGGAAATTATGTAGGGGTCCTTATAATTCCACTAAGCATGATTGAAGGAAAATTGTGTAGGGACAACAAACAACTTGTTTGAAAATAAATGATCATGTGAGAACAAATAAAGGAGGAAGACGATCAAAAGATGGGGTTTTAGGGTTTCCTATACATAACACAACTTGTTTGAAAATAACATATTTACACCATTGAGTGGGGTTGTTATAATTCCACTAAGCATGATTAAAGGAAAATTATGTAGGGTCCATTCTACATATACGCATGTGCATTTATATTGATGAACGAGCCATTGGTTTCCTTTTGCATTGGGTAGAGCTGTTGATGCGTAGATGGTGGAGGATTCTTGTTTCTCAAATTATCACCGGCTGCACACACAAAACGAGAAAGCAAATCAATATTATAAAAACTAATATGCTCCTACCCCAGTTGAACTTATATATGTGAGTGCTTTAAGTAGTCCACTCCGTTAGGTAAGTTGTGCTTTTCTTGATTACCAATATCATATCATTCTTTTTATTTACCATTTCAAGGCAAAGTCACGAGGGTAACATGATCACAACATTGTATATAGTTTTCAGCCTTGATAGAAAGTTTTATATTGACAAATCCCTACATACATATGTGCGTTTACATTGATGACCGAGCCATTAATGTTTTCCTTTTGCATCGGGTGGAGCTGTTGATGTTGGAGGATTCTTGTTGCTCAATATATCACCGGCTGCACACACAAAACGAGAAAACAAATCAATATTATAAAAACCCTTATGCTCCTACCCCAGTTGAACTTACATATGTGAGTGCTCTAAGTAGTTCACTCCGTTAGGTAAGTTGTGCTTTTCTTGATTAGGTGGCAAGCAACTTGTTTAATATGCAAGTGGATATTGTTAATTAAAAAAAGAGAAAAATATACCAACGAGTCCACCACCAAACCGGAAAACTATATCCTTTTGGCATTACATACATGAGAAGAAGCTTACAAATATATAAAAAGATTAATTTGCCAACTAATCAAGATAAAGCACATTGTACCAAATATCTTTCGTGCGTGTTCTCTCGGATAGACAGGTTTGCTCTCCCTTTATACAAAAGGTTTGGGCCTTTACGGGCCCATTTTTTCCTATTGGGTTTTAAAAATGGAAGGGTCTTAGGCTCTATTTGTTTCGACTTGCCCAAGTTGTTTGTATCAAATTTGCCCAGGTTGTTCTGCAGCAGATCCATTTTGGGCTTTCACCCTTTTTCATGGTATTATGGGCTATTTCGGGCCCACAATTACTCTTCTTGGAAGAAGTCCATTCTACCTTTCAGTATACTATTCTGTCAACCTTCCATCCTTATTTCACTTTTTTTTTTATTTTTTTATTTTTTTATACTTATTTTCTATGTTAGTCATTTTGTATTTTTTTTTTTTAATACTTTTACTTTGATACTAATGTGTTGTATTGCACATGTATAAATGAAATAATTTTTTTCCCTTAGATTTTTCAAAAATCGTACGAAATCTTTTAGATTTTTTTTTTTTTTTTGCAATTTTCTTTATACTAATTTTTTTTTCTGCTGAATTTCCTTATACTATATTTCAACGTTTGAGTGCTTGCTTCACAAAAATCTATTAAGTACTAAAAATATTTTGAATATGAACATTGAGGATAATTGCACGGATACTCTAACAAGGCTAATTAAAGAAAATGACATACCATCAGTTTGGAAAGTAAGTATTTTCATTATACCTTATTTTGCATACTGTAATTGCGATTTAGTTCCAATTTCTCTACATATTAATTTTTATATTAAATTTATAATATGGTATGGTCTCCTAGGAATGCCTAAGAACTATACAATTTCAATCTCATATATCAATATTAGTAAACAAAAGTCAATCAATAGTTTAGAATTACTTCTAGAATAAGAAAAATTATAAATATGAATTAAAAAAAGGGAGCTTGAAAGCATTCAACAATAGTTTGAGAAAACATAAATGCTATATACAATAAAATGAATATTATATATGAACCTTAAAAAGTAAAAAACATAAAATTTATTTTCAAATGAAAATGTAAAGTGTCTGCACATCGCGTGGGACATTATCTAGTTGGCCATAATGGGCAAACGACTCTTATATTTCCCTTCTCTAGTAAACAAAGTAAATAGTCTGCACGTCTAAGCTCTTCTAGACTATTCTAGTGTTTTGATTCCCCACCCACCAGATATTAAATATTAAATATTGTAAGATATTAAATATTGCAGTATATATTTCTGTATGCTGGATAAGACCATTTTCACGACCAAAATGGCCCTTTACCATCAATTTTTGAAATATTTGGCAAAAAAACACTGTTTCGGAAATAAACAGGAATCTACCACTTTTTCAAGTACTCGAGTTTGGTGAACTCGAGTACCCTATTTTATAGTTCCACCGTGGCTGCTGAGCTGGAAATTGGTGATTAAAAAAAATTAAGTGGTACTCGAGCTTGGTAAACTCGAGTACCATGCAACACAATACTCGAGTATACCAGGCTTGAGTATCTTTTATAAAAAAATACAGAAAATTTTTTTTCTACAGTACTCAAGTTTACCAAACTTGAGTACTGTGTAAATTTTTTTTTTTTTGTTTTTTTTTTTTTTTGCTTGAGGATAATTGACTAATAAACATAATGATAAAAATAAGTAGATTTTCTATGTTTTTATTTATTTAAATAGAAGCATTGTAAGATATAAAAATTTTAATTTCGAAATATGAATTTAATTTCTACATTGATTAAAATTGTTCATTGTTTTCTCATAAAAATTGTTCACTATTTTCTGTATAAACAATATCTACGATTTTACATAAAATTATTTTCTGTTCAGCATTATTTAAGAAATTGTTCACTCTCTTTTTTGCATAAATTATCTTTTGTTCACTATTTAAAAAATTGTTCACAGTTTTCTCATAAAACACATAGTGAAATCGTGTTTTTTAAATTTAAACGCCAAATCTGAATGCTTTTTCATGTTTGAATTTCACAATAATCGAATATATTTTTCTGCATTGATAAAATCTGTTTCTACATTTATGAAATTTTCTTTTTGCACATCATATTTATTGTATATTCAAATCTGCTTACTCCATTCATAAAATCTGTTTTTTTGCATTAATTAAAACTGCTCACTGTTTTGTCATAAAAATTATTCACTGTTTTTTGCATTAGCTATTTCTAGCATTGGCACATTTATTGCACTTAAATGGTTTTTGTGTTTTTCTAAATTTGTAACCATATGAATAATGGACAAACTCCATGAAAGAAAAATGAATGATTCATATAACTCACCTAATGGTAATTGCCTCGAAAAATTCGAATTAGTTGAATGTAGAAATTCGAGAAAAATCAATGGAAAATCAATGAACGTAGCAAACCGTGAATGTGTACATAAGATGTACAGATAGTCTAGACTTGTTGAGAAATCTGATTTCGTTGAAAGTACAATATATTGAAAATTCAATGGAAAAGTATGTACGTTAGATGTATAGATCGTATGAATTTGTTTAAAAATTTGAATTCATTGAATGTACAAAACTGTGAAAACTCAAGGAAAAATTGTGTACATTAGAGATACAGATAGTACGAATATGTTGAAAAATGTGAATTCGTTGAGTGTGTAAAATCATGAAAATTCAAATGAAAATTGAAGAGCATACCAAATTGAGTAAACTTAATGGAAAATTAACTACATTAGATGTACAGATCATCTATTTTTTTGCATTGATAAAATCTGTTTCTACATTAATAAAATTTGCTCTCTGCACACCATCTTCACTATTTTCTCATAAAAATTGTTCACTGTTTTCTGCAAAAACTATTTCTAGCATTTTGCATAAAATTATTTTCTGTTCAGCATTATTTAAAAAATTGTTCACTCTCTTTTTTGCGTAAATTATTTTTTGTTCACTATTTAAAAAAATTGTTCACTGTTTCCGCGTAAAACACCTAGTGAAATCGTGTTTTCTAAATTTAAATGTCAAATCTGAATGCATTTTCATGTTTAAATTTCACAATAATTGAATTTGTTTTTCTGCATTGATAAAATCTGTTTCTACGTTAATAAAATTTGCTCTATGCACATCATGTTTACTCTATATTCGAATCTAATTACTGCATTCATAAAATCTATTTTCTGCATTAATTAAAACTGTTCATTGTTTTCTCATAAAAATTGTTCACTGTTTTCTGCATAAACTATTTTTAGCATTTTGCATAAAATTATTTTCTGTTCAGCATTATCTAAAAAATTGTTCACTCTCTTTTCTACGTAAATTATTTTTTGTTCACTATTTAAAATAATTGTTCACTGTTTCCTCGTAAAACACCTAGTAAAATCGTGTTTTCTAAATTTAAACGTCAAATCTGAATGCTTTTTCATGTTTAAATTTCACAATAATTGAATTTTTTTTCTGCATTGATAAAATTTGTTTCTACGTTAATAAAATTTGGTCTATGCACATCATGTTTACTCTATATTCGAATATGATTACTACATTTATAAGATCTGTTTTCTATATTAATTAAAACTGTTCATTGTTTTCTCATAAAAATTGTTCACTGTTTTCAGCATAAACTATTTCTACGATTTTCAATAAAATTATTTTCTGTTCAGCATTATTTAAAAAATTGTTCACTCTCTTCTCTGCATAAATTATTTCCTGTTTACTATTTAAAAAAATTGTTCATTGTTTTCTCGTAAAACACCTTGTGAAATCGTGTTTTCTAAATTTAAACGTCAAATCTGAATGGTTTTTCATGTTTAAATTTCACAATAATTGAATTTTTTTCTGCATTGATAAAATTTGTTTCTACGTTAATAAATTTGCTCTGTGCACATCATGTTTACTCTATATTCGAATCTGATTACTGCATTCATAAGATCTGTTTTTTGTATTAATTAAAATTATTCATTGTTTTCTCATAAAAATTGTTCACTGTTTTCAGCATAAACTATTTCTACGATTTTCAATAAAATTATTTTCTATTCAGCATTGTTTAAAAAATTGTTCACTCTCTTTTTTGCGTAAATTTATTATCTCTTCACTATTTAAAAAAATTGTTCACTGTTTCCTCGTAAAACACCTAGTGAAATCGTGTTTTCTAAATTTAAATGTCAAATCTGAATGCTTTTTCATGTTTAAATTTCACAATAATTGAATTTGTTTTTCTGCATTGACAAAATCTGTTTCTACGTAAATAAAATTTGCTCTATGCACATCATGTTTACTCTATATTCGAATCTGATTACTGCATTCATAAAATCTGCTTTCTGCATTAATTAAAACTGTTCATTGTTTTCTCATAAAAATTTTTCACTGTTCTCTACATAAACTATTTTTAGCATTTTGCATAAAATTATTTTTTGTTCAGCATTATCTAAAAAATTGTTCACTCTCTTTTCTGCGTAAATTATTTTCTGTTCACTGTTTCCTCGTAAAGCACCTAGTGAAATCGTGTTTTCTAAATTTAAACATCAAATCTGAATGCTTTTTCATGTTTAAATTTCACAATAATTGAATTTTTTTCTGCATTAATAAAATTTGTTTCTACGTTAATAAAATTTGCTCTGTGCACATCATGTTTACTCTATATTCGAATTTGATTACTGCATTCATAAGATCTGTTTTCTGTATTAATTAAAACTGTTCATTGTTTTCTCATAAAAATTGTTCACTGTTTTCAGCATAAACTATTTCTACGATTTTCAATAAAATTATTTTCTGTCCAGCATTATTTAAAAAATTGTTCACTCTCTTTTCTACAATAATTATTTCCTGTTTACTATTTAAAAAAATTGTTCATTGTTTTCTCGTAAAACACCTTGTGAAATCGTGTTTTCTAAATTTAAACGTCAAATCCGAATGCTTTTTCATGTTTAAATTTCACATTAATTGAATTTTTTTCTGCATTGATAAAATTTGTTTTTACGTTAATAAAATTTGCTCTATGCACATCATGTTTACTCTATATTCGAATCTGATTACTGCATTCATAAGATCTGTTTTCTGTATTAATTAAAACTGTTCATTGTTTTCTCATAAAAATTGTTCACTGTTTTCAGCATAAACTATTTCTACGATTTTGAATAAAATTATTTTCTGTTCAGCATTATTTAAAAAAATTTTCACTCTCTTTTCTGCATAAATTATTTCCTGTTTACTATTTAAAAAAATTGTTCACTGTTTTCTCGTAAAACACCTAGTGAAATCGTGTTTTCTAAATTTAAACGTCAAATCTGAATGCTTTTTCATGTTTAAATTTCACAATAATTGAATTTGTTTTTCTGCATTGATAAAATTTGTTTCTATGTTAATAAAATTTGCTTTATGCACATCATGTTTACTCTATATTCGAATCTGATTACTGCATACATAAAATCTGTTTTCTGCATTAATTAAAACTGTTCATTGTTTTCTCATAAAAATTGTTCACTGTTTTCAGCATAAACTATTTCTACGATTTTGCATAAAAATATTTTCTGTTCAGCATTATTTAAAAAATTGTTCACTCTTTTCTGCATAAATTATTTCCTGTTTACTATTTAAAAAAATTGTTCACTGTTTTCTCGTAAAGCACCTAGTGAAATCGTGTTTTCTAAATTTAAACGTCAAATCTGAATGCTTTTTCATGTTTAAATTTCATAATAATTGAATTTGTTTTTCTACATTGATAAAATCTGTTTCTATGTTAATAAAATTTGCTCTATGCACATCATGTTTACTCTATATTCGAATCTGATTACTGCATTCATAAAATCTGTTTTCTGCATTAATTAAAACTGTTCATTGTTTTCTCATAAAAATTGTTCACTGTTTTCAGCACAAACTATTTCTACGATTTTGCATAAAATTATTTTATGTTCAGCATTATTTAAAAAATTGTTTACTCTCTTTTCTACATAAATTATTTCCTGTTTACTATTTAAAAAAATTGTTCACTGTTTTCTCGTAAAACACCTAGTGAAATCGTGTTTTCTAAATTTAAACGTCAAATCTGAATGCTTTTTCACGTTTAAATTTCACAATAATTGAATTTGTTTTTCTGCATTGATAAAATCTGTTTCGACGTTAATAAAATTTGCTCTATGCACATCATGTTTACTCTATATTCGAATCTGATTACTGCATTCATAAAATCTGTTTTCTGCATTAATTAAAACTGTTCATTGTTTTCTCATAAAAATTGTTCACTGTTTTCTGCATAAACTATTTTTAGCATTTTGCATAAAATTATTTTCTGTTCAGCATTATCTAAAAAATTGTTCACTCTCTTTTCTGCGTAAATTATTTTCTGTTCACTATTTAAAATAATTGTTCACTGTTTCCTCGTAAAACACCTAGTGAAATCGTGTTTTCTAAATTGAAAATCCAAATCTGAATGCTTTTTCATGTTTAAATTTCACAATAATCGAATGTGTTTTTTTGCATTGATAAAATCTATTTTGATGCACACTTTGTCAAAATTATCCAATAATGATAGATTATGATTGGTTGTTTATCACTTTCTAATAAACTCACTATTTTTTCTACTTCACCTATACTCTACCTTGTAGAAGTATAGAACAAGTGCGACAAAATGAGTAGAAATTAGAGATGATTTGAATACAATGAATCGTAATGTATTGAAAATTTCCCTTTATTACATTTTACTATTATTATTATTATTATTATTATTATTATTATTATTACTCCTTATTTAGTTTATCTAAAAAGTTAAACATTTTTGGGTTTATCCAAAAATCTATGACACGAAATACATTGCGGGAAATCAAGACCAAAGAACTGCCAAAATAAAAAATTGAGTGGCATTGTTGCTATACTTAAATAAGTTGCCATAAGCAGCATAAATTACCAAAACAAAAAAAAAAGGAAACTACATCCGCCTGATCAAATAAAGGTGGTAGGTTGGGTTTTCAGTTTTCACATACAACTTCGAAGCAGGTTCTTGACCAAATATTTTGTTTCTTTAAAGCCTTTCAATATCAGATTTGTTATATACTTTCCCTCTGTCTAGGGGCTGAGAGAGAATAGAATCTATATTTGTTATATACGTTTCTACTTAAAGTATTCTCTGTTCACTATTTCAAAAATTGTTTGTTGTTTTCTCATAAAACACCTAGTGAAATCATGTTTTCTAAATTTAAATGCCAAATCTAAATGCTTTTTCATTTTTGAATTTCACAATAATCGAATCTATTTTTCTGCATTGATAAAATCTGTTTCTAAATTAATAAAATTTTCTCTCTACACATCATATTTATTGTATATTCAAATCTGCTTACTGCATTCATAAAATCTGTTTTTTTCATTAAGCAAAATTGTTCACGGTTTTCTCGTAAAAATTGTTCATTGTTTTCTGCATAAACTATTTTTAGCATTGGCGCAGTTATTGCACTTAAATGGTTTTTGTGTTTTTTTAAATATGTAACCATATGAATAATGGACAAACTCCATGAAAGAAAAATGAATGATTCGTATAAATCACCTAATGGTAAATCCCTCAGATGTTCAAAAGTTACTACTGTTTACTAGCATGCGTAAAAAGAGATTTGATAGATTCTTGAGATTTGAAAGATTCCCAGACAGACGCAGACAGACTATTACTCATCAGTACTAATTTCCATACCACCGACAGATTAACTCGAGTTAAATTTACCTACTCAGGTTACTTTACCATGGTTCATTTCACCTATAAAAGAGACGGACTACGAAGACAGAAGACAAGTTTCTAAGTTTCTAAGATTCTAAGCTTTTAAGTTCAAAGTTTTAGAAAGCCTTTTGTAATAGCCTTCCTTCTCCCTCAGAAAGACTTTTGTACTCTCTCCCCTCTTGTAATCTTGTAACCTTTCTCTTCAGACAGTTTTATTTTCAGGCTTATATCAAAGACAGCAGTTTGTTTTCAAGTTTATCAAAGACTGAAGTTTTTATTTAAGTAAGATTTTACTAGTTTCTATTTTCATATTCCATACTCCATTTTAACCTCATTTTGAATATATCTATTTTGCTATTTACTTCTTTATTATCTATTTTATCATTGTTTATGCTTCCATATTACTGTTGTGCTTTCTCCTAGGTAGTCATTGGTATTAGAGCGTCTGGATCATAAAACACCTAATGAACATTGAATAATTTATGCAGAAAAAACAGTGAACAATTTTTCAAATAATGCTAAAGAGAAAATAATTATATGCAGAATGCTAAAAATAGTTTATGCAGAAAACAGTAAAAAAATTTTATGAGAAAATAGTGAACAATTTTAATTAATGCAGAAAATAGATTTTATGAATGCAGTAAGCAGATTTGAATATACAGTAAACATGATGTGTAGAGAGCAAATTTTATTAATGCATAAAAACCAATTCAATTATTGTGAAATTTAAACATGAAAAAGCATTCAGATTTGGCTTTTAAATTTAGAAAACACGATTTCACTAGGTGTTGTATGAGAAAACATCGAACAATTTTTTAAATAATGAACAAAAAATAATTTAGGCAGACGCCAACTGTAGTCATATAAACCACATGCAGAAAACAGTTTGAATTAATGCAAAAAATAGATTTTATGAATGTAGTAAGCAGATTTGAATATACAATAAACATGATGTAGCACCAATTGTGGCATGAGTAGTTTTTTGAAGACACGTCACCAGCCTGCTGCTATAGCACCAACTGTAGTCATACGAACCACATGTGCCAATAGACGCCATTGTTTCACGCGAGCTACTCAACAACTCGGCATGATTTCACACACTGTCCAGTCATATCATCCATATTCACATGAATACTTAAATATATGAATAATTGTACCCTAGTGCTAGGGACATAGCACTGTGTCAATTAAATACGATACTTTGTTCAAGAGCACTGCAACTACTGCCGACATCTTCAAATCTCACTGTGACATTGGGAACATTTAAAAATCCTATTCATGTAGTGTTTTTCCAGCCTGTTTTGACATGACAAGCCCTAATAACTAAAATTATAATGCTTGGAACATGAATTGAGGTTATAAATGCACCCCAATAATGATCTTATTTCTACCCCACTAACTTCATAGATTGACTAAGCTATGAGTCACAATGCCTCAACATCAAATCGTACAATGCGAACCAAGTTTGGATCTACTTCAACAAATGGATTATCTCAAGTTCCAGCAGATCGACAACTACAAACATACATAGACCACTATGGTGGGAAATGGGTTGGAAGCGTCAGGCACATCATGGTTGGCAAACCTACAAAACTAAGTATAGATACCACCGAAATAGAGTTCATCGTAGCAGAACCACCATGGTCAACCCTATACGAGAAGAGGTGTGAGTTGGAGGTGTATTGTCGATGGCATAGGTTACGAGTTCCTAAGGCACGCACAACCGAGTTACTTAGAGATAAACCTGCCAACATACTTGCTCGTCTTAAACAAGAGAACAATCAAATGCAAAGGCGATTAGACCATTTTTATGCAATCCAAAAGGTTAAGAAGCATCTAAAGGGGAAGGCGCAAGAGCGAGCCATCAAGTCTATTAATGAAGTTACTGCATTAGATGATGAAAGAAATATTTCAGACTTCTCAAATTCAAGTAATGATGATTTCCAAAAATTTCTACCTACGAACATTAGACGCTGTTGTTAATGTCTACACGTTCTGTGCAATACAAAATGTTGTTGTTAATGTCTGACAACTGATGATTATGTACATTCAACTTTTGCAAATCTAAAGATTAACTGTTCATTAACTGTTGAGTTTACATGATCTTTTTCATTCAACGATTTAGACTTTTTTAACAAATTCGGATGATCAATACATTAGTACACAGTTTTCCAATTAATTTTCACGATTTTGTACATTTAACGAATTCAAACTTTTCAACAAATTCAGACTATCTGTACATCTAATTTACACAATTTTATATTGTACTTTCAAGATTTTATACAATTAACAAATTCGAATGATCTGTACATCTAAATTTTGATTTTTACAAATTTGAACGATCTGTACATCTAATGTACATAATTTTCTCTTGAATTTTCATGATTTTGTACTTTCAACGAAATCAAATTTCTCAACAAGTCCAGAATATTTGTACATCTAATGTACACAACTTTCCATTGAATTTTCATGATTTCGTATGTTCAACAATTTTGATTTTCCATTAAGATTTCACGATTTTGTACGTTCGACAATTTTGAAATTCTCATCAAATCAGGATGATTAGTACATTAGTCCATAGTTTTAAATTGAATTTTCACTATTTTGTACATTTGATGACTTCAAATTTGGAAACAAATTTGGATGATCTGTACATCTAATGTAATTAATTTTCCATTAAGTTTACTCAATTTGGTATGTTCTTCAATTTTTATTTGAATTTTCATGATTTTACACACTCAACAAATTCGAATTTTTCAACAAATTCGTACTATCTGTACATCTAATGTACACAATCTTTCCCTTGAGTTTTCACAGTTTTGTACATTCAACGAATTCAAATTTTTAAACAAATTCATACGATCTATACATCTAACGTACATACTTTTTCATTGAATTTTCATTATTTTGTACTTTCAACAAAATCAAATTTCTCAACAAGTCTAGACTAACTGTACATCTTATGAACACCTTCACGACTTGGTACGTTCATTGATTTTCCATCAATTTTTCTCGAATTTCTACATTCAACTAATTCGAATTTTTTGAGGGATTTACCATTAGGTGATTTCTACGAATCATTCATTTTTTTTTCATGGAGTTTGTCCATTATTCATATGGTTACATATTTAAAAAAACACAAAAACCATTTGAGTGCAATAAGTACGCCAATGCTAAAAACAGTTTATGCAGAAAACAGTGAACAATTTTTACGAGAAAAAAGTGAACAGTTTTACTTAATGCAAAAAACAGATTTTATGAATGCAGTAAGCAGATTCGAATATACAATAAACATGATGTGTAGAGAGCAAATTTTATTAACGTAGAAACAGATTTTATCAATGCAGAAAAAGAGATTCGATTATTGTGAAATTCAAAAATGAAAACGCATTTAGATTTGGCGTTTAAGTTTAGAAAACATGATTTCACTAGATGTTTTATGAGAAAACAAAAAAAAAAAAAATTGTAAACAGTGAATAGAGAATAATTTACGCAGAAAAGAGAGTGAACAATTTTTTAAATAATGCTGAACAGAAAATAATTTTTTGCGGAATACTAGAAATAGTTTATGCTGAAATTAGCGAATAGTATATCATGTCCTACTTGAGTCAAAATCCATCTTACAAACAATTTTGAGTGTTATGGATCATAACATCAACATTCAGTACTTTTAACAGGCACAACTACTTTCAAACACAAAAAAAAAAAAAAAAAAAAAAAAAAAAAAAAAAAAAAAACATAGAGACAAGTTCAAAATCACACACATAAATGGACACTCAAAACATGCTCTGAGGTAAAAGTCATAATAGAAAATTGATTATTGAGCTACATTTTATTTTATTTTTCAGGCACGATTGCAGCCATTAAACCAACATAGATTCTGTTACAAACATTTTTTTTTTCAAGACATATAGATTCTATTCTCTCTCAGCCCCTAGACAGAGGGAAAGTATATAACAAATCTGATATTGAAAGGCTTTAAAGAAACAAAATATTTGGTCAAGAACCTACTTCAAAGCTAACACCTTTATTTAATCAGGTGGATGTAGTTTCTGTTTTTTTTTTTGTTTTTTTTATTTTTTATTTTTTTTTGGTTGGTTGTAATTTATGCTGCTTATGACAACTTATTTAAGTATAGCAACAATGCCGCTCAATTTTTTATTTTGGCAGTTCTTTGGTCTAGATTTCCCGCAATGTATTTCGTGGCATAGATTTTTGGATAAACCCAAAAATGTTTAACTTTTTAGATAAACTAAATAAGGAGTAATAATAATAATAATAATAATAATAATAATAAAATGTAATAAAGGGAAATTTTCAATACATTACGATTCATTGTATTCAAATCATCTCTAATTTCTACTAATTTTGTCGCACTTGTTCTATACTTCTACATGGTAGACTGTAGGTGAAGTAGAAAAAATAGTGAGTTTATTAGAAAGTGATAAACAACCAATCACAATCTATCATTGTTGGATAATTTTGACAAAGTGTGTATCAAAATAGATTTTATCAATGCAGAAAAACACATTTGATTATTGTGAAATTTAAACATGAAAAAGCATTCAGATTTGGATTTTCAATTATTGTGAAATTTAAACATGAAAAAGCATTTAGATTTGACGTTTAAATTTAGAAAACATGATTTCACTAGGTGTTTTACGAGAAAATTGTGAACAGTTTTTTTAAATCAAGAACAGAAAATAATTTTCGCAGAAAAGAGAGTGAACAATTTTTTAAATAATGCTGAACAGAAAATAATTTTACAGAATTTGGTATGCTCTTCAATTTTCATTTGAATTTTCACGATTTTAGACACTCAAAGAATTCAAAATTTTCAACATATTCGTACTATCTGTACCTCTAATGTACACAATTTTTCCTTGAGTTTTCACAGTTTTGTAGATTCAATGAATTCAAATTCTTAAACAAATTCATACGATCTATACATCTAACGTACATACTTTTCCTTTGAATTTTCATTATTTTGTACTTTCAACGAAATCAAATTTCTCAACAAGTCTAGATTATCTGTACATCTTATGTACACATTCACGATTTGCTATGTTCATTGATTTTCCATTGATTTTTCTCGAATTCGACATTCAACTAATTCTAATTTTTCGAGGCATTTACCATTAGGTGATTTATACAAATCATTCATTTTTCTTTCATGGAGTTTGTCCATTATTCATATGGTTACAAATTTAGAAAAACACAAAAACCATTTAAGTGCAATAACTGCGCCAATGCTAGAAATGGTTAATGCAAAAAACAGTGAACAATTTTTATGACAAAACAGTGAACAATTTTAATTAATGTAAAAAACAGATTTTATGAATGCAGTAAGCAGATTTGAATATACAGTAAATATGATGTGCAGAGAGAAAATTTCATAAATGTAGAAACAGATTTTATCAATGCAGAAAAATATATTCGATTATTGTGAAATTCAAACATGAAAAATCATTCAGATTTGGCGTTTAAATTTAGAAAACACGATTTCACTAGGTGTTTTATGAGAAAATAGTGAACAATTTTTTAAATAGAGAACAGAAAATAATTTATGCAAAAAAGAGAGCAAACAATTTCTTAAATAATGCTGAACAGAAAATAATTTTATTTAAAATCGTAGAAATAGTCTATACAGAAAATAGTGAACAATTTTTATGAGAAAACAATGAACAATTTTAATCAATGTAGAAATTAAATTCATATTTCAAAATTAAAATCTCTATATCTTACAATGCTTCTATTTAAATAAATAAAAACATAGAAAAGCTACTTATTTTTATCCTTACGTTTATTTGTCAATTATCCTCAAGCAAAAAAAAAAAAAAATTTTCACAGTACTCGAGTTTCGTTAACTCGAGTACAATGCAACACAATACTCGAGTATACCAGGCTTGAGTACCACTTAATTTTTTTTAATCGCCAATTTCCAGCTCAACAGCCACGGTGGAACTATAAAATAGGGTACTCGAGTTCACCAAACTCGAGTACTTGAAAAAGTGGTAGATTCCTGTTTATTTCCGAAACAGTGTTTTTTTTCCAAATATTTCAAAAATTGATGTAAAGGGCCATTTTGGCCCCATTTTCACAATTGTACATTATATGGAGTTGAGCCCAAAAACAAACCAATAATAGTTTGAAAAATTTTACAAAATGGGAGAAATTTAGATAAATCTGCAATGCAAGATGATTAGAAAGAAGAGTTTGATATTCTGTTTAAAACTTCAAATTAGAAAAACAAAATGGAAAAGGAAGGTTGGACTAGACCTCTTAATCCGCAATTCAACTATTGTGCGCACAACAAGACATAACCGTCGTGTCCTGATATATAAAAGCTAAAGTGGTTATGCATAGTCACTTTGCCATAAGGGATTGCGCAATTAAGATAGATGAAAAATTTGATTATGAAATTTATCAATTTACGCTTTACCCACAATCAAAAATGGTTGTTCATAATATAAAATGGTTTAAGGGTTCGTTTGGATACAACTTATTTTATAGAAAACTAAAAATACAGTAGTAAAATAATTTTTAAATGTGTGAATAGTGCCATGGAGCCCATTTTTAATATTTTTTTCTGAACAAAGTGGTTGTGGGTCTCGTGAACAGTGCACTTTTTCTTCTGCACAGTGAATCCATATGCATGAACAGTGCGGTTACTGTTTATACGCGCTAAAAAAAAAAAAAAAAAAAGGAAAAAGAAGAAGTTGAAAATGCAAACGCCCAACATGGATGCGCAAACCAAATGGGCACTAAAACATAGATAACCACTTACACATTTACATCATTCTACTAAGTAAAATGAAAAGCCAAATAGAAAAGCATCTCATGAAAAGAAGAAGAATATATTGTTTACCGGACAAAGTTTAGCTACAAAATTGGTTGGAGCTTAACGTTGCAAACTCACTCAATAAAATAAATATTACAACATATTTTGAAAATCTTACTGTTGGATTATATGTTCTTCGCATTCTTAATACACATGTTAAATTTTGTGTCAATCAGATATTATTTACTATATGATCTATAAGCTTATATTTTGTGCATAATTTTAAATTACAAAAACTTGCAATTTAAAAAATTTGTTGATGACATGGCTATTGATTTTTAAATTTCTTGAAATTTTACAAGTATGGAGGATATAAAAATAATATGTTATTCAATGGTATATTTGTCAAAATCTACCCTCAATAAAAAGATATTAAATAAGTTTGTAGCTTAAAATTATAACTAATTTTATAGCTAAATTTTGTCATTGTTTACCTAGACTATGTGTTCGTCTGAGATCCGTTTATTTTACTGAAACTAAAAACTTTTTGTTGAAAATATTATATATAAAGGTAAAAGTTAGCTGAAATAGTACAATGGGACCCATAAATAGTACCAAAAAGTGCAATGAGACCCAAGAATAGTAGCAAAAATAAGCTGAATAGTAAAATAAATTGACAAAAATAATCCATGCCAAATGCACCCTAACACAAGGAATGAAGTATTAGCACCAAAATCTATACCAGACTGTGCACGAACTCCACAAATAGTGTGGATAATCAGGCTGTTAAAGAAAAATGTGATGATTAAACGACAAAGGACTTTATTAACAGTCACCGTAAATGCATGCTCAAGACACTTCAAGTCCACAGGAAAAAATGCAAACCTTCAATATAAGCATAGTGACTAGGAGAAAACAGAGGATAGTAAGGTTTTGAAGAATAAAATTGGAGGCCATCTTTCAGATCATCACCACAATAATACTCTAGCATACAACACCACATTCTCCATGCTAATAACTTTAAAAACGGGTTGTGCTACTGGCTTAACGAGCCTTGTTTAGTGATCTGAATCATGAGTGACAATCAAACCAACAGATTAATGGAGAGAAAGAACAAAACTGACCAATAGCTTGTCAAATGGAGAACCTAATAAGGTATCAGAGCAATATTTGAAGTACAAATTTGGGGCAGCATTAAATGTACAAAAGGAACACATACTTCCTTGGCAGTACAGAATCCATGCTCATATGTCCAAGTTCTCGCCCTTGGAACTCCCTTGTAAAGTGGGAATTGTTTCTTGTGGCTGGATAATAAGCATCAATTAGAAGTAACATACTTTATCTTAGACAAAGGAGGGGAGAGGAAGAGGGATGGAGCACTTTTAGTTTTCTTGTGTTTTGTAATTGCCCATATCTTTAAGCTGGGAAAAAATAGAGGGAACTCCTTGAGTGAGACATGATTGACATGAGACAGCATAGAAGTCACGACAAACCAATAATAAATTCATTTCACTTCCAATAATGTTGTTTTGGGTAAATAGATTATGTGATTGTTACCTAATCTAGCTAATGAAGCCAAAGTATTTAGAATATCTTCACCGCTACTGACAGCCACTTCCCATGCTTTGCACTCTTCCACACTGAGAAAGAATTTGGCTCTGAGACAAAGAACAAGCATTAGATATTGACTTAGAAACTTGATAACTAGCAAGAACCTAACCCTATAACATTAGGACTAAATGATTATCAAGTATATATTTGAGCTATGAGGGCTTCCCTCTTTCTTCTAAAAAAAATGTTACTTAAAAAAAAAAAAAAAAAAGGTTTCCAGCATTCAAAATCATAGATGGAATGCCAAATAGAGGTGTTACACTTAGTGTACAAAAATCTAGTTTGCTTTCATCAGTTATCAAACTAGATAGACGATCAAAGAAACCAGCATTCTTGGTTAAACTTATTGCTGCCGCATCTTGGAAGTGATAAAGGACCTTTTGTACACACACAGCCTTTTGCTGATGATGTTTAGATTGGATAAGGCTGAATGAGAATGGGACATTTTTGCATGATGTTCTTGAATGAGATCAAAACATTCTTAGGCCCATAAAGGTTGGAAATGTAACAGCATCACAAGAAGAATATAAAGGTACTTGCGAGTGAATTAGAATTGAAGAGCCCAGATTCAACCAATGTAATATGACCTCAATGCCTCAGTGTCCCCCCCACCCCCCCCAAAAAAAAACCCATCCTCCCAATATTGACTTCTAATTCAGGTATGTCCATTGTCAAACCAATGGTAAGAAACCAGGCTTCATCCCACTCTTTCCCCTCTACCAAGGCACATAACTCTTCAATCACCAAGACAAGAAATCTACACGCTTCTATTTTTAACCTCCTAAATTCACAACACTAAATGTTGATAATTATCAAAGTAGATGATAAACCTCAAAAATTAAAGCTAGAAAATTCATACATTGACAATTGGTCAATTACCGAGCTCACCTTTCATCTGCCATGATATAATATAGACTACTCTAGAAAAGAAACATCACACTTGCCTTCCTACCATTACAAAAAGATAAACGGAGTCGCTTTTGTGGCCCTTTGTCAAATGTTGCTTCAGCACAAAATATTATGGACGGAGAAAATGATAAGGAAAATAGACAGAAGACTAATAAGAATATCCAGATATACCTTACTATAGAATAGTATCCAACTCTTACTTAATCCAATTAACAAAGCCAAGATATTTGTGATTTCTTCTTCTCGCCTGTGTTAAGGACATATTTTGTGTAATTGGCTAATCCTTTGACAAAACGTACTTTACTTGTAATTGGGTAGATCTAAGATGTGTTTAATACTTTAAGAAACATGTTGTTCAAGTCTAGTATTAAAGCCGTGAAGATTGGACCAAGAAACAAGTGAAGAAAAGCTGTTCATTAAAGCTGGACAGATAGCTCGACACTTGCGGATAGATATCTTGACAGCTGCTCGACACCTTCTCGACAACTAGCTATCTATCGAGCTTTTTAAGGTGTTTTCTTATCGTAATCTCGACACCTTCTCGACAGCTGGTGGATTGATCGAGAAAGCTTCTGTCTCCTCGACACCTTCTTGACACCTCCTCGACACTTAGCTATCTATCGAGGTTTAAAGCTCGACACCTCTTCGACACCTGCTCGACACTTGCTATCTATCGAGGTTACGGAAATCAAAATTTTTAGATTTGATTTTTGGGCCAGGCTTTTGTATTTGTGTAGGGTTTCTTTTCTCACAACCCTAGACCTATATAAGACTTATTTTAGAGGCCGTCACATAAGAGAATACAAGGAGAACATATTCAAAAGGTGACCGATGCCTTATTCTCTCTAAAAGAAGTTATTGCGTCTTTACGTCTTAGGGTTTTGTAACCAAGTACTTCTTGATCTTTATTGTTGATGAAGTGAAGAACTTTGCAGCCAACATTCTTCTTCCTCAAGTTGGTGAGTGATTCACGTACTGGGATTCGTGCAAAGGAGTTAGTCACGTATTGGGATACATGCAACATCAAAAGGGTAGCGTTCATATATTGAAGAGTTCAGAGGTTCTGAAGCGGTAGAAGGTTTCTGCTGTGAGTTCATCTACGAGGATTGTAGAGTCTAGGGACAAAGGTTTTGTACTAGATTTGAAACTTCTCTTTTCCATAGTGGATTGCTTTTCGAGAAGGTTTCCCCCCAGGTTTTTTACTGTGAAACTGATTGGTTTCATTGGTTTTCCCGGGTCATCATATCTTGTCTTATTTATTTTTTCCACTGCATGATTTTGACATGATATTGATGTTTGTTTGTTTTAACAAGTTTTATTCATAATAAATCTAATTAACAACTTGAGATTAAAACTTGTTAATTCTATCAACCGGGGTCTAAATTTCCCAACAGCTTAGTTGTCACCTCCATACTTGACAAAACACTTCAACATTTGAAACAAGAAACAAACATTGGATATCGGTTTAAAACTTGATAACTAGCAAGTACCAAAGTGTATAACTTTCAAAAGTAATGATTATAAAAACAATTTTGGACCCTTAGGGCACTTTTTTTACTCTTAATAATTTTCAAGCATTAAAAACTCTTAATAAAAATAATATGTAGTAATGTTAGGCCAATTAAAGAGATTTCTTTTCATGAGGCATCAAATTAGATTAGCTACTAAAGATAACCAGCATACCAAATTAAGCTTGTTTTTTGATGCGTCTACCAATTAATGAAATTTTGAATATACACTTGTAGTCAAAGGAAAATATAAAGTTAATTCAAATTATGAAGAAACTTAAATGGAATGGTATGTAAGCATGTCTCCCACTTAGAGTGCCATGAATGGTTGTGAGCAAAGGGAATGCAACACACATTTTCAAAAGCAATGCTTGGAATAGCGCATATCATGTACATGGGATCTGCAACAGAAGCAAAATAAGTCCCATTTTTTGTCCATCAAATTGTAGGAAAAATCTAGAAAGAAACAAATCACATGAAGATAAAGTATCAATAAGACAATAACTAACCTAAAAATTTAAGACTAGATAACCATCTTCTTCAATTTCGTAAAGTGATCCCAAGAAACAAAAAAAACTTGTGATTACTTAAAAAATATTTCATGATTACTTTTAAGTATACTAGTCACAGACCCGCGGTTGCACATGATAATTTTTTAATTAAAATACTATTTTAGTTCCTAGACTTTATAAAGAGTTTTTTTTTTTTAAAAAAAAATAGTTTTATCATATTTTTCATAATCTTGTCTATAACGTTTTTTACCATTATCATATATTTATTGGTTGATAATTTGCATAACATAGAAATTAAATAAGAGGAAGAACTATTCATTAGATCTTTTTAAGTCATGGTGTATGAAGATTATGATTATATATAAGGTTAAATGAAATGTCAAAAAATAAGATTATAAAATTTTCCAACTTTATTTCTAATATAATTTCTAAATTACTGAAGAACATCTCATTTTTAGGTATAATAGGAAATATAATTTCTCTAGTTAGAGTTTGATTAGTTTTAAGTTTAAATTTTGTATTATATTATTTTTTTATTGTTGATTATTGATTTAATTAAGTGAATGTAATGGTTGATTTTATTGCACTACAAAGTTTTCAATGTCCATTTTATAACCATCTCCATTTTATTTCTTACTCCTCTTGACCACCTTTTTATAATTGTAACTGCAAAAACTGTAAAGATGTTCACCTACAAATATCATAATGATCAAAATAAATAAAACTCACTATACAAAATTTAACATTTAAATAATAATAATAATAATAATAATAAAAAGCAGCACCTAGTGTTGCATTCAAGTCTTAAAGGTGTAATTTATGATATAGATACCTAAAGTGAATCATCGAATATTCAGTTTTTTGATTCTTTGAAACTGTAAAAGACAGGAAGAACAAAAAGAGGAGATAGGAAATTAACTTTGTGGGGGGGGGGGGGGGGTTGGAAAATAAAATTAGTCGACTAACTTTTCACTATAAAATCTAAAATAGTAATGTACATACAATTTAATAATCAATATACAAGTTAAGTAGTTCATAATTCAATATATGCTACAAAATGTGTATCTAATTAAAATTAAACATTAATGAGACAAAATTGACAAAAAGATTTAATATCTTTAATCAACTATGAAATGGGCAAAGTATAATGACTAAGATAAAAAAAAAAAAAAATACTAATAATTTAAAAACAATCATTCAAACTTCAATGAATAAAAATCATCTAATAAAATACAAGTACAACCAAATGCATGTTATATTATTTTTATCTATAAATTAAGTAAATGATAAATAGAAGTAAATTTTAATTAGGTACATTTATAAATTATAATGTTATATGATATGTTGATTAATTTAAAAACAAATAAATATATGATAATAAAAGAATGAAAAAAAAAAAAAAGGAATAAAAGAATATCTCTGTACCTAGGAAAGTGGGAATGCCTAAATATGCTTCATAATCAAGGGGCCTACACGGCTACAGCAAACACAATAGCTTTTGTAGAAAAAATTTTAACCATACATGTGGGTGGTTGTCTCTATTTTGCTGCAATATTTATTTGCTGTTCACACAGAACAAAAACTTTGTTACACTTTTCATTGTAAATGACGAAACATAGAGGAAAGTAAAACAGGAAAAGAAAGAAAAAGAAGAAGGCAGAGTTGAGCTGTTGAGAGAATGAGAGCTGAGGCGCCATGCTAGAGATAGAAGCAGTCAGATAAGAAAGCGAGAGAGAGAGAGAGAGAGAGAGAGAGTTACTTGTGTAGAAAAATGTTTGCAACTGTGTGGTGATGCAGCGCCTCCAGCCTTCAATCTTACTACTATTGTGGGGCAAGTAAGCCCTAGAAGTGTTAAAATAGATGTGCATCTCAAAATTCTGAATGTCTAATTATTTATTTATCATTAATTAGATTAGAAAGCCAAAGGTCTGAAGTTTTAAAACTGTCTTTGGATGAAAGCCAAAGGTTTGAAGTTTTGAAACTGTCTTTGGAAGAATTGGCGTTAGCAAGCTGAAGGGCTAAAGTTTTGAAACCATGAAACACAGGTAGAGGAAAAGGAGGGGAGATAGAAAGGATTGCCGTTAAAAAGTAAAGACTATTCGGATTGGGTTTGGGCTTTAAACTTTATGGATTGGTGGACATACAGCATTAACGTGAGAATTTTCTTTTTAGCAGTACTTTAAAATTATAGGAAAAATCAAGGAAAAAGAATAGTAATGACATAACTGCTAATGTGGCTCAATGTGAGCATAGCAATATTAAATGCTACGCTTCAGTTTTTAGTAATACTAGCCGCGAACCTGCGCGTTGCGCGTGATAATTATTTTTATGGTGGTTTTATTAATATATATTTTTTACAATTTAAACTAATCTAGTAATGAGTAATGTATTTTGTATTATATTTTTATTTATTATAGGAACAATCATATGTAATATAGAAACAATCCAAAACACCAAAAAAACTTAAACTTAAAAAAATTAATAAAACTTAACAATGATTAATTGAACCAATATTAGGATTAAATTTTGTTTATGATAATCTATTAAGGTTATTTTCTTTGTAGAAATTATAATTTCGGCCACCCACCCAAAACATATTATCAAATAAACAATTATTAGCAAAATCTAAGAATTATATTTCTATACATGCATTGTTATAAAATAATAATAATTAAAATAAAATTGCAAAAGTTAAAATTTGTCACCTATCCGATTATTTTCATTTGGCTAACCTTTGCTTTTCTTTAAATAAATGGCATTATAGAGTACTTTGTCCACCACAAAGGATTAGAAAATAAACAAAAATTAGTAAAGTCTCATAGTTTAACATCTGAATTAAACACTATAAAAAATCATGCTATGTAACCAAATAAATAGCAAATTATCCAAATCATGCTATGTAATAAAATAATATTATATTTTTATATGCTATATTTAATTCTTTAGAACACAATAGGATAACATTTAACCCAAAAAAAAAAAAAAAAGCAACAACAATAACAACATTAAAAATAAATAAATAAATAAATCACACTAACCCAAAATAGAGTTTAACAGTATAAAAAATTATCAACCTAAAGTAGAGATGCAAGAAAAAGAAAATCCACCAAAAATTTAGAGAGAGAGAGAGAGAGAGTGAACCTCTTTTTTTTTTTTTTTTTTTTTTGTGAGGGAAAACTATGCATAGAATATAAGAGATAATGACAAATTTATAGTAAGATGGTGTGAATAAGAAGAGACAAAAATCAAGGAAGATGAAGGAAAAGAGGAAGAATGATATTAATGTAGAGGGTAGTGGGGAGATGAAAAGATAAGGGAGGGAAAAAGATTGAAGAAGTAGTGGGGAGATGAAATGGTAAGGGAGAGAGAAAGGTTGGAGAAGTGTAATATTAAAAAAATAGATGTTAAAAACAATTATAGAAAAATTGAAAAAAAAAAATCCTAAAGCTTGAAAGGCTTCAATATATATATATATATATATATTTTTTTTTTTAAAGCTGAAAAGGCTCACACAAAACTTTAAAGCTAAACTGAAAAGGTTTTGGGTTGGGCTTGATAGTGGAACTAAATAAATAAGAGGTGGGCTGGATTAATTATACATATTTATTATAGGGTGATAGTGGGAGTAAATAAGTAAGTAGTGGGCTGGATTTATTATAGGGTGATAGTGGAAGATTTATTATAGGGTGATAGTGGAAGTAAATAAATAAGTAGTGGACTGCATTTATAAGGCTAAAAATTGTAAAAACCATTTTAAAATTGTATGACAAATTATATTATTAAAAAAAAAAAGACATGGCAGCTGATGTGGCGCAACGTGAGAGCAGCAGTATTAAACGCTATGCTTCAGCTTTATAGTAAGAAGGTGTGAATAAGAAGAGACAAAAATAAAGAAAGACGAAGGAAAAAAGGAAGAATGATATTAATATAGAGGGTAGTGGAGAGATGAAAAGGTAAGGGAGGGAGAAAGATTGAAGAAGTAGCGGGGAGATGAAATAGTAAGGGAGAGAGAAAGGTTGGAAAAGTGTAATATTAAAAAAATAAATATTAAAAAAATTATAGAAAAATTGGAAAAAAAAAATCCTAAAGCTTGAAAGGCATCAACGTTTGTTTGTTGTTGTTGTTGTTGTTGTTGTTTTTTATTTATTTTTATTTTTATTTTTATTTTAGTTGAAAAGGCTCACACAAAACTTTAAAGCTAAACTAAAAATGTTTTGGGTTGGACTTGATAGTAGAACTAAATAAGTAAGAGGTGGACTTGATTAATTATACAGATTTATTATAGGGTGATAGTGGAAGTAAATAAGTAAGTAGTGGGCTAGATTTATAAGGTCGAAATTTGTAAATACCATTTTAAAATTGTAGGACAAATTATATTATTAAAAAAAAAAATTGACATGACAGCTGATGTGGTGTAATGTGAGAGCAGCAGCATTAAACGCTACCCTTCAGCTTTTAGTAATATATAGATATAGATATAGATATAGATATAGAATATAGAATATAGATATGGACTTTAGCAATTGAAAATACTTTATGTCTTACCATGACTGAAAGCATAACAAAGGAAATTATAGCCAAGCATTTAAAGCTAGAATTAGTTACTACAAAATACTCCTCTTCGAGTTCTTTCTTGTTCAGTGATTCCCAGACTTGATTGGCTGCCTTGATTAGCCTTGATTTCAGCATCATATTTCAACACCAGATTCTCAGCTCATCTCCCCCATGATCCTAGAGATTTGATTTGTATCATTAAAAACTGATTATAGGGATTGGTCTGGCCTTTCCTTCTAGGTTGTAGATTCTTGCCTATAAATACATGTACACAATGTAATCTTTTTTAAGCCAATATATAGAAACTTTCTGGTCATTACAAGGTTTTTCTCTTCATTTCTCTACTAATTTTAAAGGTGATCTGCTCACAATTGCCAAGCTTGACAAACAACACATTTAACACCAAGGCAACAGAATGCATACAAGTATCCGTACCTTCATCTTTGAGATATCCATAGACTCACATCCTGGAGTAGCTAATTTCCAAATTCTCCACCAGCTCCTTCAAGGTAAGAAGGTGACTCAGGAATCAAACACAAGTCCTCACCATAGTTACCATACTTTGCTATGAATCCTGCATGAAATTAATTCAGCCACAAGATTTAGGTGAAGCTGATTTAACTTCTCATTATATATTGGCTGATTTGATTAAGATGAATAATTGGAAGAGAATTGTGTCAGAAAGATTTTAGACCATTAATTGGAAAGAAATAAGACCATTCTTGAGAATACTAATTGACCTAGGTTCTTAGCTACCAGATGGCTGTATCCCACTTAGCACCCTGGATTGACCAAAGATGATCATATAAGGATTCTTAACATTTGTTCAGATATAAGTAAACACATTTAAAGAGAACAGTGGAAGAAGTTACAACTGAAAGATTTAAATATTAAAGAACATACATTATAGTACCATTGAGAGCCAACGAGGTTTCTGACTTTTTGGGTCATCCTTGGCCAACCCATCTTTCTCAACCCTTTTAGACTAGATTCAATCTGGTAGCTGCTCAATAGTAGGCTGGCTTGTAATGGGCAAATCACTGACCAAGACAATCCCACTCCCTTACTCCAACAAAACCATCCCTAAAAGCTCAACATCCTCTCTAGTAAAAGACACAAAGATATCATCCTCATGCAGTGTTAAAGAATCTAATACCATATATAAAAGCAGAAGCTTTTAATAAGGAGCTGACACGTTAGCAAAAAAGGCCATTTAAAATGCTGACACGTATAGAGTTAAAAAAGTTTGAAAGACCGATCGTTACATGGATTGAAAGCCTATTACACCGTATAAGGGAGAAAAAAAAAAAACATAAAAACCCAAAATACGGTTTAGAGAGACATACGTTGCAGAAAGGGAGAACCGAGAAAGAGAACGGCAGAGAGAGATTCGGTCTGTCATTGACGGTGGAGAGAGAAAAATCTGGAAAGACAGTCAGGCCTTTTCCACCATCAGACCACCGTAGCCTCCACCGGTATGGTCTCTGTTTTTTGGTACCGAAGGTTAGCATACTCCTTTCCTTTTCAAATACTGTTTTTGTTGTTTCGAAGATTGAAACTTCGATTGATGTATATCCACAGTTTGCAGTAAAAAAAATCAAGCGTTCTATCAAGGGTCTCTCTTCTTCTCAAAAACCCTTCATTCCAGGAAGAAAAAATGCAAAGGACGGAAGATAAGTCCCTCTGCCTATTAACAACGCCTCCGACAAGCTTCCTATCAATTCTCTGACATTTTTTCTTTCTAATTTGCTGTATGTTTCAAACTTTTACAATTATAGTTGGGTTTGGTTCTAGAAATTAGGGTTGAGGCAATTGAAATTCTGATATGTCACTATTATTGTTAAATATTTTCGGTAATGGGTTTGTTTGAATTTTTCTCTTTCGGATTTAAATCATTCAATTTCTTTCTCTGCAGAGATGAAGTGGAATCTTATCTTTGTTCAATCTAGAGTATCTAAATTCATCAAAGCAAAGGTACCAATTCCTTTTCCTAATATTCTCTTCCCTTTGCCTCTCTATTTGTTTAATTTAGGGAAAACCTCCACAAAATGAAATCCTTCTAATTCTTTAAACTAAATCATTTCACTTTAATTTTTAGGTTTTGTTTGGGATTGAAATTGTGGGATTTCGAAATCTAAAAATATAATGTTATTTTATTTAAACATTGTTGATTTTAGACGATAGTTTTTTAAAAGATACTTTTAAGTCATGATTTTGTTATTTTTAATGGTGGGTTTTTCTAGGTTTTGCATGTTATAATTTGTGAAAACTGAAAGTATAATGTTCTTTGTGCAAAATTGATTACTTTGTAGGTTATGACAGAGAATTTTTTTTTCAAGATTCCTAAGTATTGGTTTTGGTGTTTACAATATTTGGTTTTTTGGGTTTTTCATGTTGTATGCCATTCTTGAAAATTCTTTGAGAATCTCATTGGTACTAAGAAAAAAAATAAAACTAGAGTAAAAGTAATTGCAACCAGTTCTGAAGGTTTTTTTTTTTTGGTTTAAATTACATTTTTTAGTTTATTTTGCTAACGTATGAATTGTGGTGATAAGTGGAGAATTGCCAGCCAGTTCTGATATTTAATACCAACGAAACAATAGTAAAAGGAATTGCAACCAGTTTTGAAGGAGTTTTTTTTTTTTTTTTTGGGTTTAAATTACATTTGTTAGTTTACTTTGCTAATCTATGAATTGTGATGATACATGCAATCACATGAGAAAATTTAGTAATTTAGGGATTTATATAGCAATGTACCAAGTTTCTTTAGTCAGTTTTCTTAAGCCCCTTAAACTTTTAAGGTCTATTTTAACCACAAAAAAAAAAAAAAAAACAATGTTAAAAAGTCTCTCATGTTAACAAAAACTAACCAGATAAAATACTTTAGAAGGCTTGCAATATGTTGATAGGGAAAGCAACTAAGTTTGCCGAAACTTAAAAAAAAAAAAGAAAAAAGAAAAAGAAAAAAGATATTTTCTTTCGTCTTTTATTCCATTTTTTCCCTGCCCTTCAATTTGATTTTTGTTGTTAACGCTGTTCTGTTTGTGTTAAAACCAAAAAAAAAAAAAAAAACAGATTTGTTCTAGATAAAATTTCCTTTTTCGTTTTTCCCCGGCCCTTTGATCTGATTTTTTGTTGTTCGTGTTATTTTTTTGTTTTAGTTTAAAACCAAACGGTAGACCCTTTGGTAAAACGGTATTTAAACAGTGTGTTTTAATTGTTTTATGGGTATTTTGGTTGGGTTTTTTTTAAAGGTTTGTGAAAGCTCGAAAATGTGTTGAAAACACAAGAGCTGTTTAGACCCCCAAATTAAAATTACGGCTTGGTTGATTTTACACTAACTTAATACTAAGTGCGGAATAGTGTAAACACAAGCGTATAAGCAAGACAACTACTCTAATCCATATTTAAAGCAACACAGCAGTAAAAATGAAATGAACAAGAGTAGGGAAGAAGGATGCAAACACAGATAACACCGAGACGTGTTATCGAAGAGGAAACCGAAGACCTCGGCGAAAAACCTCTCCGCCGCCCTCCAAGCGGAAATCGATCCACTAGACAATCAGTTGGGATACATGGGTTAGCAAAAGACCCTCCAAGCCTAGTCTACCCGCTGTACCTAAGCCCTCCAAGCTCCTACTCCAACAAGGCTTCTCGGAACCGTGTCTTGTCCTAGTTATCCGGATCCCGCAACAAGCTCCATGTTGCATCTGCCATTCTAGGCTTCTTCCAATGCTTTCCAATAGCTCCAAAACACTCTCTACACTCTGAATGTGTGTGGGTTGTGTTTGGGTACAAATCTCCTCTCAAGGTATGATAATAGGAGAGGGATGGAGAAGAGGCTATAATGATTTCTCACTAAGGAGGAGTAGCTCTCTCTCAAAAGATGGGTGGGTGAGTTGTAGAAAACCTATCTAGGGTTTTTCTCTCTGAATAGCCACACCAACATATGTGGGTAATAAGGGTATATATATAGAGTGGGTGAAGGGTAAGAAGGTCACTCATAAAAATCCTCTAGGCAGAAAGTTTCGCGACTGTCTCGCGGGAAGGCCTTACCAGCGAGACACTCGCGAAAATGACAGCCTGGCATGACTCTTCAGCTTCCAGCATGTGCAGGGCACATGCACCATTTCGCGGGATGCTTAGTAGCGAGATACCCGCGAAAACTCTTCAGTCTTCAATTTCTTGAGTCTTCACACTCTCTCTCTCTCTCTCTCTCACACACAACCCTTACAATAAATCCCACAATAAATACAGGGTATAAACAATTGAAAATAATTACAATCAAATTTGACATGGAATAAAAGCCAACAAACACACAGTTGTAAATTACAACTTTACAATCTCCCCCTTTGGCTATTCCGTGACAAAACCCTAAAACAGACTCTAGACTTAAACGTGAGTTTGGGAACAAAGGCAAAACTCACTCACACCTAGTTCTAGATTCTGAAGTGCTCTTGAAACATATGAACAAGTAACTCCTGAAACACAACAACACAATAACATCATTGTATGCAGAAAAACTTGAAAAGCATATGGAGCAATAATAGCATGATCGAGCTAAATGAAATAGAAACACTAGATCATGGCAAGATCAAACAAGTAATCACTATACAGAAGCAATTACTATGCTCATTCACACAGGGAATGAACATCCGAATTTGCAAGATGATAAGCTCATTCGAAGAGTATCATTTGCACTTCCAACACTCAACCAATGCAAAATACACAAGGTATTTGCATTTAGGAACAATCCTACTAGGGCACAAGAGTGTTCATCACTCAACCAATGCATAGAACGTGTATGCATCTAGGAACAATCCTACATGGGCACAAGAGTGATGTACTTGAAGTAAAATGCATGACATTGAACAACAAGCAAACATGCATGAAGGTTGCATAAGCATGGTATAGCAAATGCATGGCACAAACCACAAAGACCTACAAACTATGCATGAAACAAACCCTTACAGCTTACAAAAGAAACATGGGTACAAAATATAAAGTACTTCCCTATCATATCACTCCCCCTATCATGAATCATATGAGCTGTGATGAACTTGGAACATGTATACCTGTAACCTGAAACACTTGCACAAAACACATTAGACCCTCAGGGTAAAGCAAGTAATGAACGGACAAGTATAATGTAACAAGTAAATTGCGATCAAGTAAACATGATGTGAAACATGTGAGCAACTTGATCATACACCAAACAGTCATATGGAAATGACTACAATGATCATATAGCAAAGAAAGTGATCAACCGAACATGCAACCAAAAAAAAACACAATAGCATAAGGATAAAAACATGTCCAACACATAAACACGATGCAATGAGAGCAACAAAGCATATCAAAGCATCATAAAGCAACGAGAAAACAAGCATAAAGTAACTCAAGGTTTTCTCAAAAAGTATGTCTTCTCCCCCTTGGTATATGCATCTCCCCTATGGCTTTCTCCCCCTATGAATGTGCACAAGGTAGAATTTCTCCCCCTAAGAGTGTGCACATAAGTCATATAAAAATGACGATACTCTCCCCTTTTTGTCACGAATAGACAAGTTAATCAAGAGGAAGGAGGGAAAGAAAAGAAGATATGAAGATGATGCATGAGGAGTGCAAGATGAATGAGAAACTGAAGCTCAAACATAATACAAACATTAAAAAATGCTACAAAGCATAAAGAACATGACATGCTAAGGATGATGGAACATGATATGGACCTAGTCATGACATGGACACAAGAACATGTTATATGTGCTAAACAGTCTAAAAAGACTTAACTAGCATGAGTGAATGCAAAAACATGTCAAGTGTTAGAGTGTGTGCAGCAAATTGCATCTAGTTTGCATCTAGTGTGCATGTGTGATGCATGACTAATGCATGAGTAAGGCACTCAAGGGGCAAAGTGTACAAAACACACCACCAATGATCACAACATGATAAACATGAATAATCATGGTGATCCCCAAAGTTTGGAACTCATCGGAGTCCAAAACAACGAGAAAATGCCATTTGGGCATTTTATCAAACACTTGGAGTGCACACACTACACATGTATGATGAACAATGCAAGAACATATGAAAATCTTGCCTAAATACATGTTATTTTTGCCACAAGGGGCCAACAACCAAACCAAATCATCATTTAAAACAAAGCCCAATCAAAAAGATTGACAGAAAATAAGTTTTCCAACTCCCATTTGAGAAAATCTCAATTATGAACATAAAACCCCCAAAAACGTAATCTAAGGATCAAAATCAATGAAAAGAGTTAAAGATTACCTTAGAGATGTTTATGGAATGAAAAACACTTGAATTTAGTTGGGTTTTGATGTAGAAACATTGAACCAGAGGTTTGGGAGAGGATGGGAGATGTTTAAAACAAATGACCCACGAAATGCCCTTTAAAAAGCTGATTTGGAAATTTTCGCTGGTATCTCGCTACTTACCATCCCGCAAAAATTTCGCTGGTATCTCGCAGGTATCTCGCAGGTAAGCATTACTCGCGAAACAGCCGCGAAACAGTCGCGAAACTCTCTGTCCAAATCTGAAAAACTTGCGAATTGGACCCTTTCACTCGTGACTGAACTTAAACATGAAATAAGTCACGAAAACACCCAGAAAACATGTTTTTCACACAAAAACAATTTGAAAAACTTTGAAAAACATGGGTGATACAAATCACTTCCAAAAGCAAACAAAAAGAACAAAAATCTTTTTGGTTTGAACCACATAAGGTTGAGCACACACACATCACATTTGAACATGTACAATCACACAAATGAAATAGGCATTCATTGAACATTAAACTTGTGTGTTGTGTGTGGGAATCAAGTGTGGAATAGTCCTTAGACCAGAGCGAAGCTTCAATGATCAATTCAAACGAGTCATACATAACTGATACGAAATCAAGTGGACAATCTCTATTATAGAAATGAGTATATATGACCTCCCACACAATGAGTACATAACTTAGAAGCTATTCATTTGGCTTCTACATAAAGCATAACAATTGGTCCATTTTCTTTTGTATGGACAAAACATCTCATTTTGAGATAGGTGCTTGAAATTTATGATATTTCAACATTGATGATTAGCCTTTGGCTTTTTGAGCACCATAAAATTTACATTAAAAGAGTCGCTTTCCCTTTTTCCTAGTCAAATACTAATATGTGCGACAGGCTTTTGTAGCTCAATATCTCTTTTCATTTTAAGATTTACATTTAGTGAGCTCTTTTTGCAAAAACATAAAAATAAAGTGGGAAGAGATATAGACACAAGTCTATGCAAGTATCAAGACCAACAAGACTATTGACCAATCATTCATGACAAGCTTGAAGATCTATTTACAACAGTCACACATAGTTTTCAAGATTTCTTCCACATAGAAATAGGTGCATAAAAAACAAGCTAAGCTCGTAAATGCACTACGCCATTAGTACGAAGGTACTAGGCCAAACTCACATGAAATATGTGCTCAAACATATACGATCAAACTTTTTGAATTTTTCACTTTTTATGTGGTTTTGGATTTTTACTCACACAAAACAAAAGCAAAAAAAAATAAGATCAAAAACAAAAACACAAACAATGCATATAAAGAGATGCATGATGCACAAATGCATGACAATGAAGCATCTAATGCATGAATGGTCCTACAAAGATCGAAAGAATTAGATCAAGGACCAAAAGAGCATAAGCTCAACCATAGGAACCCTTCCTCATCCAAACGGAATGATTGTTTGGAATGAGTGTCTCAAGAGAAGTGAGACGAGGGTTGGAAGAATGAGAACCGAAGATGCACATAGTCAAGGAGTTAAGAGCATTAAACACTTTCTTTAACAACATGCTATTTTCACTCAAATCCGGTTTATCATTTTTAGCACAACTTCCAAGAAGCTCAAGTTTCTCTTTTCTTTTGATTCTTTTAAAAGCTTGAAACTTAGAGCAATGAGGTCTAAGATGACCAAGGGCACCACAATGGTGACAAACAATGTGTTTAGGTCCATTAGGCTTTTTAGGGATGGATTTAACAACTTGGTTTTATTCTCTCTTCAACTTAGAACATTGAGGCCTTATATGACCAATCAAACCGCAATGGTGGCAAGTTGGAACGAACTTAGATCCATCCAAAGCCTTAGGTTGAGACCTAAACAGAGGCTGTGGCTTAAGAGCCTTTCTCTCCACTTTTTGATTTCTTTTATGTGGAGGAATGTACACTGATTTGTCCTTTGAGGCAGAGCACACATTAGGCACAAAATCGGGTACCACAACATGATTGCAATATATATTTTCATCCTTTTTAATAGTAGGTTTAGCAATCAAACACTTGGCATGCATCTTAAGAGATTCATTTTCAGATTTAAGATCATCAACAAGTTTGTTAGACAAAACAAGTTTAGCATCCAAGTCCATATTCAAACATTCAAACTCTTTCAGCTTTTCAAAAGAATTCTCAGCAAGTTTCTTATATTTTTCAACCAATTTGATGGATTCATTGAGCTTAGCAATCAAATCATCCTTTTCACAAAGTAACTTGCTTAAATTCTTTTGAAATTTCTTAGCATTTTTCTTTAAGAGTTTGGTGTTAGGAATATCAACAACACCCAAAGATTCATGTAACATAGTATCACAATTATGAGGAATATCACTCATAGAGGCATTTTTACAAACACGTGGCATGTTACATTTATCACCAACCAAATCATACAAAGAGGCATACATAGCACAATCCATGGCAAATAAACACAAGGGGTCAAGGATCACACTTAGGTAATGAAACCAAAACAAGTGTACCCGCTCTGATACCAATTGAAAGCTCGAAAATGTGTTGAAAACACAAGAGCTGTTTAGACCCCCAAATTAAAATTACGGCTTGGTTGATTTTACACTAACTTAATACTAAGTGCGGAATAGTGTAAACACAAGCGTATAAGCAAGACAACTACTCTAATCCATATTTAAAGCAACACAGCAGTAAAAATGAAATGAACAAGAGTAGGGAAGAAGGATGCAAACACAGATAACACCGAGACGTGTTATCGAAGAGGAAACCGAAGACCTCGGCGAAAAAACTCTCCGCCGCCCTCCAAGCGGAAATCGATCCACTAGACAATCAGTTGGGATACATGGGTTAGCAAAAGACCCTCCAAGCCTAGTCTACCCGCTGTACCTAAGCCCTCCAAGCTCTTACTCCAACAAGGCTTCTCGGAACCGTGTCTTGTCCTAGTTATCCGGATCCCGCAACAAGCTCCATGTTGCATCTGCCATTCTAGGCTTCTTCCAATGCTTCCCAATAGCTCCAAAACACTCTCTACACTCTGAATGTGTGTGGGTTGTGTTTGGGTACAAATCTCCTCTCAAGGTATGATAATAGGAGAGGGATGGAGAAGAGGCTATAATGATTTCTCACTAAGGAGGAGTAGCTCTCTCTCAAAAGATGGGTGGGTGAGTTGTAGAAAACCTATCTAGGGTTTTTCTCTCTGAATAGCCACACCAACATATGTGGGTAATAAGGGTATATATATAGAGTGGGTGAAGGGTAAGAAGGTCACTCATAAAAATCCTCTAGGTAGAAAGTTTCGCGACTGTCTCGCGGGAAGGCCTTACCAGCGAGACACTCGCGAAAATGACAGCCTGGCATGACTCTTCAGCTTCCAGCACGTGCAGGGCACATGCACCATTTCGCGGGATGCTTAGTAGCGAGATACCTGCGAAAACTCTTCAGTCTTCAATTTCTTGAGTCTTCACACACTCTCTCTCTCTCTCTCTCACACACAACCCTTACAATAAATCCCACAATAAATACAGGGTATAAACAATTGAAAATAATTACAATCAAATTTGACACGGAATAAAAGCCAACAAAAACACAGTTGTAAATTACAACTTTACAATCTCCCCCTTTGGCTATTCCGTGACAAAACCCTAAAACAGACTCTAGACTTAAACGTGAGTTTGGGAACAAAGGCAAAACTCACTCACACCTAATTCTAGATTCTGAAGTGCTCTTGAAACATATGAACAAGTAACTCCTGAAACACAACAACACAATAACATCATTGTATGCAGAAAACTTGAAAAACATATGGAGCAATAATATCATGATCGAGCAAAACGAAATAGAAACACTAGATCATGGCAAGATCAAACAAGTAATCACTATACAGAAGCAATTACTATGCTCATTCACACATGGAACGAACATCCGGATATGCAAGATGATAAGCTCATTTGAAGAGTATCATTTGCATCTCCAACACTCAACCAATGCAAACTACACGAAGAATTTGCATCTAGGAACAATCCTACTAGGGCACACGAGTGTTCATCACTCAACCAATGCATAGAACGTGTATGCATCTAGGAACAATCCTACATGGGCACAAGAGTGTTGTACTTGAAGTAGAATGCATGACATTGAACAACAAGGAAACATGCATGAAGGTTGCATAGGCAAGGTATTGCAAATGCATGGCACAAACCACAAAGACCTACAAACAATGCATGAAACAAACCCTTAAAGCTTACATAAGCAACATGGGTACAAACATAAAAATGCCACATAGCACATATGCCACAAAGCATAGAAATTAAACACACAGTTCTAAAAATATACTGAATATACTGAAATTAATACTGAAGTTAAAGCATAAGTGTCAGAACTATAATCCAAAAAACAGTAAGACAGTAATCATAAACCAGAAAAAAAACTAAAAGAAACTGTATAAACCCGTCTGTAAAACCAATAACCAATATCAACTATAGCTATGTGTCTAGGCTATGCTCCCCCTAAGGCTGTGCAAGCTCTTGTTCAGCAGCTCCCCCTCAAAATTTTCTCCCCCTTTTTGACCGGAATGGCCAAAGGACTAGAATTGGTCGGATTCGGAGTCTGAACCATGTGTAGGAGATAAGCTCTGAATCTGGGCTGATAATGTAGTGATCTGCTCCTGGAGGTATGCAAACTGATCCGCTGTGTGCTGTACATGAGTGTCAAGCACTGTGGACATGTGATCCATCTTAGCTAGGATCTGATCAAGCTTGCTGAGACCTGGTGTTTGTGTTGAAGATGATGGCTGTGCATTCTCTGGATGTGCAGTCTCTGGAGCAGAAGTAAACCTGTCAATCTCCTCCTCTGTATCCCCACCCTCATCTGGTGCATCCTGAGGCACAACCCGAGGCGGTGGAATGAGATGGGCACCAGTCTTGGGGCCTTTAATGTGTGCAGTGCTCCGAGTCAGAGTGTTTGCACCTATGGGGTAATCCCTCTGAACAACCGTAAGGCCACTAGGGAACTTCAGCTTCGTCCTGGCAATAAACCCCATGATCAGTGATGGAAAAGGCATTATGGTTCGGGAATTTTGCTTTGTAATGCTCTTTTTCAGGACATGGAAGATGTGACTGCAGATATCTATTTCCTTGTGAGTGAAGAGATCGTAGAGAAATCTCGTCCTTGGAGCTGATAAGGTGGTGAGGTTGGTGACTGGATAGAGGTTATGGATCATAACGTAGCTCAAAGTCCTCATTTCTGGAGAGAACTTAAGAGTATCCATTGAGGATTTCTTTGGAACCCCACCAAGAGTGGATATCATCTCCGTGAT
The DNA here is from genome assembly GCA_023621385.1 of Quercus gilva. NCBI lineage: Eukaryota > Viridiplantae > Streptophyta > Magnoliopsida > Fagales > Fagaceae > Quercus > Quercus gilva. The sequence continues at coordinate 98,881,645 of CM042477.1, forward strand.
AGACCCCAATCTCTCATCATATTGAACCGTCATCGGCTGTGAGGTAGGACGGATCTCCAGAAGATCTTGAATGCTATCCCTTGTTATCTCAAATTCTTTGTGCCTCACCCAGCAGATTATCTTGTCATCTTCTACAGCAGCATTGGAGAAGAACTCTCTGATTATTTCAGAGTACACGGTTCCAATTGGTTTCAACAGTTTGGTCCAAGTTCTTTCTTTGAATGCATCTGGAATGCATGTATGCTCAAGTTCCTCCAATTGGACCACCCTTTCCATGACAATGGTTGCTTTCTTGTAGCAATCATTCTACTTTATATCTGCGTCTGCGGATTTGAAGTGATCGGATTCAGTGCGAGCACGCTTAGGAGCCTTCTTCTTTGAGGCAGCATGCTTGGTGGGAGACATCTACACAAGTGTACACAACACATATAGCACAAGTGCACAAAATATAAGAGCAAAGACTTGATTAGATTCAAGTTAGTTTGCACCTATTGAGATAATCCCAAAACAGAGTAGATTGCAAAAAAAAAGAGCATGACCAATGCACACAAGCATGCGTCAATACATACAGCACTAAATCAAAAACAAGAATGCATGAAAACAAGACATTATGCATGAATTTAAATAACTGTGCAAGTGTGTGTGTCTGTGTGTATGCATGTGTGTGCAACAAGGGATGCATGAGGGTGTGCCTAGGTGTTTAGTTGTGAGCCAAGTAAATCTAACATATTCAAAATGCAATCTTCACAAGAACAACAATCAATTCAAGATCAAACCATGGTAAGACATATGAAAACCTTGAAATTGGGACTCACTTGAGACCAATTAGGCACAACAATATCACTTAGACATTTAATCAAACACCTAGTATGCATAAGAACATTTTAAGTATGAGCAATGCATGAACATGGTAAAATAATGCCTAAATACATGATAAAATGCCACACGGGGCCAACACAGATGCATCAAGATCAAAAGAAACAAAACCCAATCAAAAATTTAACAAAAATTTCACCCAATTTTGAAAACCAATCAAAGTTTCGAAAATTCCCAATTTTGAAAGCCCTAACACAAAATTCTGCATAATCTAAGTAAAAACTTAAAAAGAAGTGGTTAACAAACATACCTTGAAGAAGAAAATGCAGAAAAAGTCTTGATTTGGAAAGGGATTTGATGGAATAGTGTTTTGGGTTGAGAGAGGTTCGAAGAAAATGAGGGAGGGAGTTTTTGAGTTTTTGAAAAACTGTCACATCAGCCCCTTTAAAAACTGAAAACACGTGTTTTTCGCGGGATAGGGAGTAGCGAAACAGTCGCGAGACAACCGCGAAAGAAAACACTGAAGCACAAAATTCTCGCGAGAAGCGCTAGGTCGCGAAACAGTCGCGAGACAGTCGCGATATTCTCTGTCTGATTTTGAAAAAATTCCAGTTTTTGCCAAACAGCATTTCGCGAGAAGCTGTTGGTCGCGAGACAGTCGCGAGACAGTCGCGAAAGTCTCTGTGTGATAAGATGGAAAAAATATTTCCCTCAAATCTTTTCGCGGGAAGCAGCTTAGTCGCGAGCTTCTCGCGAAAGAACCCCTGAACCAATTTTTGATGAAAACCACACAAAAAACATTTTGACCAAAAAGAAACACAAGAAAGTATAAAATCACTTTCAAAAACTAATAAAACTCACAAAAATCTTTTTGGATTTGATCAACAAGTTCATGGGCAATCACATCACATTTGGACATATACAATCACACAAATGAGATAGGCATTGATAGAATCAAAAACTTGTGTGTTGTGTGTGAGTATCAAATGTGAAATAGTCCTTAGACCAGAGCGAAGCTTCAATGATCAATTCACACGAGTCATACACAACTGATACGAAATCATGTGGACTATCTCCATTATAGAAATGAGTATATATGACCTCTCATACATTAAAAGCATAACTTAGAAGCTTTTCATTTTGCTTCTTATAACTCATAACAATTGGTCCATTTTCATTTTGATTGGACAAATACATCTCATTTTGAGGAAGGTGCTTGAAATTTATGATATTTCAACATTGATGAGAAGCCTTTGGCTTTTTGAGCACCATAACATTTACTTTAAAAAGAGTCGCTTTCCCTTTTTCCGAGTCAAATACTAGTGTGTGCGACAGGCTTTTGCAGCTCAATATCTCTTTTCATTTGGAGATTTACAATTTGTGAGCTCTTTTTGCAAAAACATAAAAATAAAGTGGGAAGAGATATAGACACAAGTCTACGCAAGTATCAAGACCAACAAGACTATTGACCAATCATTCATGACAGGTGTGAAGATCTATTTACAACAGTCACTCATAATTTTCAGGGTTTCTTCCACATAGAAAAGAGTGCATACGAACAAGCGAAGATCGTAAATGCACTATGCCATAAGTACGAAGGTACTAGGCCAAACTCACATGAGATATGCACATAACAAGTGATCAAACTTTTTGAGATTTTTCAATTTTTATGGGTTTTTGAATTTTTTGAAACACACCCAAAACAAAACAAAAGAAGTAAGATCAACAAAAAATGCATGAAATGATGCAACAACAAATGTCCCTACACATGGAAAGAATTGATGCATGGACATATTATAATGCTTATGCATGAGTACCCCTCTTCACCCACACGTCACGTGCGTTTGGGGTGATATCCTTGACGGATTGGGTACGAGAGTTGGGACTTTCAAACCTCCTTGAAAAACTCTCCAGGCAAGTGGTGAAGGCACCAATCATCTTCATCACGTCTGTCACTCCGGGATCACGATTTTGACTTCTTGAGTTCTCACCACCCCAAGCTCTATTGTCATTCCTTCTTCCTCGTGACCGCGGTGCGCTTGCATTGTTGTCTGCTCTCAGCTTTTGACAGTTTGGTCTGGTATGTCCTCGCAGTCCCCAATAGTGACACACATAATCTGTTCTAGGGCCCCGTTGAGGTCTTGAAAGAGATCTTGCTCTGTTTTCATGTCTTCCTACAGGTTGATTTCGGGGCTTATTCACCATCCGTTGCTCAATTACATTCTTCTTCTCAACCTTAACATTCTCAGGAACGGCCTCCTCTATAATTTGCTCTACGGCCTTCACAAATTTTACTTCTTTGGTAGCTTTGACTGATGAGCTACTTACTCTGGTATATCCCAATCCGGACTTGTCTGAGGAATGTTTTTGGGATGAGATAACCTCATTCAACTTTCTGGAGGAGACCCTATCTATCTTGGCTTGCGCTTGAACTACCTCTTGTTCAAGAAATCTGATCTTTAAGTAAGCTTCTGACAGCTCACCATTCATCTTTTCTATTTCGCATTTTGCCTCCCTATGTCTGACCATGAGGCTCTGGTAATCTTCCTCAGCCTTCTTCATTTTTCTGACGGCCGCCTTGGCTACCCTTGCATATTCTCCCGACTTCTCAAGGAGTAATGAGTAGTTTTCTTGAAGATTAGCTGCACTCTCATCCTTTTCTTCATCTGATTCTTCTACAATTCCAATGGACTCTGAATCAGAATGCTCACCAAGTTCCTTCACAAGTGCACCCAAGTCATCCGAGGAGTCTACATGATCAATGGTCATGAATGCGGAGTAGTTTCCCTCACCGTCACAGCTCTCTTCCGAGTCAGTATCAGAAGAGTCAGAATCACTGAGCGTTGTAGCATAGGCTTTCCCTTTTCCCCTCAAAAAGTTCGGACACTCCTTCTTTAAGTGTCCATGGCCATTGCACTCATAGCACACAATGTCTGAAGAAGGTTGATAATCCTTTCCTTCTTTTCCCTTAAACTCTTTCTTATCACCTCTTGACGGAGAGAACTTTCCTCTATTGAACGGTTTTCCACTGTTCTTCATTTTCAGAAACTTGCGGAAGTTCTTTGCAAGATATGCTACTTCCTTCTCCATTCCATCTTCTTTGGAGGAATCATTTATTCTTTCGGTGATGGTTTTAAGAGCAAGCGATTTGCTCGTCTTATGGGAAGGCAGTCCCAGCTCATACGTTTGGAGAGACCCAATCAGCTCTTGAATCTTAATCTCATCAAAGTCTTTGCTTTCTTCTATGGCTGTAACCTTTGTTCTAAAACTTTCAGGTAGGGACCTCAAAATTTTTCTCACCACCTTAGTGTCTTCAATCTTCTCCCCAAGATTGAGTTTAGCAATGACAATTTCATTGAGCTTCCCATAGAATGAATCAAATGGTTCATCATCACCCATCTTGAGTTCTTCAAATTTGGTGGTAAGCATCTGAAGCTTCATGTCCTTAACTTTCTTTGTACCCTCATAGGTAGTCTCCAAAATCTCCCAAGCTTCCTTGGCTACTGTCATATGAGAAATCCTGTGGAATTCATCAGGGGACACACCACAAAAAATAGCATTTAAGGCCTTACTATTAGCATTGGCCGCTGCTAGAGCAGCCTTATCCCAAGTGGACTTAGGAGTCACCGGCTTAGTCCAACCTATCTCAACCGCATCCCAAACGGTATCATCGATAGAGCATAGAAATGCTCTCATTCTAACTTTCCAGAATGCATAATTATTTCCATCAAAAAATGGTGGAACATTGAGCGATTGAGACCGGTCCATCTCAACAAGGGTCAAGGAACACACTTAGGTATTTAAACCACAACAAGTGTACCTGCTCTGATACCAATTGAAAGCTCGAAAATGTGTTGAAAACACAAGAGCTGTTTAGACCCCCAAATTAAAATTACGGCTTGGTTGATTTTACACTAACTTAATACTAAGTGCGGAATAGTGTAAACACAAGCGTATAAGCAAGACAACTACTCTAATCCATATTTAAAGCAACACAGCAGTAAAAATGAAATGAACAAGAGTAGGGAAGAAGGATGCAAACACAGATAACACCGAGACGTGTTACCAGCGAGACACTCACGAAAATGACAGCCTGGCATGACTCTTCAGCTTCCAGCACGTGCAGGGCACATGCACCATTTCGCGGGATGCTTAGTAGCGAGATACCCGCGAAAACTCTTCAGTCTTCAATTTCTTGAGTCTTCACACTCTCTCTCTCTCTCTCTCTCTCTCTCTCTCACACACAACCCTTACAATAAATCCCACAATAAATACAGGGTATAAACAATTGAAAATAATTACAATAAAATTTGACACGGAATAAAAGCCAACAAACACACAGTTGTAAATTACAACTTTACAGTTTGTGGGTTATATTTTGGTTTGCATTTGGGTTAGAATTGGTTTTGTTTACATATTTGGAATTAATGTTTTTTCTTTACTCATCTCCATTAGAATTTAGTAGTTGCAATGGAGATTTGGTTTAAAATAAAATCACAAGTTGTTTTGATATTTGCTTTTGGCCATAACTTCATTTTAGCGCTGAAATCATGGCCATTGTAGAAACTTGAAACCTGTGCATTAGCTTTATGTTCATTATTTACTCTAAGAATGGCACTGTGTTTTGCTATTGGCTGAATTGTTGCATTAAATTATATTATATATCCTGTTATTAATTGTTTTTTTAGGCATTTTACTACTTGACACCAATAACATCTATATTATAGTTGGATACTATTTCTTCTGTCGTTGAATATATTTAATGTAATACTATTATCAATATAGGTTCAAGTTTGGGTATTTTGGTTGAATTGATTTTAAGCTAGATTTGGGGTTAGATTTTATCTATACTACTATTTAAGAGACTTCTCCTATTTGGACTGGATTTTTTTCTGGTTCCAAAATACCCCTAACACTCCTAAGTTTAAGTAGAAACAAAACTAAAGGATAGTCAAGTAAAAATACATGTATAACTCCCATTAAAAACATGCCCAACAAAATCGTAGCATTCTCTAAGGCAAGTTTCTTAGAATCACCTTACCCACCTTTTCCATGTATCCTATCTTCACACAAACAGCCCCAAAAGAGAAAACCTCCAAAAAGACCTTGCTCCACCCTTTCTCTCTCTCGCTGTAATGTTCCGGTAGATATTGAAGAATAAGAATTGCAAGGGAAGATGGCGAGCAACTGCTTGGTCAAAAAAAAAGAAAAAAGAAAAATTACTATTTTTCTTTCTCTCTTTTTAATCTTTGTAGTTCGTTTCTGTTGAATTTTGTTTGTTACGATTGGGTTTCACATAGCTTTGTTAATAATGTATATGTTAGAGATATATATTAGACATATATTAGCCCAATGTAATAGGCCCAAGCCCAGTCCTACTTGTACTAGTAGTCTAGGGTTTAGTCGCCTATATATACTCATGTTAGGGTTCATTGTAACACAGGTTATTGTACTACACTCTTATACAATAAAAATGTAGCCCTTAAGGGATTCCTCCGTGGATGTAGGCCGTCAAGGCTGAACCACGTAACCCTCGTGTTCTTGGTGTTCCTGTTCTATGCTTCATCTTCCGCATCCATTTTAGCATACACAACATGGTATAACACATTGCGTTTGATAATATTGTCCATTTAACATGGTATCAGAGCTAATATTTAACATGGTATCAGAGCCAAACTCCGTTCTTGGCATCAAACAAAATCTCTAACAAGCAAAGAAGATTTTAATGTGCACATCACCATCAGAAGTCACACATGCTTCTCTGCTGAATCTAGACTCCATGGCATCTTGCAGCCACGGTGGCTCAGTGCTGTGTTCAAAATCTACAAACTCAAGCAAACCCGTGACATCAATCTTAGATCTGTGCAAATTCAAGCTTTGCCTCATGAAACCAACCACACAGACGTGCCCCACGGCATCCCGCGAGAAAAACCTAGAAGTCCGATCACCACTGAATGCTGCACGCGCCTCCACGCGCTGACGAAGTTTCTACCAACTTCTCCACGCGCCGCCGAGGATTTCACTTGTTCAGATCCTCCTGTAGTTACACGCGCCGCTCTGATAGCCTTGTAGCCCACCGATCTACAAAACTGTGAAATCTGGAGCTCATCGGACGTGGTACGCGCCCCCACGCGCCTCTAGGATTTCAGGATTCTCCTCCACGCGCCGGTGAACAGCTCACGCTCCTGCCACGCGCCGGAAACCACTGCTGATGTCATCTGACGTCACTGGATGACGTCATCACTCCACGTCAGCAGCCACGCAGCACGTCCACATCAGCCCTAGTCCACGTCAGCGACATGTCATAGGATGACGTCAGCAGCTCGGCTACTGGATCCGTGACCCGACCCGGAAACCCGGAATAATCCGGACCCGTATCCGTTGACTTTGACCCTGGACCAGTTGACTTTGACTTTTGCGTTGACCGTTGACCAAAAGTCAAAAAAAAAAAAATTTCCGACAGGGCCTATCTTGCTCAGTTTTTCGCGTAGATTCCAATTTTAGACTCTGTTTCTTCATTTGAAGCTCCTAAATTGGTCAATTGGCACATTCTTCATTCTGGTTTCTTCAAAGGCATTCTTCAAGGCATCTCCAAGTGATCTTCTCATGCTTATCCAACCTCAAGCCTTCATCGAGCTTCCGCCTTGAGTTTGAGGGAGGGTGTTAGAGATATATATTAGACATATATTAGCCCAATGTAATAGGCCCAAGCCCAGTCCTACTTGTACTAGTAGTCTAGGGTTTAGTCGCCTATATATACTCATGTTAGGGTTCATTGTAACACAGGTTATTGTACTACACTCTTATACAATAAAAATGTAGCCCTTAAGGGATTCCTCCGTGGATGTAGGCCGTCAAGGCTGAACCACGTAACCCTCGTGTTCTTGGTGTTCCTGTTCTATGCTTCATCTTCCGCATCCATTTTAGCATACACAACATGGTATAACACATTGCGTTTGATAATATTGTCCATTTAACATGGTATCAGAGCTAATATTTAACAGTATACATACCATTTGCATCATAGGAATGGTTCTTTCCCAGCAAATATACACCCACAATTGTTTCTATTTTCCCTTTTTTTTTTGGTGAAGCTAACGTCTTATTACACCATCCATTTCTCTCTAGAGTGAACAGATTTTGTGTTGTGAAATGATAGATCAAGTTGGTGTTTCTGTGGTAGAACATTGTCAAGTCGTGGAGGCAATAACAGAGCACACAATAAGGATGCAAGAGAAATAAAATTCAGCCTCTTTATCCTATTATGCTTCTCCTTCGGCGGTTATAAGGTCAAGTGTAGAATTTTCACCAATGTGATTGTGTTTATATTCCCTACTTAGGTATATGTTTATATGGTTTTAATGTGTTCATTTCTTTTCTTTTCAAATTTGGTCATTGTACACCTTTCAAACTAGGTGGAAGAGTGTCATTCTTTTCTGCAACCAGTGGTTAATATGGATTATGTGTATTTTTTGTATTCTCAAAGAGCTTGAAGTTAATGTGCCAAGGCCTTCACTTGGGTATCATTTTGGTGGGTAGCAAGTGTTTGATGAAAGTTGTGAGTATCGGTACTTTGTAGCAATTGGTTTGTAAAAGTTGCAACTTTTACTTAAGTATTGGGATAAAGGCTTATTTAAGGGTTTATAAAAAAAAAAATGAAAAGACTTATTAAAGGTTCATGGTCTTCTTTATTGGTTCTTTGGGAGTTTCAGTCCTTTTTTAACATGCTCTTGCAAGCTTTGTTCTTATACGTTGGTTTGTCTCTTCTTCCCTTAATATATTGCACTCTGCTTGGGTGGAATTTTGTTTCATTCCTGATTTCTTTGCCTCCATATGTGAATGATTTTTAGTTTTTATTTTTGGCTCAAATGGTTCTAATTTGTAGAAATCATTGTATTTGGTGTGTAATTAACTTTTGGGATTTTATTGCCAAATTAGACGAATTTACGGTGATTACCTTAGTTGTTCATTTTGAGTTTTGATGCTAGGATTCATGTGGGAACTGCAAAGAACTTGGAAGTATTTGAGGTCTCAAAGAGTATAGATGTGATGCTAAAGGGAAAATAAGCCTCCTGTAGGTTTCAATGTCAAGATTACGGGTCCACAATCCAAATTACATATGAATCAACCAAATATGTGGTGAAAGGTTTTAATGGATCTTCAAATTCCACATTAACTTTTACTTACAATTGTAATTTTGGTCTATTTTTGTGGTTTATACTATTGTATTCATCTTTTTTTAAGCATCCTATTGTTTAGCAAACTTCGTGTTACAGCAAGCGCACAAATATGGAATTGATACTTAAACCGGTGATAGGACAAAAATTTCTATTGACTTAAGTAGTTGTATAAAATAATGCATATGAGTGAGTGAATCCTGTTCTCATATTTTTCTTTGTTCGTGTTAACCTTTGGCATTCTTAGGCTTAGCAATAAAGTCAATAATTTGCATAAATTATAATTTGAGATTAATATATTTTCCAAATTGGATAGTTAATTGTCCTTTGTGTAGTCTAAATTGGATAGTTATAGTAAGAATCCTGTAATCGTGACAAACATAGTTTGTATAATTGAGGTTTTTTGTATTTTCCCTATTCAGTATGTCTGCATTTCATTTGACCATATTTAAGGGAGTTTCTCATCATTTATAATAATAATAATAATAATAATAATAATAATAAGGGAAGGTTTTTTTTTTTCTTTAAAAAATCAGTATATTTCTTTTAATTGTCTATGGAGTTATCATAATATTTTTATGATATCATGATAATGTTTGATTGGCCAACGGAGTTAGCACAAAATTTTTGTATCATGATTACGTTATTAGAGTTTGATAGACAATTAGCGAAAGAACTAATTTTCTACTAATAGAATTTTATTATGATTTTACATATTTTTTCGTGAATGATAAATAAAAGTAGCCCGTGCATTGCGCGGGTCATGCACTAGTTCAAATAATAGCAGTGCGTTAAGTGTTATAGAGATCAGTAAGTAGTGCATCAGCCATAGTTAATGGAGACTGAAATTTTGATTGATAGATAACAGAAGAAACTGAAAGAGGAGAAGGTAATTAATTAGAGGTGCTGTCAACATTCTTCTTTCCAGCTTTTATAATGAATTCGAAATCCTAAAGAATACCACTAGTGCACTCAAAATGATTAATATGTGGGACAACTTGTCATTGCTTTTTGGCATATAATTGTTAGAAGATATCTTTGCCACCGAATAAAGTAAAGCACAAACTTTGAGGTAGAAAACACAAAATAAGAAGAAAAGAATCGGACGACCTTCTAATATATGTTAGGCTCAAGCTTTTTGTGAGCTGTTAAGAGAGAAACATTTACACAATAAGCCTTGCTACTTGTATTGATAGAATATTTACGTTTCTAGTTTTAGTGTTAACTTGAAAAAAAGGATATATGAGAAATTGATGATTAATCTTTGCACTTTGAAAGCTTGATGCTTTGTCCATACAAAATAGAAGACAAAATAAAAAGGACGAAAAGAATAAGTGGAAGCCAAGCTCCTTCCCATCCATTTGTTGGGGCCAAGCTTTTTGGATGCTGTTAAAAACTAATGTACATTCACGCCGGGGATAAAAGCATTGCTTCTGATGCTTGTTAGGCTTAAGCTTTGTTGGATGCTGTTCAAAGATGAAAGTTTTCTCATACTGTTAAAAAATGTACATATACGCAAGGGATTTATATCATAAGCATTGCTTCTTGCCTTTTGATAGAATAATTTTGCTTCTAGTTTTGGTGTAAGCTTAAACAAGAGACTATATGACACCTTTACCTTATATTTTGCACTTTGAAAGCTTAATGCTTTGCTCGTACAGATGGACCGTGAACTTAAATTAAAAACTCCTCTTATGGAAATTAAACAGTGCAGATAAAAAGTATCAAACTAATAAGACTGAAACGTTCTTTAAAAAGTAGTATAATTGATCATAAGTAAATGGCCAGCAAGTAGTGAATCAAGAATTCAAGTTCCTACAAGTGATGAGTTCCACTATTTAGACTTCTTTGGATTGCTTAACCAACTATTATATATACAAAATCATTTAATTTGTCCTAAAACAAAGAACATTGTTATTTATGACTGTCAGGCTAGCCATGGAGAGAAAATGTTGCATTGTGGTGCTGGAAAATACAATATTAGACAAATCAAAGTTCAAGGGAATTGAATCAAAATTAATTCTGATGCAGCGCTGAACTCCTCCACAACAACTTTGGCAGCTGTAGCTCGAGATCATAGAGGTGATGTTGTTAAAGGCTGGTCCAAATGTCAAAGTTTGTTCGCCTATCCAAGCTGAAGCTCCCGCCATTCTCTGGGCAGTGGATCTGGCGATCGAAGAGCAGTGGAATCTCGTCTATTTTGAAGGAGATGCCAAGGCCTGTTTTGACACTCTCATCCCCTGACTAGACTATTAATACCGTTATTGTAAAGTTGTAATTTACAACTGTGTTTTTGTTGGCTTTTATTCCGTGCCAAATTTGATTGTAATTATTCTCAATCGTTTAAACCCTGTATTTGTTGTGGGATTTGTTGTAAGGGTTGTGTGATAGAGAGTGTGTGTGAAGACTCAAGCATGTGGAGGCTGAAGGATTTTCACGGGTATGTCGCGGCCTAGCTTCCCGCGAAGTGAAGCATGTGCCCTGCATGTGCTGGAATGCGAAGGGTCAGGCCAGGTGGAGAATAGCTATCTCTCGCGAGTATCTCGCGGGTAAGGCCTTCCCGCGAGACACCCGCGAGACATGCTGTTCTGCCAGCCTGTACTGACTGACTCACACATTTTGCACCTATCCTATATATACCATCATTACCCACAAATGTTGAGGAATGCTTCAGAGAGAAAACCCTAGCCAAACACATTGGAAATTAGAGATTGTCATCCCTACCTTTCTCTATTCAATTGCTTGTGGTATCTCCTCAACCCTTCCCTCTCCATTATCCATATCTTTCAGAGGTTGATAGCCCAAACACTTACCACACCTTGAGAGTGCTGTGTGACATTTTGGTGCTGCTGGAAAGCATTGGAAGAAGCCTGGAATGGCAAATGCAACATGGAACTTGTTGCGGGATCCGGATAACTAGGACAAGACACGGTTCCGAGAAGCCTTGTTGGAGTAGGAGCTTGGAGGGCTTAGGTACAGCAGGGAGACTAGGCTTGGAGGGTCTTTTGCTAATCCATGTATCCCAACTGATTGTCTAGTGGATCGATTTTCGCTTGGAGGGCGGCGGAGAGGTTTTTCGCCGAGTTCTTCTGTTTCCTCTTCGATAACACGTCTCGGTGTTATCTGCGTTTGCATCCTTCTTCCCTACTCTTGTTCATTTCCTTTTTACTGCTGTGTTGCTTTAAATATGGATTAGAGTAGTTGTTTTGCCTTTACGCTTGTGTTTACACTATTCCGCACTTATCATTAAGTTAGTGTAAAAACAACAAAGCTGTAATTTTAATTTGGGGGTCTAAACTGCTCGTGTGTTTTTGACACATTTTCGAGCTTTCAGTTATCAATGATATCCACAATCTTGCTCGTTCCTTTTCTTATTTGAAGTCATACTCTCTGTTACTTACTTAATTAACATGTCCTTTTTTCGTACTTCTTGAAGATTCAAAAGGTAAAACACACCTAAATAAACTTTGATGCCCAAAATTTAGAGGGAAACTTTAAGAAATGGTTATCATTTAATTTTTTTCTTATTCGTTCTCTTTTTTTTTTTTTTTTTTTTTAATTAATTTTTTAAAATTATTTACGGCAGTTCATTGAACTCTGTTAATTATTCGTTCTCTTTTTCTTTTCTTTTCTTTTCTTTGCATATTGAGCTCCTGGATCTATAAATCAATTTGCTTCCCTCTTTGTACCTGAAATTTCCAGATTATGGTTTATCAATTTATGTCATCGCCAAAATTTACTTCCACATATCTATTCATAATTTCAGTAATCTGATAGCTTTGACTCTAGTTTTTGTTTAAGCAACAATTTGAAGGATCAAAATATCTTAGTTTCCATCAGCGTTAGCAGCATAAGTAGAATAATGCGCTCTGGCTTCCTTCCAGCTGTCTTCTTCTCTACGTTACCATAGTAAAGAGGACAAAATCGAGTTTGTCTAACCGGTAAGCCTCAGTCATGACTCACTATAAATCATATTTATTTTCTATTTATTATAACTGTATTATTTATTTAGTTTGTCCAACTTTGCTTTTATCCTATAAATATGGATATGTACATGTGCCCTGTGAGTGCTCTTGAGGATTTTTTTTTTCACATTTTTTTTTCTTTCGTAAATTTTATATTATTAAGTGGATTATAAATATTTAAGATAGTAGTTAGTATTTAAAGTGTGGAATGTGGAGTAATTAATCTTTATCATTTTCTTTTCTTTTTCTTTTTGTGTGGTACTTTACTTTCCAGAAATCAAGTCTTCTTCAAACACTATTGGAACACTGTTGGTCTTGATGTCCTCTCTGCTACTCTCTTTGTACTTAACTTAGGAATCATTCCACCAAATATAAACCATACTTTTATAAGCCTTATTCCCAAAAAAAAAATCCCCAGAAACAGCCAAAGACTTCCGACCCATAAGCCTTTGTAATGTCATTTATAAACTAATCTCCAAAACCATAGGCAACCGCCTCAAAAAATGCCTACCAAAACTAATCTCTGATTCCCAAAGCGCATTCCTATCCAATCGCCTTATCACGGACAACATACTGATAGCATTTGAAACCTTACACCACCTGAAAAATAAGAGGAATGGGAAAACAAGTTCTATGGCCTTAAAACTTGACATGAGTAAGGCATATGATCGGGTAGAATGGACCTTTCTAGAAAATCTAATGGATAAATTAGGTTTTGCTAGGAAATGGATTGACTTGATTAAATCCTGTATTAGCATTGTCTCCTTTTCAATTCTGATTAATGGTGCACCATATGGTTTGATCCACCCACAACGCGGTCTCCGACAAGGGGACCCATTGCCACCTTATCTCTTCCTTTTGTGCGTAGAAGGATTACATGCCCTTATTAAGCAAGCAACAGCCAATGGAACCATATCTGGAGTTTACTTATGCCTTGAGGGTCCTAAGGTTACATTTATTTTTCGCGGACAATAGCTTGCTGTTCTGTAAAGCAAACAGCCATTAATGCAATTCTGTTCTGGAGTTATTAGAGAAGTATGAAAGGGCATCGGGTCAAAGGATCAGTCGGGATAAAATTCAACTATTTGTTAGCTCTAATACAAACCAGCAGATCAAAAATTCAATTAAAGGCAGATTGGGTGTTGCAGTCTCCCATCAATTTGATAAGTACCTAGGACTACCGTCCTTTGTGGGCATAGGGAAGAAGCAAAGTTTTAGCAACATTCGTGAGAGGATTTGGCAAAAAATTCAAGGTTGGAAGGAGAAACTATTATCACAAGCGGGTAGGGAAGTATTGATCAAATCTATATTGCAAGCCATGCCAACATACTCCATGAATTGCTTTAAACTACCAAGAAGCTTATTTAAGGATATCGAGTCTCTCATTCGAAAATTTTGGTGGGGTTATAGAGGAGAGCAACGCAAAACTCATTGGGTGGCGTGGAATAAACTTTGTCTCCCTAAATGCCAAGGCGGTTTGGGATTTCGAGATATTGAAAACTTCAACCTTGCCCTCCTTGGAAAACAAGTATGGAGGCTACTACACAATCAGGATTCTCTGTTCTACAAGGTCTTTAAAGCTAGGTTCTTCCTAACCTGTTCAATCATGGATGAAGGGGTCAAGACCAATGGATCTTATGCATGGCAGAGTATACTTAAGGCTCGCCAAGTAGTTGATATGGGATCTTATTGGAGGATTGGAGATGGCCGTAGTGTGCTGATCAGAGGGGACAAGTGGCTGCCAGATTTACATCACAACAAAGTTCTCTCTCCCCAAAATCACTTCCCTATGAATACAAAGGTTTGTGCTTTAATGATTGAAAATGGTACCAACTGGGATGCAGACCGAATTAGGGGTGAATTTCTACCTTTTGAGGCTCAGGAGATCCTTAGTATACCACTAAGTTCAAGAAGGCTGGTTGACCGCAGAATATGGAAGGAAACTAAAAATGGGGTGTACTCCACGAAGTCAGCTTATAGGTTACTGTCCAAGACAGCAAAAAGCAACCAGCCAGGCACCTCGAATTCGTCAATGCTCAATAGCTTCTGGACCAACATTTGGAGGCTTAATATTCCAAACAAGGTGAAGCATTTCCTATGGAGAGCATGCTCCGACTCTTTACCAACGAAAAGGAACCTAGCATGGAGGAAAATTATTACCAATGTAACCTGTGACTTTTGCCGAGACCAACCTGAAGATGCCATTCACGCACTGTGGGATTGCTATGGGGTCAAAGAATTTGGTGGAAGGAAGAGGTGTGCAAACCACTTCTCTTAGAGCGATTTGAGAATTTCCAGGATCTTTTCTTGGGAATCCTTAAGGCCTAAGACCCTCACCTAGCTGAAAGATTTGCATTCATTGCCTGGAGTATCTAGTATAAAAGAAATGCGGTCAGAACTGGTTCTCCCTCTCTGCCCTATTCAATGATCCATACCGAGGCCATGGAGTGTTTACAGGAATTCCAAAGGGTCCAAGAAACGCCCACGGCTCCTATCCAAGTTGCAGAACCAATCCATTGGTCCCCTCCCCCTAATTCTTGGTGCAAAGCTAATTTTGATGGGGCTATTTTTCAAGAACTAGGAGCAGTAGGCTTGGGAGTGGTTATAAGGGATCATGAAGGCAACGTGATTAGAGCTGTGTCTGAAAGAATTGCTCTACCTCCTTCTGTAGAAGACGTTGAAGCTATGGCATGTAGAAGGGAGATTTCTTTTGCAAAAGAAATTGGTCTCCCAAAAGTAATCTTTGAAGGGGATGCAGCTGGAATTGTGAACTCCCTAAACATAGAGGAGGAGTGCTTGGCATCTTTTGGTCATATCATTGAGGATTCTAGATACTTGGTAGCAAGCTTCAGTGCTTTTGCATTTAATCATGTAAAACGAATAGGTAACAGAGTAGCTGATAAGTTAGCTAAGCTTGCTAGAGAGTCCCTCTCTCCTCGTAGTTAGTATAATGGCATCCATAGTGATGCTATCAACCTTGTTTTGTGTGATAGAAGTCGCTGTTGATTTTTAATTCAATGAAATTATTTTTTCTCAAAAAAAAAAAAATCAAGTACTAAGTGAATTATTTTTTTTCACATTTTTTTCCTTTTGCAAATTGTATATTATTAAGTAGATTATAAATATTTAAGATAGAATTAGTATTTAGAGTGTGGAATGTGGAATGTAGATTGATTTATTCTTATCCATTTTTCTTTTTCTTTTTGCATGATACTTTAGTTTCCAAAAATCAAGTACTAGATAATAATTTTTTTTTCATTTTTTTTTATTTGTAAATTTTATATTATTAACTGGCTTATAAATATTTAAAATAGTAATTAGTATTTAGATTGTAAACTATGGAGTGATTTATCTTTATCTTTTTTTTTTTTTGTGCGGTACTTTAATTTTATTAAATCAAGTATTCAGTAAATTTTTTCTTTTCACTTTTTTTTTTCTTTTGTAAATTTTATATTACTAACTAGATTATAAATATTTAAGATTGTAATTAGTATTTAGATTGTGGACTGATTTATCTTTTTTTCCCATTTCTTTTTGTATAGTACTCTATTTTCAAAAAATCAAGTACTGGATAAATTGTTTTCACTTTTTTTTCTTTTGTAAATTTTATATTATTAAGTGGGTTATAAATATTTAAAATAGCAATTAATATTTAGATTGTGGGCTGTAAAGTGATTTATCTTTTTTTTTTTCTCTATTTGTATGGTATTTTATTTTCAAGAAATCAAGTATTGGGTTAAAAAAAAAAATTCACTTTTTTTTTGCATAAATTTTATATTATTAAGTGGATTATAAATAATTAAGATAGTAATTAGTATTTAGATTGTGGACTGTGGAGTGATTTATCTTTTTCTTTCTCTCTTTTTTATTTTTTATTTTTTTTTATGGTACTTTACTTTTAAGAAATTAAGTGTTGGGTAAATTGCTTTTCACTTTTTTTTCCTTTTGTAAATTCTATATTATTAAATGGATTATAAATATTTAAGATAGTAATTAGTATTTAGATTATGAACCGTGGAGTGATTTATCTTTTTTTTTTTTCTTTTTATATGGTACTTCATTTTCAAGAAATTAAGTACTGGGTAAAGTTTTTTCACTTTTTTTTTTCTTTTGTAAATTTTATATTATTAAGTAGATTATAATTATTTAAGATAGTAATTAGTATTTAGAGTGTTGAATGTGAAGTGATATAACTTTATCCTTTTTTTTTCTTTTTCTTTTTTTATAGTACTTTAATTTCCAGAAATCAAGTATTTAGGATTTTTTTTTTTCTTTCGTAAATTTTATATTGTTAAATGGATTATAAATATTTAAGATAGTAATTAATATTTAGAGTGTGAAATTTGGAGTGATTTATCCTTATCTATTTTTTTTTCTTTTTCTTTTTATATGGTACTTTAGTTTTCAGAAATCAAGTATTGAGTAAATTTGTTTTTCACATTTTTTTTCCTTTGTAAATTTTATATTATTAAGTGGATTATAAATATTTAAGATTGTAATTAGTATTTAGATTGTGGATTGTGGACTATGGAGTGATTTATCTTTTTTTTTTTTTTTTTTTTGGTGGTGCTTTTAAGAAATTAAGTACTGGGTAAATTTTTTCTTTCCGCTTTTTTTATTCTTTTGTAAATTTTATATTATGAACTAGATTATAAATATTTAAGATTGTAATTAGTATTTAGATTGTGGACTGATTTATCATTTTTTTTTCTTTTAATTTTCTTTTTGTATGGTACTTTATTTTCAATAAATCAAGTACTAACTAAATTTTTTAGCAAAAGAACAGTAGTTTTGAAACATTTTCATTTCAAGGAATGAATACCACAGCATAAAACACAAATTCCAATCATTCAGCTGCTTGCCGACCATACACAACCTTAACACAAACTGCCGCAACCTTTTAGCAAAAGAACAGTCATACAGGTGCAATCTCTCAACTCAACTCTATCTTTCTGTTGACAAACACACAAATGAGACCATAATTGCATCCCCATTTAGAAAAACTGTCATGACTCATGAGTGGGAAGTTTAAGCGAGATGCTAAAATCAACCTTAGAGAGTGTAATTAACATTTTAGTACCCAAAAACAAAAATCCTAATTGTCATTACACATCTTTCATTGCATGTAACCTTGCGAGTCTAGGGAAACACAAGCATATAGTGAAAGTTCAAAAAGCATGTAAAACACCCTTGAACGTTAACACCCCCAATTACAAAATTACCAATTCAAACTTATAATCAAACAATTAATGTGCGAAACATGAACATAAGTCAAACACAGAATTGATAACTAATCTAAGCCAAATATAAACACATCCACAGCAGTAAATATAAGGCAAAGATAAAGGGAAGGAAGATGCAAACACACGGACAACACACGATGTGTTATCGAAGAGGAAACCGAAGTCCTCGGCGTAAAACCTCTCCACCGCCCTCCAAGCGGTCAATAATCCACTAGAAAATGTAGTTGAGATACATGAACAGTAATAGACCCTCCAAGCTTAATTTACCCAGGTACCTAAGCCCTCCAAGCTTCCTACTCCAACAAGGTTGCATCGAACCTTTTTCTTTTCTAGCTTACTAGATTCCGCTACTACACCATAGCATCAACCAATGTATATTAGTTCCTTCCAATCTGCTTCCCTGAGCACCAAATGAACCTTCTCACAGACGTGGGTGTGGTGAGAAAAGGATTTGGTCAATGACCTCTCAAAGATATGACAATGGAGAGGAAGAGAGTAGAGGAATTTGTAGAGTCTCTTAGATGAAGATTGGGGATGAGGCAATCTTGTTTTGCTCTAGGGTTTTTCTCACAAAATTCTCTCTAAAAGCTCTCTCATTTTGTGGGTATAAGGGTCTATATATAGTGGTGTGTGTTTGGAATACGAAGAGTCAGTTTTTGCCAAACAGGGCTGGTTGGCGACTTGGTCTCGCGGCTTGTCCAAGTCGCGAGGTAACTACCTGGCCAGCTTGGGACTTTTGTCCTGTAGTGCAACAGCTGACGCGACCCTTCAGCTCCCCTGTGTGCTTCTCACATGCCTGCAGTTGGCGGCTTACCAGTCGCGAGTCAGCCACAAAACTCTGCTTCTTTGCACATTCTTTAGCTTTTCTTCACACTCTCTTCACACACTACCCTTACATGAATCCCACCTAAATATAGGGTTACTAAGTGCTAAATTACAAGCAATTTGGCACGGAATAAAGCCAACAAGATAGTTGATAAATTTTAACCTTACAATCTCCCCCTTTGGCTATTCCATGAAAAAACCCTAAAACGAACTCTAAACTTAACGCGTGAGTTGGAAACAATTGGAAAACTCACTCACACCTAACTCTAGAATCTATGAAGCTTAAGAACTAGAAGAATAAGAAACTCCTGAAACACAACAACACAATAAGTTTATTGTATGCAGAAAACTTGTAATGCAAATGGAGCAAGCACAATGGAGTAAAGCAATAAACCATGGCAAGACCAAAAACAGGTAACCACTTCATACAAGTGATCACAATGTTCATTCACACTTGGAATGAACATCCGGACATTCAAGTTGACAAACACAAGGCAAATCACTTGAATGACCAACACTCAACCAATGCATAGTACATGAAGTATGTGCATCTAGGAAAAATCCTACATGGGCACAAGAGTAACAGTACTAAAAGGAATGAAGTGCTGATTTAACAAAGCACAAATGCTGCATAAAGCATGGTACAAACCACAAAAGCCTACAAGTTGCATAAAACCAAACCCTAAAAGCTTACAGAAGCAATATGGGTACAAAACATAAACATAAACCTTGAAACCTACAAAGGTAGCAGGTACAAACCAAAAGCAAAAGGAAAGAAGTGCTAGATAAGCATCATATTATACACTGTGTAACTACTGAAATAAAACTATCCAAGAGTTAAAAGTTTTAGCCAAACTAAAAACTAAAACCACTGAGTAACAAACCTATACTAACAGCAGTTAATCAACACAATATCAAAGCTATAAACAAAACATCATAAAATATGAAAGCTCCCCCTCAAGAACAGCCTAAAAATTCTCCCCCTTTTTGGCACGAATGGCCAAAGGGTCACTGTTGTAACTTGGTGAAAATGCCATCAACTTGTGCTGCTAAAACATCGATCTGGTCCTGAATGATTGTCATTCTCTCTGACTGCTCTCTCTAGCCTTCTCTGAGAGTCTTTTCCAATTCCTCAAGGCGCTTGTGGAGGTTCTCAAATAGCATCTCCATCCTATCAGGTTGAGGGGTAGACTGTGCTTGTGTAGTGCTAGGTTGCTGTGATACATGGGTGGCATGTACATGTGTATTTGGCTCAGGAGTAGAAGGAGTAGCAGGAGAGAAATGTGCACTCTTTGGAGTTTTGGATGAATGACTTCTGCTAGCTTGTAGAGTGGACATAGAGATTGGTCAAGGACGAGCAATTATTTTCCCAACTGAGGGAGGAGTAGCACCTTCACTTAGAATGAATTTCATAATGAGACTGCAAAATGGAAGGCACCTTTGTGCTACTGTTCGAGTCGCTGTCTTTCTTATGATATAAAAGATATGGACACAGATGTCAATGGTGGTGCTTGTGATGAGATCACATAGAAATTGAGCCCTTCCAAGGTTGATATACATCATGTTGGTCAATGGATAGAGGTTGGTAAACATGATCAGCTTCAATGTTGTCAACTCAGGTGAAAACTTGGTAGTACTTATGGATGTGCTGGCACTGGAGATGTCATGGCTAGGACCAAGAACTTGGAGAATGTCATGAATCACTGGAGTGTTATCATCATAAGGAACTAGGTCATCATTCTCAGGTCTAGTGATTTTGAAAAGTTCAACTATGGTGTCCGGACTAATGATGAACTCCGTTCCTCTTACCATACAGTGTAGTTCACTTTCAAGATCAACTGTGTTGGCGAAACACTCCTTCACTAGATCCAACATTGGATCAACAAAATTTCTAAATAATTCTGCCTAATCTTTTGCCTCGAAGATCCGAGGGACAAAAGTGGTTTTCAAAGTGTCAAATCTGACCTCCCGTTCCACTATAGGAGTTGCCCAGTCAAAAATGCTTGAGTAAGCATGTAGGTGCTGAGGAGTTCTGAACAAATCACTATTAAGTTCAGTAGATGGCTGTGATGAAGAATGTGTTCATTTTGCAACAGGTAATGTTTCCTCTTCTGTCATAACCTCTTTTCCTTTGGAGGATCGTCAAGACATCTGTAAAAGAGCAAACGCACAGCAAAGTACCAAACCACAACACACTCATTTTGTTATATCTAGTCAAGAGATGAGAGTACAAAGACCAAACAGACTTAGAAGACATAGAATCACAGAACGAGAACAAGTCAATAAAGTGACATAATAAGCAGGAAACAGATGCCAAACACACAGAGAGTAATAGGAATTACAGCACACTCTGTCAAAAATGAGTAGCAAAGTGTCACAGACAACAGACATTTCAATACAATATCATGAAAGTGATATGCATAGACAGAGTCAATCAAGGTAAGAAAACTCAGATAAGTCAAAACACCATGTGAAGCAACTCTGAACAAGTCATAGGCAACAAAAACCCATTCAACAAACCCAACTAAAAGACCAAAATATTCACAACAAAAATAACAGTCAAACAGATGACATTCACAATAATGAACAACCCAAAACACAATCCATTATCAAAACACACAGATTCAAGAATATAACACTTAAAACATGAAATCTGAAGTGAAAGATAGAAAACCCATTCCTTTTTCTTAAAGATTTGAGAAGAAAAAAAATGCAGAAATGGAGGTATCACAAGAGTGAACATGTAGTGTTTGAAATAGTGATTTTGGGGAAGACAATGAGACAATGAACAGTCACAAATTTTCAAGGGAAAAGACTGAAAAACAATTTTAAAAACTGTCTTTAAAATGCAAAAAACGTGTTTTTTGTGACTAGATCAAGTTACCAGTAAGTCGCCAGGGTAAGCCGCGAAACACTATGAAGTAAGATTCTTGAAAAATCTTCTAAGTTTTTTTGTGACTGGAAGATCTACTCGCGAGGGAGTCGCGAGCTGAGCTGCGAAAATCTCTGTGTACCCATCGCGACTGGACCTTCCACCTGTGAACAAATTGCCACACTGAGCTGCGAAAAATGCAAAATCACAAATCTTGAAAATTTTTCTAAGTCTTTTTTGCGACTGGGATACTGACCCGCCAGTGAGTTGCAAAAAATCTTGGAGTGGACTCGCGACTTAGGCATGCGACTGGACCTACCCGTGACAGAGTCGCCAAAACAGGGCAACACTGTTTTTGAAGTTTTTGACAATTTTGTGAAAACAAAATACTTTCCAAAAACAAACTAAAACACTCAAAAAAAAATTTTGTGTTTGATCAACAAAGATTGAGCTTGTGAAATGAAAACATATTTAAACAAGTACAATCACACAAATGAATATGACATTCATTGAACATAGACTTGTGTGTTGTGTGTGGATATCAAAAATGAGATAGTCCTTAGTCTAATGTGAAGCTTCAATGATCAATTCAATCAAGGCATACACAACTAGCACTAGATAATGTGACCTATCTCAATTATAGAAACATGCATATATGACCTCCCACAAGCACTTGGTAACAATTCTTTGAAGCTTTTCATTTGGCTCCATATTCAATATATCATTTGCACTTTTTGAGCAAAGAAAATCTCATTTTGAGATAGATGTCCCAAATTTTCGATATTTCAATTGATGAGTTAGCCTTTGGTTTTTTGGGCATCATACATTTTATTTTGGTCGCTTTTCCTTTTTCCTAGTCGAATAGTAGTATGTGCGACAGGCTTTTGCAGCTCTATATCTCTTTTCATTTGGAAATTTATATTTACAGAGCTCTTTTAAGCATAAAAATAAAAAGTGGGAAGATATATAGGCATGAGTTTATGCATGTCTCAAGATCAACAAAACCATTCACTAATCATTCATGACAAGGTTAAAGATCTATTTACAACCATCACATAGATTTCAAAATTTCTCCTACAAAGATATGCGTGCATAGGAAACAAGTTAGACTCGTAGATGCACAAAACCATTAGTACAGAGGTACTAGGCAAAACATGATTTTGAGACAAAACTCAATAATGTCGATCAAACTTTTTGAATTTTCTACTTTTCATGTGTTTTTGGATTTTTGACACAAAAACAGTAAAAGATTGATCAAAAGCAACATAAATAACAAAGTAAAAGCATTTGAACCAAAAACAAACACACAAACAAAAATAACACCTTAAATACTAGCAAGAAGCACACAACCAAGCATATTCACAAACATGGGAAGTATTAATGCATGGACATGTTGTAATGCTTATGCATGAATACCCTTTGTCACCCACATGTCATGTGCTTTTGGGGTGATATCCTTGACGGATCAGGTACGAGAGTTAGGACTGTCAAACCTTCGTGTGAAGCTTTCCAGGCAATTGGTGAAGGCACCGATCATCTTCATCACGTCCATCATTCCTGGATCATGGTTTTGACTTCTTGGTTGCTCACCACCCCAAGACCTCATCTCATTTCTTCTTCCTCGTGACCGACGTGCACTTGCATTGTTGTCTGCTTTCAGCTTTTGACAGTTAGGTCTGGTATGTCCTTGCAATCCGTAATAGTGATAAACATAATCCGTTCTAGGACCCTGTTGTGATCTTGGAATTGATCTCCCTCTAGCTCCATATCTGGATTCTAATTGATTACAGGACTTATTTAACACCCGTTGATCAGCCATATTCTTCTTCTTCTCGGCCTTAATTTTCTCAAGATTGGACCTATCCACAGTCGTCTCCTTAGCCTTCACAAACTTCACTTGACCTTGGCTGACGAGCTACTTCCTCCGGTATATCCCAACCTAGACTTGTCTGAGGAAGGTTTTTGTGATGAAATAACATCTTCTAACTTCTTGGAGGAGACTCTCTCTATCTTGGCATGAGCTTGCACTACCTCTTGCTCAAGAAATCTCACTTTTGTGTAAGTGTCTGATAGCTCACCATTTAATGTTTCAATCTCACACTTCGCCTCCTTGTATCGTGCCAGAAGACTTTTGTGATCTTCCTTAACACTCTTCATCTTCTTAATGGCTGCATTAGCCACCTTAGCATATTCACCGGTCTTCTTAAGAAGTGAGTTGTAAGTCTCTTGCAATCCCACTGCTTCTCCAACTTCCTAATCTTCAGACTCCTCAACTATTCCAATAGACTCCAAATCAGAATGTTCCCCAAGCTCCTTCACAAGTGTACCTAGTTCATCTGATGACTCCACATGTGCAATGGTCATGAATGCGGAGTAGTTTCCTTTTCCACCACAGCTATCTTCAGAGTCGGAGTTTGATGAGTCAGTATCACTCAAGGTAGTAGCATAGACCTTTCCTTTTGACTTCAAATAGTTGGGATATTCCTTTTTGAAGTGTCCATGTCCATTACACTCGAAACACACAATGTCCGAAGGAGATTGAGAATCCTTCCCTTCTTTCCTTTTAAATTCTTTCCTATCACCTCTTGAACATGGAAACTTCCCTCTGTTGAATGATTTCCCACTATTCTTCATCTTCAGAAATTTTTGGAAGTTTTTTTGCAAGATATGCTACTTCCTTCTCCACTCCATCTTCTTCGGAAGGATCATCCATTCTTTCGGTGATGGTTTTGAGAGCAAGTGATTTACTCGTCTTGTGGGAAGGCAGTCCCAGTTCATATGTTTGGAGAGACCTAATCAGCTCCTGAATTTTGATCTCATCCAGGTCTTTACTCTCTTCTATGGCTGTGACTTGCTCTAAAGCTTTCAGGCAAGGACCTCAAGATTTTTCTCACCACCTTAGTATCTTCAATCTTCTCACCAAGATTGAGCTTAGCAATGACAATTTCGTTAAGCTTCCCATAGAATGAATCAAACGATTCATCTTCACCCATCTTGAGCTCTTCAAATTTGGTGGTAAGCATTTGGAGTTTTGTGTCCTTAACCTTCTTTGTACCTTCGTATATAGTCTCCAAAATCTCCCAAGCTTCCTTGGCCACTGTCATGTGAGATATCTTATGGAATTGATCTAGAGACACATCACAGAATATAGCATTTAAAGCTTTACTGTTAGCATTGGCTGTTGCAAGAGCTGCCTTATCCCAAGTAGATTTAGAAGCCTCCGGCCTAGTCCAACCTATTTCAACCGCATCCCACACGGTGTCATCAATAGAACATAGAAATGCCCTGATTCTAACTTTCTAGAAGGCATAATTGTTACCATCAAAAAATGGTGGAACATTTAAGGATTGAGACCTATCCATCTCAAAAGGGTCAAGGATCACACTCAGGTATTTAAACCACAGCGAGTGTACCCGCTCTGATACCAATTGAAAGTTTAAAAAGCGTGTAAAACACCCTTGAACATTAACACCCCCAATTACAAAATTACCAATTCAAGCTTATAATCAAACAATTAATGTGTGGAACATGAACATAAGCTAAACACAGAATTGATAACTAATCTAAGCCAAATATAAACACATCCACAGCAATAAATATAAGGCAAAGATAAAGGGAAGGAAGATGCAAATACACGGACAACACACGATGTGTTATCGAAGAGGAAACCGAAGTCCTCGGCGTAAAATCTCTCCGCCACCCTCTAAGCGGTCAATAATCCACTAGAAAATTTAATTGGGATACATGAACAGAAATAGACCCTCCAAGCCTAATCTACCTAGGTACCTAAGCCCTTCAAGTTTCTTGCTCCAACGAGGTTGCGCCGAACCTTTTTCTTTTCTAGCTTATCGGATTCCGCTACTATACTATATCATCAACCAATGTATATTGGTTCATTCCAAACTACTTCCCTTAGCACCAAATGAAGCTTCTCACAGATGTGGGTGTGGTAAGAAAAGGATTTGGTCAATGACCTCTCAAAGATATGACAATGGAGAGGAAGAGAGTAGAGGAATTTGTAGAGTTTCTTAGATGAAGATTGGGGATGAGGCAATCTTGTTTTGCTCTAGGGTTTCTCTCACAAAATTTTCTCTGGAAGCTCTCTCATTTCGTGGGTATAAGGGTCTATATATAGTGGTGTGTGTTTGGAATACGAAGAGTCAGTTTTTGCCAAACAGGGATGGTTGGCGACTTGGTCTCGTGGCTTGTCCAAGTTGCGAGTTCAAGTCGCGAGGTAACTGCCTGGCCAGCCTGGGACGTTTGTCCTGTAGTACGACAGCTGGCGCAACCCTTCAGCTCCCCTGTGTGCTTCTCACATGCCTGCAGTTGGCGGCTTGCCAGTTGCGAGTCAGCCGTGAGTCCTAGCCGCGAAACTTTGCTTCTTTGCACATTCTTTAGCTTTTCTTCACACTCTCTTAACACACTACCTTTACATGAATCCCACCTAAATATAGGGTTACTAAGTGCTAAATTACAAGCAAATTGGCACGGAATAAAGCCAACAAGATGGTTGATAAATTTCAACCTTACATATAATAATCCCCAAACCATTCCTTATAGTAAATAACTAAATTATCTATGAGGAGAGCAGAAAGATTGAATTAAAGCACCCACAAAACAACTTTCTTCAGGGTCTTGTCTTTTAGAACTGATAGTAAGAGACAAATCAAAACAGCGGCTTCCTATGCCGGATTTAATGGAACCAAGCTCGTGGAATAGGGAAGCACCTTTGGACAAAACACGGGACTTGGACCCAACATGGAAAGAGTGCAAGCTTCCTTCATCTTACATGTGTCAATGTGATAGAAATATAGCTTGGCAGACACCTTGATTAACAACAATCCATCTTTAAAGGCCAATGGAACCATCCATAGGTCCATATCATAAGTCACCCCTTGGGTCACTCTTTGATGTAGATTGCAAAACCGTGGATGCTCTTCTTCAGTTTCCTGCAAAGACTTTTGAGTGTCTTTAGTTTCCATTTGAATTCAAAATTGTCTTCATGGAACCATATGTGAAGTCCCTTTTCAGATATCATTACATTCTGAAGTTGCCCTTCAGAATCTCCAATGCATGCGTGAGGGACGGTCTCGAATTCCATTGTGGGGACCGGTACCCCAATTAACCATGATAGCTCCTTCTCTACATCATATGTGAGCACTTTATCTCCATCTGTCAGCCAATGTAAAATCCCTCCAACACAGACGCTTTTATTCTTGACTAAATTTTTATTGCAGTGGCAGACCTAATTTGGATGTGTCCAAGCCCCATTTTCTGATGAGTATACTTCAAAAGTATAGTATAAGTCCTCTTCCTCAGACTCGGTCTCAATCTCCAACTGCCTCACTCTAACCAGTTTGAATTTAGTAGAACTATCTACAGGATCCCGAGTTGGGTCAAACACCAGTCCTATGGTGGTAAGATTGTCAAGTGCAGAAGTTGATTTTAATTTAATCCACTCCTTGTTGGAGGGATTGCAGACATATATAGCAGGGTCTTGAGCTTGAGCAGGAAAGCAACTCCAACAACATGCAAGCCCATTGCATGATGCTAACATCACTACACCCTTAGGAAGGAAATCAAACATCTTTTGATGCACGTGTTCACCACCTTCAACTTCATCTTCTGATTCAACAACAGGAATGTAGCTAACTGTTTTGATATCTTCATTGCACCACTGATACTTCCCTTGGAAGATGAATCCCGATACAATGGGCTTTTGCTTTTGTAATTGAGCCTGGATGAAGGAGCGGTCAAATATGAGTTGGTGCCAGCCTTTGGAAACACACTTTAATTCTAGAAGAATCTTTGTAGGCAAACGGGATAGCACATTAAAGGGAACATCAGTGTTGAAGAATCCAAGATTCTCCATTTCCTGAAATGGAATTCACAAAACTTTAAAAACAATTACAAGATTGACAATGACAAAGATGGGCATTGCAACAGAGACAGTAGCAGTAGTCCATGGAAGTTAATATTGAAAGCACAGGAAAATATTCAAACACTACTGTTACATTAGTGAGAGGATCATCTATACTATAATAACTACCAAAAGCACTACTATAAAAAAGCAATCCTAGGTTGCCCAGAAAATCATTAATAAAAAAAGGAGGGGGGGGGGGGAGGGGGGGTGTGTGTGGTGGGCTTTAGTGAGGCTTTTAGAGCTGAGTAAGAATCCAAAGGCTGCCATTTTGCCTTTGAATCCAATACACCAAAACTTAGATTAATTATTTTGAAAGCCCCAAAAAGAAAAGAACATTCAGAAAGAAAGAAAAAGTAGAGCAAATAGTGATTATAACCCTTTCATGCCCTTATTCATTTGTTCATAATATTTTTTTTTTGCGTAAAAATATGTTCATAGGATTTAGTAACTTTAGACTTTGTACAAATTTTTGAAGAAGATAATTAAGAGGAAGACAGACAGAGAAATGCAAAAAGGAACATGATGGGCATGAGCATGAATCAATGTGTAATATTTAATTGTTTGTAGGTACCAACTAAAAAAGATGAGCAACAGAGCGAATGGGGTAAAAAAAAAAGCACAGAAAAATATTCAAACAGTGTTACGTTAGGGAGTGGGTCATATCAATATCAATAAATATCTAATACTATATATAAAAGCAGAAGCTTTTACCAGGTGCTGCCACGTTAGGAAAAAAGGCTTCTTAAAATACTGACACGTATACAGTTTTCTCTTTTAAAAACCCGGACGGTGCACCGTTTGGGGAGAGTCTTATAAAAACCCAACCCACTTACAAAAAAAACATAAAAACTCAAAACAGACATACGCTGCAGAAAGAAAAGGAGAAGAGAACCGAGAAAGAGAACGATGGAGAAAGAACTTCAGTCTGTCATAGATGGTGGAGAGAGAAAAATCTGAGAAGAAAGTCAGGCTTTGCCACCATCAGACCACTGTACCCTCTATCGGTATAGTCTCTGTTTTTCTGTACCGAAGGTCAGCGTACTCCTTTCCTCTTCAAATACTGTTTTTGTAGTTTGAAAGATTGAAACTCCTCACCATTGCTTTTCCTATTCGAATTAGAATCTTAAATCTTCAATATTTCTATGTTTTTGAATTCAAAACCGGCAGTTCCCCTTACTTAATTTTCTAGGGTTCTTTTATATCTGTTTTTAAATTCTCTTTGTTTGGATGATTTGGTTTCAAATTATCCCTTTCTATTTTCTTTTTCGGTAACATTAGGGATTTTGCCTTTGATTAATTGTGGTAGAAAAGCCCAATCATTACATTGTTTCGAGCTCAATCAGTACAACGTAAGGCAAAAAAAAAAAAAAAAAAACAAAAAAACCCTAAAATGGTTTGAAAATTGACATCAGTGATAAACCTGTCTATTTGGCCCCGCATCAATCCCAATCAACTCGATAAAAAGAAAAAAAAAATGAAAATCAAAAACTTCCATTGCCATATATCCATAACACTCTCAATTTCTCTCAAGATTACAATTCACATAAAGGCTTACTTCCTCAAAATGTCTACCGTCCTTCCGGAACTGCTACCGGTTAGTTTTTCTCTTTGTTTTTCAGTTTGTTCATTAAATTAAATCAGGTTTTAATAATTAGGCTGGATTGTTTCTTATTTGACTTTTTGGGTTATATTTCTGATTAAGGTGTCTGAGTAAGATTTTTTTTTTTTTGTTTTGTTTTGTTTTTTGTTTTTTTTTTTTTTTGGGTATTTGGTTAAATTGATGTTAAAACTCAGATGAATGGAATGAAAGTCCTTAAGTGGGTTCCAGTTTCTTTAGGATACTTTAAAGATCAAAACAGAGCAATATATTATTGGGCTTTTTCCTTTTCTAGGTCTTTTAGAAGAAGTAACGTGGATCTCTTTGGGGGATGCTTTTCAATTTCTTCAATGTTTCATTCTTTTGAAGAATCAAGTATTAATTTAAGACAATGGGTATGACCATTTTAATAGTTTGTTGAATTCATCTTTTTCCCAGTTTATTACACATGGTACAATCTTAGGTATCGTACAAAAATGAAAAAAAAAAATGCCTCTTCAAATGTGGCATCATGATTATGTGAGTAGGGTGTGTATTCCATTCATGATGTGTTGCGATCAGATTGTATTCTAATCATGCACCACAACTGTGTATTATCCATATTCCTTAATTTCTAGCATCTTTCATGTTGTACTTTTTAGAATTAGCTAATGACATTTGATCCAGTACTAAAGAAATATTATAAGCTGTATGAATAATTATGGTAAGGAAGTCTTCATTGCATGAGGTAAATGATCTTTCCAAGGATTACTTTATTTGCTGCAATTGACTACAGCTGTTATATTGTAAAACTGATTTTTCTTTTGGCTGAAATTGTTAAATTAACTAAAGACTATAAAATATGCAAGATATAAATGGCCAATATAGTTTGCTTCTGCATTCATTAATTTTATTAATGCTTAAATGATTAAAGATTATAATACATTGCAAACTATTAAATAAGGAGGCATTAACTTTCACTTAGACATTTTTGAGGTTTGTTACCATTCTACAACACTCCCTTAATGTATGAATAAATGTAATCCTTCCCCAGGCCAATTGTGGGATTTATTACTTATCCTACCATGTGCATCAAAAGTGCTAACCTTTGTTGTTCAGCATTTGATACCAGTAATGTGCTTGCAACATATTTTTTTGGGTTTGAATTATTAAAAAGATATGTAACTCTATCTTAATTTATCAACTAATTGTCATTCACAATACAATGTCCAAATAAATTGAAAGCTATTATAAAAAATCAGGTTAAGTGGGAAAAGATATTTATACTTTGCTGCTTGCTGGTTTTTGAGGTTGTCAAAATTTGTGGTGAATGTGATAGCAAGTTTATTTCAGATGGGGATTTCATCTGGTGCAGCTGAAGCTGCTACAATAAAGGTGAGAAAGAGGCTTGAATGATAGAAAACTCAATGTTATAAGTCTTATTGCCTTCTTCAAATTATCATAGAATCTCTGTTGCATGTTTTCTGTATTATGAAAGTTAGACTAAGTTATTGTTATTCAAACTTCGCTTCAGAATTTATTTAAATATGTTTAAGATCATTCCTTTTGTATTCCTACAGATGGTAATTTAGATTTTCAAAATGTTTTTGATCTACCCTTGGAAGTTACTAAAACTTAAATGTTAAACCTAGATAGGATAGGGAACAGTTTTCATGATTGGCAATATGGGATTTCAGTAGGAAGGGATAAGATATAGTCAGAAATTGTGATTTGGATTGCCCAAAAGCTATATGATTTTGATTTTGTATCAAAAGAAATTGTTGAGTCTGATTTTTGTTGCTTTTAATATTTGTTAAGAATGATTGAAACGGTTTCCTTCAATAAAATAAATGTGCACTTGGTACATTACAGTTTCTATTGAAAGCTAAACTATTATTTATATAACATCTCATCAATTTCTTTGTAAGCTAATTTGTATCCCAATCTAAATGGTTTCTTTCAATAAAAAAAATTCGCACTTTTGGGTACATTCCAGTTTCTATTGAAAGCTATTCTATAATTCATATTAAATCTTATCAATTTATTTTTAAGCTAATTTGTATGCCAATATTTGAAGTGTTATATTTTTATTGAACATCATGGAAGCTACACAATTTTGAGAAAAAATATTGATGAATTGATAGCAAATTTCAATGTCAAAGTCATAAAACCAAACATTCCTCAGATTTCATCACCAACCAAATGGGGCCAACCATACACACTTGACTTACATAACTGTTTTTATCATCGACCACACATAGGTCTCTCTCACTCTCAAAATATACAATTCATTTATGTGATTGTGATTTTTTTTTCCCAGCTAGCCTGTATTCCTTATGTTAATACTTACTTACATATCATTCATGTTGGGCTGGCTGTGTTGGTTTCTAAAATATTGGAGTAATTTAATGTACTATTGGATTGGTTTTGATTAAGGTATTTGGGTTAGAATTCATTTTGTTTTGGGTTATTAACCAAATCCAAGTTAGTTTAGGTTGTAATGAAATTGTAAGTGGTATGTCAGTATAGACTTTTTTAATATTGGATTACTTCAAAGAATTATGTAGACTGTTTAATCTATCCTTTGGACTTTTTTTTGCCAGTTTCAAGCTTCTTTTTTGTCTTCTTCCTTGGGTAAACAATATTGAACTTCTTCTTTGTTTGCAGCTTCATCCTGATGCCAAACTCGGGATTTACTGTCAAAGTCAAAGTTTGCGAGGGAATTTGTAGCTTGAAAGTGGATGGATTTATTTCATCTTTGATTACTATGTTTTTAGTTATTTTAATTTTTTGACTAAGTCAATGTAGTGTATTTAATTGTATTGTGGCTGTTTGGATCAGTTATATATCAACTTGAATGCATCAAAATTTAACTTATAATGTCTATTGAGTTTTGCATAAGAATTTGTATCATGACTATAATGTAGTGATGTCAAATATGGTTCACCAGTTTTTTCATATTTTCAAGGAAAATTTTTAAAGTAGTAAAGCACAATCTTGATACAGAAGTTTGATAATCTTATACAAGTTGTTTTGGAATTGCATGTCATATTATATAGGCTATTGTTTTCTTATCATCATCTATTGGGTATTTTTTTTTTTTTGGAGAAAATCTTTTCAGTAGTTGATGCATGCTCAGTTGCTTAACGGAACACTATAGTGTTCTACCCAAGAAATATGATAAGTAAAGACACTTTGTTTTTTGAAACAGTATGCCATGGTTCAGATATACAAATATAACAATGTAATTTTTTCTTTCCATTTCTTCTCTCTTCACCTTTTTTTTTTATAGAAACATAATGCTATCAAATTCTTATAACTTAATTATTTCTAATGAAACCATTTTTACAATTATACAGAGGTTATCGTTTTCACCAATTTTATCTTTTGAAAAAAATTCATTTCCAAAAAAAAAAAAAAAAAAAAAAAAGGATGAAAATTATAATAATACTTTCATAGTACGCTTTGAGCCATGGTATGTAGAAGATGAAATCTTATTCTTTCCAAGTGATTATTAACTTGAGAGAAGCCAGGATGGATGGATATTCTATAAATCTCTAAAGCTATTATCTTCCAAGTTGAAAACATGAGTTTCATTTTGATCATTGAATGTAAAGTTTATTAAATACATAAAATGATCCCGCGCATTGCGCGGGTTAAAAGCTAGTATATATAAAAGCAGAGACCTCATGCGAGAGTGCATGAGGTTCTGCCATGTGGCGCTCTATATGAGTTTTTTGCAGTCCTCTTTATTATGAAATGACGTTTTCCAACCTCAAAAATTAAAACAATGCAGCTTTTATGTTTAGCACTTATTGCTTTATCAAAAATCAATTCACTTCTTCCTCTCTCCTAACTCTTCACTTCTTTTCATTACAAAAAACAAAGACTCTTCACTTCTTCTGGACAAAAAAAAAAAAAAAAACTTTCATTTCCCTGTTCAATTTTAAATGCACACTATGGATAAGCACCTAGCAACGTGAGACCAAGCTTTGCACTATTATAACTTTAAAATAATAATATACTTTCCAAGTAATTTCCATTGAGATCAAACCCATCTTAAATTTTTTAAATTTCATTCATTCTTTTTCTTAACTCTTCAGTTCTTTCTGTCTCTTAACTCTTCACTTCTTCTAGCAAAAACAAAAAAAAAAAAAAAAAACTCTTTCACTTCCCCTTTCAATTAAACGCACACTACACGTACCTATTTCTTTTGAAAATTATATATTGATGGATCAACAATTCCTCTATGAGTTCATGGACAAAAGCTCCTTTCTTAGTGTCTGTAAATAAATGAATAAATATTGCCAACTCTCTCTCTCTCTCTTTTTCTTTCTTTCAATTTTTTTTTTCAAAATTTTATTTGGGATACTGAGTTTGCGGTTTGCAATGTTTGAGGGAAGACAGACTCAGGGAGATTGAAGCTTCAACTTTACCTACTTTGGCCGAGGACTAAAGTCACTAAACCCAAGGAGAAAAAGCAACCGGCCCCTAATTTATCAAACCCTTCTTCAGTATCTAAGATGTACAAAATACTAATAGTCAATTTGTTCATTCTTTGCTATTGTTTGGTAATGGGTTTTTGATAATCAAACTAGATGGTGGTTTGTTTCTTTTCATTTGAACTGTTTTCTGGTTGAGATTTTTATTGAGCCACACCGCTTTTGTAATTTATGATTTGGCTTTTGGTGAGTGATTTAAATATGTTACATGAGGATGTGATTAAGAAAATTAGTTGAATTGGGTACTATTTAGACCCTAATACAAAGACAAGTTGAGTAAATAATCTGGTTTTGTTAGGCAGGTAGAAAGATCAATGAGGAAGAAGCTTAATCAATAATTCAAGCTCCTCCATGCCACATGTAGTCAGAGCACAAACTCATGTATCTATATGGATTGAGTCACATTCAAAGCACCAATGGAGGCAGAACTTTTGTGGGATTTGAAGTGCAAAGAGCCCAAGAGTAATTATATATTTTATTTTGAATCCATAGTGTTTTATAAAATGCTTGACAGAAAATTTATAATTTTTATTTGGTTGTATGATGTAGCAGCCTATATAATTGACATGAGTGAAACACATTAAATTAGCTATGGGTAAGAAAGTTGTTATTATTTTTAGGTGAATAATTTTCTTTTACCTATTGAGGGGTTAAGTATTATTTGGTAGCAAAGTTTTAAAATAATCATCACAATCTACACATATTCTATGCCCTACTAAATGATAGAAACTCAATTGTTAAAAATAAGAACAAAGAAAGAAACAATAGAATAGAAAAGGTACAAATTAAGAACTAAGTGGGCAGAAAAAATTATGTGCTGTCTCCATTATTTGAAGGTTAGCCTAGAATCTATTTAAACTCAAAATGGTATTAAAAAATTGTTAAGTATATTATACTGTTACACCTTTGTTAAAAAATTGTTAAATATGTTGAATCATGTCTACCTCAACCATCATTGAAACAACTTGCTTTATTTATTTATTGGTCAAGTATCATGTACGGCTGTCCGCAAGAGCCTTGACAATATCAAAGTGTGTTTGTTGCTTTGCCTAGACATGAATCACTATGCAACCTTAGCACTGCTATAGTTAAAATATTATTGAAGATGCTTCATAAGATCAACGCCTTAGTTAGACATTCTGTATGACAAGGGATAGGTTGAAGGAGTTTGATATGCATAATGTTTGCTTGCAATTAATTGGTTTACGATTAACTGATGGTATGCAACAAAATATGCCTACATGCTCCGAAGTTTCTACTATAATTGTAGGTGATTTTAGCAATGAAAATATCCAACATTTATGCTATAATATATGTACAAAATTTTCAAAAACCATTTTACATAAAAGCTTATAGCATTATCCACGCAACGTGCGGGCAACCTTCTAGTAAACTATAAGGACCAAAAGCACTAGTATGAAACGGTAATCCTAGGTTTCCCAAAAAATGGTTAATAGTAAAAAGTGGGGGTTCTAGTGAGGCTTTTGAAGCTAAGTAAAAATCCAAGGGATGCTGTTTTTTTTTTTTTTTTTTTTGAAAGCAATCCACCAAAACTCAGGTTAACCATTTTGATCCCAAAAAAAAAAAAAAGAAAAAAAAAAGAAAAGAAAAAGAGTAGAGCAAAGAGTGATCCTTTTGTGTTTTGCCTTATTCATTTGTTGATAAGATTAAGCATGCATTTGTTGATAAGATTAAGCATGGTACCTTATAAGGCTCTATACAAACTTTTGAAGAAGAAGATATTAGTAGGAAGACAGAAAAGAATGAAGATGAGGATGAATATGAAATGTTTAAATGTATGTTCTTACCAAAACCAACAAAAGCAGTCACCTCTCTATCTGTATTTCTGGAGGGAAGATTGAGAGAGTGTCACTAATGATAACAGAGTAGTAGAGGCAGAGTCAGAGATAGTGTGTGCAGTGTGCTTTTTAGCATAAAAATGAAAGGAAGATGTAGAAAGGAAATGATGGAAAAAAGAGAGAGAGTATAGAGTAGAGTAGTAATTATAATGGGTGGCACTGGTATTAGTGGTATGTATCTCACATGTATGTAAATAGCATTTCTCAATATGTCATTCTCATTGTCATTAAGAGTAGAGTACGTTGTTGAATCAATGTTTGTTTGTTTGTTTGTTTATGATCTTTGCCTCTCTACTCTTTACTCCCTACTAGTATTAGATAAAAGAGAAATGTACGCAGGCCGCGACCCACGTACATAGGCCGAGGGTTACTTTAGTTATTTTATATCCAAAAATAGATTTTTGCTCATTCAAAATGTTATACTTTCCATTTTAACACTTTTCAATTCAACTTAATATCTGATTGGGCTCTAAACTGACCTTGGGCCTTAAAGTTCGAGCATCATTGGGGAACGGGGGCTTAAGTCGAAAGGGGTACAAAATGTGGTGTCTACAATGCCCAATATAAGTGATTAACCAATTTTCATTGCATGCATATTCAGATAGCAATAAATGAATATAAAGCAATGTAAAGTGCGGAGCCAAAGAAGGGAAGCAAACCAAAGATAACACTAGATGTATTATGGAAGAGAAAATCAGAGTCCTCGATCAAAAACCTCTTCATAGCACCACCGCTAAATCTCCACCAGTAACTAGTTGCAATACAAGTTTCTTAAAGACCAACCAGGCTTAAAGTCCCTCCAATACTTGAGTCCTCCAAACTCCAACTAGAACCCAAGTTATTGGAGTTCTTTCTTCAATTAATATTGGACTTCATGCATAACAGTAAGCCACCAAGACCTCTTGGATTTGAGGTGTAGCCTCTCCAATAATTTCCTATGCCAATCACTCAAAGGTAATGAAAGGCCATAATCTGAATGACCCTTTGTGATTAAACCAATTAATTAGCCAAGTTGTTAATTAATCAATTAATCATGCAATTGCGTGGAAGCACAAACAAATCACCAAATAACTAAATATGCAGCGGAAATTAAATGACACGTTGATTTGTTTACGAATAGGGAAAACCCTTACGGCAAAAACCCCACCAGGTGATTTTCAAGTCACTACTCCCGAAACTCCACTATTATCAAATCAAGCGGTTACAAGTAAAGGAATCCCAAGTACCTTACCAACCTACAGTTGAACCCTTACCCCAATACCCAATTGGACTTGATTTGTAGTGACAGTTCCCACCTTTGATGCACGGCTCCCAAGTATGTGATTAACCAATGCGTGGATCCTAGTACACGACTTCTAAACACCAACTAAGGAGGAGAGGTTGGCTGAAAAGTTCTTCAGTTCATCCTATATGATGAATAATAGGAAGATGCTTGGTTACAAAACCCTTTGGTGCAAATACACAGCAACTTCTTCTAAGAAGATGAACTAGGTCAAGAACTTCGTCTTTTGATCACAATTTGCTTGAACAGAGATTGCTCAATGCTTTTGTAACTTGTGTACAATTTGACGGCTCTTAAAACAATCCTTTTATATGTTTAGGGTTAGAAGAAAAGAAGGCCCAAAAGCATATTCACGGATCCCAAGAAAATCAGATCAGAAAATTTGAAATTATAAATCTCGACAGATAGCAGGTGTCGAGGTAGCTATCGAGAAGGTGTCGAGCTTTAATGAAATTGCACTTCAGCTTGCTTTTTCTTGGACAGACTTGATGACTTCAACACTTGATCTTGAAACCTTGTTTCTTGAAGTATTAAAAACACCTAGAACTACCCAATTACAAGTAGAGTGCGTTTTGTCAAAGGATTAGCCAATTTATATAAATAAGTGATATATGTTCTTAACAAGTGAAAACACATATGTCCTAACAATCTCCCCCTTTGGCAATCTGTGACAAAACCACAACAAACAAATGAACATATAAGAGAAGTCATAAATCACTCAACTCATATTCACTTATTGAATACAATAAAATCTATCCTAACACAAACTCTTGAAAAACTTTGCAAGAAGAGAGTTTATGGCAAGTAGACTTTGACAACTTATATTTCTGAAACACTTTAAACAAAACTCATCGAGGCATCTTGTGTGAAACAGAAACAATAGATTGCATACAAGTATAATGACCATGTGTATAAAAATAGAGAAGAAACAACACATGAAAAGAGAGGTGAAAGAAACATACATCCACATATATAAAGAAGTATAAGTACAATGTATGTAAAACTGGTCAAAAGACCTCATATACAAGATCAATGTATCTATAAAGAATAGAAAAGAAAAGATACATCAAAACCTCACTACATCCCTCAAAATATCAACACTTCCCCTATCAAAATGTCCTATATTAACTCTCCCCCTAAGATGACTACTCTTATAACCCAAAACTACTCCCCCTTTTTGTCATGAGTGACAAAGGGTAGAGTGTCATGTAGACATCTCATTAGTAGAGCTAGCATCTCCATCATCATCATCTAAAGCATCATTATTATCATCATCCTCATCCTCAGAATCTGAAATCGCTGGAGTAGGTGGTGAAGGAGTAGCCTCTGGAGCAAAACCACCCATGGTCGCCTACCATCATGCAATACAACCAACACGAACATTCACCTAATACAACTCAGCGGAGAGTGTATCGAGGTGAGTGTCCATGCACTGCAACTGCGCCATAATGTCTCCTAGAGATACATCGCTCGTAGAGGAAGAAGGAGCAGATGTAGATAGAGCTAATCTGGATGGAGCTGAACGGGAGGGAGGAGTGAAATCTGTTTGTCGTGACCTAAACTGAGCCTTACTACGTTTTACGGTAGTCACATCTATGGTACATATGTGTGTGAAGTGGTTAGACACAGGAAAGGGAATAGAAAAATGGCGTAAGATCCTTGTGATAGTGGAGGGAAAGATGAGGTTATCACAGGACGCCGAATCAAGATGAACATCTATGATAGAAAGAATAAAATGAGAAGAAAAATCTATAGTAAGATGCTCTAAAAGAGATAACAAAAATCGAGCATGAGGCTCTGTGATGGAGTTGTAGTTAGAGAGTGGATGGAGTACAAAAGTCATCACCATGTTAAGAAATCTAAGACCTTTAGCAAAAGGCCTACATGATGTGTACTAACGCTCTCCCCAATCAGTTGGGGGCTGACAAAAGGCAGAAATGAGCTCATCTTTGGCAACAGTCCTCAGACGCTCACAGGAAGGGTAATCAAGAAAAAGGAACCCTAAGCACATCCGTAACAAGCTGCGGTGTGATAGGGATGCACGTACCTCGAACACGAGTGAAAAAGAGAGGTACTAAATGATCTATCTCGTTCATGTTAGAGTAAAACTCCTGAATCAGCACGAGAGGGCAAGTGACTGGGATGTCACACAGTGACTCCCATCCCCTACTGTGAATGACAGAGGAAAGGTCAGTGTCGGCGAAGTCCGCCAGTATGACTTGGCGTTTCGAATGAACACCTCGTCGAGAAAAGTTCTCCGAAAATGCCTTGTGGGCATCTCCATCACGAAACCGAAGGTTAAGTGAAGCAAAGTTAGAAGAAGAGGAAGCTCCAGAATGCAGAGGGTTTCGAGCCAGAATGGATTTACGTTTGGGTGCCATAGACATTACTAATGTAAAAGAATGAGAAAGAGATAGAGAGGGAGACAATCAGAAAAGTCCCAACATAGTTCATATATATCAAATATATTGAACAAGAAGTACGTATGCATGGGAATGCATGAGTATGTGACATGCAAATTGAAGAACATCATGGGCTCAGCCCAATCCAATCCTATCAGCACACAACATAGAGCACACATTTAAATGCATGTAAATATCATTCTAATGCACATGAAATGCAATGTATGACATTTTGAAAGCATTTAAGTGAAAACCCAACCCAAAATTTCAAGAAAAACTCATCAATTTTGAAAAACCCCAAAAATTTCCAAAAATCCCAAAAACTAGGTTTCAAAACATGAAATGCATGAGAAAGGAAGGAAAAAATGAACTTACCAAGTGATTGAAACCAAGGGAAGACCGAAAATGACGTGGATTTGAAGATTTGAATGAAAAAAGGGTGTTTGGGAGATGAAACTCCTCGGACAGATCGAGAGAGATCGAGTAAACTGAGAGAAAAATCGCAACTGAGCTTATATAGACATCTCAGTAAATCTCGATAGCTGAGGTGTTGAGAGGTATCGAGGAAGCTGTCGAGGAAGGTGTTGAGGATTTAGCTGTCGACAGTTGCAAGTATCAAGAGCTGTCGAGGTACAAGAACCAGTTTCAAAGAATAGAAGCTCGATCGATCGACAAGGTGTCAATGAGGTATCGAGGAGGCAGGAACTTTCTTGTTCGATCCACCAGGTGTCGAGGCAGGTGTCGAGATTGCGATAAGAAAAGGCTTGAGAAGCTCGACAGATAACTAGGTATCGAGGAGGCGTCGAGCCAGCAGTTAAAAGCAGTTTCTCAAGAAGTGAAAAATATAGACATGAATGCAATCCAACATACACCTCAACCAAAGATCCATTCAACATATAAAGCTCTCAAAATCATCTCTCAATCAAAAATTTAGTACATGGATCTTCAAAAACACACACACACACACACTAAACAAGTCTAACCAATTTTATTTTTCAAAAATAAGTTAAGACGGTTTAGTGAGCATACATTAGCACATGTAAAACCTTTGTGATGGCCAAATCACATTGTACCTACACATATATCAAAAGTAGCAAAGAATATTACGTGTTGTGTGTTAAAAATATCGCAAGATTGCATATGTGTATACATGTTATGACGACCTGAGATATGAGAAAATAACTTTAACTCACACACAAATATAACTGTTTGATGGGGACTATCACCTTCGAGATACATCCTATAACTCCCACATCTCCTAGAATACACGCTTGCAACCATATTTAAAGCATTTTTGATCGTTTTGCTTTTTATTTTCTTTGCATATTTTCTTTTATTTTAGCATATCATACATGGGCATATAAAAGAGAGAAAAGAAATAACCAAGATGTTAAGCATTTGACATCGCACTTTTGCTGTGCCGAAGCATACAAATGTCTTTGACACTGCACTTTTGCTATGCTGAAGCATACAGGTGTCATATTATGATTGGCGGGCAACAGTGGTGAGATGGTTATTTATGCCTTTCTCTTAGGATTTTCTAGTCCTACCCGTCAAAAAGAGTGATATGAGTGTTAAGCTTTAAGAGATAACTTAATCTTACTCATCACAAACAAGAGCCACAAAGCTCACTTGCTTAGTTGTGCATAGAGATGCTCATCTAAGCTACAAGAGATAAAAAGTTTAGAAAACTTTGTTTCAATGGCCATCCAAGGTACATAAGTACCAAGTACACATAACACACTGTTTTTGTATTTTTCAATTTTTCAATTTTTTTAAAAAAAAAAAAACAAAAAAAAACAAAACTGAAAGTAAACACACAAAACATGTTAAACACAACAAAGCATAAAACTAGACTGACTCAACAAAAATGCAAAGCATACAAGCAATGCAACAAACAAGAAAACATGAAGGGGAAAAGAAAGTGATGAAATCACTTAGAGTCCTTTTTCTTCCACACCTTGGAAGAACCTTTCCTTTGATTGAACCCTTGAACCGGCGGTGAGGGGGAAGAATTGAAACCGTTCAAGTTCGAAAGGAACATAAGGGCTTTTAGAAGATCTCCAAGAGGAGCAAGAGAGGATTGAAGCTGATTTTGGCTTCCTGATGCTATCATACCGTTGCTCTGTTGAGTGGCTAGCCACTTATAGCAATTTGGTCGAGTATGACCGGTAGCTCCATAATAATGACAGAGATGCTGCTTCTTTTGTTTAGGCTTTTGAGAGTTAGCTTTCTTAGTGCTAGGATTTTTAACATCTTTCTTATCTTGCTTAGAGGGTGCTTTTAAGATAGATTTACCCTTGTCTAAGTTCTCACTAGCTAATTCAGTTTTAACATCAGTGTTCTCAATTTCAGTGTTATTAGCAGGAGAAACAAAAATAGTATTACTAGTTGAAGCAGTATTAGAGAAAGAGAGACCATAGCCCAAGCCAGTTTGATCCAAAGCCGATTTCTAATTGCTAAGCATTTCATCAAACTTTGCACTTGAAGTCCTCTCCAATTGAGCTCTGACTTGAGATAGCTCTGCTTCAAGCTTCTTGGTCTTCTCAGCCAAAAAGTTGCTCTCAAATCTCAATGCTCCAACAGTTTGATTTGCCTCATCAAACTTTATGGACAACTCTTCATGATCAAGTTCCACATCACTGAGCTTCTTGGTGGCTAGCCTATACAATTTCTCATGCTTCTCAGAGAGCTTGTAAAGCTTCTCATAGGCTGAATGGATATCATCTTGATCATCCATCTTCTCAAATTTGGACTCCACCAGTTCTTCTTCTTCATCCACTTCTTCAACAATCCCTTTAGTATGATTGACTATGGCAGTAAAGGCATTTAAGATTCCGTCATCCTCATTGTCGGAATCATTTTCAGGCTCAGTGTCACTCAAGGTTGCAGCAAGTGCTTTACTCTTCCCAATGCTCTTGAGATATGTCGGGCATTCATGCTTCATGTGACTGAATCCATGACATCCAAAACACTTTGGTCCTGCAGGAACAGTGTACTGATCGCCATCCTTAGCATCCTTCTTTCCTTTTTCTTGACTCTTGAACTGAGAA
Organism: Quercus gilva; assembly: GCA_023621385.1. Classification (NCBI taxonomy): domain Eukaryota; kingdom Viridiplantae; phylum Streptophyta; class Magnoliopsida; order Fagales; family Fagaceae; genus Quercus; species Quercus gilva. The sequence goes on from CM042477.1 coordinate 98,924,140, forward strand.
GAATTGGATTGTCTACAGTCCTTGTCGAAGTTCCTCCCATTGGCATTCTTCATAAACTTCTTGAACTGTTTTGTAATGTAGGATTTCATCTTGGAATCTTTATCATCAGAAGACTCATCTGTATCGCTGCTCTTTGCCTTCAAGGCCATGCTCTTGCTTTTACCAGTTTTGCCAATCCTAGATAGTCCTAACTCATAGGTCTGCAAGTTTCCAACCAGCTCAGTTAAAGGAATCTTGTCAATATCCTTTGATTCTTCTATTACCGTAATCTTGGCATGGAATCTCTCAGGTAGAGATCTAAACACCTTCCTTACAACCTTGGGTTCAAGGATGGTTTCTCCAAGATTGAAGGCTGAGTTCACTATGTCCTTGAGCTTGGCATAGAACTCATCAAACGACTCATCCTCCTCCATCTTAATTTCTTCAAAGCTTGTAGTGAGCCTCTGAAGTTTTGAATCTTTGATAGCCTTTGTTCCTTCATAGGTTGTCTGGAGGATGGTCCAAGCCTCCTTAGCAGTTTCAGTTGAGGATATCTTCTTGAACTCCTCATTGGTGATTGCGCTAAATAGGGCATTTAATGCTCTGCTGTTGAAGTTAGCCACCTTGATCTTTATGTCATCCTAATCGGCCGATTCTTCTTTTGGCTTAGTCCAGCCAATCTCTACAGCTTGCCACACCTTCTCATCTAAAGACTGCAAGAAAGCTCTCATGCGTACTTTCCAGTATGCATAGTTAGTGCCATCAAATAAAGGAGGTATGATTAATGACTGTCTTCTATCCATGACAAACAAGGGTCAATGGATCAATACAGCAAAGATTAAATCTAATCAGAGTGTGCCCGCTCTGATACCACTTGATAGGCCAGAATCTGAATGACCCCTTATGATTAAACGAATTAATTAATTAGCCAAGTTGTTAATTAATCAATTAATCATGCAATTGCGTGGAAGCACAAACAAATCACCAAATAACTAAAAATGTAGTGAAAATTAAATGACACAGTGATTTGTTTACAAATGGGGAAAACCCTTACGGCAAAAATCCTACCGGGTGATTTTCAGGTCACCACTCCCAAAACTCCACTATTATCAAATCAAGCGGTTACAAGTAAAGAAATCCCAAGTACCTTACCAACTTACAGTTGAACCCTTACCCCAATACCCAATTGGACTTGATCTGTAGTGACAGTTCCCACCTTTGATGTATGGCTCCCAAGTACGTGACTAACCAATGTGCGGATCCCAGTACGGGACTTCTAAACACCAACTAAGAAGGAGAGGTTGGCTGCAAAGTTCTTCAGTTCATCCTATATGATGAATAACAGGAAGATGCTTGGTTACAAAACCCTTTGGTGCAAATACACAGCAACTTCTTTAGAGAAGATGAACTAGGTCAAGAACTTCATCTTTTGATCATAATTTGCTTGAACAGAGATTGCTCAATGCTTTTGCAACTTGTGTACAATTTGACAGCTCTTAAAACAATCCTTTTATATGTTTAGGGTTAGAAGAAAAGAAGGCCCAAAAGCATATTCACGGATCCCAAGAAAATTAGATCAGAAAATCTAAAATTATAAATCTCGACAGATAGCAGGTGCTGAGGTAGCTATCGAGAAGGTGTCGAGCTTTAATGAAATTGCACTTCAGCTTGCTTTTTCTTGGACAGACTTGATGACTTCAACACTTGACCTTGAAACCTTACTTCTTGAAGTATTAAAAACACCTAGAACTATCCAATTACAAGTAGAGTGCGTTTTGTCAAATGATTAGCCAATTTACATAAATAAGTGACATATGTTTTTAACAAGTGAAAACACATATGTCCTAACAGGTAATATGGAGTGTTTGGAAAATCACCTCTCAAGATATGGAAATGGTGAAAGGGAAAGAGAAGAGAAAAGGCTATGTATTCACTCAAAGATTATGGGTTTTCTCTTTCTCTCAAAGGATAAGCACAATAAACTCTCACAAAGGTTCACAATATGCTCTTTAGAGTTTTCTCTCTGGCTCTCTTACAGATTGGAATGATTTGTTTTCTGGATAAGAATGACCTAGCTGCAGATAAAAATGTAGCACTCGAGCAGGTCACGAATTGCATAAATACAAATGCTTCCTTTTGCTGCCACGTGTCCACCTCACAGCCTAGGACACAACTTGCACTCAGTTGCAACTTTAACTACTCTACAACAGTAGCCAAGGCTTAAGTAAATTTGCCCTCTAACAACCCAAGGACAAGCGATAGCCATATTTGCACTATACCTTAAAAGGACTAGTCATAATTGAGGCTTCTTGCAGTTGTTAGTAAAACCTAGTTCAACCTAGTAAATACCCGATGTGGGACTCATCACATACCCACACACATTACATAATCAATCAAATTGGGGCATCACATGCCCCAATACATTGTAATCCCCAAAAGTACATCAAAATTAAGTAGATTTACAAGTAAATTTTCCATGAAATAAAGCCAACAAAACATGGACTTTATAGGTAACATAAAATTATCATTTAAGTGTACCAAGAAGAGAATATGGTTTAATTGTTTTTTCTTCTTCTTAGATTGGACTAATGATGGAAATTGAGGAGGGAATAGAGAAATAAGTATTTACACCATATGAGATCCTTTGGAAAGTGTTCAACATGAATATGAAACCACAACATGATAATGTCAATAACACATGCCACCTACCGACCTTGAATCATTGTAATAGTAACATTGTTAACCTAGCATTTTTTTTGGCAAAGTTTAGAGGACTCCGTATCTAACCCAATCTGCCTTTCAATAAATGCTGGTTTCTTTGGATGAGGAAGATCAACAATCTCACTTTTAAGCCTGGTGACAAAGTCTTGCACACACAACATGCCAACATGAATACATCTCAAAATCTTCATTTCATAGCTTGGTTCAAATATCATTGGGTCTATTAAGGCCCCAATGTTGTTTGCTTTCCACAATTTCCATGCCTGGAGACATAAAAAGAACGCTGAAATTCTTAGCATCAAACTTAGGAGAAACAAGCATTGGAGGTAGTAAAAAAAATAAGGGAATGAGATAAGGATGAGTTACATGTCCTAAAAGGCTCATTGATTGCTTATCATAATAAAAGCTTGAGTTTCTTCTTCCACAAATTATCTCTAGTGACAACACTCCAAAGCTGAAGACATCTGATTTCTCTGAAAATCACCCTTCCATTGCGTATTCAGGAGACATATAGCCACTAAATTTCAACAAAACACAACCAAATCTTATCATCTCTAATATTTGTATTAGTATAAAATTGAATTGGCCAATCCAAAAGGTACTTGCTAAGTTCCAACGACCTTATTAGTAGTGGCCTGGTCTTCGTTACTTCCAAAAATTCGGGCCATACCAAAATCTGATATTTTTGGATTTAGATCTTTATCCAACAAGATGTTACTTGCCTTTAGATCTCTATGAATAATTCTTAATCTAGAATCCCTATGAAGCTATAGCAGACCTCGACCAATTCCTTCTATAATGTTGAAGCATTTTCTCCAATCTAATGGTTTTTCTTTGTGTGAATCTATTAAATTTAACAAAAGAAACAATAGAAAGAAAGTGAGGGTTAAACTTACAAGGTGAATGAACAGGAAAAAGTTCATTTGGTTGAAGTCATCAAAAAACTTTTTCAAGTACCACAACAAAGAATATTGTTTGATTGTCTCAAAATACACTACTTTTGTCCACTATTTTTTTTTTAAAAATAATGTAAAATATTTTTCAATATTTGTAAAATTTTTCCAAAATTTCTGGTTGAGATGTGATTCATTTGTTGTGTTTGTTCTTCTATTGGCCCCATGTGGCATTTTAGCTTGTATTTAGGCACTGTTTGATCAGGTTCATGCATTGCTCATAGCTGTTTTTCACGGTTGCAAGCCAAGTGCTTGACAAAATGTCCTAGTGACATTTTTGTGATAAATTGGATTCAATTGAATTCCAATCTCTGGGTTTTCACTTATTTGATCTTGGTTAACTTGTTTTGGTCATGTTTTTGTGTGTCACACACTTTACCCACACTGCACACACACTAGGCACCCCTAGGCACCCCTCATGCATCAGCATATGCACACACAGGCACCAACACATGCACAACCTATACACACACTATTACACTCACTTCATTCATTCATTGTAAGTTGGTTTACATGGTTTAACACCTTTAGCTAGTTGTTTGTGTCTATTTGCTCTACTTTGAGTATGGTGTGCTATATTTTGAGATGATGTCAATTCTACTTTGAACTAACTTGAATCTAATCAAGTTTTTGTGTTCTGTTTGTGTGTTTTTGCATTTGTTTCCTTGCTATGTGCTCATTTGTGTTGATGTCTCCTTTTAAAACCTCCGCAGTAAAAGGAGGCAGCAGCAAAGGGAAAGAGCCAATCATTGATGTTGATGAACCGTCACCAAGGTAAAAAAGGACTCGTTTCTCAACAGAAGTCTATGACCCTGACCTGTTTAGATCATATGTTGCTTTTTAGACCTATAGGAACTATTTTCAAGACGCCCCATTGCTGGTTGAAAGGGCCGTGGATCAACCATCTCTCCATGACACAAATATTCCCATATGGTTTGCCATGAAAGACTAGAACTTTCTGCTCTCGACTCTTGAGGATGCATACGAGAACATGGTAAAAGAGTTCTATGCCAATGCTAGTGTTAACGGAGACGAGATAAAGTGTTGGGTGAGAGGAAAGAGTTTCTCAATAACTCCTGTTTATTTGGCAGAAATCCTACACATTAACCGGCCAATACTCCCCATACCACCGGTTTATGATGAGTTGAATCCCGATGAAGAGGTTCTTAAAGAAGCTTTAGGAGCTAATTTGGAATTCTCCTCAAATAGGAAATTCATTAGTGTGGCATCTCTTTCCCCCGAATTATGACTTCTCTCAATGATCATGTGTCGCAACCTATATCCTTTGTTAAGCACCGGGTATATGAATCTCGGTAGAGTTTTATTCTTGCATGACCCGATCACGGATGAAGAGATTGATGTGTGCTCTCATATCTTTCACATCTTGGCCAAGACGGTTGACCGGACTACTTCCAGGAATTGTATTCCTTTCTGTCGCCTTATCTTAAGGATTTTGAAGCTCAAAGGTGTCCATCCCTTGGAAGATGAGCTCCCATACCCAAGGCCAAGTCCAATTACCATTCGTACTCTACATGCGAGTATGAGTCATACCAAGAAGAATGTTAAGCAAGACAGCCATGCAACTCTGGAAAGCTTGAGCTCTACACCCCATGTCTTTGTTGAACAGTTAGACAACAGTACCACTGCTCTTCAAGAGATCAATACCAAGATATCCAGACTAGCATTTATTATGTACTCTCTCCATAGTCGCTTTGATTCAAAGTTCACATCTCTCCAAACTCGATTGGATGAAATTCAATGGAAGCTAGAAGAAAATGACTAGCTATTCCATGACAAAAAGGGGGAGATGGTGTCTTTGATAGGTGACGTTGGTAGGGGGAGTATGGTGATAGGGGGAGAAGATGCTAGAAAAAGAAGTGTTGTTGTTTCTATAACTGCTGTGTTATGTCTTTACTTATGTATTTACTGCTTTTGTTTAAAGCTTTGACACTCTGTTTTTAAGTTTAGTTTATAATAAGTATTTTTGTGTTTATCTCTATGTTTTGTAGCATTTGTTTTGTACTTTTAAGATATTGCTATTATGTCTTAAGTACCTCACACTTGTGCCCTAGTAGGATCTTTTATCCTAGATGCAAGTACTTCGTATATTTTGTATTGGTTGAGTGTTGGACATGCAACTGATCCTATGGATTGTTCTTAATTGCATTGCGTGTCCGGATGAGCATTTACGTGTTAAATGTTCATTGTAGTCATACTTTAATGACTATTTTTGTTTGATCAAGATATGCTTACATGTTATGATGTGCTTACAAATTTAATCGCACTTTACTTACTCATGTATGTACCTTGTGTTTAACTTGTCATAAGCTTAATGAAAGTTTTGTTTGTGTGCAAGTGTTTCAGGTAACAGGTATTTACTTGCAAGTGCTTCACAGCTTCTAGATTAGGTGTGAGTGAGTTTTTCCACTGTTCGCAAACTCATGTTTAAGTCTAAAGTATGTTTTAGAGATTTTGTCACGGAATAGCCAAAGGAGGAGATTGTAAAGTTGTTATTTACAACTATATGTTTTGTTGGCTTATATTCCGTACCAAATTTGATTGTAATTATTTTCAATCTGTTGTACCCTGTATTTATTGTGAGATTTCATTGTAAGTGTTGTGTGATAGAGAGAGTAGTGTGAAGACTCAAGCATTTGAAGATTGAAGAAGGTTTCGCAGGTATCTCACGACTTAGCATCCCGCGAAGTATATCTTGTGCCTTACACATGCTGGAATGCAAAGAGTCAGGCCAAATGGAGACAGTTGTGTCTCACGAGTATCTCGCGGGTAAGGTCTTCCCGCGAGACACCCGCGATGCATTCTATTCTGCCAGCCTGTCCAGTCTGATTCACACTTTTTGTGCCTACACTATATATACCCACATTACGCATAAATATAAATGAGAGCTTCTGAGAGAAAACCCTAGCCAAACACCTTAAGAGTTAGAGATTGTTATACCTACAACCCTCTACACATTTGTTTGGGAATTTCCTCATCTCCTACCTCTCCATTTCCATACCATTGAGAAATTGATAGCCCAAACAATTACCACACCTTTTAAGAGCGTCAAGTGAAGTTTTGGTGCTGCTAAGAAGCATTAGAAGAAGCCTAAAATAGCAGATGCAACATGGAGCTTGTTGTGGAATCCGATGAACTAGACAAGACATGGTTCCGAGAAGCCTTGTTGAAGTAGGAGCTTAGAGGGCTTAGGTACAGAGGGTAGATTAGGTTTGGAGGGTCTCTTGCTCACTCTTGTATCCCAACTGATTGTCTAGTGGATCGATTTCCGCTTGGAGGGCGGCGGAGCGGTTTTTCACCGAGTTCTTCGATTTCCTCTTCGATAACACGTCTCGGTGTTATCCGTGTTTGCATTTCTCCTCCCTACTCTTGTTTATTTCATTTTTACTGCTATGTTGCTTTAAATATGGGTTAGAGTAGTTGTCTTGCTTATATGCTTGTGTTTATACTATTTCGCACTTAGTATTAAGTTAGTGTAAAATCAATCAAGCCGTAACTTTAATTTGAAGGTCTAAACAGCGCGTGTTTTCGACACATTTTCGAGCTTTCAACATGGATCAAGTTTTATAGGGTGTTACAAAACTCCTGAACAGCTAAATTTCAAGATAATTAGCTCCCATTCTTATGCTGCCATAACTGTATAATATTGATTTATTATGCTAATTTAATCCTTCACATTTCACATATGTTGGCATCGTAGGTTCTTTGTTGCTTACTATGCTTCGGATTTCAATTCTTTCATTAGGCTGACTTTTTTTTTTCTATCTTTCACCTTGTCTTTCTATTGTTCCCTCAATTGATACTATAAGATACTATTATACAGGAACCACAAGACCCATTTTCACTTGTTGCTGATGAACTATCACTTCTTGCAAACAGATTGCGATCGATGTTAGATGCTGAGATATCTGATTGTTCTTTGTTCTTTCTAACAGGGTAATGGATATTATTTTCAGGACATAGTAGTTGTAGTAGACGTGACAGTCATTAATGTAAACCTTGACCTTCAACTTTGTATCACACAATAAGAGCCAGATTTGATCCTGTACGGGTCTCTAAGCTTGCCTCCGCTGCTGAGTCTTCTTCAAAATGGGGGCGGAAGGAAAGAGGTTTCATCCCACGGTAATGAAAATAATATTTTTATGCTGATTGTGAAGGTTTCGATTCTTTTTTATATTTTGGTTGGTTGCCATCATCTTATTTTGTAGCATCTTTTCTTTGCTCTTTGCCTTTCTTTGACATGAGAGGAAACCATTCACAGATAGATGGCGCCACTCTTTTTTTCTAAATAGAATCAATTTTCCCTTACCAGTGGCACAAATCAGAAGAGTCTTTTAGGCTAACTTCTCAGGGCAATTCTCAATTAAATTGACACTTGACTGAATCTCAAGGGTCAATGATATGAGATTAACACAACTAGGTGTGCCTCAATCATTCACTTTAACCTTAGAACTGGCCTTATGTAAGATGTATATGTACCTAAATCCAATCCAAAATTAATATGATTCCTTTTTCATCTGCAGCACAAACTTTGAGTCCCAGAGAATGCTTTACATCTATGATCTATCCAAGTACAACAACGGTGATGACAACAATAACAATAATGACAACCACAACCACCAAGCCCTTGATGCCAAAATTTTTTGTTGTTGGCTATGGATCTTCAACAAACTTGTCAGAGTCGGTCACATGTATTCTTTTCCTATTTAAAGTCATACTCTCTATTACTTCCTTAATTGGCATGTCCTTTTTTAGTACTTTTTGAAGATTCAAAAGGTAAAACACACCTAAATAAACTTTGATGCCAAAATTTGGAGTGGAACTTTAAAAAATGGTTATTATTTAATTGTTGTCTTATTCGTTCTCTTTTTCCTTTCTTTTTAAAATTTTTTGAATTTATTTACTGCAGTTGATTGAACTCTGTTAATTAATCCTCACCTTAAATGACAAGGTTGGAGGCTCCGGGGTGCTGCTCTATTCTTTGCATATTGAGCTCCTGGATCTATAAATCAATTCTCTTCCCTCTCTGTACCTGAAATTTCCAGATTATGGGTTTATCAATTTATGTCATCTCCAAATTTTACTTCCACATGTCTATTCATAATATCAGTAATCTGATAGCTTTGACTCTAGTTTTTGTTTAAGCAAGCAACAATTTGAAGGATCAAAATATCTTAGTTTCCATCAGCGTTAGCAGCATACGAAGAATAATGCGTTCTGGCTTCCTTCCAGCTGTCTTATTCTTCTCTATGTTACCATAGTAAAGAGGACAAAATCGAGTTTGTTTAACCAGTAACCCTCAGTCATGACTCACTACAAATCATAGTTATTTTCTAGTTATTATAATTGTATTATTTATTTAGTTTGTCCAAGTTTGCTTTTATCCTATAAATATGGATATGTACATGTGCCCTGTGAGTGCTCTTGACGATTTTTTTTTTTCACATTTTTTTTCTTTTGTAAATTTTATATTATTAAGTGAATTATAAATATTTAAGATAGTAGTTAGTATTTAGAGTGTAAAATGTGGAGTAATTTATCTTTATCATTTTTTTTCTTTTTCACTTTGTATGGTACTTTACTTTTCAGAAATCAAGTATTGGGTAAATTTTTTTTTTTTTTTTTACATTTTTTTTCTTTTGTAAATTTTATATTATTAAGTATATTATAAATATTTATGATAGAATTAGTATTTAGAGTGTAGAATGTGGAATGTGAAGTGATTTATTCTTAAGTATTTTTTTTCTTTTTCTTTTTGCATGGTACTTTAGTTTCTAGAAATCAAGTACTTGGTAAAAACTTTTTTCCACTTTTTTTTTTTGTAAATTTTATATTATTCAGTGAACTATAAATATTTAAGATAGTAATTAGTATTTAGATTATATATTGTTGAGTGATTTATCTTTATCTTTTTTTTTTTGGTATGGTACTTTAGTTTTAAGAAATCAAGTATGAGGTAAATTTTTTTCTTTTATAAATTTTATATTATTAAGTGGATTATAAATATTTATAATAGTAATTAGTATTTAGATTATGGATTGTGGATTGTGGAGTGATTAATCTTTCATTTTTTTCCTTTTCTTTTTGTATGGTACTTTATTTTCAAGAAATCTAGGTAAAAAAAAAACATTTCACTTTTTTTTTTCTTTTTTAAATTTTATATTATTTAGTGGATTATAAATAATTAAGATAGTAATTAGTATTTAGATTGTAGACTGTGAAGTGATTTATCTTTATTTATTTATTTTTATGGTACTTTACTTTTTAGAAATTAAGTATTGGGTAATTTTTTTTTTCACTTTTTTTTTTCTTTTGTAAATTCTATATTAAGTAAATTATAAATATTTAAGATAGTAATTAGTAATTAAATTGTGGACTGTGGAGTGATTTATCTTTTTTTTTTTCTTTCTTTTTGTATGGTACTTTATTTTCAAGAAATTAAGTACTGGTAAATATTTTTTCATTTTTTTTCTTTTGTAAATTTTATATTATTAAGTGGGTTATAAATATTTAAGATAGTAATTAGTATTTAAAATATGAAATATGGAGTAATTTAACTTTATCCTTTTCTTTTTCTTTTTCTTTTTCTTTTTATATGGTACTTTAATTTCCAGAAATCAAGTATTGAGGAAATTTTTTTTTTCACATTTTTTTTTCTTTTGTAAATTTTATACTATTAAGTGGATTATAAATATTTAAGATAGTAATTAGCATTTAGATTGCGGACTGTGGAATGATTTATTTTTTTCTTTTTTTTGGTGGTACTTACTATTAAGAAATCAAGTACTGAGTAAATTTTTTTCTTTTCACTTTTTCTTTTTCCTTTTTTAAATTTTATATTACTAACTAGATTATAAATTTTTAAGATTGTAATTAGTATTTAGATTGTGGATTATGAACTAATTTATCTTTTTTTTTTTTTTCTTTTTGAATGTTTTCCTAGTTGTCCTAGAGTTTTGTCTTTTTAGTATTTATATACTATGTAGCCTCAGAGGCAAAACATACTATTATTAATAAAATTCAAAGTTTTCTCTGGTGGATTCCAAACCTCTCACCTTATGAATTTAAGGGACCCCTCATGGATTCAATATTTACAACCAAAAGTTAACATTTTAGTTTATGTTCCATCTAAGAAAGTATTGTTTGTACTTTCTTCAGGCTTCCATGACATCACTATTTATATTCATATGTTTTAAACTGTTACTAAGCTTATTAATTTTCAATACTTCAGGAAGAGCTAAAGTAATCTTTTAGTGAAAAAGCCTGCAATATCACAAGAAAGTAACATACTCTAACCTAACCTTCCATCATCCAGGATATTAAATACAATTTAATCAAACTGACATGTAAGTATGAAACTTGAAATGAGGCAAATTGTTTTATTTCCTTTCTTCAATTGAATGAGGAAAAAGATTTCTCTTCATGGATAGAGTGTCACATTGATGTTGGTAGAAAAAATCATTAATTCAAGCCTGATATTTCCTAAACCTAATGAATGATTTTCTATTTTGACCTGATCTCACTTCATTATTTTCAAGTAAGGACATATGATAAGCTCGTGGGAAAGAAACATAACACAATATACCTTCTAACTGCTTCCAACCGTTCCTCAAACTGAAGGTCCACAGAATTACTCCTCGATTTCCCATTAAATCGAGAACTTAATCCAGGTGCCTCTACAATGAAAATTTGTGGTAAGGTTAATGCAGCAAAGACCAGTAGAATATAAACAGAAAAAATCTAGGAAAGTTACATGAGGGTCCAAATTCATTAAATAATTTGATTAAAAGGATTTATATAACTTAAGAGGATGATGCTGTCTAATCTTACAAACCACAAGCATGTCCAAAACTACAAGTGGCCATGCAATATCACGGCGAACATGCAAAGAAAATTGTGAGAAGACCAGCATAATGGGAAACAAGAAGCAATATCAAGAGAAGTATCAGGTTTTGGAAGCCCATGTGTGCTATACAGGCCTATTGCCCCAAAGTTAACAAAAGATTTATTAAAAAAAAAAAGTTTCAGAGCCCACCACAAGTTTTTCACAGCAAGTATCAGTTGAGAGATCTTTATAAATGCTTTAAGCAGCCTCAAGACTATGCATATGATCAGATAACTGTAATAAAAATTAAAAAAAAAAAAGGTTGAAATGATTATTTTATTTAAAACATGTTGAAGACAAAAAAAAAATTGACACCTTGAACATTTACTAGAGCAAAATACAAACCAAAATCCAAGTTTAAAGAAGACTGATGGATTAAAATGTCCTATCCCCCAAACCCATTTTTCCCTCCTTTTTTACACATACAGAGATACACAAAGAATCAAGGGCAACATTCACGACTCAAACATTTTTGTACAAAATGTTCTGAACAATAAAAGATTAAATTTGGACAATTGTAGTGTACAAAGTTCAAATAGACAAATATATGAATAATTTTCCTAAATTGAGGGGAAAACTATCCACACTTACGAGTAGGTACAGGACCAGATTGCTTAGTTGTTGATTTCCTGCACCAGGCAAAAACAGTGATTACGACACGATGAAAGCATTGCTATTATACAGGTGCAACTGACTATTTACAATTCACATGTCAGAATATAAGGTCTCCATTATGACCATTCCATTGATGAGCAAACCAATCAACAAATTAACCATAAAGACATATTAGAAAGCATTTAAATATATAGCTTTAGAATTGTTAACGTATATAGTGTTGTGGGCTTTAGGCCCAGTTAGATTACTTGTATAGTGCACACACATACCTGTACTGCACACATATGCCTCCTATATAAAGGCACTTATGTATATTCTTTTATTGAAAAATACAATACAATTATTCATTCAGTATTTCTAACATGGTATCAGAGCCATCGCTCTAACAATTTCATTGCAGTTTTGTCTCTATTAGTGTTATTCCAGACTTGCAATTGCTTCCGCTGTTACAACTGCTGTTGCAGATATTCGCCGTTAAACCTCTGACGCATCTCAGTCATCGTCTCTGGTCCGGACCTGCAGCCGCCGTTGTTCAGAGTCTCGAGACCACCGTCACCGCCGTCATCCTTGCTCCGATTGTGTTTTTGCAGACATCACTAAGATCGTCCACCGCCGATCTACCTTTTAGTGAAAACCTGACCACCATTGGAAGCTCCACGCACCCTCACGCGCCGCCCAAAGAATCTGCGCATCAGATCACGCGCTCCATGCGCCGTCTGTCTTCTTCACGCGCTGACACGTGCCGTCACGCGCTGTCTGTGTTCTTCATGCGCCGACACGCACTGCCACGCGCCAGATCTGCATCTGCTGACGTCAGCCCTAGGTGACGTCATCATTTTGCGTCATTGCTTACGTCATCATAGTCAGCCGCTTACATTAGCAAACGTCAGCTGCTTACGTCATCTTGCTGACGTCATCCCAGTTAGCTGACCGCGCATTGACCGTTGACTGTTGACTTTGACTGTTGACTTTTTAGAGTTGACTTTTTATAGTCCAGGTGCTCCTTACCCAGTTTTTCGCGTAGATTTCATTTTTGCAGTCCGTTTTTGCAAATTTTGCTTCTAAATGAAGAATAAGGACAGGTCTTCTTCTTGTTGCAATAATCATAGCCGACAATCCAGCAAACGTTTTTGCAATTTTTGCAAACATTTTGGCCATAATATTGAGACTTGCTATCAGCGCATCAAATCAGCTGTTTTCACTTCTACTGCTACAGTTGCTAACAATGAGAGTGTCCAACCCATGGCTCCTGTTTCTGCACAGTCTCAGTCTTCTGGATCCACTTTCTCCATTTCCAGAGATGACCTTATAAATATTATCGCCAATGTCATTTGTATGGTTGGTAATGCATCTTATTCCTCTTCTCTCTCAGCTTTATCTGGTATGTCTCCTTCCTATTGGCTTATGGATTCCGCTTGTTGCAATCACATGACACCTCACTCGTCCTTATTTTCTGACCTTAAACCTACACCGCACCCTATTAATATTCACACAACAAATGGTTCGACAATGTCTGGTCATAATATAGGTTCAGTTTCAACCTCCAACCTTTCGGTTCCTGGAGTCTTTAATGTTCCTGACCTTTCTTATAATTTATTTTCTGTGGGACAATTAGCTGAGTTGGGTTATCACATTACCTTTGATTATTCTGGGTGCATTGTACAGGATCCTAGGACGGGACAGGAGCTTGGGACCAGTCCTAGAGTTGGGCGTATGTTTCCCGTGGACAACCTTCGTCTTCCACTTGTTGCTCCTGTTTCTATTGTTGCAGCTGCTGCAGTTTCTTCCACTCCTTCCCTTGCACTTGGGCATGCTCAACTTGGTCACGCATCTTCCTCTCGGGTACAACAATTAGCTTCTAGAGGTTTGTTAGGTTCAGTGTCTACAAAAAATTTTGATTGTGTTTCATGTCAGTTAGGAAAACAACCAGCTTTGCCTTTCAATACTAGTGAATCCATATCCACTGATATCTTTGACCTTATTCATTCTAATGTTTGGGGGCCTTCCTCTATCTCTAGTATTGGTGGGTCTAGATATTTTGTTGTCTTTGTTGATGATTACTCTTGCTATAGTTGGATTTTTAATATGAAACGTCGTTCTGAATTATTGGAAGTATATTCTACTTTTGCAAAAATGGTTGAAACTCAGTTTTCCAGACGCATCAAAATGTTTTGATCTGATAATGCTCTTGAATACACTCAATATGCTTTCCAAGCTGTTTTGCATTCCTATGGCACTGTTCATCAACTAACTTGTCCAGGTACCTCTCAGCAAAATGGTAGAGCCGAACGAAAACTTCGTCATATTCTTGACACTGTTCGTGCTCTCCTTCTCTCTGCTAAAGTTCCTGCTCCTTTTTGGGGTGAAGCTGCTCTTCATGCTGTTCATACTATTAATCGTATTCCGAGTCCTGTTATCCAAAATCAAACTCCATATGAGCGCCTTTTTGGGTCACCTCCAGACTATCACCACCTTCGCTCTTTCGGTTCTGCTTGTTTCGTTCTTCTTCAGCCACATGAGCATAACAAACTTGAGCCTCGGTCAAGGCTTTGTTGTTTTCTTGGCTATGGAGAAACTCAAAAGGGGTATAGGTGTTATGATCCTGTCTCTCATCGTCTTCGTATCTCCCATAATGTTGTCTTTTGGGAACATCGCCTCTTTGTCGAGCTCTCTCATTTCAGTGCTTCTTTGTCTTCCTCCTCTGTCTTAGATCTTTTTCCAGATGAAGCACATATTCCTTCTGTAGCTGCTCCTGATCCTCCTGTAGTTGCTCCTGATTCTGTTGCTGTAAACTTCTCTATCCAACCACCAGATATCACTGATCCTTTTCCTAGTTCACCCTTTAATGAACAGGTGGAAGATGAACAGGTTGAAGACGAGCTACCTAACCCCAATCCTAAGCTTGGGTCTCCTGCTTCTGCTCCGCCTGAAGATCTTACACAAGACATTCCACCTCGTCACTCAACTCGGGTAAGATCTATTCCTGCACATTTACTTGACTATCATTGTTACACTGCTCTTGCTACACTACACGAGCCTCACACCTATCGTGAGGCTTCCACTGACCCTTCATGGCAGATTGCAATGAAAAAGGAACTTGATGCATTATCTAAAAACCATACTTGGGATTTGGTGACACTTCCTCCTGGGAAATTTGTGGTTCGTTGTAAGTGGATCTACAAGATTAAGACTCGCTCTGATGGGTCCATTGAGCGCTACAAAGCTCGTCTTGTTGCAAAAGGTTTTACACAAGAGTATAGGATTGATTATGAAGAGACCTTTGCTCCGGTTGCTCGTATCTCATCTATTCGTGCCCTCTTAGCTGTTGCTGCTGCTAGTAAATGGGACCTTTTTCAGATGGATGTCAAAAATGCATTCCTTAATGGGGATTTAAGTGAAGAAGTGTATATGCAACCTCCTCCTAGTCTCTCTGTTGACTCAACGAGGTTTGTCACCTTCGACGTGCACTTTATGGCCTTAAACAAACTCCACGAGCTTGGTTTGCCAAATTCAGCTCTACCATCTCTCACTTGGGTTACATGGCCAGTCACAATGATTCTGCCTTATTTCTTCGTCGCACTGACAAGGGCACTATTTTATTTCTCTTATATGTGGATGATATGATCATAACTGGTGATGACCTCAGTGGCATTCAAGAACTCAAGACTTTTCTCAGTCAACAATTTGAGATGAAAGATCTTGGACATCTCAGCTACTTCTTGGGTCTTGAAATCACTCATTCTACAGATGGACTTTATATTACTCAAGCCAAGTATGCCTCTGAACTCTTGTCTCGCGCTGGACTCACTGATAGCAAGACTGTTGACACTCTAGTTGAGCTTAATGCGCATCTGACTCAAGACTTTTCTCAGTCAACAATTTGAGATGAAAGATCTTGGACATCTCAACTACTTCTTGGGTCTTGAAATCACTCATTCTACAGATGGACTTTATATTACTCAAGCCAAGTATGCCTCTGAACTCTTGTCTCGCGCTGGACTCACTGATAGCAAGACTGTTGACACTCTAGTTGAGCTTAATGCGCATCTGACTCCTTCAGGGGGGAAACCATTGTCTAATCCCTCTCTTTACAGACGCTTGGTTGGCAGCTTGGTTTATCTCACTGTCACTCGTCCAGACATTTCCTATGCTGTTCACCAGGTGAGCTAGTATCTGTCTGCTCCACGATCGACTCACAATGCTGCTGTTCTGCTCATTCTTCGATACCTAAAGGGCACTCTCTTCCATGGTCTTTTCTACTCTGCTCAGTCTCCTCTTACTCTCCGTGCATTTTCTGATGCTGCTTGGGCAGGAGATCCCACTGATCGCAGGTCCACCACTGGTTATTACTTTCTTCTTGGTTCTTCTATGATTTCTTGGCGAAGCAAGAAACAAACTCATGTGGCCCGCTCCAGTACTGAAGCAGAATATCGTGCCCTTACTGATACCACATCTGAGCTCCTTTGGCTACGATGGCTTCTCAAAGACTTAGGTGTGTCTACATCCTCTGCTACTCCTCTTTATTGTGACAACCAGAGTGCTATTCATATTGCTCACAATGATGTTTTCCATGAACGGACTAAACACATTGAGATCGATTGTCATTTTATCCGTTTTCATCTTGTCCATGGTGCTCTTAAGCTGATCTCAGTCTCCTCTAAAGATCAACTTGCAGATATCTTCACCAAGTCACATCCTAAGGGACGCCTTCGTACTTTGGTTGACAACCTCAAGTTGGTCTCACATCCACCTTGAGTTTGAGGGGGGCTGTTAACGTATATAGTGTTGTGGGCTTTAGGCCCAGTTAGATTACTTGTATAGCACACACACATACTTGTACTGCACACATATACCTCCTATATAAAGGCACCAATGTATATTCTTTTATTGAAAAATACAATACAATTATTCATTCAGTATTTCTAACAAGAATAATATTAGGAATATTTTTCATTTCTCTCCTTTGTTCAAAATTTCCCTAAGTTAGTAAGTATTTACTTTCTCTATTGTTATGAAATAACAATTAAAGGAAAGGCTGTATACTTTTTCCTACATTTTCTCAGTAATCAAACAAGTAATGCAAGAAAACTCTCAAATAAGGATTGAACAAGTCAATACATTGTGTTAATATTATGCACAATTCACTGCTGAGAGAGCCCAATTAAAAAAAAAAATATTACTACAGAAAGCACAAATCTTTTGGTCAAAAACTTTGTTTTCTTTCCTTCACTTTTTCCTGGCAACCAAACAGAAAGATCAAAGAAAACAGTGGGTCCTTAATTTCCTATTATTCCCAAGTCATTGCTGAGAAAACCCATTACAAAAATTGTTAAATATATGTTAATATATTAGCAACGTGATGTGTTATACCATGTTGTGTATGCTAGAGTGGATGCGGAAAAGGGAAGCATAGAATAGGAACACCATGAACACGAGGGTTACGTGGTTCAGCCTTGACGGCCTACATCCACGGAGGAATCCCTTAAGGGCTACATCTTTATTATGTAGGAGTGTAGAACAATAACCTGTGTTATAATGAACCCTAACATGAGTATATATAGACGACTAAACCCTAGACTACTAGTACAAGCAGAATGAGCTTGGGCCTATTACATTGGGCTAATATGACTAATATATATCTCTAACACCCTCCCTCAAACTCAAGGTGGAAGCTCGATGAAGGCTTGAGGTTGGATAAGTATGAGAAGATCATTTGAAGATGCCTTGAATAATGCCTTTGAAGAAACCACAATGAAGAATATGCCAATTGACCAATTTCGGAGTTTCAAATGAAGAAATGGAGTCCAAAATTGGAATCTACGCAAAAAACTGAGCAAGATAGGCCCTGTCGGAAATTTTTGACTTTTGGTCAAAGGTCAACGCAAAAAGTCAAAGTCAACTGGTCCAGGGTCAAAGTCAACGGATACTGGTCCGGGTCGGTTCTGGGTTTCCGGGTCGGGTCACGGATAGGGCAGCAGAGCCGCTGACGTCATCCTATGACGTGTCGCTGACGTGGACTAGGGCTGATGTGTCTGATGATGTGTCATGCTGACGTGGAGTGATGACGTCATCATATGATGTCAGATGACATCAGCAGGGCTTCTTCGGAGCGTGAAAGGCGCGTGTCAGCGTATACCGGCGCGTGATGGCAAGATAGAAACCCTGGCGGCGCGTGTAAGCGCGTGTGACTTCAGATGAGGATCGGAATTTCAGGTTTCGTAGATCGGTGAACGAGTAGGCCGTCTGGGCGGCGCGTGTGGTAATAAGATGATCTGAAATTCAGGAATCTGAGGCGGCGCGTGGGAGAGTTTCGGAGTCAACTGCGGCGCGTGAAGGCGCGTGGCAGGGCTTCTGGTGACCGGATTTCTGGGTTTTCCACACGGTAGGCCGTGGAGCATGTTTGTGTAGTTGGTTTCGTCAGGCGAAGGCTTGATTTGCACAGATCTGAAAGGTGAGTGGTTGACTTGCTTGAGAGATCAGAGATGTAGCAGCGAGGCAGCAATGGGGTTCCTGTGGGAGCTGCGTGATACTGTAGACCCAGATCTGAAAGAAGGCATGGGCACTGTTGTGGATCTGTGTTATGCACGTGAGAATCTTCTTTGCTTGCTAGAGATGTTTGTTTGATACCAAGAACGAAGTTCAGCTCTGATACCATGTTAAAATATTAGCAAACGCGATATGTTATACCATGTTGTGTATGCTAGAGTGGATGCGGAAAAGGGAAGCATAGAATAGGAACACCATGAACACGAGGGTTACGTGGTTCAGCCTTGACGGCCTACATCCACGGAGGAATCCCTTAAGGGCTACATCTTTATTATGTATAAGAGTGTAGTACAATAACCTGTGTTATAATGAACCCTAACATGAGTATATATAGACGACTAAACCCTAGACTACTAGTACAAGCAGAATGAGCTTGGGCCTATTACATTGGGCTAATATGACTAATATATATCTCTAACAAAAATAACCTTAAAAAGAAAGTATCAATCATTTCTTTACTTTTCCAACATTTTATTAGCAACCAAACAGAAAACCAAAGAAAATTGTAGCTCAGACGCATATACACATATAGATAGATGAAAACCCATGGGTATGTATAGATATAATACATACGTGGGTACCTTGTTGGTGTTGTTTTTGGTTCCAAAACCGCGTCTTGCTGGGTTTGAATCAGAGCATCGTATTGGAGGCATCAGCAAATGACTTGCTGTGGTTGTGGCCATTGCACACACTCTCTCTTGACTGAAGAAGATAAGGTTTGTGCAATTCTGTGTGTGTCTAAAGTAACACTTTATAGTTACCGCCAATTGCTAAATTTTTGCCACGTCAGCAATATGTTTTTTTTTTTTTTTTTTTTAATTTTAATTTGATAATTAGAATAGATGATGATGATTTAAACTATAGATATCTCGGTTTAAGTTGCAATGAAATGGATTAAACTTGGCCAAACTTGTTTAACTGGATTGCTGATAAGTGGGTATCATCCTTATTTAATCAAGCTAATCAACTTATTTAATGGGTTTAATTCCCGCCTAACATACATGCATGTTACATGGGGCGGGTTTAAGAAATATGTAACCTCATTTCTTTTTCAACAATAGTTTTTCAAGATTTATGAATTCTTACAGATAAAATTCGTTTACTAACAAACAAATATGGTTGATTCTAAAAAGATTTACATGCTTTTCATAATTCAAAATTGAGTTAAGAATAGGAAACCTTACTTTCATAATTCAATAATTAAATTCTTGTAATTGAGAATTTTTTGTATATAGTTTAAAAAACATATAATCAATAATGATTTTTAATTGTAAGTTATTTTATTGATGGTAGATAAAATAAAAATGTCAAAACAATCTTTTAGGAGCAGTTAAATAGTATAATAACTATCAAATCCTCAAGAGCTTTGTAACTTAATATACACTTTTTGGTGTTTTTAACTAAAACGTTCAGGATTTTAATATGCACTTCTCCTTCAACTATTAATAAATTATCACCAAAAAAAAAAAACTCAAATCTCAAAGTACAAAACTTTAATTATAGTTTCCATGTGCCAACTACCGATGTCATATAAAACGTAGTTTAATGCATATGTCATTTGAATTTTTTGGAACGCAGCTTTTTTTATTTTATTATTAAGATATTTGTTTTAGTTTTGTTAGTAAAAAATAAATTTTGTTTTTGTTTTGGAATGGGCCATATGGCCACACATATATGGGTTAAGATATTTGTTTTAGTTTTGTTAGTAAAAAATAAATTTTGTTTTTGTTTTGGAACCGGCCATATGGCCACGTATATATGGGTTTTGGAATGGGCCATATGGCATCAATTTCTTCTTCTTCTTCATTTATTATTTATTTATTTATTTATTTTTTAACAATTGGCATCAATTTCGAAATTGAAAATGAGCCTTCAAAAACCCAAATCATATATAGGGCACAGAGCGCCCTACCAAAGCAAATATAAAAATATTTTTTCAACTAACTAAAAAAAAAATCTAATGAAATAAATTCTCCGCTAAGAAAAAGTGCAAATGATGTATGAATTATAACCAGAGATTAAATTTAATAAAGATGTAATGTAAAATCTAAATTTTACTCATTCAATGTCAACATATCACATCATCATATTACATATTAAAGAATAGACACAATCACACTCAATCAATTCTAATTCCCATTTGAAAATCTAACTTAACTGTGAGTTTATTAAGTTCTTATTATGTGCTATAGAATGTATTGAGTTTTAAATAAAAAGTTGATGTGACAATCTCTTATTAAATGGTATAAAATATAGAGTTTACACCCATTCTTACCAAATTCGAACTATTATAACTATATGTTTCGTATGAATTTTACATAATTGACTTACTTGGGGTCCAAAATTAAAAGTTTGAGTCCTCGAAATTTTGGTGCTATCATGTTGCCTAAAGCCACTAAAACAATTACTTCAAATTTATTTTAGATGACTTTACAATTGAACATCACTATCAATTATATGTTTTTATACTGCAATTAGTTCTCAACTACAAGGATCAAATAATCAGTTCAGTGAACATATATATAATTAAGTTTATTTATTTATTTTTTAGAATATATTTTCTTTGAGAGAGATGTAGTTTTTATAATATAGTAGCTTATTTTTAATTCAGTTCTTGATCTTTGAGAGGCGCATCAAATTTTTTTTAGAAGTGATGATATTTTTTTTGTTAGTAAACAAGTTTTATCCGCAAGAATTCACAAATCATGAAAATTAAATATACTGTTTAAAATGAAACTTCACCATTATTAACATAATATAGTTTGATATCTAGACTTCAAAAGGTTGTTATATATATTTTTTTCATTGTTTCAAAGGCTACTAAATACTAGATGATATATATAAATAAAAAATAAATAAAAATAAAAATAAAAGCCAATTTGTTTTATAGAGTTATTGTATTTGTACTTATTAAATTCTTATTGTAACATTTGCAATCATTAATATTATCAAAACTAAGATTCACAACTAAATGAAAAATAATATTTTAACGGACTCTTCGATTTTATATATGAAAAGGAAAATTGTAACAAAATTTCATACAAAATTAAATATAGATAAATTTAACGATATAAAGGAACGTGGAATTCCATTTTGGTATATCAAACTCCTATTTGTATCTTTATTTTGTTTATATATTTTTTTTTTATTTCTTATTCTTGAATGATCAAAGAATTTTTGTTCAAGTTTTGGTCTCCCGCAACAAATTCTTGGTTTCGTCACCACCGGTTGGCATCTTCGCAAAGGATTGTTATTATTTGGTGGTGTTTAGGTGTTATATATCTTGTTATCCTTCATCTTAATAATTAAGGCTACTAAGCACGGGATAGGTTAGCTCTTCTAGGTTGTTAGGATGAGATTAATCTTCTTAAATACGGTTTGGTGTTTATTTTTTAAAGCTACGTATAATAGGCGAGGAACTCGAATCTGCTGTGAAAGTAAGACACTAATTTCATGCAAAAAATTCACAAAATATTTTCTAATCTTTCACGATTAAATCACTTTTTGAGACATTTTGAGCTTGGTGACAAATCATTGTGTTAATCTTTTGCCATCTTTAAATTCAGAAGAGCCATTTTTGGGCAAAGCAAGTGGCAGGAGTCATGTGCCTATTATTGCAAATGAAATTATATCTGATCTAATTAGTTTGAGTGAAGGTGTGAAACTTTTTAATGACCCCATCCTCTGAAATGGCAAACTTGAAAAGCAAATGATGAACTCAACTTGCTTTTTATATCAATGGCTTTCTTCCCCATTCAGGCTTACATTTTCAATGTATACCTAGCTAGTTTTGCTTTCTACCAATTGACTTCTCTTCTATTTCAAAATGAACTTTGGTTCAGAAAGAAACGAGAAGGAAGAGTGTAAGTCTGATCCAAAAATCCATAACAAATACAAAGAGATCATTTCTACCATCCCAAGAAGAAACGGTGGTTGGGTTGTGGATCTCTACCAATATGAAGGTTTTTGGTGCGGTGCACACGACTTAAGAGGAATCTTGTCAGTTCAAGACCAGTTCACACCTCAACCTAATGATGTGATTTTGAGTAGTGCTCCGAAATCTGGCACAACATGGCAGGCACTAAGTTTTGCCATTAGAGGAATGCTGCGTCTACAATAATTCTACAACATTTTTACAACATTGCTTACCTGTCACTGCCAAGTCACAAAACACAACTTAAATAATCTTCTTGGATCAGACCAATACTCTTCTTGCCCATTAGAGGAATGCTACGTCTACAACAATTCTACAACATTTTTATAACACTGCTTACCTGTCACTGCCAAGTCACAAAACACAACTTAAATAATCTAACTAGGAAAAAACTTAAATAATCTGACTAGGGAAAAAAAACAAAATAAAATGAGAATTCAAAACAAAATAAAACGATTAAGAAAACAATACAAACATTCAGATCAAATTCAGAACAGCATATTTAGGGGTTTTGTAGAAGGTAGAATCTTGCTCTCACACACCGGAGGCAGAGGTGGAGGCGGAGGCAGAGGGCAGAGGGCAGGAGGCAGAGGCAGAGGCAGAGACGCTCACTTCTTCTCCCCGCCGTCGCACATCGTCGCTTCTCTATCTTCCTCAAAATGGTGAGACCCATATATCTTTACCTTTCTCAGATTTTGTTTCTTATTGGAATTGCTGAGTTGTGATTGTAATTTTGTTATTTCTTGCTCTGTAACATTTCATTCTCATTGAAAGAAAGCTGGACTTCTCTACGTTGGCAACAAAACATAATAATAATTGGGCTTCTCTATTTATTTATTTTCCACATAAAAATGTCATTAAAATTTTTAAACTGTTTTTTTTATTTTTTTATTTTTATTTATTTTTAAGAACATATTGAGGTATAAATGATGCTCGCAAAGTGTTTGATACAATGCCTGAAAGAAATCTTGATGAAGCCTTGAATTGTTTCAGATTGATGGTTAACGATGGCAGTGATCCCAATAATTATACGTGTGTTGGTGCTTTATCTACTTGTGCTAGTTTAGGTGATGCAATAGCTGGTAAGGAGATTCATGGAAGGATTTATAAGCATGAGCCATGAGCAAGAGTTGAGTGGCAAAGGTTGGGATGCAAGTGCATTCCCTTGTTATCAAGTGTGGACTCGACCTTTCTATTGAGTTGTAAATATAAGCAGCAGAAGATGCATTCCACTGGTCATGTAATTTAGGCCTTTTTTGCCCCCTTTTAAATATATTATTTTGTCATAGTCTACTCATGAAAATTGTTACTTTCATATTTGCAGACTATGTGCAAATATGAAAGTACATATGGAAATCGGATGGGTACAGTATATGAATCAATTAGTGGGGATTCTTGATCTATGGTTTTCGAACTGACGAAGAGATATCTGATACAAGATAAGAAAAGAGAAGGGGTTTTATTTTTGATATATATATATATATATATTTTAAAAGTATTGTTGCTTATCAAAAGGAAAAGAGAAGGGAGGAGCAGCGTTCTGAAGTTGATCTTGCTTACTGATTTCATTTTCAGGACTTAATTGATAAGGCTCGGACCACGCTTGTTGGGAACAGAACTTTGCTGCAGCAGATGCAAGCACTGTGGGCATATCCCCCTTGTCAGCAATTCTGATGATCCTGCATTTGCTAATTTCAACCAGGTAATTTCTGATCCTGCAGTATGTTTAGGTGAACTGTACTTGCTTAAAATAATGGAGTCCTTGATGGTAGAAATCAGCTACTCACCTACAAACGGTGGAAATGAGCTAAACTTAATTGAAAGAGATCGAAACTTATAGGCTGGAACATATGACCTTTGACTGGAAAAATATAGCCTGGTACCTTTTGGTTGTCACATAAAAATTGAATGGCCCCATTGTATTTAACATTACATTTGGATTGCAATTTTTTTATTTATTAGTAATTTAACTTATTGAGGGAAAAGACTATCTCATGTATATAATAGTTAAGACAAATTGCATTAATACTTATGTAAAAAGATTTACCAGCAAACGAAAGAGACTCAATGAACTCTATAATGGAAGCACTTTTACCAAGTCAATGCAATAAACCACTCAAGTATTTATCTAATAAAAGATTGGCTTCCACATCTTCAATTTCCGATTCACCCCCTGCAATTGTACTTGTTGGCCATAGGTTGAGCACCTTCCATCCAATGTTCTTGTATCTTATAGTTCTCTTGGTTACGTACATGGGTACATTGATGAAGTGACAATTTAGTTAAGTCAAGAGTGTTCAATGCCTTTGGTCTGATTGCTTTTTGCTTTTTCTTCAGTAAGATGTATTAGTAGTTTCCTAATATTATAAAGTTAAAATTGTAGTTTTGTATAAGCCATTAATCCGTATAAAGTATATGGACACATACAGGAAGAGAAAGGGAGAGGGTGTTATCTACAATTTCATGTTTTAGTGATAGTTTGGAACTTTGGTGATGTCATTTCATGTTCTTAGGAATAAAGTGGATGACATCACTTTATCCAGTGAGAAGTAACAAGTTTGAGTTGTTCATCTATAGTCATTAGCTATATGTAATCTTTATTGTCTTTTTTGCTTTGCATGTTGGGCATTTCATTTTTTGTGTACCTATTAGAGGAATATTTCTTTTCATTCTAGTTCACTTTCTGAGATTCTACCAATCACTTGGGATCTATTTCCTCTCACAATTTTTAATTGCTTTTATGCACATGGTACAGTTAGATATGTTGGAAACTAGTTGGAAAATATTGGTTAGAGTGTGAAGAAATTCTATTATGGCGTTGTCTAAAATATACTTCCTTTTGTAGATCTCTTAAAGCATGGAAGCTCATATTTTGGCTTTGGAAGGCAATGCTGCTACTATTAGCACCAATTCAAGTGGGGTTTTGTTCAAGATGTACTTCCTCTAGTGGACATCATAAAGCATAGATGCTCAAGTGCTGGCTTTGGAAATTGGAATGCAATGCAGCCAAAGAATTAGTTTATTAGATTTTTTGTTAATTAGTTGTTATAATATTAAGTGGATATTGTAAAACCAGTTGTGATTAATAAAGTTCTAGAAGATTGTTTTTGTTTTTGTTTTTTTCTTTTTTCCTTTGTTGTGATATGATATATATCATTTCTATGATAACTAACTACCACAATTATTTTCAAAGATGGGCAATACTAGCCATGATGCTTTTGTTTGGTTTCAAAATCTGCCGCCTATGATGGATCACCTTTGCACCTCAATAAAGAGAGATTATCTTGCAATAGACTTATTGCTTCTTAATATTAGCCAACTTATGTTAGCAAAGAAGAAAGAAATTATGTACAAACAGATGATGATAAAAAATGATTTGCATTTAAAAAGAACTTTTACATTAATGTTCTAGAGTTGGAGAAGGTTCCTACCTTATTACAAAAGGTTGCCCAATGGGCTACATTATGAGACAAAAATATTAACTGTCAAGTTTCCATGTTTAAACTAATCTTATGACCCTATATATCATAAACAAACTAATTGCCCCTGCCATCTTCGTGTAATTTTGGATTTCCAACCTTTGTCACATCATTGGTACCAAACTTCCCAATAGAATTGCTTGGATGCTCATTTGACAAATCATAACATGCCTTCTGGAGTGGAGAATCATCCTAAAAAACAAAATGAAAACATTTAGTTTAATAAAAATACATATATGAGAAGTAATTGAATAAAGAAAAAAAAATGTCTAATCTATTTAAATTCAGCTGCATATTAAAAGGATATTATTCTCAGTAATACCTGCTTTACAACATGATAAGTTACACATAAGAATAACAAAGTAAATAAGAACATGCCTGAGATGTGTTTTCATGGTAACTAAATGGTTGCATTCCAACCACTTGTCTTATCATACTTGACTGAAATGGCGAGTTTCCTCCTTGTAGCATATTTGGCAGCCCATAATATGGACTCATCCCGATGATATTAGGAGGGCAATTAATGTTTGGCCACATGATGGATTCTTCATAACTCTCTTTACCAATCTATTGTGACTGTTGCAATTCCAACTCCTACATTATGTACAATATAAAATTCAATATACTTAAATGATTAAACCAAATCTTAATTTCCTTGTGATACAAAATAAAGATTCCAACATTTAAGTTAAAACTCTTTTGTACTCCAAGCACCCTCAATCCCATAGTAGGGGTTGTACAAGACACATTCTCAACCTTAGTAGCTATCTACAACATGTAAACAATAATAGTTAGTAAATATTATAAACAATTATTAATTTAAAATCAACAAGAAATATACTAAAACCTTCTTTTTCTTGAATTCATTTCTCTCACTTACTTTGGTTTTCTTTTTCTTTTTCCTTTCCTCCTTTTTTCTAACAACTTTTTCAACTATTGACTGCTTCCTTTTAGATGGCGGTCGTCCCTTTTGTCTAACCACTACTGGATCAAGTATGTTTTTAGTCTCTTTAGAAATTGCAAGATCATCTCCACATGAGGTTGAATCCATAGGAATACCTATAGAAATTTTTATTTTGATTAAGTAAATAAATATGTTAATAGAAAAGTGCAATCCTAATACATAAGTAGGCACAAAAATGATGCAAAATAAAATGATAAGACCAAAAAAAAAAAAAAATTTCAACTAACAACTAATACCTGCAGAAATGGGTTCATTACTTCCACAAACAAGTTTTTCTTGTTTGAACTCTCCTTTTAATTCAAGAATTCATGCCACCACTTTCTCACACTTATCTTCAAAATCTATTGCCAAGTCTACAACCTCATTGAAGACTTTGTACATTTTATCAAAGCGTTGTGTTTCAGGTTTGACAAGCCGGTTGTCATAGTTGATGTGAACTTTGGTGTGGCTCCTCTTAATATTTTTGCACCATCTTTTCATTATGTACTTGTTTGGTACCTGATCAATCTTCATGTGAAAGAGCACCGTAATTTGATGCCTACACAATATTCCCCTAAATTCAAAAAACCGGCAATTACAATTTACTTCATTGGTATCCTTGTTAAAATAAACAAGGAAGGTTGCATGCTGGGAATTTTCTCCAAATGCTCCATCTTCACGTATTTCATATTCTAAAATGACACCATCTTCCTTACATGAAGAAAAATTACAACAAACCTTCCCTAGCAACTCTGTTCGAAACTCTTTGTATTTTGCTGTCGTGTAAACACTTTGAAATTGTTTCTCCATAGCATAATGAGTAAAACATGGAATGGATGATTGAAATGAATTGAAATCTTCAGTATTTTCATTTACCACATTTTTTGCCAAAGCCTTATCATATTGTTCTACAAATTCTTTCAAGGTTGTTTGATGATGTACATACCCATCAAAGAATGCATTTATGCTTTCACTCCGCTGTGTGGTTGACATTCCTGCCTAGAATGTATCCTTCACAAAGGCAGGCACCCAATAATACCTTTCATTATACAACTCAAGTAACCATTCATGGCTTTCAAGATGAAATTTTTCAATGAACCTACCCCACCTTTCTTCAATTTCTTCCTTTGTTAAGGAATCATAAACAACATTTTTGAAACAAAATTTGATTGATTTATATTCTCTGTATCCTTTAAATTTTTCAGGTATCTTCTTCAAGATATGCCACAAGCACCATCGGTGTCATGCTTTTGGAAAAACAATCTGTATTGCTTTTTTCATGGCCTTGTCTTGATCTGTAATTATTGCACTAGGAGGAACTCCAGACATACATGTAAGCCAAGACTCGAATAGCCATCTAAATGTATCTGTATCTTCACCTGAAATCAATCCACATCCTAGCAATATCGATTGTCCATGATGGTTTGCCCCAACAAAAGGAGCAAATGGCATGCTGTATTTGTTAACCAAGTACGTCGTGTCAAATGTAACCACATCACCAAACTCTTTAAATGCTTCCCTACTTCTTGCATTTGGCCAAAATACATTCTTTAATCGACCATCTTCAGTAAAATCCATCATGTAAAAGAAATTAGAATTGTCGGCTTGCATTTTTAAAAAGTACTTATTCATTGCTACAGCATCTCCTTCCCCGAGCTCCAAACGCTTGACTTTATCCATGTGGTTTCTACAATCTTTCTCTAAAAATGGCAAGTTTTCATGCCCCCCTACCTCAACCACCAATGAATTGAAACTCTTGTTCATTTTAATACCAGCTTTGGCATTCAATTCAAGTTGTCTTTTCACATGTGGTTTTAATACTCTATTGCATTTATAAAATCGGGTTTTGCTTGGACTTGATCCATGGTTATGGTCAAGTTCCATGGATTTCAATATCCACCCATCTAAGCATCGAATCATATTAAAATGAGCTTTGCAACCTGTTATCGATTGTGGCTGTGCTTTAAGTGAGTTGCTAGCTTTAATCTATTGCTTTCCAGCACGATTACAAGCTACAGTGAAAGACTCCACCTCCCCATCATTTCCCTTTCTAGATGTTCTTTTAACCACTGCAAAACCCTTTTTATTACCATACCTTGTAAAATATTCCATGATATCATCAATGGAACCAAACAACATTCCTACACAAGGATCCTCCACTTTATCTTCTACCTTTCTTGTTTCCTCTTTTTCATTCTCAACATTATCTTCACTCAACTCATTATTTTTCAGATCCACTGTATCCTTCATTTTATTATCACTATTGTGCTCATTCAACTCTACAAGCCTAGAAGCACTTGTTATTTCTTCTTCCATGTGTCTGCAATATACATTATATAATGCACAGTATTTTAAAACAAAGTATGAAAATGGAATTAAAATTAAAAAAAAAAAACTACTACTAGTCTCTACCTGTAATAAGCGTAAAGCACAGTACTAACTCACAGCAGGATCTTCAAGTTTAGCAATTACCTGAAAAATTCAAGATGAAATAAGTCAATAGATTTTCATAATCAGATATAACACAAAAAATGGGGGGCATATAACGCAAGAAATGTAAAAGTCTCCCATGCTGTATGATGGTTAAATTAGTGAGATCAATGATAATAATTAGTTAATGTAGTAAAGGAAGTAATGTTTAATCAAACAGAAGAATTAAGTAAGATTTTTAAGTTTTGTTAATGAAAACAAAGCAAAATAAGAGTAAAAGTGCGTCACAAATACTCTCCACTCTTCGAAAACTTTCAGGCATTTTATCAAACACTTTGCGAGCATCATTTATACCTCAATATGTTCTTAAAAAAAAAACAGTTTAAAAATTTTAATGACATTTTTATGTGGAAAATAAATAAATAGAGAAGTCCAATTATTATTATTTTTTGTTGTAAATGTAGAGAAGTCCAGCTTTCTTTCAATGAGAATGAAATGTTACAGAGCAAGAAACAACAAAATTACAATCACAACTGAAGACTTAATACCACTTTAAAAAACTGAAGACTTGTTATAATCACAGCCAGAAAATTTTACAGAAATTCGACCCATTTGGCTAACTTTTACTGTCAAAAAATGAAAATGAATGATGAAATCTTTAATCTTTTCACCATTTTACATCCTAAGAAGCAAAAATACCCAAGCAGCAGTAAAATGGGTTCTAAAATAAAATAAAATAAAATCATTCCCTGCCATAGTGTTCGTCTAGTTTGAAAACAGAGTGCAAAGAAAGCTAGTAGCCAAATCAATCTCCAGGCTTCCATATGGATTTCATTTATAAGGATAATTACAAGCATATGAAAAATAAAAAGATTACAACAAAAAGGGATAAACTCTAGTTATTTGATGTTATGTGCGACTTTATCTTTTTTCCTAACTTTATCTTCAATAGCTTCAACAAATGGTGATTTACTAGGATTCATATTCTTAGCACTTCTACCCATCAGAAAGCCACAAAACAAATACAAAACAAAAAGAGGAAAATTACTTCTCTGTCGTAATCCCATTTTTCGACGATATGCGACGGCGGGGAGAAGAAGTGAGCGTCTCTACCTCTGCCTCTGCCCTCTGCCTCCACCTCTGCCCTCTGTCTCCACCTTCGCCTCCGCCTCCGGTGTGTGAGAGCAAGATTCTACCTTCTACAAAACCCCTAAATATGCTGTTCTGAATTTGATATGAATGTTTGTATTGTTTTCTTAATCGTTTTATTTTGTTTTGAATTCTCATTTTATTTTGTTTTTTTTGTTTTTTTTTCCTAGTCAAATTATTTAAGTTTTTTCCTAGTTGGATTATTTAAGTTGTGTTTTGTGACTTGGTAGTGACAGGTAAGCAATGTTGTAAAAATGTTGTAGAATTGTTGTAGACGTAGCATTTCTCTTTGCCATTATGACCTGATTCCATTTCAATGAGTCTACAAGCCCCTTACTCACCAGACTGGCTCATGATTGTGTGCCTTATTTGGAGTTCAAACTTAGCTCAAATTCACAAAAATTGGATTTAGATGTTTCACTTGTGGCTACACATGATAGGCCAAAAACGTATTGACCTCTTGTGATTAAATTAATTAATTAATTAGCCAAGTTATTAATTAATCAAATTAACATGCAAAGCGCGTGGTAGTACAAACAAATCACCAATAAACTAAGTATGCAGCGGAAAATAAATTGACACAGTGATTTGTTTACAAATGGGGAGAACTTATGCGGCAAAATCCCTACTAGGTGATTTTAAGATTACTACTC
Organism: Quercus gilva; assembly: GCA_023621385.1. NCBI lineage: Eukaryota > Viridiplantae > Streptophyta > Magnoliopsida > Fagales > Fagaceae > Quercus > Quercus gilva. Next base: position 98,955,445 of record CM042477.1, read on the forward strand.
TCAAAATTCTACTATTATCACAACAAGCAATTACAAGTAAAAGAATCTCAGTACTTTATACCAACTTACAGTTGAATTCTTACCCCAATACCCAATTAAACTTGTTCTCTAGTAACAATTTCTCCTTTTGATGCACGGTTCCCAGTACGTGACTAACCAATTGTATGGATCCCAGTACACGACTTCAATCACCAACTAGAGAAAGTTGTTGGCTGCAAAGTTTTTCAGTTCATCCCACGATGAAGATCAAGAAGATGCTTGGACACAAAACCCTACGGTGTACAAACACAGCAACTTCTTCACAAGAATGATGAACTAGGGTGAAACTCTGTCTCCAGTTACAATTTGCTTGAACAAACTTTGCTCAATGTTTGTGCAACTTATGAACACTTTGACGGCCCTTAAATAATCATTTTATATGTTTAGGGTTAGGAGAAAAGAATGCCCAAAGACACATTCACGAATCTCAAGAAAATTAGATCAGAATTCTGAAATTCTTAAACCTTAACAGATAGGAGCTGTTGAGCAAGTGTCGAGCACACGGACTAAGACAGCTTTCTTAAGTTCGATAAATGTAGCTGTCGAGCTTTAATGAATTTGCACTATTCAGCTTGTTTCTTGGATAGATTTGAATGGTTTTAACACTTGATCTTGAAACCTTGTTTCTTGAAGTATTAACAATACCTATATCTACCTAATTACAAGTAAAGTGCATTTTGTCAAAGGATTAACCAATTACATAAAAGAATAACATATGTTTTTAACAAGTGAAACACATATGTCCTAACAATCTCCTCCTTTGGTACAACAAACAAATGAGTATATGAGAGAAGTCATAAATTACTCAACTCATATTCACTTGTTAAATACAATAAAATCTATCCTAACATAAACTCTTGAAAACTTTGCAAGAAAAGAGTTTATGGCAAGTAGACTTTGACAACTTGTATTTTTGAAACACTTTAAACAAAACTCATCAAGGCATCTTTGTGTGAAGTAGAAATAATATATTGCATACAAGTAATAAGAAGCATGTGCATAAAGAGAGAAAAGAAACAACATATGTAAGGGTAGGTGAAAGAAACATACATCAACATATAAAGAAAATAAGTACAATGTATGTCAATAAATGGTCACAAGACCCAATGTACAAGAATAAATGTATCTAAAATAGAAAGAAAAGAAAAGATACATAACATCCTCACTACATCCCTCATATCAACACTCCCCCTAACAAAATGGTCCTATACTAACTCCCCCCCTAAGAATGACTACTCTAATATAACCCAAAACTATTCCCCCTTTTTGTCATGAGTGACAAAGGGTAGAGTATCAAGTAGACATCTCATCGGTAGAGCTAGCATCTCCATCATCATCATTAGAAGCATCATCATCATCATCACCACCATCATCATTGTCATCCTCAACCTCAGAATTAGAAGCCACTGGAGGGGGTGGAGGAGAAGCCTCAGAAGTGAAACCACCCATGCTTGCCTGCCGCCGTGCAATATGGCCAACACGAACGTTCACCTGATACAACTCAGTAGAGAGTGTATCAAGGCAAGCATCCATGCGCTGCAACTGTGCCATGATGTCTCTGAGTGACACATCGCTCGTAGAAGAGGAGGGAGCGGATGTGGATGGAGCTGATCAGGATGGAGCCGAACAGGAGGGAGGAGCTACTGAATCCGACTGTCGTGACCTAAACTGCATCTCGCTACGTTTAATGGTAGCGGTGTTTATGGCACAAATATGAGTGAAATGGTCAGACACCGAAAAAGAGACGGAAAAATGGCGTAAAATTCTCGTGATAGCAGAAGGAAAGATAAGCTTATCACAGGATGTCAAATCCTAATGAACATCTATAATGGAAAGAATGAAATGTGAAGGGAAGTCTATAGTAAGATGCTCAAGGAGGAACAACAAAAACTGAGCATGAGACTCTATGATGGAGTCATAGTGAGAGAGAGTGTGCAAAACAAAAGTCATCACTATGTTCAAGAATCTAGGACCTTTAGCAAAAGGCTTACATGGTGGAAACTGACGATTGCCCCAATTAGAAGGGCGCTTGCAGAAAGCAGATATGAGCTCATCCTTGGACACAGTTCTCAAATGCTCACAACTAGGATAGTTAGGAAACTTTACCCTAGGAACTCGAAACACATCCGCAACAAGTTGCAATGTGACAGGAAAGCACGTATCTCAAACGCGAGTGAAGAAGTGAGGTACTGAACGATCAATTTCATGCATATTAGAGTAAAACTCATGTATAAGCACAGAAGGACATGTAATCGGGACGTCACACAGTGACTCACATCCCCAACTACGAGTGACATCAGGAAGGTCGATGTCGGCGAAGTCCTCCAGAATGACTTGGCATTCAGAATGAATGCCTCGTCGAGAAAATTTCTCCAAGAAGGCCTTACGGACATCCTCATCATGGAACCGAATATCTGATGGAGTAGGATCAGATGAAGTGGATGCCCTGGAACAAAGAGGGTTCTAGGATGGAGCAGACTTACATTTAGGCGCCATAAACACTACTAACGTAAACAGAAAGAGAGGGAGAGAGAGAGAGAGACAATCAGAAAAGCTTCAAAACAGTTCAAATATAGCAAGTATATTGAAAATAGAGTACGCATGCATGGGAAATGCATGAACATGTGACATGCAACATAAAATTCATCATGGGCTCAGCCCAATTCAATCCTACTAGCACACAAACAATTTGCACACATCTAAATGCATGATAATATTGTTATAATGCTAATGTGATGCAATGCAAGAGATTTTAAACTCATTTAAGCAAAAACCCACCCCAAAATTTCAACAATTACTCATCAATTTTGAAAAACCCCAAAATTTTTCAAAATCCCCAAAACTTAGGTTTCAAAACATGAAATGCATGATGAATGAAAGATTAGAAGCTTACCAAGTGAAGAGAAGACTTGAAAAAAGTTGAAAATCACTTAGGAAGAAGATTTGAGTGAGAAATAGTGATTAGGGAGGTGAGAAGTCAGATCTGTCGAGAGAGAGGTCGAGAAAAGTGAGAGTGAAATCGCGCTAAACCTTTATATAGAAGGTTAGTAAATCTTGATAGATAGAGGTGTCGAGATTTTGAACGTCGACAGATGAAGTTGTCGAGAATCTATCGAGGGACAAATCAACAAAAGGCTAAAGGAAGCTCGATCGATCCACTAGCTGTCAAGAAGCTATCGAGAGGCCAGGAACTTTCTCGATCGATCCACCAAGTGTCAAGAAGCTGTCGAGATTGGGATAAGAAAAAGCTTAAGAAGCTCGACAGATAGCTAGGTATCGAAGAGGTGTTGAGGAGCTATCGAGCTAGCTTTTAAATCCAGTTTTTCGAGAAGTGAAAAACATAGACATGAATGCAATTAAGCATGCAAGATGCAAAATTACTACTAATTAACATAAACCATGTAGTTTTTTTTTTTTTTTGAAAGTCTATAAACAAAAAAATTGACAAAACATTTCACACATGTTGATGTGGCAGATTGATAATTTGACAGTGGTAAATAAAAAAGTAATGTTAGTGGTGGACTTAGATAAAAACTAATAAAAGTTTTTCAACTCAACTTGTGAAAAATGTTGTGAATTTTTTTTTTTTTTTTTAGAAGTGCTACATTCATAATATTTTCATTACAAATCTTAGGTGTTAATTTTTTACTAGTTTTAATTTGAACTCATCACTGAAATTAATTTTTTATCATCAATAATACCCTGTAACAACCTATCTCTTAGGATTCATTTTGAAAGTGTTGTGAAAAATGTTGTGGACATAACATTTTTTTCTTGTTTTTCATTTGATAAAAAAATATTATTTTATTCATTGGCTAATATTTGGACTTAATTACTACTATTATAATATATATTTTTAAAAAAAAAAAAAAACCCTATTGATTAAAATTTGGGGGCCTTTTTTTCTACTTGGGGCCTTAGGCGACCGCATCAATTGCTTTACATATAGAGTCGACACTATCTCTATTCCACCTTCTATAAAGGCAATCATGAGGATGACTATGGCCCCAATTGGTCTCTTGGTGTACCACTCCCCTAAACAACAATGTTCTAACTCGACCCTATTAGGAATATTGTATCTAGCCTTGAGGGTTTCCCTATTCTCGGGAGTATTCACTAAGCTAGCAAACCTACCCATCCTAAAAAGTGAAAGAAAAAAAATATATAATAATTGAAAAAAGGGAATTATATGGTAACTTACGAGAGTAGAAAGTTGGGCTCCTCAGGCAAACTCTTTGAGGGACAGGTGATTTTCTCTAAAAGTGAAGGGAGCTATCTTCACACCTCTTTATATAAGGGTAAAAAGAGAGCGGTAATTTTCCCGCCCATTAATTTGGTAAAATATCAACTGTTGGATCTCCATCACACTATAGAACGTGGGGGACACGTAGCCACTTGCTGCATTAACTACCGCATTAAGGATACCGAAGAGTCAAGAAAATGTATGGGACAAGTGAAAAGACACTTCTACGTGGGAACACATCCAGAACATGCCAACCCTCCTACCTCTTACCAAAACTGCACTCCCTCGAATGGCAAAGAGAGTGGAGTTTTAGGGGGTTAATGTGGGAGGGTGAGGCTCGAAGGAGGAATATTACGAGGTAGTTCCGAACCAAGGAGAAAGTGGGCCTTGCTTCTCACTAGCCTCGGCCCAGCACATTGATAAGAGCCCCAATGTTGAAACCGAGGAAATAAATCACCCGAGAAGCCCAAGGAGCGAACACTCCTTAGAGGACTGTAGATAAGCTACTTAGGCTAGAAGATTGGAGACCGAGGAAAGAATTTGAGACGTGCAAGTAAAGAAGAGGGGGAAGTTTCCAAGTAAAGTACTAATCACCTCTGTATTCAATACACTGCATCAATTCAGCTGGTCACATTAATGACAGAATGACCCCTAAGCAGTACATTTACAGCTTGCAACGCATTCTACCACCTTCAGCAAAGACCAGATAGAACAAGCACCCAAATAAAAACTAGTGATCATACAAGTGGAGTTCTGGGATGCACTTCAAGTGGTTATATAAAATTGATTAACAAATAATTGATTACCAAAGACCATATGTAATACATGGGCCTCCAAGACTACGAATCATGGGAGGTGGTAGTGCCGAGGCAGGTAATAGGATAAGTTTTAAGAAATGATTGACGTGACATTCTTGCAAATTACATTGTTATCAATTTAGTATAGATAAAATAAATAATTGGTTAGGTGCAATTTTTTTTTATTATTATTATGAACAGAAAATTTTTATTAGGTAGAAAAAAACACTCCTAACGTAGAAAACACAACAAAAAGAAAGGAGATTATACAGCATGAAACACATGCTGTTTAATCTAAATAATTGGTTAGGATCATGAAGCACATGCACGGCAATTATTTATTTGTGTCGAGCAGGGTAGTCCAAAATGATTGAAATGAGATCTAAATTTGATTCTAATGGGGTCTATCTGCCCATTACTTCATTAAAAAACGAGGACACATGACCATCACTTGATTAAATTTGATTCAAAAGCCTTTATATTGATTCTGCCGACAAACTTCGATTAATTCGAGAGAAAATGTAGACTCTGACCCACTCTTATAGGACATGCATGCGCATGTGCCTGTTACTATTGCAATGATATATCTGATCTATAAAGTAACTTTTGAATTGCAAAATGATGTGCCTAACTTACTATCTATACTACTATTTAAAGGGCTGCCCCTGTTTGGACCAGATTTTTTTTTTTTTTGTCAAAAATACCCCTATTTCCCTAAGTTTAAGTAGAAATAGAACTAAAGGACAATAAAGTAAAAATACATCTTTAACCTCTACTAAAATATTGCCTACAAAATAGGATTACTCTTCCACTAACTCACTTATTCAGAAACAAACTTCACGTTTAAACTTTTTTCTTTTTCTTTTTATTTTTTTAATTGGCAGAAAAAAAAATATATATATATATATATATCTCTCTCACGTACATTTGATTCATTTTTTCCCTAAAAAGTAACAAACACTAAACCAACCGTTTACTCCATTTCAAATCCTAAATTTTAGGGTAGTTTCTTAAAAAAGTTGTTAGTTTATTAGACCAGTTTTTTTTGGCAATAGAGTCCTATACAAACACAGACACCTCTTTATCTCTCGGTACGTGATAGACTAAAAGGTAACAAAATTGCTACTTGCAGAGTAATCGAAACTACATATCTATACTACTATTTAAAGGGCTGCCCCTGTTTGGACCAGATTTTTTTTTGTCCAAAATACCCCTATTTCCCTAAGTTTAAGTAGAAATAGAACTAAAGGACAATAGAGTAAAATACATCTTTAACCTCCACTAAAATATTGCCTACAAAATAGGATTACTCTTCCACTAACTCACTTATTCAGAAACAAACTTCACGTTTAAACTTTTTTCTTTTTTTCTTTTTTTAATTGGCAGAAAAAAAAAAAAAAAAATATATATATATATATATATGTATATCTCTCTCTCCCGTACATTTGATTCATTTTTTTCCTAAAAAGTAACAAACACTAAACCAACCGTTTACTCCATTTCAAATCCTAAATTTTAGGGTAGTTTCTTAAAAAAGTTGTTAGTTTATTAGACCAGTTTTTTTTGGCAATAGAGTCCTATACAAACACAGACACCTCTTTATCTCTCGGTACGTGATAGACTAAAAGGTAACAAAATTGCTACTTGCAGAGTAATCGAAACTACATATTTACATTGACTTTGGCTTAGTTTTGTTTGCAGGTTGATTTGGTTGCTTTGTGGATTGCTAAAAATTGTTTTCAAGATTGCTGTGTTTGTTTTTTCTCGACATGGTATGTGTCTAAGTTTTTGTGATAATTTTGGTCCTTAGAGATAGTTGAATGCATTTGTATATTCACATAATCACATGCTTGATATTCTATAGGTTTCCCCGGATCCTAATGCTGAGAAAGCAGAAGTGCCAAAGGAAGAGATCTTGGATTTTGAGTTGCCACATGAGCCCTCAAACGCAAGGCATGTTGAGGTATGGCCTCTTCTTTTTTAAATTGTTGATGATTTTGTTGGGCATTGCGTCTACTGAATTTTTCTGCATTTTTTATTTTATCTAATAGTTGCACATTTGTTTTGTTTTGGTTTTTTTTTTTTTTTTAGAAAGCTTATTAGATGGTTGCAAAATTGTTTGGGGTTTGTGTTTGTTTTAACTTTGGTTCTTTTTTGATAGCTCTAGCTATGACCGTTCTTTTGTTGAGCAATATTTTTCAGTCCTCTGAACTAAATTAGTAGCCAAATCCTTGCATTTTTTTAACTTCTCAAATATCTAGCAACTTTGGAAGTTGAACTTAGAGTATTTATTATAATTTGGGATTACTACATTTCCCAATCACAAAAAAAACCTAGGGGTGTGATGAATATTATGCGTTAGTAGGTGAAATAATTTTTCATCACACCCCTAGGTTTTTTTGGTGATTGAAAAATATAGTAATCTCAAATTATAATAAATGCTCTAAATTAACCCTTACCCAAAAAATAGAAGAGCCTCTGAGCACGCGCGCAGAGGCTAGTTTATACTAATGGCCTTCCTTCCCATTTAGGTATACATTTCGCGTGCTCAGAGGCTAGTTTATACTAATGGCCTTCCTTCCCATTTAGGTATACATTTCCAATATATTCCGAGCTAGTTTTGCTTTCTAGTTTCTACCAATAGAATTCTCTTCTTCCAAAATGAACCAGAACCATGGTCCAACATGTAACGGGCAAGAAGAGTATTGGTCTGATCCAAAAACCCATGAAAAATACAAAGAGATCATCTCAACCACGCCACAAAGAAAGGGTATTTGGGTAGCGGATCTCAACCAGCATGAAGGTTTTTGGTGGAGTGCATACAGTTTAAAAGGAGTCTTGCGGGCTCAAGACCACTTCATGCCACAACCCAACAATGTGATCTTGAGTAGCGCTCCAAAATCTGGCACAACTTGGCTTAAGGCTTTGAGTTTTGCAGTTATGACGCGATCTCATTTTGATGAGCCTGCAAGCCCTTTACTCACCAGACTAGCTCATGATTGTGTACCCTTCTTGGAGTCTGAAGTTCGCTCAAACCCACAAAATTTAGATCTAGATGTTCCACTTTTGGCAACACACATTCCCTACATTTTCTTGCCAAAATCTATTATAGATTCTGGTTGTAAAATTGTCTACATATGCAGGGATCCAAAAGATGTATTTGTGTCTCTTTGGCATTTTGTTCGCAAGATGAATCCTAAGGCCATGGATGCCTCAGCCTTGGAAGATCTTCATTTGGAGGACGCATTTGAGTTTTTTTGTGAAGGATATTCTTCATTTGGACCATATTGGGATCATGTATTAGGGTATTGGAGAGCAAGTTTGGAATCACCAGAGAAGGTACTATTTCTGAAGTATGAGGATTTGAAAAATGACACTATATCCTGGGTAAAGAAACTAGCTCAATTCATGGGTTGCCCTTTTTCCTCGGATGAAGAACAAAATGGTATGGTGCATAAGATTGTAAACCTATGTAGTTTTGAGAACTTGTCTAGTTTAGAGGTGAATAAAAGTGGAATCACGCAAGTTGGAACCAACTTCGTGTCGTTAAAAAATAGCTCATTTTTTAGGAAAGGTGAAGTTGGAGATTGGAAGAATCATCTTAAACTTGAAATGGCAATGCGTCTCGATCAAATAACTGAGCAAAAGCTTAAAGGTTCAGGCTTGACATTTCACTTCTCATCTAATGCATGAACTGGGGGTCTGCACTCTTTCATGGCTTCCATCAAATTAGTTGAGTATGGCGACTTAATAAAATGTGACACAAAGGCTTGTTTTAGCATGTCAGACACAATAAAGTATTATCATTTTGGTGTAAGGACGCATTCGTAGGTTAATAAAGTGAGGCTAGCTGATTCCAGTGAGTGTTACATGATGTATAAATGTATTTTTTTAGTGTCTTTTAATTGTTGTAACTTAATATTGCAAGGTCACGTATAATCTTGACCCTCAATATCATTATTTTTTTTTCTTTTGTTCTTTGGCTTAATTTTGAAGATTAATATGATTTGGTTAACATCGGGACTAATGATTTCTGCAATAGGGAACACATAATTGAAAATACCCTACAAACGAAACAAAGGAAGAAGCAGAGCAACAACTTGCAATTTTACTCTGTTTTAGACATGGCAGCACGCAGTGATACCACATGTTGGCACTTGTATTGTATGTCGATAAGCATTAAGCAAGACGTTTCAGGTCCCTACAAAAGTGTTGAAGATCCAACCTTAAGGTTGAGGGATCCATCTGACTTTTAGAGCATACGCTGTGTTGACAGCAAATTTGACCATGCAATGCAATAGCAAATGTTGTCTGTAAACGCAAGGCTCCTGTGTTCTTTGCAATACTCATGTGATAGCTACGTAACAAGTAATTGATTGCACCCAAGAGCCAAGTGTAGAAGATTATTGGGGCATCAATGCATCATGGATTCCTATCATAAGCACTAGTTCAAAGCTCTAGTGCCGCATGCTGAACAGATCTGGGAACAGGGTGTAGTGATTTTTATTTATTTAATTTTTTTTCTTCTTTTGGGAACAGATTTGGCAGAATGACAGAAATGAGTTTGGTCGAATAAAACAACAATAAATGTGAAAGAACCGTAGCAATTGACCACAAGAAGGTGGCTCTGGAACCATGTTCTAATTTGAAATAGTATGGAACATCAAGAAATTATAAGAAAGAAACAATAGAAAAGATTAAAGTGCTTCAGTCACTAAGACCTACATCCACACCACCAAAGGCCAAAAAACTATATTTTAAATTCACTGGATTTGATAACACATTACAAGGGCATATTTATAATGGGATTGCATATAAAAGTTAAAAATAATTTGAATTTGAATTGCATATTAATTGCCTAAATCCCATGATTTCTCTAGCAATTAATCTCAAAATTTTCTCTTCAAATCAATGTCTTGATTTTGTCTTCTTTGACATGGAAGTTTTTTTTTTTTTTTTTTTTTCCTAAAGGATTGATAGGGAAGGTGAAATATAGTTTCCAATAAATATATACATATATATATATATATATATATATAAAGATGAAAAAAAAAAGGTTGTCAAAATTGCGATCTAGATTGTAGATCAATCCCACAATAGATATTGGGTTGAAAATTATTTTATTCTGTTTTAGCTTAGGCTTTTTGTTTGGTTCATTTATGATTGCATATCTTGCTTCTTTTGAGCATGCCTTTGGCTCGTTGTAATTCTAGTCTATGTTTCTCAGTAATTCTGATTGGTATAACTTGAGTGCAAAGTAATAGTTGGTCCTGTTGTAGCTTTGGTATGTAAACATGTATTTTTATTCTTAATTTTTATGGTTAATTTTTATTCTTAAATTTTGTTGACAATATTAAAATATATAAATCTTTTTTTGAGAATATATTAAATATATAAATAGATTGACTTTAGATATTCATCTTGGACAGTTTTAACTTTATATATAACTTTGCATTTACACATTCATTTATTTTAATTTAGATGTTTATAACTAAGTGATAAAATCAATGAAGAATCTAAAACAAAAAAAAAAACATCTATACATATCTGTCTATACTATTATATAATAATGGAAGTTTTAAAATAAATTTTACAAAACTCTTTTTGTGTCATGTCATTAGCAGCCTTTTTTTATTTTCTATTTTTTGCAATTTTTACTTTGTTTAACCTTTCATCTTCTTCAACCATTGTTTTCTTAGTTCAATTTTTCATCTTCTCCAATCATGGCTTCTTAAATTTTACATTTGATTTCCTTTATAAATTTTAAAATTTTCTCCTTTATATCTTCATAAATTCTACGGTTTCACTTTTTTAAACATTTCATCTACTTCCACCCTTCCAGCCTTTCATCTTCATAAATTCTATGATTTCACTTTTTTGAACCATTCATCTGCTTCCATCCTTACTCTTCCAACTTGATTTTATTAAAAATTTCTTTTACTTCATTTCCACCTCTCTCTCTCTCTCTCTCTCTCTCTCTCTCTCTCTCTCTCTCTCTCTCTCTCCTATTCCTTCCAAGTTGTTCACTGCAAAAAGGTCAATACTCTCTCTCTCTCCAAATTTATCTCTTTTGATGCATTTTTTTTTATTGTTTCAACCACTTTTTTCTTCTTCCTGCTAATAGTTCTTGTTGATTTAATTGTCACTTCAAATTTGTTTCTCTTTTTGGAAAATTTGTATCGACTTTAATACATATCTAGGTATTTTCGTATTCCAATTCTTGATTAATTTTTTTTCCTTTTTGTTTTTTAGTGATCGTTTTTTATGTTAAACTATGAGAATTTACTAAGTTTTGTTTATTTTTAAATTATTTTGGGCGAACAAAATTGTAGTTTTTGTAGAGGAAGTACTCTTAATAATTGTATTAGAATACTCTATAGTGCCACTTATTTAGATAAAAGCAAAGGTTAATCAAATTGAAATAATTGGATTAGTGACATATTTTAGCTTTCACAATTGTATTTTCATTATTATTGTTGTTGTTGTTAATTATTATAATGATGCACATAGAAACATAATTATGAGATTTTGCTAATAATTATTTACTTTATAATCTTTTTGGGTGGACAAATTTGCAGTTTCTGCAAAAAAAATAATCTTAATAGATTATATATAACAAATTATTTTCCTAATTGATCAAATTAATCATTGTTAAACGATGATTGATATGACATTTTGCAAAGCGATGATTGATAAGACATTTAGTTTTTTTGCAAAGTATCTTCATATAGGTATGTTTTGATTCAATGTTTTTGTATGGATGTATTGAGATAAGTAATGTATTCAAGAAGAGAGATCATGATTATACTTTGTATACTTCAAAAGAGATAGATTGGTTTGGAATTAAAGATAATATTAAAGTAGGATGCTACAAGTTGAAAATTTTTAATGGTGGGAAAAACCTATTTTTCTCATTCCTTTTTTTTTTTTTTTTGAGAGAATTTTCTCGTTCTTTTCTAAATGTCATAATTGGAAAAAATTTTAATCCACACTATATACTATCACTAAAAAATTAGCTCATAATATGAATAAATGAAAATCTTAATATAAAATAAAGTAATATATATATATATATATATAATTTTTTATTTACAGGAAACACAAAATTCTTTACTTAAAAAAAAAAAAAAAATGCTTGCCCTTTGTTTGTGTGGTAAACAATTTTATAAAAAAGAAAATGAAATTATCTTATGAGAAAACGCATTGTTACATATTATATATTAATCCTAATACATAATTTTATGATATTTTTTTAAAAAAATAAATTATAATTATATTTCATTTCAAAATAATTAGATATTCCTGCGCGATGCGCGGGGTTGCAACTAGTTGCTATATAAAAATTAAGTATATTTGTTCATTAATATAGACATAGCGATATATTGTACATTATATTGATGCAAAACTTCTTTTTTTTTTTCCGGATAAATTCATAATTTATGATTATTTAACATAAAGTCATTAGCAATGTATTTTTTACTTTTTTTTCTTTTCAAAAAATGTAAGATCATACCATATTTGATCCTATATTCTAATTTGATCCAACTCTCCAACATTCTTACATAGTATCAAAATTATGACAACCTTGTTTATATATATATATATATATATGCTTTGGAAGCATTATTATTTATTAACCATCTTAATTATAGATTAGGACCCATCAAGCAGTGTAAATAAAGTTATGATTGATACAAGTGGAAATAAGCAATCATGCATTAGGAAAGCCAACTGTTAATGACAGAAAGTCCTTGACGTTGACTATTGGCATAAACTCAAGGATCCAACTAACTTTTTAATATATAATATGCAAACAAATAAAAAGCTCCGTTTGTATTAACTACTATTGACAATTTGACACATTATTGCTGGAATTGAGTTGGCAGAGACGATTGGATGGATGAATCATGGACAGAAAATTGTTTATATATATGTCGACTTTGTTAATCACACTGTTTGAAATATATTGCTAATATGCTCTTTAAGGATGTTTGTGGTGCAGGATGCTACGCTGCATTATAGGTTATTTTTATCATTACGATTTGCGGTGCGATTTAGCCAAAATCATAACCGTATTGCATCTCATTTTTTGCGGTCACTTGTGTAGTGCAGTGCGGTTTAGAGTTTAACCAAAACCATAACCGCATTGCATCTCAACCATAACTGCACTGCATCTCATTTTTTGCGGTCACTTGTGTGGTGCAGTGCGGTTTAGAGTTTAACCAAAACCATAACTGCACTGCACCTCATTTTTTGTGATCACATGTGCAATGTGGTGTAAAAGATATGGTTTGAAGCAAGTATATTTTTCAAAATTTGGGCTTTTCTTGCCTAGCCAAAAACTTATTTTTCTCTTTGTTTTGGGTCAAGTTTTAAACTATTGAGCTAGTTTTTCTTTATTTTGGGTAGACTTTCCTAATTAATACTTGTTAGGGTTATTAAACTTTTTTTTTGTTTTAAACTAGGATTATTAAACTATAATAATATATTTAATATTAAAAAATAAATATATTAATATATAGTGAGGGTGCGGAGCAGTGTAGTTTATGCGATTTTCTCACTATAAAACCGCAAATTGCACAGCACTATGCGGTGTGACACATTGCACTGTTACTTGTGGTACGGTGTGGTTATGCCATTTTACGAACGATTCTGGTGCAGTTTTTGTGGTTTGTGCGGTTTGATGAACACTCTTACTCTTTATAAACTTAACTCAGTGTATTTGTATATAAAATGAAAATAGTTGAATTTTGATGTATGGTGGTGGCTACCTTAAAAAATTAAGAATGAAATCATTCACTGTCACTAGCACATTGTGTTTCCGTGAATGCTAATAAAATAGAAATATTAGCAATAACTAGAAATAGGAGCTATTAAGGTGCCAATCAAGTAGTTAAATTGGTCAGCACCTCTTAGTGTATTTATGACATTTAGGATTCAAATCTTATTTTCTTGTTGCAATTAAAAAAAAAAAAAAAAAAAAAAAAGAGAGAGAGAGAAGAGAAGAAGAAGAGAGGCATTAAATAGTGTTAAATATATTATTAGCAACGCGATGTGTTATACCATGTTATATATGCTAGAGTAGATAAGGAAGGGGAAGCATAGAATAGGAACATCAAGAACATGAGGGTTATGTGGTTCAGCCTTATCGGCTTACATCCACGGAGGAATTCCTTAAGGGCTATATCTTTATTATATAAAAGTGTAGTACAATAACCTGTGTTACAATGAACCCTAACATGAGTATATATAAGCGACTAAACCCTAAACTACTAGTACAAGTAGGATTGGGCTTGGGCCTATTACATTGGGCTAAAATGTCTAATATATCTTTAACACCCTCCCTCAAACTCAAGATGGAAGTTTGATGAAAGTTTAAGGTTGGATAAGCACGAGAAGATAACTTAGAGATGCCTTGAAGAATGCCTTTAAAGAAACCACAATGAAGAATGTGACAATTGACCAACTTCGGAGCTTCAAATGAAGAAACAGAGTCCAAAATTAGAATCTATGCAAAAAAACTATGCAAAATAGGCCCTTTTAGAAATTTTGACATTTGGTTAAAGGTCAACACAAAAGTCAAACTCAAAATGTCAAAGTCAACGGTCAGTGAAAGTCAACGGCTCATGGTCTAGGCTAGTTATGGGTTTTTGGGTTGGTCCACGGATCGGGTTGTAGAGAAGATGATGTCATCTTATGACATGGCGCTGACGTGGCTATGGCTGACGTGGACATGCTTGTGTGGTTGCTGACATGGATTGATGACGTCATCCGATGATGTTAGCAGGGGGTCTTTGATGCGTGGATGGCGTGTGCTTCTGTTACAAGCGCGTAGGGTCGACGGCGAGTATCCAGGAGGTGTGTGAGAGCGCGTGCAGTCTCGGATGAGGACTAGATTTTTGTGCGTTACAGATCGATAGATGACAAGGCTGTCATGGCGGCGTGTGTGGCTGAGATCCAAGCTGGGAGCTGAGAACCTTCGGCGGTGCGTGTAACAATTCTAGGAGCCGTTGTTCGCGTGTGGTTGCACGTGCCGCAGCCGTTGGAGGCCGAATTCTTGGGTTTTGGTCCCGATATGCCATGGAGCATGTTTGTCTTGTTGGTTTCATCAAGCGAAGGCTTGATGTGCATAGATCTGATAGGGAGAGGCACGAATTGCTTGGGCTTGAGAATCTGGACATAGTAGTGAGCCATGGCAATTGCGAGATGCCGTGGAGTCTAGATCCAGCAGACAAGCATGTGTGACTTCTGATGGTAGTGTGCACATGAGAATCTTCTTTGCTTGTGAAAGATGTTTGTTTGATGCCAAAAATGAAGTTTGGCTCTAATATTATATTAATATATTATTAGCAATGCGATATGTTATACCATGTTGTATATGCTAGAGTGGTATGCTAGAGTGGATGCGAAAGGGGAAGCATAGAATAGGAACATTAAGAATACGAAGGTTACGTGGTTCAGCCTTGTTGGCCTACATCCACGAAGAAATCCCTTAAGGGCTACATCTTTATTATATAAGAGTGTGTTACAATGAACCCTAGCAAGAGTTTATATAGGCGACTAAATCCTCGACTACAAGTACAAGTAGGACTGGGTTTGGACCTATTACATTGAGCTAATATATCTAATATATCTCTAACAAATAGCAATATAGACAGAAATTTAAAGCTAATGTGTCGTGCAAGTAAAAAGGAAGTCTCACCTCCTCCTCGCCCTTTTCTTCGTCCTCAAACTCTCAATATTCTTCTACTCCTTGCTCTTACTAGCCAATCTCATCATTGTACATCCTCATCTCTGAATTTGTCAGCTTTCTTGTGCCCATCAATCTCCCCCGCCATGCACATCGACTGCCTTATACTCTCCAGCTCTGCAAATCCCCCTTGTCATTGTTTACTTGCGCATCTTCATCCTCCTTGTCCTCCTCGTACTCACTCCCATCTTCCTCGCCTTCACTCAATCTGTAGCCCTTACACACATCATCTTTGTCATCTACTTCCTCCAACTAAATCCCCAAAAGAAAATTATATGACTTATGTCATATTAGAATATAGTTTACATACCAAAATCAAGAAAATACCGATATAATAGTAAATCATAAATGAATAAGAAAATTCAAATTTAGGCAAAATCAATAACAGTTTATACCATTAAATTACATGCTCAAAAATAGAAAGATTCAAACTGCCCATATTACAGTAGAGCTAAAAGGATTAAGAAAAAAGAAAAAGAAAAAAAGACTACTTTTAGAAAAAATAATTTTAATATACGTTAATGATTGATAAATTAAGATTATGCATGCCCTGAAACAACATCAACATTACAATTATAAAAAGTTGGCATACCAAATTTAACAATTAATGCGTGACTTTGGCCAACTCTCAAAAATGCCAACATTGCATCTTCTTTTTTGTTCTTTGTTTTTTTTTTTTTTTTTTTGTGGGGTGGGGGGGGGGGGGGGGGGTGGGGGGGTAGGAATTTTTGGCAGGAAATTGGTAAATTTTAATGATATTTTGACAATGAAAGAAGAAGAGGTTACATTTGAAGTTACCTTTGAAGAAGAAGAAGAAATGTCTGAATAGCAACTCTTGCCTTCACAACCATCTCTTTGCATATTCATCCAATCAATGATATTTGGAATGTGAGAAATCTTTGGCCAATCCTCTCCTATCCCTCTTTGGCACCGTTTGCTGAGGAGTGGACACCAACTAATATCTAAATGTTTTAATGAAGTAGTACGAAGGAAATTTGGCAGCGACTTTAGTTTGGGGCATCTGCAGATTTGCAAGAAATGAATACATGGCATTATAGTAAAGCAATAATCATCTTTTTCTCCTTCTTGTCTCATTTCTCCAATCTCAATCCATTCTTCCCACTCTTGCAAACCCCGTATTTCAAGATATTTCAACTTTGGGAATATTATTATGTCGTCTTTCTTGTTTTTGTTTCTAGATTCTATTCCCAAAAATTCAGCACCTAGCTTCAATTTAATTAACTCATGGATACGTAGTGATTCAAGTAATGGTAGCTTCCCCAAAAGAGGCAAACGCTCTAACTTAATGCACGATCCAAGATAAAGATTTTTTAATTTGGACAAGGATATCATCCAATTAAAGTACAATGTTGTGCCCTGATAGAAATAAATATGTAAAAGTTCTAAGTCTGGATGTGGCTCTAAGGCATTTAGAACTAATACGTCATTCTCCATTCTTCTATCATCTTCATCTACATCTACATCTTTCACGTTAAAAGTTAGATAAAGTTGACGGAGGCGTATCTTCTTCTTGAACTGTGCATTCTCAACCTCACGTACATCTACCATGTTTCCCAACCCCGTTATTCCAAGAGATTCTCCAATCTGATTCAAATTTTTTAGTTCTCCAAGTTTACTTCCTCCGTTATCATTCTTACCACATATCTTGAAATGACTTAATGTTCTAAGAGAACTCAATCTCGAAATCCCCCTAGGAAATGATCCAATGGAATTATTAAGACCAAGAAAAAGATGTCTTAAGTTAATTAGTTTACCCATCCCTTGTGGTAATTTCTTGAGACAACGACATCTCTTAACATACAAAGTTTGTAAATTACATAGATTACAGATACTTTCAGGTAATTCTTCTATATCATCAGAAATATCTAGCAAGATAAACCTTAAATGAATCAAATTTCCCACCACATTTGGAAGTTTCTTAATTGGACAACGCAAAATTAATGTTCGCAACCATTTAAAATGGCCCAATAATTCGGTTAGGAAGATGTCCAAGTTATCAACGTTGCTACAAACAACAAGAGTACGTAGATTTTTTGCATTGTAGATATACATAGGAAACTTTGTGTGTTCTGGATTGTCTAAAAGCAAATGATGAGCACTTCTACAGTCTATCTCCCCTTTTTTGTCACTGTTGATTGCAAAACATTCATTTGTTGTCATTAACTGGGCAAAGTCGTGTACTATGTCATGCATCTTGCAACTTATTATCTTGCCATCATCTTCACATTTCTCCAAATCTTGAAAAAAAGAGCGTACAACTAAATTTTCAAAGTATTCTTCTGCTATGATTTCCATCTCCATATTTGCCATTGACTTGATATATCCTTGTGCCATCCAATGAAAGACCAATTGTTCTCTATAAAAGATATAATCTTTTGGAAAAATAGCACAATATGAAAAACATCGTTTCATTGGTGAGGACAAGTCATAATAACTCAATAATAATGGTGCAAAAAGACCTCTTTCAATATCTTCTAAATCCCACAAACAACTATGTAGAACCCCTTCCCACTGTTCTCTACTTCTTTTGAAGCGCAAGAGACTCCCTAGAGTCTTTGCAGCTAATGGCAAGCCTTTACACTTCTTTGCTATTTCCTTGCCAAGGTCTTCTAGCTGCTTTTGTTGCCCTAGATCCTCATCAATAAACGCTATTGTACTGAATATCAACCAACAATTTTCATCAGACAATACACCCAAATTGATTGTGTGGGCACTCCTCATCATCTTCGCAACTTTCTCGTTACGTGTAGTGACTAGAATTATACTACCTTGGGCACCATTTTTTAGTGCGAGTCTGAATGGCTCCCACGTTGTGGAGTCTTCAGTCCACACATCATCTAAGACAAGAAAGAACCTTTTTTTCTCAATTAATTCACAAATATTTTGCAATAAATTTTGCAATTCTATAGTGTTGGAGGACTCACCTCCAACAACTTCAATGATTGATTTGGCAATCTTGCATTGGTCGAAAGGTTCAGATACACAAATCCACATTCTTTCCTCAAAGTGGGCCTGCACATCATAATGATTGTAGGCTAGTTGGGCAAGAGTCGTCTTTCCAATACCGCCCATGCCCACCAAGGAAATTACATGGGGGTTTCTTTCTTTTTGACAACCCTTGCCCAATATGTAGCTCACTAGATCATCCTTTTCGGCATCACGACCACATATTTCACACACATCAATAAAAGAGGTAGTTTTTGGTCGAACAACTCGTTCAGGACCCCTAGTCAACTCAAAGCCGTATTCAACTCTCTTTTTCACAACCTCATCTAATCTTACATTCAGTTCTTTTATCTTATGAGCAATGTCATGACGCAGAACAAGTTTATTAACTTGACTGAAACAACGTGAAGGAGATGGGATAAAGGAGCATACCTTGTTCTTTTTCTTCTTCTTCAAAACAGAAGCGTTGTCGTCATTTTCATGTTCTTCTTCCTTCTCAATTTCCAATTTGATCATTGCAGTGTTCCACTCATCCAACACGTTGTCCATTTCGTAGGATGCCTCCTTGAGATTGTCTAACCAAAGCTTCACAGCTTTGTCCTGCACTTGTCTTTTCTCTGCATCATCCAGCACTGCCAGGATGGTTCGTAGATTGCCTTCAAGCCTACGTATTTCTTCATCAACACCGACCACCAACTTTATCTCTTGCTTTGCCTCCTGAAGAGTGATTGAAGTCATCTGCTCTATGAGAGCAGAAACGAGAGCTCCAGCCATACTTAGAGATGGAAATTTGCGATTGAAAACACAGGGAATCCAAAGTGGAGATGATAATTAATTAATTGAAAGTCAAACTGCAGTAGTAAGCGCAGCTTGTGTTTCCTTTCTTCTGTATTGCCTTCCTATTCGATGCTGGAACCTGGAAAACACCTCGGAGCCGCCGTGATCGTGGTGTTACGACTTCAAGGACAATGGCGAAAGTGTTTCTGTGTAGCGGTGAGAAGATAAGTAAGACAGAGAGTATCTACCAATAATTTTACTGCTAAAATTATTGAAATATATGAGTTCACACTTCCACTGACTAAAGTTATTTTCCATTCTAAGTCAGAGTAGCATATTTTTCATTCTAAGTCAAAGCAGCGTAACAATCAGTTATACTTTCATGTCAAGTTTTTACTAAATTTTCATTGGACCTGCCAGTGCCACTAGTGACTAGACAGCGGTCATTCCCAATAAAAGATTCTGCGGACTCTTTGGTATTCTATCTCATAATTATACTTTTATATTTTAAACGATATTATATATATTTTTAAATATTTTTTTATTTATTTGTATTTTTAAAAACTACAAACAATATTTTTCAAATTATATTACCAAACACCCCCTTAATTAGTGTACAACTTTACTCTGAATAATTTTTATTTTTATTTTTTAAAATTCTTAGGGCAACTGCATCAGTCCATGAAAAATCTTGTAAAATACAAAAAGTAGCTCATTTTCAACATTTTGACTAAAAAAATACCCACATTAGTGAGTCTAAAATTGTGCGTAAATGCACAAGAGTTACAATAATCGTGCATATATGTACGGTTACTATAGCTCTTTCATACATTATTTTAATAATTTCTAATTTCGATCCTTTTTTTTTCTCTCTCTCTCTTCTCCATCTGCAAAACCAACGCATCTTCTCTCCCTCATCATCTTTTTCTTCCTCTGATACACACACTCCTACAGACACAATCTAAAATCAACCACAAAAAAAAAAAAAAAAAAAAAAAATCAACCAAAAAATCAGGAACAAAATCAACCACAAACACCACAAAACCAAACACACCCACTCACGAACATACCAACAGAGACAAAGAGAGTGGATCGGCGCTTGTGGCAGATCAGCGCTTGTGACGAATTGGCTCTTCTGGTGGATCAACGCTTGTTGATCGGTGAGTATCAGTGCTTGGATTGGAGTTTAGAGAGAAGAGTTTCTCGTTGTGCTTGGATCAGAGTTTCAGAAAGGAGTTTCAGATGGGAATAGAGAGAGTCTCATGAGTAGAGAGAGAGAGTTTGAGATAAAATAAT
Source organism: Quercus gilva (assembly GCA_023621385.1). NCBI lineage: Eukaryota > Viridiplantae > Streptophyta > Magnoliopsida > Fagales > Fagaceae > Quercus > Quercus gilva. The sequence goes on from CM042477.1 coordinate 98,976,314, forward strand.
AAAAAAGTGAGAAAATGATTATTTAAATAAAATAGATGGTAGAATAGACAAACTAATGTGGGTGTTTTGTAAAAATGAGTGTATAAAATAGAAAAAGTAGGTTTTTTTTTTTTTTGCAAAATAGATAGAAATTTTGCACGGATTGATGTTGTTGCTCTTAAAGGGCTAATTTTCAAAACCAAACTTGCAAGATGCTCCTTTTGGTGGAAGACACTAACTATTGCACCAATATCTAACCTCTTACATCTTATTTTTATCAACCAATAAAATTAAGCCTAATAAAATTAAATACCCAGTCAAAAAAAGAAAAAAATCAAATTTTAATTCAAAAAATCTTAACCTAAAGGGGAAACAAATTGAACCTCTCGGCAATCCGCTTTACCCTTTTTCATTGCCAAACGATAGACCCATTAACCCAGCCTTCGTCGCTTCATCATCAAGCACTTTGCACTCAAGATATCTCATCCGAATTCTCTTTATCATTTTCTCAATAATTAAACTGGAACTAAACTTTATAGGGAAATGTTAACAAGCGTGCTTGTTAAGATTTTTCTTAATAGGTTGTTTTTAAAAATGACAAAAAAAATATTAAAAGAATTGCAAAAAAAATAAAAATAATTACTAAAAAATTGTTAAAAAGGATAAAAAGTTACAAAAAAAAAAAAAAAAAAGTAAAAAAATGCAAAAAGTTATTGTTAACAACCGAACTTTATATTGAATTGTGTATAGTGATGATACCCTTTTGCAGCTTTGCTAGCAATATATGCGTATTGTATTTCTTCAATAGATTAACTTGACCACTGACCATTTAAAAAAAAAAAAAACTTGACCACTGACTCAGGGCCCCCACCCGTCCCCCGGCTAAAGAGACAAACATCACTGTCAACACAAAAAGCCAAGGTTTAGTCACAATCAAAGAGTACGTGGTCAACTTTTTTTGAATGTGAAGTTTTTTTATTCAAAAAAACTTGACCACTGACTCTTTGATTGTGACTAAATTCTTGGCTTTTTGTGTTGACAGTGATGTTTGTCTCCTGAGTGGGGGACAGATGGAGGCCGTGGGTATGCGTTGGGCAATTAGGTGATGGACTACCTGACTGGTAATACTAAAGTAAGTAAACAAATAATTAGTGTAAAAGACAAAAATTGAACCATGCAATTGTAAAGGCACTGGGGTGAGCAGTGTATTTTTACCAAACTTTTCATTGGGGTAACAGAGAGAGTGATAGATTGCCAGTGAACAATAAAGAAAAATAATAAATCAATTAAACAACAAAAATTTATGTTGGGTTAAATTGTTAATAGAGTCAAGTTATGCCATGAACACAATAATAATTAATATTTTTATTATATTAAAAAATAATATTTTAATTAAATTTATAGTTTATTGTTTATTTTTTTTATTAGTATCATGGACAAATATTAGATATAGAAACCACACTACTCAGGATTCATCTCTTATCCAAAATATTATGGACAAATATTTTTTTGTAATCAATATATAAAATTCTCTTTTTATTAAATTGTTTAATTTCAGTTTCTAAAGGATTACCCTGAAAAAAAATTTTGGAAACGACACTAGATAACAACTTGCCATTTTACAATTGTGAAATCTTTTGTGCATTTATGCTTATTGGGGAGGATTTATTTTGTTCAGTCCAGCTGTCCAGGGTCTTCAAATTAATTACTCTTACTAAATACTCTTTTTCTTATTTATTTATGAAAAAAATTTAAAGAATTCTTTATGCCATATACTCATAGATGGATCATGCATGTGGACTTAACATTGAGATTGGCATATTCTATGTTGGGTACTATTTAATAATTCTCCACGATCTTATAATAATAGTACTACGTTTTTTCATCATTTCTAGGCAAGTCACGAGGGTAACATGGCACCGCATTTTATATAGGCACTAGTCACAAATTCACACAATATGTGAAAATATAAATATCATGTAATGAGAAATGTTAAGTTATGATTTTTCTCATAATATTAGTGTTGGCTTATTTCATGACAAAAAGTGTTGTAACTGCATAAATTTGTTTCCTTGTATTTTTGTGGGATTTTATTATATTGGGTTTAGTATTAAGTTGGTGAAAACTTAAGCTTAATTGAAGATCAAGTGGATTTCGTGAGAAGCTTACGAGAAGCTAACCCACAAAGTAACCACGTGAGAAGTACATGATTGGAAGTTGAAGAGTCGTGTCAGACTATCAGTTTCACGAGTGTCTCGCGGGTAAGGCATTTCTGCGATGTACTCGCGAAACATTTTGCCTGGAGGATTTTTAAGTGTGACTTTCTTATTCTTCACTGATACTATAAATATATCCTCATTACCCACAAATTTTAAGGAGACCATTTAGAGAGAAAAACCCTAGATATGTTTTCTACAACACACACACCTATCTTTTAGAGAAAGAGCTACTCATCCTTAGTGCAAAATCATTCTAGCCTCTTTTCCTTCCCTCTCCCATTGTTATACCTTGAGAGGAGATTTATACCCAAACACAACCCACACCTTTTCAGAGTGTAGAGAGTGTTTTGGAGTTTGGAAAACTTTGGGGATTTGCGAAAAGAAGTCGGTGAGGCTTGGCGAATGCAATTGGGTGTATTGCGTGATCTGGAGAGCCAGAGAAGACAAGGCTTGGCGAAGTCAGTTGGTAGCAGGAGCTTGTAGGGATCGAGTACATGAGGTAGACTAGGCTTGGAGGGTCTTTTGTTATTCGTGTACTTCAACTTATTCTCTAGTGGATCGATTTACTTTTTAGAGGGCGGCGGAGAGGTTTTTCGCTAAATTATTCGGTTTCCTCTTCGATAACACATCGGCATGCTATCTTGTGTTTACATTCTTCTTTCCTATTCTTTTAGCTTTCATTTTACTGCTGTGATTTAATGAATATGGCTTAGAGTAGTTATTTTGTTTATTTGCTTACATTTACTCTATTCCGCACTTAGTTTAAGTTAGAGTAAAATCAACGGAGCTGTAATTTTAATTTAGGAGTCTAAACAGCTCTTGTGTTTTCACATAAATTTGAGCTTTCAAGATATAATTTATAAAAAGTAAAAATTACTTCAAGTATTGTCTTTTTTTTTTTTTTAAAGAATTCTACAAATATTTTTTTTAATCTTTTTATATTTACAAATATATCATTTTATTATTCTAATTTCTGTTGTAGTGTATTATATTTGCATAATATACAACTAAACTTTATAGTTTCAAATTTACTATTCAAAATTTTCATCTCTTAAGAAATAAGGAAATTATCATAATAATAAAAAATTATCACAAAATTATAATGTTATCTTAGCCAAAATTAAAATGAAATTAAAGGAATAAAAAATAGACTTTATAATAATTTATTACTCAAACAATTGGTAAGTATATTCAAATTCCTATTTAAAAAAAAAAAAAAAACTGAATATTAACCCAAACCAAAATTTAACTGAAGTTATAAAAGGGAAAGAGAAGACTTTCAAATGGGAAATTAAAAAAAAAAAAAAAAAAAGAAACACAATACCAAAACACATATTAAAAAAGAAAAGGAAAAAGAACCCTTAACCTTAATTAGAGTTATAAGAAATAACAAAAATCCACCGAGAGAGAGAGAGAGAGAGAGAGAGAGAGAGAGAGAGAGAGAGAGAGAGAGAGTACTTACAGTTTTGTATGGGAAAAATATGGATTGAACTAAGAAAATGATATCAAATTTATAGAAAATAAATGGGGAGAAATAGAGTCAAAACATAAGAAACAGGAAGTGTAACGGTAAAGTAGAGAGTAGTGGGGAGATAAAAAGATAAAAAGAAGGGAAAAGGTTTGAAGAAGTGTAATTGTAGGTGTAAACTAATAGGGAGAAGAAGAATTAAAAAAAAAAAAAAAGAATTCTACTAGTAGTTTTTACTTTTTTATCTCTACAAATATATCATTTTATTATTCTAACTTCTATTGTAATGTATCATATTTGCCTAATATACAACTAAACTTTATAAGTTTCAAATTTATTATTCAAATTTCTCATCTCTTAAGGAATAAGGAATTTATCATAATAATAAAAAATCATCCCAAAATTACAATGTTATCTTAGCCAAAATTAAAATGAAACTAAAGGAATAAAAAATAGACTTTATAATAATTTATTACTCAAACAATTGGTAGGCATATTCAAACTCCTATTTCCAAAAAAATCTAAGTACTAACCCAAACCAAAATTTAACCAAAGCTATAAAAGGGAAAGAAAGGACTTTCTGAAGGGAAATTAAAAAAAAAAAAAAAAAAAACACACACACACACACACAATACTAAAACACATATTAAAACAGAAAATAAAAAAGAACCATCAACCTAATTAGTTAGAGTTATAAGAAATAATAAAAATCCACCAAAAGAAAAGGGGGGGGGGGGGAGAGAGAGAGAGAGAGAGAGAGAGAGAGAGTACTCACAGTTTTCTATGGGAAAAATATGGATTGAATTGGGAGAAGAAGAGTCAAAACAAAAGAAAGAAGAATGAAGTGTAACAGTAAAATAGAGAGCAGTGGGGAGATAAAGAGACAAAAAGAAAGGAAAAATATAGGAAGAAGCGTAACCGTAGGTGTGAACTAATAGGGAGAAGAAGAATTAAAAGAAAATTCTACAAGTATTTTTTTTTTTTTTATCTCTACAAATATATCATTTTATTATTCTAACTTTTGTTGTAGTGTATTATATTTGCCTAATATACAACTAAATTTTATAAGTTTCAAAGTTATTATTCAAATTTCTCATCTCTTAAGGAATAAAGAAATTATCATCATAATAATAAAAAAATCACAAAATTACAATGTATCTTAACCAAAATTAAAATAAAACTAAAGGAATAAAAAATAGACTTTATAATAATTTATTACTCAAACAATTGGTAGGCATATTCAAATTCCTATTTCCAAAAAAAAAAAAAAAACTAAGTATTAAGCCAAACCAAAATTTAACCAAAGCTATAAAAGGGAAAGAAAAGACTTCATGATGAGAAATTTTGAAAAAAAAAAAAAAAATACCAAAACACATTAAAAAAGGAAATAAAAATGAACCATTAATCTTAATTAGAGTTATAAGAAATAACAAAAATCCACCAAAAGAAAGGAGAGAGAGAGAGAGAGAGAGAGAGAGTATTCATAATTTCTGTAGGAAAAATATAGATTGAATTGGGAAAATGATATTAAATTTATAGAAAATAAAATGGGGAGAAAAAGAGTCAAAACAAAAGAAAGAAGAAGGAAGTGTAATGGTAAAATAGAGAGTAGTGGTGAGATAAAAAGACAAAAAGGAATGGGAAAGGTCGGAAGAAGTGTAACTATAGGTGTGACCTAATAGGAAGAAAAAAAGTTTTTTTTTTTTTTTTTTTTTTTTTTTTTTTTTTTTTTTTTTTTGTGTGTTGAGAGAATAGGGGGAAGAAACATTTAAATAGAGGAATGAAAATATAGAAAATAAGTAAATGATGTCACTGCTAATGTGGCTCAATAAGAGCGTAGCAACTATAAATATTATGCTTCAGTTTTTAGATATACTAGTCGCTAACCCGTGCAATGCACGGGAAAGTTATTGTGTATGTAGATGTTAACAATTATTTGTCTCTTCCTCTTTGATTGTATATTAAGATTCCAGCCTCAAAATTTTCTATCCTTGATATGAAACATTATATTACATAATGAAAAATATAAATTGAACTTAAATTTAAATTAAAATTAAGATTTTAATCCTTAACATCCTTAGTTATCCAATAAATATATAAAACAAAAATTTAAAGAACTACTTAATTAATGTTTGAAATAAATTGAAAGACAACTTTAAGGTATTATTTGTATTTTCTTCCTTTGTTGCTTCACAGTAGTCACTAAATAACTCTTTTTATTTTTCTTGATTACAGATGTTGGTGTAAGTTGTACATTGCTTTCAACATTAACTTTTTGAAATTTTGTAAAATCGCCATCTTGTTCACTTGATAAGTTGTTGTCACATTCATTTGAAATACCACTGATGGAAGCCTATCAATAGAATACGTTGAGAAATCTATTACAACATATAGAAGTGAAATATCAAATTTGTAATTTTGCTATTTAAAAAAAAAAAAAATACGTACTTCTATCATTTTATCATGTAGAATTCTCATCCATATTTGAGATTATAGTCATTTAAACTAAACAATTAAACCAAACATAAAACCAAGTTTGAGATAACAAAGAAACTTAAATATGCAATCACATTCCAATTTCAAATTCTTTCTAGAAACATATTACCAATAAATACGCAAAAAATAGTATAGAATAAAGAAGAAGACTGGTAAATACCTGGCTTTTCTCATCTTGCTATCGTATTAAGAGTCTTACACAGATAAAGATCCACAGTTCCAAATAACCCAGATAACAAAATGCCAAATACCTATCTACAAAACAATAAAATCCAATTTTAAGCCATCATTCAAGAAACATTAATAGAATAAAACAGATTAAATAAACCAATTGCAGCCAAAAAATAACTACAAATGCAAAGAAAAAAGTACAACAAAAGCATTCAGAACATAAAAATCATCCAAGTCACAGTTAGGAATGGCTAAACACTTTCTATCAATCACATAGGTAATACCTCCCTTCATACCAAGTACAATTGAGGGTTGCAACTAAATTTGTGAGCTAAAGTAAAAAGTTCAGTCCAACACATAGAAGAGAGTCCTAGCATATGAAGGAAACAATGTCAAAGGAATTAAAATTAGGATCATCCAAGGCAGTATTGATGTTTTCCCAATACACACACACACACACTCAAAATTGGAAACTTATTGTTTTTCATAATTATAGTCCTCAGATGCTTTGGCTAGGCAATTTGACATATATTGATTTGAACTTAAAGCATCTCTTGAAATAGTCACCACTACAAAAGGATCTTATAAATTATGGAGAAACAAAGACTTTTTTTTTTTTTTCCAATCAATAATAGAGAATTAAAATGTGATTCAATCTCTTTCTTCAATTCTCAAACTACAAATACTAACCCTTTAAACAAATAATGATGATGAAGACACAATTAAGGACATCAAACATGCTCAGAATAACAATATGTGTTATATCATACCTTTAGCAAGTGTAAAATAAGACAAAGTATTGTACTTGTCCAAAAATATGTCTAATTGCTCTATCAAAATTATCCATTGACTGCATACCTTCACACACGATTAGTTCTCTATATACAAAAGCTCCTCAGCAACCACCTATTATTTTGTAATACAACTCTACAAAGTTTAGTTCATAATCGACTCCTTAAAATTTTCAAAAATCAAATGAACTAACAACAAAAATCTAAAGATTTTCTAAAACAAAACCAATAACTATTTAGCATCAAATCAACCATGCGGGGCTCTTTGATGGTGAGCATGCTTAAAATTTTCAAAAATCAAATGAACTAATGACAAAAATCTAAAGATTTTCTAAAACAAAACCAATAACTACATAACATCAAATCAATTGTGCCTAAGATTTTTATTGAACCCCATAAACAAAATCTATCTACAATGCACAGCCCATATATATCACTAAAAATTCTAAAACCACAATCTAAATCAATGCATCAACTTCAATTTTTTTTAAAAAGAAAAAGAAAAAAGAAAAAGAAATCAGAGATAAAACAAATGGAGAAGGAGAGAGACTCTCACAGGAGTGGTAGAACTTAAATAGATTACCAGTAAAAAAAAATAAATTTAAAGTGACCCTTCAATGAAATAAATTTAGCCCAAATAATCCATTTAAATTTTGAAATTTAATCCAAATAATTCAAAAAAAAAAATTTAATCACCAGGCCATTCTTAGGCCTTTCAAAAACATAAGAACAGAAAACCCATTAAAAAAACACCACGACTTTTGCCAAAACCAACAGCATGAACTCCAATGGCATGACCAGCATTGGCCTCTCTAAACAGGCCAAACATGTGATAAAAATATAGATTAGTGCAACAAACCACATTCTCCCTCAAATCTACATTCTAGTAGAAGGATCTCATTCCTAGCCAAATCATTTTTCCTTTAATACCAAGCAAAACAAAAACAAATAACAAAAGGTATATTATGTCAAGATAAAAGCAATCCTCAAGATTAATAAAACCTGATGTCAGTAAGAGCACCTCAATGTTCCACACATTCAATAACTATGCGACAATATTGGTTCCCAAGGAAAAAAAAAAAAACCATGCACAACCCAAATATATAATCCAACAATATGCACAAAATGCTCTTCTTTTCTAATAAATTAGATCATTCACATAAGGCATAAAAGAAGAAGAAGAGAGATAGAGATAGACCTGGTGATGCCAACAGTGACAACCGAAAACGCAACCACACCTCTACTAGGATTCACTTGGCGTTGGGACTGAGTAATTGGCATCATCATCATTACCTAAAACCGAAACTCAAAATATAAGATTTAGAGAAAATCGTAGACAAAGAATTTCTTGAGAAGCAGATCAATCAAATAGGAAAGAGAATGACAGGGGGGGAATTATTTAACTTAATCGGCTCTGTGGCTGAATCCGTCCATGGAGAAAAGAGGTTGAGAGTGGAGACCAAGGAAACTCCTGCATAGGCCTAGCACGTTGGTTGCCTTAGGTATAGGGTTTGCGTTGGAGATATAGATTGATGATTAAATTTGATTTTAGGGAAGTATTGGATAGAGAGAGGAGAAGAAGATGGCGTTTGGGATTGATTTTTAGAGTTGGGTTTTGGGGAGAAGGGTAGAGAAATAGAGAGAAATGATTTAGAGTCAGGTTTGTAGGTAGAGTTGGGTTTTGGGGAGAAGGGTAGAGAAATAGAGAGAGAGGATCCAGAGTGGGTTTGTGGGTATCGGGTTTGATTTTAACGATTATGGAAAAAAATTTGGGCATTTTTTTTTTACTCAATTAATGTTTTTTTTTTAGATTTAATTAATGCTGATGTGGAAAATTGTAGGAGTTTCAAAAGTTTTGGTTTTATATATATATATATATATATATAGATAATGATGATAATAATATATAGATATATAGATTAGTCATTGGTCTTATATAAGTAAGGAAGTAAGTAACATTTACATGGGAATGGGAACACTTTGATAATTCTTATTATAGTATTATTTTATTTCAACGCTTACATGGGGACATGACACATGTCATTCTTATAGGTTCGTAACTTATGGAATGATACTCTAATAGTCTTGTAGTTTGATTGACACCTGCTCAATCCTCAATCTTGTGTCACATCCAATCCACTTCATTCCCTCCCCTCCAAACATTTAAAAGAAATTAGAAAAAGAAATAGAAAGAAAAGATATCAACTCTACCACAGATACAACTAGCTATTTCAGAAAATCACTCCTTAATTTTGAAGTTGATAACCACACTACAAAAAAGATTGCTATTTGCGACGAAACTTTTTCAATGATTACAAAAACCAGTTGTAAAAACTAGCTTTTTCGATAGCAAGTCTCTTTCGACGACAATGACTTGTCAAATATCAACACATTTGTGACGACAAAATGAGTCTATTGAAAATGCCTATTATTTTTGTCGAAAATGTGATTTTTTTTGGAGGGAAATGTTCCCGCCTTACTTTTTACGACAGCATAAAAATGTTCATCGCTAGTAAAGTATTATTTATGATGACTGAAGAAAAACCGTTAGAACTATTAATGCTTGTAACGGCTTTGGTACATCGAAAATACAAATTTTTTAATATTTTTTTTTTAATTTTTTTTTTTTGGTGTTAGTATTTGTGACAAACAATCTTCCATCGTAAATATAAAAGTGGGTATTATTTACGACGACAGAGGAAACATCGTCGGCACTATTAACACTTGTGACAGCCTTTGTGCATCGAAAATACAAAATATATATTTTTTATGGTGTTATTATTTGCGACAAACATGATTCCATTGTAAAAAGAAAAAAAAAAAGAAAAAAAGAGAAGGGTATTAGCGACAGACATGAAGCCATTGAAAATGGTAAAATATTTTGGATGGAAAATTCCCCCCTTACTTTTTACGTTTGTGACAACATTTATCCATTGCAATTAATTTTTTTTTTCTAATTGTGTTTGAATTTACGACGAACATGTTAACTGTCGTAAATAGTTAATTTTCTTTAAAAGAAAGAATGTATACTTTAAAATTTGGCAGCAATTTTTTTTTCTTTACCGCCACCCCCTCCCTCCTACCCTCACCCATCTCAAAATTTAGAATTTGGCAGCAAAAAATTTAAAATTCAAAAAAAGGTAATTTATACTTTAAAATTTTATAATTGACCCTTACAATTTGTCGAAAAAAAATTCAAAAAATATAATAAAGTTGGTACAACAATGTGAACAAACCCATCTTTTTTATTAAAAAAATATATTTGAATGAATAGTTGGGATTTGTGTATTTGTGTTGTGAACATATAATAATATAATATTGATTAGTGTACCATTCGAATAATTTTTTTTTTGTGAAACTACAAGGGGAGACTAAAATAGTACTATGACCATTTTTCAATAATATAAGTATTTGTTGAATCTGTAATAATAGTATAATAAAAGTATTTGTGTTGTGGATATATAATAATATATGTGTACCAGTAAAAGTAACTCTAGCAATTTTTTTTTTTTTTTTTTTTGCGCCAAACTTTAGCAATTTGTTGAACCTGTGCATGTTATTTGTATATAATTATTTAATTAAATTAGTGGACCTCTAAAATTTAATTAAGTTTTTCATGTTATTTAGTTTACAATATATTCAGAGGTGGTGTTGTTAATTTAGTGCTTTTGCTTTTAACTTTTATAATAAGTTTATCTATCACAATTTAGACATGAATAATTGTTAATATTTATGTCATTTTTGAAGAGTGTAGATAAAATGCCGGTTGATAAATTGAAAGCTCGAAAATGTGTTGAAAACACAAGAGCTGTTTAGACCCCCAAATTAAAATTATGGCTCGATAGATTTTACACAACTTTAATACAAAGTGCGGAATAGTGTAAAAGCGAGCGGATGAACAAGTAAGCTACTCTAATCCATAAACTAAGCAACACAGCAGTATAATGGAATTAAACAAGAGTAGGGAAGAAGAATGCAAACACAGAAAACACCGAGACGTGTTCTCGAAGAGGAAACCGAAGAACTCGGCGAAAAACCTCTCCGCCGCCCTCCAAGCGGAAATCGATCCACTAGACAATCAGTTGGGATACATGGGTTAGCAAAAGACCCTCCAAGCCTAGTCTACCCGCTGTACCTAAGCCCTCCAAGCTCCTACTCCAACAAGGCTTCTCGGAACCGTGTCTTGTCCTAGTTATCCGGATCCCGCAACAAGCTCCATGTTGCATCTGCTATTCAAGGCTTCTTCCAATGCTTCCCAGCAGCACCAAAACGTCACACAGCACTCACAAGGTGTGGTAAGTGTTTGGGCTATCAACCTCTCAAAGATATGGATAATGGAGAGGGAAGGGTTGAGGAAATACCACAAGCAAATGTATAGAGAAAGATGGGGAAGACAATCTCTAATTACCAATGTGTTTGGCTAGGGTTTTCTCTCTGAAGCATTCCTCAACAATTGTGGGTAATGATGGTATATATAGGAGAGGTGCAAAAAGTGTGACTCAAAAAGTACAGGCTGGCAGAACAGCTAGTCTCGCGGGTGTCTCGCGGGAAGGCCTTACCCGCGAGATACTCGCGAGACACAGTTGTCTCCACCTGGCCTGACTCTTCGCATTCCAGCATGTGCCTGGCACATGGTTCACTTCGCGGGATGCTAGGTCGCGAGATACCCGCGAGAATCGTTCAGTTCTTCAAATGCTTGAGCCTTCATACACTCTCTAACACACAACCCTTACAACAAGTCCCACAACAAATACAGGGTTTTAAACGATTGAACTCAATTACAATCAAATTTGGCACGGAATAAAAGCCAACAAAAACACAGTTGTAAATTACAACCTTACAATCTCCCCCTTTGGCTATTCCGTGACAAAACCCTAAAACAGACTCTAGACTTAAACGTGAGTTTGGGAACATAGGCAAAACTCACTCACACCTAGTTCTAGATTCTGAAGCGCTCTTGAAACATATGAACAAGTAACTCCTGAAACACAACAACACAATAACATCATTGTATGCAGAAAACTTGAAAAACATATGGAGCAATAATAGCATGATTGAGCAAAACGAAATAGAAACACTAGATCATGGCACGATCAACCAAGTAATCACTATACAGAAGTAATTACTATGCTCATTCACACATGGAATGAACATCCGGATTTGCAAGAAGATACGCTCAATTGAAGAGAGTCACTTGCAACTCCAACACTCAACCAATGCGAAATACACGAAGTATTTGCATCTAGGAACAATCCTACTAGGGCACACGAGTGTTCATCACTCAACCAATGCATAGAACGTGTATGCATCTAGGAACAATCCTACATGGGCATAAGAGTGATGTACTTGAAGTAAAATGCATGACATTGAACAACAAGCAAACATGCATGAAGGTTGCATAGGCAAGGTGTTGCAAATGCATGGCACAAACCACAAAGACCTACAAAGTTATGCATGAAACAAACCCTTAAAGCTTACATAAGCAACATGGGTACAAAATAAAAATGCCACATAGCACATATGCCACAAAGCATAGAAATTAAACACACAGTTCTGAAAATATACTGAATATACTGAAATTAATACTGAAGTTAAAGCATAAGTGTCAGAACTATAAACCAAAAAACAGTAAGACATTAACTATAAACCGAAAAAAAACTTAGTAAAACCCGTCTGTAAAACCAATAACCAATAGTTAATGTAACTATGTATCTAAGCTACGCTCCCCCTAAGGCTGTGCAAGCTCTTGTTCAGCAGCTCCCCCTCAAAATTTTCTCCCCCTTTTTGACCGGAATGGCCAAAGGACTAGATCTGATCGGAGTCGGAGTCTGACCCATGTGTAGGAGATAGGCTCTGAATCTGGGCTGACAATGTGGTGATCTGCTCCTGGAGGTATGCAAACTGATCCGCTGTGTGCTGTACATGAGTGTCAAGCACTGTAGACATGTGATCCATCTTAGCTAGGATCTGATCAAGCTTGCTGAGACCTTGTGTTTGTGTTGGAGCAGAAGATGATGGCTGTGCAGTCTCTGGATGTGCAGTCTCTGGAGCAGAAGTAAACCTGTCAATCTCCTCCTTTGTATCCCCACCCTCATCTGGTGCATCCTGAGGCACAACCCGAGGCGGTGGAATGAGATGGGCACCAGTCTTGGGGCCTCTAATGTGTGCAGTGCTCCGAGTCAGAGTGTTTACACCAATGGGGTAATCCCTCTGAACAACCGTAAGGCCACTAGGGAACTTCAGCTTCGTCCTGGCAATAAACCCCATGATCAGTGATGGAAAAGGCATTATGGTTCGGGAGTTTTGCTTTGTGATGCTCTTTTTCAGGATATGGAAGATGTGACTGCAGATATCTATTTCCTTGTGAGTGAACAGGTCGTAGAGAAATCTTGTCCTTGGAGCTGATAAGGTGGTGAGGTTGGTGACCGGGTACAGGTTATGGATCATAACGTAGCTCAAAGTCCTCATTTCTAGAGAGAACTTAAGAGTATCCATTGAGGATTTCTTTGGAACCCCACCAAGAGTGGATATCATCTCCGTGATAGACCCCAATCTCTCATCATATTGAACCGTCATCGGCTGTGAGGTAGGACGGATCTCCAGAAGATCTTGAATGCTATCCCTAGTTATCTCAAATTCTTTGTGCCTCACCCAGCAGATTATCTTGTCATCTTCTACAGCAGCATTGGAGAAGAACTCTCTGATTATTTCGGAGTACACGGTTCCAATTGGATTCAACAGTTTGGTCCAAGTTCTTTCTTTGAATGCATCTGGAATGCATGTGTGCTCAAGTTCCTCCAATTGGACCACCCTTTCCATGACAATGGTTGCTTTCTTGTAGCAATCATTGTACTTCATATCTGCTTCCGCGGATTTGAAGTGATCGGATTCAGTGCGAGCACGCTTAGGAGCCTTCTTCTTTGAGGCAGCATGCTTGGTGGGAGACATCTGCACAAGTGGACACAACACACATAGCACAAGTGCACAAAACATAAGAGCAAAGACTTGATTAGATTCAAGTTAGTTTGCACCTATTGAGATAATCCCAAAACAGAGCAGATTGCAAAAACAGAGCATGACCAATATACACAAGCATGCTCCAACACATAATGCAAAAAAAATTATGCATGAAATTAAATAATTGTGCAAGTATGTGTGTCTGTGTATATGCATGTGTGTGCAACAAGTGATGCATGAGGGTGTGCCTAGGAGTTTGGTTGTGTGCCAAGTGAATGTAACATATTGAAAATGCAATATACACAAGAGCAATGATCAATTCAAGATCAAACCATGGTAAGATACATGAAAACATTGAAATTGGGACTCACTTGAGACCAATTAGGCACAACATTATCATTTAGACATTAAATCAAACACCTAATATGCATAAGAGCACTTCATGTATGAGCAATGCATGAACATGGTAAAATTATGCCTAAATACATGATAAAATGCCACAAGGGGCCAACACAGATGCATCAAGATCAAAAGAAACAAAACCCAATCAAGAATTTAGCAAAAACTTCACCCAATTTTGAAAACCAATCAAAGTTTCGAAAATTCCCAATTTTGAAAGCCCTAACAAAAAATTCTGCATAATCTAAGTAAAAACTTAAAAAGAAATGGTTAACAAACATACCTTGAAGAAGAAAATGCAGAAAAAGTCTTGATTTGGAAAGGGATTTGATGGAATAGTGTTTTGGGTTGAGAGAGGTTCGAAGAAAAATGAGGGAGGGAGTTTTTGTGCTTTTGAAAAACTGTCACATCAGCCCCTTTAAAAACTGAAAACACGCGTTTTTCGCGGGATAGGGAGTAGCGACACAGTCGCGAGACAACCGCGAAAGAGGCCACTGAAGCATAAATATCTCGCGAGAAGCGCTAAGTCGCGACGCAGTCGCGAGACAGTCGCGATATTCTCTGTCTGATTTTGAGAAAATTTCAGTTTTTGCCAAACAGCATTTCGCGAGAAGCTGTTGGTCGCGATACAGTCGCGAGACAGTCGCGAAAGTCTCTGTGTGACAAGGAAGAAAAATTATTTCCCTCAAATATTTTCGCGGGAAGCAGCTTAGTCGCGAGCTTCTCGCGAAAGAGCCCCTGAACCAGTTTTTTGATGAAAAACACACAGAAAACATTTTGACCAAAAAGAAACACAAGAAAGTATAAAATCACTTTAAAAAACTAATAAAACTCACAAAAATCTTTTTGAATTTGATCAACAAGTTCATGGGCAATCACATCACATTTGGACATATACAATCACACAAATGAGATAGGCATTGATTGAATCAAAAACTTGTGTGTTGTGTGTGAGTATCAAATGTGAAATAGTCCTTAGACCAGAGCGAAGCTTCAATGATCAATTCACACGAGTCATACACAACTGATACGAAATCATGTGGACTATCTCCATTATAGAAATGAGTATATATGACCTCCCACACATTAAAAACATAACTTAGAAGCTTTTCATTTGGCTTCTTATAACTCATAACAATTGGTCCATTTTCATTTTGATTGGACAAATACATCTCTTTTTGAGATTGGTGCTTGAAATTTGTGATATTTCAACTTTGATGATAAGCCTTTGGCTTTTTGAGCACCATAACATTTACATTAGAAGAGTCGCTTTCCCTTTTTCCTAGTCAAATACTAGTATGTGCGACAGGCTTTTGCAGCTCAATATCTCTTTTCATTTGGAGATTTACAATTTGAGAGCTCTTTTTACAAAAACATAAAAATAAAGTGAGAAGAGATATAGACACAAGTCTATGCAAGTATCAAGACCAACAAGACTATTGACCAATCATTCATGACAGGTTTGAAGATCTATTTACAACAGTCACACATAGTTCTCAGGGTTTCTTCCACACAGAAAAGAGTGCGTACGAACAAGCGAAGATCGTAAATGCACTATGCCATAAGTACGAAGGTACTAGGCCAAACTCACATGAGATATGCACATAACAAGTGATCAAACTTTTTGAGATTTTTTCAATTTTTATGGGTTTTTGAATTCTTGAAACACACCCAAAACAAAACAAAAGAAGTAAGATCAATCAAAAACAGGTTCAAACCAGACAAAAAGAAAAAAATATGCATGAAATGATGCAACAACAAATGTCCCTACACATGGAAAGAATTGATGCATGGACATATTATAATGCTTATGCATGAGTACCCCTCTTCACCCACACGTCACGTGCGTTTGGGGTGATATCCTTGACGGATTGGGTACGAGAGTTGGGACTTTCAAACCTCCTTGAAAAACTCTCCAGGCAAGTGGTGAAGGCACCAATCATCTTCATCACGTCTGTCACTCCGGGATCACGATTTTGACTTCTTGAGTTCTCACCACCCCAAGCTCTATTGTCATTCCTTCTTCCTCGTGACCGCGGTGCGCTTGCATTGTTGTCTGCTCTCAGCTTTTGGCAGTTTGGTCTGGTATGTCCTCGCAGTCCGCAATAGTGACACACATAATCTGTTCTAGGACCCCGTTGAGGTCTTGAAAGAGATCTTGCTCTGTTTTCGTGTCTTCCTACAGGTTGATTTCGGGGCTTATTCACCATCCGTTGCTCAATTACACTCTTCTTCTCAACCTTAACATTCTCAGGGATGGTCTCTTGTACAATTGGCTCTGTGGCCTTCACAAATTTTACTTCTTTGGTGGCTTTGACCGACACGCTACTCCCTCCGGCATATCCCAATCCGGACTTATCTGAGACATGTTTTTGAGAAGAGATAACGTCATCCAACTTTCTGGAGGAGACCCTATCTATCTTGGCTTGCGCTTGAACCATCTCTTGTTCAAGAAATCTGATCTTCAAGTAAGCTTCTGACAGCTCACCATTCATCTTTTCTATCTCGCATTTTGCCTCCCTATGTCTGACCATGAGGCTCCAGTAATCTTCCTCAGCCTTCTTCATTTTTTTGACGGCCGCCTTGGCTACCCTTGCATATTCTCCCGACTTCTCTAGGTGTAATGAGTAGTTTTCTTGAAGATTAGCTGCACTCTCATCCTTTTCTTCATCTGATTCTTCTACAATTCCAATGGACTCTGAATCAGAATGCTCACCAAGTTCCTTCACAAGTGCACCCAAGTCATCTGAGGAGTCTACATGATCAATGGTCATGAATGCGGAATAGTTTCCCTCACCGTCACAGCTCTCTTCCGAGTCAGAATCAGAAGAGTCAGAATCACTGAGCGTTGTAGCATAAGCCTTCCCTTTTCCCCTCAGAAAATTCGGACACTCCTTCTTTAAATGTCCATGCCCATTGCACTCATAGCACACGATGTCTGAAGAGGGTTGATAATCCTTCCCTTCTTTTCCCTTAAACTCTTTCTTATCACCTCTTGAAGGAGAGAACTTTCCTCTATTGAACGGTTTTCCACTGTTCTTCATTTTCAGAAACTTGCGGAAGTTCTTTGCAAGATATGCTACTTCCTTCTCCATTCCATCTTCTTCGGAGGAATCATTTATTCTTTCGGTGATGGTTTTAAGAGCAAGCGATTTGCTCGTCTTATGGGAAGGCAGCCCCAGCTCATACGTTTGGAGAGACCCAATCAACTCTTGAATCTTAATCTCATCCAAGTCTTTGCTTTCTTCTATGGCTGTAACCTTTGCTCTAAAACTTTCAGGTAGGGACCTCAAAATTTTTCTCACCACCTTAGTGTCTTCAATCTTCTCCCCAAGATTGAGTTAGCAATGACAATTTCATTGAGCTTCCCATAGAATGAATCAAATGGTTCATCATCACCCATCTTGAGTTCTTCAAATTTGGTGGTAAGCATCTGAAGCTTCGTGTCCTTAACTTTCTTTGTACCCTCATAGGTAGTCTCCAAAATCTCCCAAGCTTCCTTGGCTACTGTCATATGAGAAATCCTGTGGAATTCATCAGGGGACACACCACAAAAAATAGCATTTAAGGCCTTACTATTAGCATTGGCCGCTGCTAGAGCAGCCTTATCCCAAGTGGACTTAGGAGTCACCGGCTTAGTCCAACCTATCTCAACCGCATCCCAAACGGTATCATCGATAGAGCATAGAAATGCTCTCATTCTAACTTTCCAGAATGCATAATTATTTCCATCAAAAAATGGTGGAACATTAAGCGATTGAGACCGGTCCATCTCAACAAGGGTCAAGGAACACACTTAGGTATTTAAACCACAACAAGTGTACCCGCTCTGATACCAATTGAAAGCTCGAAAATGTGTTGAAAACACAAGAGCTGTTTAGACCCCCAAATTAAAATTACGGCTCGATAGATTTTACACAACTTTAATACAAAGTGCGGAATAGTGTAAAAGCGAGCGGATGAACAAGTAAGCTATTCTAATCCATAAACTAAGCAACACAGCAGTATAATGGAATTAAACAAGAGTAGGGAAGAAGAATGCAAACACAGAAAACACCGAGACGTGTTCTCGAAGAGGAAACCGAAGAACTCGGCAAAAAACCTCTCCGCCGCCCTCCAAGCGGAAATCGATCCACTAGACAATCAGTTGGGATACATGGGTTAGCAAAAGACCCTCCAAGCCTAGTCTACCCGCCGTACCTAAGCCCTCCAAGCTCCTACTCCAACAAGGCTTCTCGGAACCGTGTCTTGTCCTAGTTATTCGGATCCCGCAACAAGCTCCATGTTGCATCTGCCATTCAAGGCTTCTTCCAATGCTTCCCAGCAGCACCAAAACGTCACACAGCACTCACAAGGTGTGGTAAGTTTTTGGGCTATCAACCTCTCAAAGATATGGATAATGGAGAGGGAAGGGTTGAGGAAATACCACAAGCAAATGTATAGAGAAAGATGGGGAAGACAATCTCTAATTACCAATGTGTTTGGCTAGGGTTTTCTCTCTGAAGCATTCCTCAACAATTGTGGGTAATGATGGTATATATAGGAGAGGTGCAAAAGGTGTGACTCAAAAAGTACAGGCTGGCAGAACAGCTAGTCTCGCGGGTGTCTCGCGGGAAGGCCTTACCCGCGAGATACTCGCGGGAAGGCCTTACCCGCGAGATACTCGCGAGACACAGTTGTCTCCACCTGGCCTGACTCTTCGCATTCCAGCATGTGCCTGGCACATGGTTCACTTCGCGGGATGCTAGGTCGCGAGATACCCGCGAGAATCCTTCAGTTCTTCAAATGCTTGAGCCTTCATACACTCTCTAACACACAACCCTTACAACAAGTCCCACAACAAATACAGGGTTTTAAACGATTGAACTCAATTACAATCAAATTTGGCACGGAATAAAAGCCAACAAAAACACAGTTGTAAATTACAACCTTACATAAATCTTGGATCAGTCTTTCTAGTAGGTCATGTGAGGAATATATCAATGGAGTAATAGAGTTTGTTGATTATGCATTTCAACGTATCAAAGATGAAGATAAAATGTCCTTGTAATGATTGTAACAATAGAAATAGAAGAACACGAGTTGAGGTTACAAGTAGGGCTGTAATCGGTTCGGTTCGGTCGGTTTTTTTTTATCTGGCAGACTGAAACCGAAATTTTTGGTTTTTAAAAGTCTTAACCGAAATTGACCGAAATAGTTGAAAAACCGTCGGTTTAGGTTTGTTTCGGTTTCGGTCGGTTTTTTGGTCGGTTTCGGTTTTTGGGCTTGGAGTTTGGGGCAGTTGGGCCTTTAATTTTTTTTTTCCAAAAATTTTCTGTTTGGGCTGTTTTTTATTTTTATTTTTATTTTTAAATGCAGTGTAACATAAGCCTAACATTAGACAATGGAATATCACAACGGAATATCTAGAAAAAGTACATAGCTTAGTGTAACATGCACCAATACTAGGAGATTTTCTAGATTCTAAGGATGGAATGCACGAGTACATTCCTTTTATACCTTCTTTACCATGATTGGACTGTGCCGCATTGAATACTAATCATGTGGAAGAAATTCACTCCAATACTAGGTTTGAACACTTTCGGCCTGTGGTTTTGAGAACAAGAACAAAAACAAGAAAAAGAATAAGATTCATTTCTCAAGTTCCATGTGCTACAAGGTCAGATGCACAAAGAGATTTTCAAAACAGAGACTCACCGTGAGATGAGAAGCCGATGATCAAGCCGGCGTGGGGAGGGTGGTGTGTGGAGGCGGTGGCAGAGGGTGATTTGGCGTGAGAGGTAGGGACTGTGGAGTGGAGGCTGTCTGAAGTTTGAATGTGAGAGAGAGTGGAAAGTGTGAGAGTGAAAATTGAAAAATTATACTCTAATTAGTTTTAGTTAATTATTTTAATTAGATATTTACTTAGTTTAATTATAGGTAATTAATCTAATAAATTTTAAAATGTTATGTTTAAAAAGATAAGCTAGGAGGCCGGATCAATTATTTTAATTTTTTAATTTTCAATCATTGAAAATTGAATTGGGAATCACCAAATTGTTTTAATATGAAGTGATGGAAGCACTGCCCAACGCAAAAGCTGCCAAAGGCCCAATGCCCCAAAGCGTGAATCGGTGCAGTGATTCAGTGTATCTCTTTTTTTTTTTTTTTTTTTGAGAATAGCAAAGTGTATCTTAGGTCTCAGTGGGTTAGTCAGAGATATTTACAAAATATTATATATTTAATATAAATTATAATATAATAATATATTTCAATTCGGCGGTCGGTTTATTAAAATTTGCAACTGAAAACCGAACCAAACTTTTCGGTTTTTTATTTAATAAAACCGAAACCGAACCGAAATTTTTGCATTGGTTTGGTCGGTTTGAATCGGTTTTTTCGGTTTTTCGGTTTTTTGCACACCCCTAGTTACAAGAGACCTCTTATGGAAAGGGATGAGGCGTGATTATACTAGATGGCATCTCCATGGAGAGGGAAATAGTGATGAGGACGAGGAAGGTAGTGATGAGGATGAGGATAATAGTAGTGATGATTAACAAAATATTGATGATATCCATAATATCAATTTTTATTGTTCACTATTCAGATTTTACTATTTGCAAAAAAACTTGTGTCGCTCTACACTTATAAGATATTAATCCTAAAGTAATATGGTTTGAAAAGGCTGTATACAAAATTAACAATTCCATAGTATACATATTAGGGATAAGGGTGGGTTTCCATGAGGGTGGGTCATAGATTCCAACCACTCCTTCAATTCAAAATGCACCGACCACCGAGGTAAATTCTGCTCAATATTACTAGTATGTAGAAGAGCTACTTAGTTCACACAAAATGTATTAGAGCTACTTAGTTCACACAAGATCCATATACATTCTCATGCAGCCAAGTGATTGAAAAATCGTTATTAGACCTCTAGTCCAGTTTACTATCAACTTTATCAATTTATTCAACTATTCAACCTGATCGTTGATTAATTAAGTTCAAGTGCAACATGGGTAAAAGTTATCACAATAGTTAATAACAAACATACATGCACACAGATGCCAACATATGTTCAAGGAACCCAATAGGTAAATATACTCTAGAGCCAAGCCCTACTCAATAAGTCCACTATTAATTGAAGGTTGTTCATTACTCACATGACTTCGTGTACATCTAGATAGGCTATGTATCTAAGCTCCCTGCTTGTGTTAACAATTGCAGACTTCTACCTTGTACCTTTAAAGTACTAGTTGCCCCAAGTTGATCCGTCGATTGCAAACCGACTTCTTGGTCTCTCTTAAGGCATTTGCAAATTTGAATGCCTTTGTGTTTTCAACAAGTCTAACACAAGTATGGTGATTTCTGTGTTTAGAATAATAAACCTTTCAAGGATATTCAATAGGAGAGATTGGAAGGGGAAAAAAAAACGCTCTTTAAATATTTTGTTGTTATGTGTGGCCATATGCCTCCTGACAAAATTAGGCTTGATATAGGGATATATATTATATAAGTAGTGTTTTTCTCACAAAATTAGGCTTGATATAGGGCTTTTATATTAGTGTTTTTTTTTTTTTTTATACTGAAGGACAATATCAAATCCTTCCTTTTTAATTCCTCCAAATTGGAGGAATTTTGAATGGGAGGGATTCCACTTGTATTTAAAAAGTTAAATTGTCTATTTTATCCTAATGATGTTAATTTATATTTTTTTTTAAATAAAAGATATAGCAAAAGATTTGTATGATCATCGATTTATATTATGTTTTATCAGTCCTTCCTCTTTCCCCTTTAAATTTTAAAACATCCAAACAAAGAGAATGGACATCTATTCTCCTTCCCTTTACTTAATTTTTAAAACATCTAAAGGCCTGTTTGGGATCCACTTATTTTGCTGAAATTGAAATTTTTTGGTTGAAAGTACTATAGATAAAGGTAAAAGTTAGCCAAAATAGTACAGTGTGACCTATAAATAGTACCAAAAAGTGTAGTGAGACCCATGAATAGTAGCAAAAATAAGCTAAATAGTAAAATAAGTTGGCAAAATTAATCATGCCAAAAGGACACTAAATATGGGGAAGGAAAAATTATTCCCGAACCCCCTCTCCTCTTATTCCCTTTACACGATTACTATAGCAAGTGTGTAAATATACACATTTTTACACCCATTTAAAGCATCTGCATCAGTGGATGCAAAAATTTTCTAAATTTGCACATTTAAAACTTACTTTTTCTATTTTACACTATCATTTTTACAAAACACCCACATCAGTTTGTTTATTATACACATTTATTCAAATAAAATATTCATCTTCACCCACCATCAACAATCAATCCACACCCACCATCAAGCCACCCAGCCACCATCATAAACCCACCATCATCAACCACCATCACCCCAAAACCCACTGATCAAACAGAAAATCCAAAACTGATCAAACAAAAAATTAAAAAGGATCAAAGGTGAGTGAGATCGTATCGGTGAGGTTGGACTGATCGGCGAGGCTGATCGGTGAGGCTAATCGGCGATGCTAGACTGATCAGTGTCGGTGAGGATGGACTGATCGTGTCAATGAGGCCGGACTGATGGACCAGAGATAAAAGAGAGAGGTGAGAATGAGAAGCTGAAAATGAGAGAGTGAGGTGAAGGAGAGAGAAAAAAATGTAAAATAATAAATGCAAGAGCTACAGTAACCGTGCATATATGCACGATTACTGTAGCACTTGTGCATAAATGTACAATTTTACACCCACTGATGTGGGTATTTTTTTAGTCAAAATGTGTAAAATGAAGTGTTTTTTCCTATTATGCAAGACTTTGCATCCACTGATATGGATGCTTTGATGTGGATAGTTTTGGAGGAAAACTGTGTAAATTTTGACTCTTTTTGTATTTTAGAAGCATTGGTGCGGATGTGCCCATTAAGAGAAAATGTTGCATTCTAGAGTCGGCAAAACAATAAACAGATCACAAAAGAGTTCAACCTTCACACACCACAAAGCAGCAAACAGTTGCAAGAACATAGAAACAATTGCATCACAAATACTTTAAACCAGAACACAATATGCCAAAAGCCTTGTAACTCAATTAGCATTTACTGGAGTTTTTAATGGAGACGTCTAGGGTTCAAATCCCATCCAACCCCAAATATAGAAAAAACATCTAGACTAAAACAGATAATGAAATACCTCAATGGCCAAAAATGACTATTTTGTATCAATTTCTTGAACCCCTTAGAACTACTTCAATGATATCTCCTAGTGTTAATCTATTATTTTTTTTGAGGTAAAGTGTTATCTATTATTAATTATTATTATTATCTAAAAGTTGAAGCGTAGCATTTATTATTGCTATGCTCTTATTGAGCCACATCAACATAGCATTTTGGTCCATTCAATTTACTTTGGCCCATTCGGTCCACTTCGCTCTATTCGGTCCACTTCAGTCTATTTGATCCAGTTTAGTCCAATTCGGTCTAGTTTGGTTCGGTCCATTCAGTCCAGTTCAGTCTATTTGGTCTGGTTCAGTCCCTTGGTCCACTCTAGTCCATTCGGTCCATTTGTTTCACTTCGGTCCAATTTGATCCATTCATTCCACTTTGAATATGCTCTAGAAAAAATTGTCATGTTATAAATGGATTTTTACATTGTAATAATAGATCTCTTTTGTATTCATTCATAACATTTTTTGGATTTCTAATTTTTTGGATAGTAAAGAAATGTTATTTTAATTATAGTGCATATGTATTATCACCACATTAATGCAGTTAGCAACTAGTTTTCTATTAAACACAAGATCTTTTCTTCACTCTGAATAAGTCCCTTGTGGACTCTAGCACTGCGTTACACAACATATATATGATATGAAGGCAACCCAAGCTAACTGGCAAACAATAGTTTTAAAACATTTGCATTTCAAGGAATGAATACCACAGCATAAAACACAATTCCAATCGTTCGGCTGCTTGCTGACCAAACACAACCTTAACACAAACTGCCGCAACCTTTTAGTATAAGAACAGTCATACAGGTGTGATCTCTCAACTCAACTCTATCTTTCTGTTGAAAAACACACAAATGAGACCATAATTGCATCCCCATTTAGAAACACTGTCACGACTCATGAGTGGGGAGTTTATCTATTACTGTTAGCCAACTAATGAAGGCATACTTGGGAATAGCAGTTAGCAAGGTTGAGCCAACTATGTAAAGCTAAATCTTAAATTTATTAATGCATAGAAGATATATTAAGTATAGGACATGATCCTGGATGTTTTAGACAGTACCAAAGATGCCACTAACACTTCCCGCTTAAGCAAGTTATGCTTACATGAGGAATATAGTTGAGTTCAGCTAGCAAAAATAATCAACACGAAGGTATGAGCAAATGAAACAAAAAGGCAAGAATTCAAAGTGCTATCAAATATTAGGGTCTAAATTCAAATTTGAATTGCCAGAGACTAAAATCAACCTTAAGAGAGTGTAATTAACATTTTAGTACCCAAAAAAAAAAAAATCCTAATGGCCATTACACATCTTTCATTGCATGTAACCTTGCGAGTCCAAGGAAACACAAGCATATAGTGATCCCCAAACCATTCCTTATAGTATATAACTAAATTATATATGAGGAGAGCAGAAAGATAGAATTAAAGCACCCACAAAACGACTTTCTTCAGGGTTTTGTCTTTTAGAACTGATATTAAGAGACAAATCAAAACAGCGGCTTCCTATGCCGGATTTAATGAAACCAAACTCGTGGAATAGGGAAGCACCACTGGACAAAACATGGAACTTGGACCCAACTTGGAAAGAGTGCAAACTTCCTCCATCTTACATGTGTCAATGTGATAGAAATATAGCTTGGCAGACACCCTGATTAACAACAATCCGTCTTTAAAGGCCAATGGAACCATCCATGGGTCCATATCATAAGTCACATCTTGGGTCACTCTTTGATGTAGACAGGGGCGGCCCAACATAATTTGGGGCCTTAGGCAAAAAATTTATGCGGGGCCTTTAATATGTAAATATTAATTAAACAAAATTATTTAATACTAATCAAATTAAGGTTAATTTAATACATTAAATACATAAATAATACCAACTAGATTAATGTTAATTTCATATAGAGAATTGAATATCATAGTTGAACCTATAAATATTAATAAAAAGAAATAAAAATATATTGTGATTGAAAAAGATACTTTATTTTGGATATAAGACAATGTATAGTTAAATAAAATTGTAATCTAATTTTTAATTTTATATTTTGATTTTAAGAGAGAGAGATAGATATTATTTGGTGTATGGATTTGTAGAATATTATTTTACAAAAATCAAAGTCTCAAACTATTAGGAGAGATTAATTATAATTGATGATTTAACACATTTGCAACATCTTTTTGAAATATTTTAAGGTTTCAATTGAGTTAAGGTTCTATTGGTCTCGTACTTTGAGAGTCTTAATAGAAATGAAAAAGAAAAATGCGCTAATTAAAAGCACTATAAAATGTTCAAAATATAATGTGATATTGTCTCTCATTGATAAATTTCATCAATTTAACTAATGAATGTTTATATCACTTTTTTGTGATTAATAACATGGTAATTTGTAAGCCAATAGTAAAATTTGTAGTATCTTTAACATCACTAATAAAAAAAAT
This sequence comes from Quercus gilva, assembly GCA_023621385.1. Taxonomy (NCBI): domain Eukaryota; kingdom Viridiplantae; phylum Streptophyta; class Magnoliopsida; order Fagales; family Fagaceae; genus Quercus; species Quercus gilva. The sequence goes on from CM042477.1 coordinate 99,002,442, forward strand.
GTACAACCTTTAGAAAATATATATATATATATATTTATAAAAATTTGGGCCTTTAACTATGGAAAGTGGGGTCTTTTTTCTTAAAGAAAAATTTGTTTTTTGGTGGGGCCTTAGGCCTAGGCCCAACTTGCCTATGCCTTGAGCCGGCACTGGATGTAGATTGCAAAACCGTGGATGCTCTTCTTCAATTTCCTGCAAAGACTTTTGAGTGTCTTAGTTTCCATTTGAATTCAAAATTGTCTTCAAGGAACCATATGTGAAGCCCTTTTTCAGAGATCATTACATATTGAAGTCACCCTTTAGAAGTTTTCTCTGTCGCTAGTGAAAGTTTGGTTTGCCCAACTTCTCCTATGCTGAGAAAGAGCCGGTCCCTTCCTTTTGAAGGCTAGTCAGTCCCTATTAGCCACCATTTGGTTGCTACAGGCTAGTGGGTTTTTTCTTGTAGGGTTTTTGGGAAACACTTTATTTTCTTTTGCCTCATGGAGGAGATTACGGTGGGGTGGAATAAGATGTCTCTTTAGGGACTGAAGGAGGACAAGTTTGATCTCCAATCTGATATGGGGTCAAAGGAATTCATCTTGGCTGCAAAGTTTCACACAAAACGGGTCCTTAATGTTGATGCCATAGCTCGTAATTTCTCTCAACTCTGGTGTACTCGGAATGGATTTAAGATTAAAGATCAGAGCAACCATACTGTTCTCTTTATCTTTGAAAATAAGTTTGGTTGTGACAGAAGTTTTTCTTCTTAGCCCTGGAGTTTCGATAAATTTTTGGTGGTTTTTCAAAGGTACGATAATAGCACCCACGCTCGAAACCTGGACTACGAGGGAGTCCCTTTCTGGGTGCAAGTATACGACATTCCGATCATCTTTATGAATAAAACGGTGGCTGAAGGATTATGTTTAGGTATTGGTGAAGTATGTCCTTCTGATTTCTCAGTCATGAAAGGGGGTGATCATGTGCGAGTTCGTGTTATTCTGGATATTTCAAAACCTCTATGTCGCGGACGTAAAATCACTCTCGAAGGTGGAACCATGGGATGGGTTTCTTTCAAGTATGAAAGGCTGCCAAGTATCCGTTATTGGTGAAGTTGTTTAACTCACGACGACAAAGATTGTGATCTGTGGATTACTAGTGAAGGCACACTCACGGTGGAGGATCGGAATTACGGGGTGTGGTTACGAGCTCCTTTATCAAATCAAATTAGAAAATCAACCATTGTAGTTCCAAGGTTCTATCAACAGAAGAAAGATTCAAAGGTTTCAAAGGATTCGGGAAGTGAACCTTTGTTAAAACCTCACCAAGCATCCTCGTCGGAGAATGGAGTTTCGACGAAACAATTGGAAAAGGTAATCTCGGATTCTCTGCTTCCAAATATCTCTAACTCTGTTGCATATCCTATTGTCAAGGATTTGGAAGATCTTCCACTAGGTTTTGGGGATCAGTTCAATATTAAAAGGGACTTTGCGCATACTTTGTACGAAATTGATGCAGAACTGAAAAAAGGTGATGCGATAGAAGATGTTGATGGAAATTTGGAGTTGTTACCAAAAATGGAGTCTGCTACTTTAGCAAAGCCTGGGGATGAGGATATCCAAGTACAAAGTCCAATTCAGCTCCTAGCCGCGTGTAAGTCTCCATCACTTATCACCAGGTCAAATAGACCCCCTTTGGTTGACCTGTCTAATACTTTAGACTCTCCCATGTGCACCTTACTTTCACCAAAGCCCTCTTGGACCCGTATTAACCGTATCTCTTCTGAACTTGAGGAAAAATTGAAGGTTTTCATAGGAAAAAAGAGGGCTTCACTGCCCAAGAAAAATCAGCAAGGTGTATAAAAAAAAACAAAATTGGTTTCACAGATTGATAAAGAAAATGTAGTCATATTGGCGAATGCTGGTTCCCAGGCCCGCCAAGAACAATGAATCTCATCTATTGGAATTGTCGAGGCTTGGGAACCAGCAGACAGTTTAGGAGCTTGGAGAATTAGTCCGGGCACAAGATCCCTCAGTCATATTTTTAGCCGAAACATGGCTAGAAGAAGCAAGGCTAAGCAACATTCGTGATTCTCTTCAGTTCGGTCATTACTATGGAGTTTCAAGGATTACTCGTGGGGGTGGCTTAACTCTCTTTTGGAAGAAGGGATTTATTTTAGATATGGAATCCTCATCTCAGAATCATATAGATGTGGTGATAAATAAAGGAAAGGACAATGCATGGCATTTCATAGGAATCTATGGAGCACCAGAAACACATTTGCGATTTGAAACATGGGAGTTGATTCGTGGTCTGCATAGACATGGATCTTTGCCATGATTGTGTGGAGGCGATTTTAATGAAATTTTGAAATCACATGAGAAGAGTGGTGGCAGACTTAGACCCTATGATCAGATAGAACAGTTTCGAGAAGTGCTGGACGAGTGTAATTTATTGGATCTTGGCTTCTCCGGAAATAAGTTCACTTGGTCTAGGACTTACCTGAATGGAGGCATGGTTTGGGAGAGGTTAGATCGGGCAATGTGCACGGCGGAATGGTACTATTTATTTCCGGCAACATGTGTACAGACCTTGACCTGTGTGTCTTCGGATCATAATCCAATTTGCCTTCGACTTGAGGGGATTGAAGTCCTTGAGACCATGGCGCTTTGAGCAAATGTGGCTTGAGGACTCGGGGTGCAGGGATACAGTGGTGCGAACATGGGACAGATCTGTTATGGGCTCTCCCGTGGAAATCGTAGTCACAAAATTGGAGGCTTGTAAAAAATGCCTCCTACAATGGAGTAAGAACTCTTTCTGCCACATGAGACGGGAGATTATTGAAAAAAAGAAGATGTTGAAAGTGGCTGAATATCAAGCAGCCTAGGGAAGACAAGTGGATTGGTTCCTTAAGCTTAAATTGGAAATTGTTAACCTTCTTCGATTAGACGAAAAAATGTGGCAGCAGCGAAGCAAGGAGCATTGGATGATTTCCAGAGATTGTAATTCCAAGTACTTTCACACAAGAGCTTTGCAATGTTGTCGTTGTAACAGAATTGTCGAGATCTAAAATTTAGATGGCATGCTGGTTTTAGGCAAAGGAAACATCTCGATCATGGTTCGAGACTACTATAAAAACTTGTTCCTCTCCTCAAGGCTGACAGAAGTGGATGAAGTTGTTCTGTCCATAAAATCTGTTGTTATCGAAGACATGGATAATAGTTTGATCAACCCTTTTTCTTGGGTGGAAATTAAGCTTGCCCTGAATCAAATGGCTTCCCTTAAAGCCCCCGGTCCTGACGGAATGCCTCCCATTTTTTTCCAGAAATTTTGGAATGATATTGGCGATGATGTGGTCTTGGCAGTGCTGTTTTGCCTTAATTCCAGCAGTCTTATTTCAGGTCTGAACCATACTTTTATTTCCCTTATTCCTAAAGTTAAAATCCTAAGTATGTCACTGAATTTCGTCCCATTATATTTTGTAATATTTTATATAAGCTTGTATCAAAAGTGTTGGCTAACAGGTTGAAATTGTTTTTACCTCATATCATCTCAGAATCTCAAAGTGCTTTTCAATCCGATAAGGCAATTTCTGACAATATCATGGTGGCCTTCAAGACTCTCCACCATATGAAGTGAAAGAAAGGGGGTAAAGTAGGGCACTTAGCTTTGAAGTTGGACATAAGTAAAGCATACGACAAATTGGAGTGGGTGTTTCTCAAAAAGGTGATGGAGAAAATGGGTTTTCATAGTAGGTGGTTCGGTTGGATTATGGAGTGCGTTCAATCAGTGACTTACTCGTTTTTGATAAATGGTGAGCCTACGGAACCCATTATCCCAACTAGAGGCATTTGTCAAGGGGACTCCCTTTCCCCCTACCTTTTCCTTCTTTGCTTGGAAGGTTTAAATGGCCTTCTTGAGCAGGCGATGGTAGCAAAGTTCCTTGAAGGTTTCTCTCTTTGTAAATATGGGCCCAAAATATCCCACCTTTTGTTTGCCAATGACTGTCTCCTCTTTTGTCATGCTAGAGTGGAAGATGTGTAAAACATTCTTGAGATCCTTGGGAAGTATGAGAGAGCTTTAGGGCAGAAAATTAATGCAAACAAAACCACAATCTTCTTTAGTGGTAATGTGACAGATTCGGCTAAGTTGCAAGTGCAAAGTCTCTTGGGTGGTCCGGAAATTAAGAAGTATGAGAAATACTTGGGTTTGCCAACGGTTGTGGGAAGACATAAAACAACAAGTTTCAATTATATAAAAGATCGTGTTTGGGGAAACCTACAGGGTTGGAAGGAAAAACTTTTATCCCAAGCCGGGAAGGAGGTTTTGTTTAAAGCTGTGGTCCAAGCTATTTCGACCTTTGCTATGAGTTGCTTTTGCCTCTCGGTTGGCCTTTGTCAAGACATTGAGATGCTTGCTCATAGGTTTTGGTGGGGTCAAAGGTTGGAACATCGGAAAATACATTGGAAGAAATGGGAGGTGTTATGCAAACCCAAGGAAGAGGGCGGCATGGGTTTTAAAGAGTTGTGCAAGTTTAATGAGGCCTTGCTCGCAAAAAAAGTGTGGAGGTTGGCTCATGATAGGCACTCACTGTTTTATAAAGGTGTTTAAAGCAAAATATTTTCCTCATGGGTCCATTTTTGAAGCTACTGCATCTTTTGGGTCTTATGCTTGGCAAAGCATTTTGAAATCTTGGCATTTAATTGAAACGGGTGCTAGATGGAGAGTAGGAGATGGTCAGCTTATTAGAATTTTCATTGATAAGTGGCTGCCTAATGGGGATAGAGTTATATCTTCCTCCTCGGGTGAGCTTCATCCGGAGGCCACAGTTTTTGAGCTTATTAATCAGACCTCAAGGTGGTGGAATATATAGTTGATTGACCGATGCTTTCATCCTCCTAATGAAGCTCGGATTAAAGCATTCCCACTTTGCTCGACTCCCCAGTTTGACGTGTTGATTTGGACACTTGAAAAATCTGGAAAGTGCTCAGTCAAAATCGAGTACAGATTGTTGTGTGATACCTGGGATTCCGCTGAAAATTTGCCCCAAGCTAGCACTGAAGAATGGGGTTTCTGGAAAAAGCGTTGGAAAATTTAGGTCCCAGGAAAAATTAAACACTTTCTTTGGAAGGCTTGCACGAACTCCCTAGCAACAAAAGAAAATTTGGTGAAATGCAAAATCTTGATTGATGCAACCTGTACTCGTTGTTTAGGTGCTTTTGAAGACTCCCTTCATTCACTATGGAGTTGCAGTGGTTTTAAGGAGGTATGGGAGAAGGACTTTGGTTGGATTCTCAAGTCTGGGGCGGTCTTTACATCCTTTAGGGAGTTGGTAAAGTAGGTTTTCACAAAGCCAGAGACAGCTGCCCTTTTTGCCACGACTGTATGGTCAGTGTGGTTTCATAGAAATAAGACTTGATCGAATGAAAGTACTAGGCCATTGCGTCAGATTGTGGGCTTTGCGCGTGATTATATTCGTGATTTTAAGTCTCTGAAGTATAGCTCCACCACTGTATGAAAAGCTGCTCCAAAGAGTTGGAGTCCGCCTGCACGTGATGATTGGAAGACAAATTTTGATGGGGCAATATTTGGTGAATCTAAAGAAGCTGGAGTCAGGGTGATTGTCTGTAATTCCAAAGGCGAGGTGAAGGCCGCTCTGGCAGAGAAGATTAGAAAGCCACCATCAGTGGGAGCGCCGGAGTTGCTGGTAGCCAGACATGCTGCACTTTACTCCCAAGAACTTGGTCTTGACAGGGTGATTTTTGAAGGGGATTCAGAGTAGGTAATGAAGGCCCTTCAATGAGGTGGCTGGGATTTTGCTTTGGGTGGTCATCTAATTCGAGATATTTTATGTATTGTAAACTCTTTTGTGAGTACCTCTTTCTCTCATGTCTGTAGGTAGGGTAACGCGATGGCTTATGCCCTGGCCCAGAGAGCTAGACACTGTTTTCCTATTTCAGTTTGGTTGGATTCCTATCCAACGGATATTACATCCTTTGTATTAGCTGATTTTTAGCCTTTGTTTTTTTAATAAAGTTATCAGTTTCTTTCTCAAAAAAAAAAAAAAAAAAAATGGAGAGGAAAAGTCGCCCTTCAGAATCTCCAATGCATGCGTGAGGGACAATCTCGAATTCCATTGTGGGGACCGATACCCCAATTAACCAAGATAGCTCCTTCTCTACATCATATGTGAGCACTTTATCTCTATCTGTCAATCAATGTAAAATCCCTCCAACACAGACGCTTTTGTTCTTGACTAAATTTTTATTGCAGTGGCAGACCTAATTTGGTTGTGTCCAAGCCCCATTTTCTGATGAGTATACTTCAAAAGTATAGTATAAGTCCTCTTCCTCAGACTCAGTCTCAATCTCCAACTGCCTGACTCTAACCAGTTTGAATTTAGTAGAACTATCTACGGGATCCCGAGTTGGGTCAAACACCAGTCCTATGGTGGTAAGATTGTCAAGTGCAGAAGTTGATTTTAATTTAATCCACTCCTTGTTGGGGGGATTGCAGACCTAGATAGCAGGGTCTTGAGCTTGAGTAGGAAAGCAACTCCGACAACATACAAGCCCATTGCATGATGCTAACATCACTACATCCTCAGGAAGGAAATTAAACATCTTTTGATGCACTTGTTCACCACCTTCAACTTCATCTTCTGATTCAACAATAGGAATGTAGCTAACTGTTTTGATATCTTCATTGCACCACTGATACTTCCCTTGGAAGATGAATCCCGATACAATGGGCTTTTGCTTTTGTAATTGAGCCTGGATGAAGGAGCGGTCAGATATGAGTTGGTGCTAGCCTTTGGAAACACACTTTAATCCTAGAAGAATCTTTGTAGGCAAACAGGATAGCACATTAAAGGGAACATCAGTGTTGAAGAATCCAAGATTCTCCATTTCCTGAAATGGAATTCATATAACTTTAAAAACAATTACAAGGTTTACAATGACAAAGATGAGCATTGCAACAGAGACAGTAGCAGTAGTCCATGGAAGTTTTTTTTTTTTTTTTTGAGAAACAAACACACATACACACAAGGGAGAGAGAAATGGGTTCTAACACAAAGGCACACCACAGCTCTACTTAAAAGCCATGGTAACTTTTAAGGGAGGGTGGGGGCAAGTTATACTACACACAACATACTCTCTTAAGCAATGTGGGGCAATTACCCATTCTTTTTTTTTTTGAGAAACAAACACGCACACACACAAGGGAGAGGGAAAGGGGTTCTAACACAAAGGCACACCACAACTCCACTTAAAAGCCATAGTAACTTTAAGAGAGGGTGGGGCAAGTTATACTACACACAACACACTCTCTTAAGCAATGTGGGACAATTACCCATTCTTTCTTTTTTTGAGAAACAAACACACACACACAAGGGAGAGTGAAAGGGGTTCTAACACAACTGTTACATCAGTGAGAGGATCATCTATACTATAATAACTACCAAAAGCACTACTATAAAAAAGCAATCCTAGGTTGCCCAGAAAATCATTAATAAAAGGGGGGGGGGGGGGGGTGTTTAGTGAGGCTTTTGGAGCTGAGTAAGAATCCAAAGGCTGCCATTTTTGCCTTTGAATTCAATACACCAAAACTAAGATTAATCATTTTGAAAACCCCAAAAAGAAAAGAACATTCAGAAAGAAAGAAAGAAAAAAGTAGAGCAAATAGTGATTCTAACCTTTTCATGCCCTTATTCATTTGTTCATAAGATTAAGTATAGTAACTTTAGACTTTGTACAAATTTTTGAAGAAGATAATTAAGAGGAAGACAGAAAGAGAACTGCAAAAAGGAACATGATGGGCATGAGCATGAATCAATGTGAAATATTTAATTGTTTGTTCTAACCAAAACCCCCAAACACTAGTGTTACATTAGGAAGTGGGTCATATAAACTATAAGGACCAAAAGCACTAGTATGAAACGGTAATCCTAGCTTTCCCAGAAAATGTTTAATAGTAAAAAGTGGGGGTTTTAGTGAGGCTTTTGAAGCTGAGTAAAAATCCAAAGGGTGCCATTTTTTTTTTCTTTTGAATGCAATCCACCAAAACTCAGGTTAATCATTTTGATCCTTACAATAAAAGAAAGAAAGAAAGAAAGAAAGAAAGAAAGAGTAGAGCAAAGAGTGATCCTTTTGTGTTTTGCCTTATTCATTTATTGATAAGATTAAGCATGCATTTGATGAAAAGATTAAGCAAGGTACCTTATAAGGCTTTGTACAAACTTTTGAAGAAGATGTTAGTAGGAAGACAGAAAAGAATGAAGACGAGGATGAATGTGAAATGTTTAAATGTATGTTCTTACTAGGGCTGGCCCAAGGCCTAGGCAACTTAGGCCTAGGCCTAAGGCCCCCACCACAAAAAAATATTTACCCTTTACAAAAAAAAGGCCCCCATCCCATTGTAAAAGGCTCAAAATTTTATAAAAAATATGAATTTTTTAAAATTGTTGTGCATTTTTTATTATTTGTGATGCTAGAGATATCACAAATTTTACTATAGTTTTACAAATTGACATGTTACCAATCACAAAAAAGTATTTTAAATATTCATTAATTACATTATTGAAGCTCATCAATCACTATTATTGTCATATTATATTATGAATATTTTGTAATACCTTTAACATTTTCCTTTTTTATTTCTAACAAGGCTTTAAAAAAAATTTGCAAATTTGTTAGATCATCAATGATGATTAATCTCCCCTAATAGTTTGAAACTTTAGTATTTGTAAATTAATCTACTACAAAGCCACATATCAATTAATATCATAGATTATAAATGTAATTAACTATGTATCGTTATATATCCAAGATAAATTAATTTTCTTTTATTTTTTTTCTTTTTGTTAAATTAATTTTTCAACTATGATATTCAATTCTCTATATGAAATTAACCTTAGTTTAGTTAGTATTATTCATTAAATTATGTATTTAATACATCAAACTAACCTCAATTTGATTAATATTAAATAATTTTATTTAATTAATATTTATATATAAAAGGCCCCACATAAATCTTTCGCCTTAGGCCCCAAATTAAGTTGGGCCGGCCCTACTTCTTACCAAAACCAACAAAAGTAGAGTCACCTCTTTATTTGTATCTCTGGAGGGAGGACTGAGAGAGTGTCGCTTATCATAACAGGATAGTGGAGGCAGAGGTAGAGATAGTGTGTGTAGTGTGCTTTTTAGCATAAAAATGTAAGGAAGATGTAGAGAGGAAATGATGGAAAAAAGAGAGAGTATAGAGTAGAACAAGTAGAGTAGTAATTATAATGGGCGGCACTGGTATTAGTGGTATGTAATGTATCTCATAGATATGTCAATAGCATTTCTCAATATGTCATTCTCATTGTCATTGAGAATAGAGTTCGTTGTTGTATCAATCTTTGTTTGTTTGTTTATGCTCTCTGCCTTTCTACTCTTTACTCTCTACAAGTATTTAGATTAGATTAAAGAGAAATGAATCACGCTCTCAGCAAACGCGTGGGCAAGCGTACATTTGTTGTTGTTGTTGTTGTTGGCACTGGGCACAGGCAGAGAGGCTAGAGGTGATAAATTGGCCTCTGTTTCTGTGTGGCACTTGGCATTGGACACAGGCACTGGGCATTTGTCACTGTTGTGTTGTGCTTAATCAGCTATAAGAAGAATGCTGATATTTGTCATATCTACTATACTCTACAACTCCATAGTCTCCATCCATCTCTTTAATTACTCTTTTAATTCATTCTTTTTGTATTTTATCCCCACCCCCATTGCCCCTTTCTTTTGTTTCCACTTTAAGGCCTCACTTGGGAGGAGGGAATGGAATGGAATGGAAATGAATGAAAAGAATCATTTTAGAATATTCTTCCATTCCCTTATTTTGGGAGTTTTAACAGAGGGAATGACTTTCGATTCCCTTGTTTGGGAGTTTAATTGGGAGGGAATGGAATGGGTAGGAGGAAACACTTATTTCTCTCTATTCCCTTAAAATCTCAAATTTTCATTCCCCCAAAAATTGGGAGGAATAGGAGGGAATAGAATTAGATTTAATGATTTTTTTTTACTAAAACTTCCAAAATACCCCTATATATTCAACTCTTTATTTTAAAATAAGGGTTTAATAGTAATATTGTCATAAAATGATTTCATTTCATTCTCTCCATGCTGCTCCCAAACAAGATTACTTACATTGCATTCATTTTCATTCCTTTATTTTAAAACATCCAATCAAGGTTACTTAATTCCATTCCATTCCATTCTTTTTCATTCCCTTATGATCATTTCATTCTATTCCATTCCCTTCCCTTATGAACTCCCAAGCGGAGCCTAAATTTTATCCTCATTTTTGGGAACACCCTAACTTTGTCCTCACTTTTACTTTAATTGATATTATGATTATGTTTGATGTTTTTTTTTTTAAAAAAAATATTTTTTAGGCAAAACTATATTATTAATCCCTGAAGTTTATCCTGTGAGTACAATTGGTCTCTTAAGTTTCAAGTAAGTACTATTAATTCCTCAAATTTAAAAAATGAGTATTGTTACTCCTTTTATTAACTACCATTAGTATTATTGCCTAAATGGCTAACAGAAAAATGATATGGCATCTTTTAATTGACGTAGTATTTACAAATTGGAGTGGCAACTTAAGTGTTAAGTGCCACGTCAGCTATTTAATTACAAGGTTGTCATATAAATTTTAGTTGATTATTAGTTATTATAATGGAAAAAAAAAAATTCCCTTCTACTTGTCCATTTTTCCCTTATTTTCCCTTTCTCCTTCGTTGCTTTCATTTCTCCAATCAAGTCACCGGAGCATCTCAAAGCCAACAAAAATTGCTTGCAAATTGATTACTGGGGGAGAGATCCACCTTTAAAGAATTCAAAGTCTTATAAAATTAACTCTCTCTCATTTGGATTCAATGACCATAAATCCTTTCTTATTAATGGGAATAGTCTAAAGTTTGAGTGCAGGAAACCAGACACAAATCAGTGTAATAAACAGCAGTTATTCACTCAAACTTATATCTATGCAATAAAATGCAGATCCCATGAATATTGGTTGGAAGAGGAGGGGTAAATAAATAATAATTAAAGATTTGAAATGGAATTAAACCTTTTGATGTTAATTATAGATCTATACGGGAAACAAAGAAACATTGAGATCTTTAGGGATTAGCAGCTGGTGGAGATCCATGGAGATTGGCAAGGGATAGAGAGGTGCTTGTGCTGGTTGATACGGTGGTGACGACAGTTGTTTGGATTAGAGGGAAGTGTGGCTAACGGCGGCAACAACCACAATGTCAGAGGTAGTAAACCCGTTGGGAGACAAGGAAGAGAATGTTTTTGAGTGGGTCACAACTCACAAGAAATAAACAAAGAGCCTAGAAATGTTTTTAATAAAATAATAAAAAATAATGACTCAAATGCTAACTTGGCAAATTCTCCAAACGTGGCTATTATAATATAGACACGTCACTTTGTAAAACACTTTGTAGTAAAAAAAAATTGTTAGATCATTTTGCCATTAGCCACATGGGCAATAACGCTAACGGTAGTTAACTTAGGGTACGTTTGGTACACTGAATATGGATTACAATAGGAATTGTAATCTTTATTACTGGTAATAAAATGTGTTGTAATGTAATAACTAAACCTATTCATTAGTTTGGTTGTGAGTTATAAAATTAAAATGAAACTTAACATTTATTTTAGGAAATATCTTACTCATACAATTTTATTTCCTTAAAAATTGTTATTTTTAAATTTAAGAGAGATATGTTTTATTTTTTATGATTTTTTATTTTTATAATTATTAGATGTATATGGAAGGTTTGTTTATTTGGAAATATATTAAGTTTTGAAATTAATGCACTTACTAAGGAATAGCTAATACAACCTTTTAAAGAGGAACAGTTATTCCTTATTTTAAAGAATAGCTATTCATAAGGAATAGTTATTCCTTGTAATAAAAACATAACCAAACTAAAGAATAATTATACCATAGGAATAACTATTACATTACAACGCCTATTACAGTCTACTAAACATGCCCTTAAAGACTAACAGTGCTCATTTTTTAAACCTGAGGAACTAATGGAGCTCATTTGAAACTTAAGGGACCAATTGTGCTCACAAGGTCAACTTTATGAACTAACAATATAGTTTTGCCTTTTTTTTAATATACTAATTCAAGAGTTGCTATAGTGGAAAGGAGCATTCCAACCTTACTCTAAATAAGAGGAAGTTATGCCACTAAAATACAAGATTATTGGTTCTATTATAATTAAAACCAATAGTTTTCAAAATTTACCATTATTACTTAAACTAGTCGCTAACTTGTGCGATGCACAGGAAAATCTTATGAAAGTATAGTTTATACATTAAAGCTTTTTAATTTTACATGAACTATCATAGTTTTAATAATATTTGAAAAATAAAATAAAAAGTGAACACTCAAGCCAATTCAAGATGAACCACTACAATAACAAAGGCAATCCTCCCATTTGTTTTCAACAAGCGATATCAAGTAAAAATCACATTTGCACAAAACCTAAACAGACATCAACAATTTTACCAAGTTTTTTGCTAACTTCATAATAATTATGGAACAGCTTGCAAGCTTTAATCCCCACTGGTACATCATTGATGTTGAAGTTTATACATGTTTTGCATGTGGTATTAAGTTTTAGGGTTTTATAGATGTGGCAGCCAAATGATATCTGGAAAGACTTTTATCACATAATAATGATGCAGCAATCAATATATAAATATACTATGTGTAACAACATTTAAAAGGAACAAATAAAAAATAAGTGTACTCATTGTTTTGAATTATCCATTCATCTTAATCAAAATGTAACAAACTAAATTTGATAAATTAGTTTTCAAATGAATAAAACTTCATAAAGCTTGAGTATAGTTTCCTCTTATTTGCAAAAGTTTCCACATAATTCATCCAAAAAAGTCTACAACTCTTCCCAGACCTTTTTTGGATAAGTGAACGACTCTTCCCAGACCTTACCAAACCTAAAAGAAAAGATTGAAAGAAAACTTTAAATCAAATAATCATTCAGAGGAACAATTGCAAACAACCATGAAAATTTTATGACTTGAATTTTTATTCATTGAAATTGAACATTTACATGTTTCCTATCATAAGGTTTTGGACTTTAACTCCAATTCCAAATGCCATGTTGCTTAATGTAAAGTTGTAAACTGTCAGCTTCTCATCTTTTTTAGGAATCCATCACCTCTTCTCAAAGGCATCATCCTAGCACATCACCATCCCTGTTAAACTTTAGCCCAAACAACTATATAAATATGCTTGAATCCCAAACATACTAAATAAAAATCCAAAACTTATCATATGTATTATATCCCTACACTTTCTTAATAACCAAACCGAAATTATTTAAAAAAAAAAAATACAAACTTGCACACAATGATACAAAAAGAAAGAGAGTGTTTTTAAGATAATACCCAATTGTGATAATCAGAGTCCACGGGCAGCCCATGTAAAAAATACTTGTAGTCAACAGAGTGCAATGCAATCTGCTAAATAGATTAAGATCATTCACCCAAAAAAAACAAAAAACAAAAAACAAAAACAAAAAGTGCAAAATGGGAAGGGACATATATAATAAACTTGAACATCTAAATCCTATGAAAATTTCAAAGTAATCTGACTTTCAAATTAAAATTTGCTAAAGCACACATCAAGGAATTTAGGATTTTGAACAATATTCAGTCAAGATCTGTAAAAATGCACAAAATAGTCCATAAGATTTGTGTAGACAAATCATCAAATTTAAATGGGATTAGTTCTAAAACTATTAACATCAAATGGAGGAGAAAAGAGAACTTCATGGGAATGAAGATAAACTCACTCTTCTATGTTTCGCTCATCACAAGTAATTTTGAAAGTGATGCACATCTTTAACTCTCATTGCACCTTTGCAGTTAGACATAAAAAGAGAAGAAAAATGTTTATATCAAACTCAAACACTTCAACAAAATAAAATAAATATATAGAATAGATTAAAAACCATTTTTTCTCTAGGAAGTAAGGTTAATTTAAAAACACAAACTGGTCAAGTTTTAGATTACCAATATTGATGCAGCAAAAATTAGTAGAGATTGTCACTGATATCAACGGCAACAATAGCTCCTTAAATTTCAACCATTTCAAATAAAAGATTTTTTCTCACTTTGAGTAAACATGAAAAATTCGTACCAAAGTTAACAAAATGCTTAATTGCACATTTGAGAACTCTAAAAGAAAACTGAAAGCAGCACACTTAGCAATTTTTTTTTTTTTTTAATTTCTCCTCCCAAATGAAATCTCAGGGTAGCTTTGATTATACCAAAACGTCCATAAATATTAATTATAGTTGTTGCATGCAAAGTAGTGAAGTTGTCTAATTTTGAATAGTTCCATAGTGGTGCACACTACACAGTACACTCACTTGGCCTTCCTGCTTGGCTTGAATTATAGTCTTTTATGTTCTAATATTGCAGGACAGGTTCAGAAACGTATTGGGATTTTCATTTTCTATCTTTCAAAGATGTTAACTGACAGTGAAAAATGCTAAGAGCTTTGTAACTTAGTGAGAATATCTGATCTCATAGAAGCGAAAAACAAAGGTTTGAATCTCCCTCCCTCAATTAGCATAACAATTGTATTATTATTATTTTTTTAAATTGACAGTCTAAGAAATTCTCATATGGATCCTTAAATGAATACATAAATATGTCTTTGCATCATCTACAAAATAAATTTTTCAATACCATTTATCACAGTTTAAGAAAAATGTTAGTCACATCTCAAATGACAATTATGGATTTTTGTGAATCATCTATATAACCAAATTCTACCTAATAAACACTTAGCACACATTTGGAGAACTAATTCAATAAAAATATAAAATCCATATCAGCTAGGTCACACAGTAAAGTAGGTTCATCAATTTTACTAAGATCTAGTATTGTGTTTGACAGCCACCTTAACATCTAATCAATAAATGAAGTAATTAACAAAAGAACAAAAAAATTATTATTTTATATGAATGGAAAAAAGACAATGTCTTATACTTTCAATGACCATAAATATAATCCAAGCTTTCAAGGTGCTATGATTTCACTTTAAGCAATAATGCTTTCAGTCTGCAATTCTCAGCTTCTTCCCTAAGCAATCCGCAACTACAATACTACTTTGGAAGTGGGCATGGCTAAACTCCCAATTGCAGTGGCTTTCAACCACAAATCAATAAAGTAAGAACACCCAAAGTATTTCTCCATTCAAACAAAGTCTGAAAGAAGATCAGCTTCAACTCATGATATTATGAAATCCCCTCAAATCCTCTCTCCCTCAAAATATCCAAACAGAGGAAGGTAACTCCCCGACCCATTCCTCATCTTTCCTCTCCTCTCCTATCCTTGTAAACACACCCGAGTCAGGGATTGGACTTAGCTGAGTTAGCTCCCTAATTTATTTATTTATTTTTTTTTTGGATCGGTAGATGTAAAACTTTATCGAAAATGAAAAAGAGGCACAGCAAAAAAAAAAAGCCAGGTAAACAGAGTGTACAAAGGGAAATAAAGCACTATGCAAAACTACATAAATATTGAAAATCAAACAAAGAAGATACAGGAATACCACCTAAGCCAAAAGTACAATATCACCACAACTAATTGGGTACCAATCCAACTATAGCTTATTTCATAAATGAAACCTACCTTTAGCATAAAAAATAAGACATAGAAAAGAAAAACGGTAAGAAGGAAAGAATACAATGTTTTGCCAAAGCACACTCCGTATTCGATATAGATAAGACCTAAAGAGCGGACTGCCTATGATAGCAGCTATCAATCAATTTGCCAAAGCACAACACAAAGATATAGATAATCTTTAAAGAGTCCATATTCAATCAATTTTCCTGGGCTTTTCTATCTCTCTCTGTTTCTCGATTAATCAATTATATCTCCGTCAAAGTCCCAAACTCTTAGAACAATAATAAAGATTCAAAACCGAGCAGCAAACCAATCCATATAACAAAATGTAATAAGGGAAACAAAAATCATCAAGCAAAAGAATGGAGCCAAAAAGAACTGAGATTTAGAGATACCTCAACTGAAGTAGACACTGTCAGTATTTATACACCGTGTGGAAAGGAAGACAGGAAGGAAGGAACTCAGAAAGGCGGCCATTATTGTGAAATAGTAGAGCAGGAAGGTGGGGAGCACAATTTCAGACTCTCTATTTTCCTTCACGGTTTCAGTCTCTCTGCTTTCCTCACATTATAGGTTATATCACGCAAAACCCTTCAGGGTTCCACACTTCCACCTTCCACGGTTTTTGTTTTTTGTTTTTTGTTTTTTTTTTTTCCTTTTCACCTTCCACAGTTTTTATTTTATTTTATTTTTTCCTTTAAGCTGAAAAGGCTTTGGGTTGGGCTTGATAGTGGAAGTAAATAAATAAGAAGTGAACTGGGATTTATTATACAGATTTATTATAGGGCTAGGATTTATTATGTAAGAGTTATTATAATTCTGAAATTTGCAAAAACCATTTTCAAATTGCAGGACAAAAAAAAAAAAAAAAATGGAATGACATGGCTGCTGATGTAGCGCAACCTGAGCACAGCAGTATTAAACGTTACGCTTCAATTTTTAGTAATATATAGATATAGATTAGTTAAATACATTATTTAGTAATTCAACATTGGTGAGAAAATACACTACTCTCCTTCTTGTTATTATTGCTTGGTTGGACCGTTGGAGACCCTTTTCTCAGTGAGGGATTTGTTAGAGAACAACTTACACTGGACTACACAAAGGTGTGAGCTTTATGTAAGGTGACTAGTGTAAAAAAAAGTTATGAAAATCATGAAGGTAAGAGAGAAGGGTCCTTTATGTGATGGATTAATCCACAACTGAGGTAGATGGAGGATACTCTATGAATGTGGAAGCGATTATCTTAACATGAACGGAGTTAATTAATGGCTTGAGACCTCAAGAAAGAGGTCAGGAAGAGGACCAACATGTGTAGTAAAGGAAACATGATCAATGAAGTATGATAAGGTGTGGAACCTTTTGTTTGTGTTCCTGGAAGATGACATGGCAGGAGATCCAAATTCCTTTGGCAACTAGATCATAGCATTTGTATCCTCAATGTCATAACCAAGAAAACAATACAAATGTAAGTGGTGCTGAAGTTTAGTGCATTCATGTGGTGCTCTAATATTTCATTTAGCATTTTTAATCATAAGGTCCACACCTGCCCACAAATAGGTGTTGAATAAGTGGGATAAACCATTAATAGGTTGGCACAAGCTCAATACTAATGGCTTCACTTCGGAAATTCAAGGTCTTGTTGGGGCAGATGGGGCGATTACATTAATGCACGGGAGCTGGGTTGTGTGTTACTCAAGGGCTATTAGCCATACTATAATAGTTTTGAGAGACGATCTTAGAGTTGCACTTAGTTGTGACATCTGCAAGCTCCATGTGGAGATGTATGCAAATGCAACTGAACTTGTCAGGCTATTTAAGAACAATCACCTTCCTAACAAAATTGTTGCTACCTTTGTATGTGATTGCAGAAAGCACCCCTCAATATCCAGCATAGCATATTTGATCACAAATTCAAGGAAGCGATTAAGTATGCAACATCTTGACTTGGAAGGGATGTACATAAAGTGAAGATTTTGTTATCTACAGGCCATTTGTTGTTTGGATTTGTCTAATATCTATTAGTTTGAAGATAATTTTTTTCCTAAAAACAAAGGAAATCAATCAATCAATCAATATATATATATATATATATATTAAAGTAGAGACCTCATGCAAGAGTAGATAAGCCCCTGCCATGTGGCGCTCTAATATTTCATTTAACATTTTTAACCTCTTTTCATTAAGTTTTTTAACTGTTATCCAAAAGATCACATTAACTTTTTTTTTAACTGTTATCTGAAAGATGGGTTGTAGTTCAAAATTAAATTAAAATCAGACCAAATCTTATGAAAAGCTCAAGCCCACTTATTTCGTTACATATTATGGCCTCAGTTTGACCCTTCCTCATTAACTTTTTCCCACATTCTCCAAAATATGGGCTAACATTATAAAATAGGACACATATTTTGAAAGACTCTCTCTACAATTTTCATGATAAGACTCTTATTATTAAGTGTCACATCAATTTGCTCTTTCCTCTTCCTATCGCTGATAGTATTTTTGCACAAAAATGGATTATTTTTACACCATCTTCTTTTATATGGTGGAATCTATTAAAAATAAATAAATAAACAGTTTATATGATAGAAACAATAATTCCCTCAATTTGTTTTTTGTTTTAATTTCTAATGCAGAAGACTCTTGAAGCCAACATATTATATGCCCAGTTGTCCACCCTCTTTCATGGAATGCAAAAGATAATTGTACATTTTAATTAGCCAAAATAATTAAATAATTGTGAAATTCATTTAGGCTATATATATTGTAGGGGTATTGGGCCCAGGAGCTTATTATCCATATATATTGGGCCTACGGCCCAAGTCGAGGACAAGGGATCGTCCGAGGAGGGGTAAACATAGTCAGGAGAGTCCGTGTTAGTAGACAAAGAAGTTAGTTTTGACCATAATAGCCCAGGGGATTGGGCTGAGGATGAATGCCTCCTCGGCTAACCAAAGCCGAGGTTCGTAAAGGTAGTTTGCCGTCCTGGGGAATGATTCAGAAAGTTCAGTTCGCATGGATAAGCATCACAAAAACAAAGGATAGAGGAGAGTCCTAAAATATTTAAGGAGAAAGCTACTACCACCGCATTAAATGCTCCGCAGCTAACTCTCTGGCCGCATTAATGTGGAGGTGATACCTGAACAGTGGTTTTCAGCATTACAGCTACTACATGAAGACTTTATAAGGTGCTGATGGGACAAGTATCAACACCAACCATCTGGCTATCACATGGAGGATAGAGATGAAAGAGGAAGAAAGTATAAAAGAAGAAGGAAGCAATGGGAGAAGGGGATCGAAAGGAAGAGAAAAACATTGTAGCATCAATAACTAACTTTGTAATCAAACCTGAAAGAAATATATAAGAACTGATTTCCTTGTGTAAAGTTGTAATTTACAACTGTGTTTTTGTTGGCTTTTATTCCGTACCAAATTTGATTGTAATTATGTTCAATCGTTTAAACCCTGTATTTATTGTGGGATTTATTGTAAGGGTTGTGTGTGAGAGAGAGAGAGTGTGAAAACTCAAGAAATTGAAGACTGAAGAGTTTTCGCGGGTATCTCGCTACTAAGCATCCCGCGAAATGGTGCATGTGCCCTGCACGTGCTGGAAGCTGAAGAGTCATGCCAGACTGTCATTTTCGCGAGTGTCTCGCTGGTAAGGCCTTCCCGCGAGACAGTCGCGAAACTTTCTGCCTGGAGGATTTTTATGAGTGACCTTCTTACCCTTCACCCACTCTATATATATACCCTCATTACCCACATATGTTGGTGTGGCTATTCAGAGAGAAAAACCCTAGATAGGTTTTCTACAACTCACCCACCCATCTTTTGAGAGAGAGCTACTCCTCCTTAGTAAGAAATCATTGTAGTCTCTTCTCCATCCCTCTCCCATTATCATACCTTGAGAGGAGATTTGTACCCAAACACAACCCACACCTACTCAGAGTGTAGAGAGTGTTTTGGAGCTATTGGGAAGCATTGGAAGAAGCCAAGGATGGCAAATGCAACATGGAGCTTGTTGCGGGATCCGGAGAACTAAGACAAGACACGGTTCCGAGAAGCCTTGTTGGAGTAGGAGCTTGGAGGGCTTAGGTACATCGGGTAGACTAGGCTTGGAGGGTCTCTTGCTAACCCATGTATCCCAACTGATTGTCTAGTGGATCGATTTCCGCTTGGAGGGCGGCGGAGAGGTTTTTCGCCGAGTTCTTCGGTTTCCTCTTCGAGAACACGTCTCGGTGTTTTCTGTGTTTGCACCCTTCTTCCCTACTCTTGTTTATTTCATTTTTACTGCGTGTTGCTTTAAATTTGGATTAGAGTAGGTGTATTGCTCATACGCTTGTGTTTACACTATTCTGCACTTATCATTAAGTTAGTGTAAAATCAACCAAGCCGTAAGTTTAATTTAGGGGTCTAAACCGCTCGTGTGTTTTCAACACGTTTTCGAGCTTTCAATTGGTATCAGAGCGGGTACATTTATTTTGGTTTAAATACCTAAGTGTGATCCTTGACCTCTTGTGTTTGTTTGCCATGGATTGTGCTTTATATGCCTCTTTATATGATTTGGTTGGTAATGAATGTAACATGCCACGTGTTTGTGAAAATGCCTCTATGAGTGATAATTCTCATGATTGTGATGCTATGTTACATGAATCTTTGGGTGTTGTTGATATTCCTAACACCAAACTCTTAAAGAAAAATGCTAAGAAGTTTCAAAAGAGTTTAAGCAAGTTATTTTGTGAAAATGATGATTTGATTGCTAAGCTCAATGAATCCATCAAATTGGTTGAAAAATATAAGAAACTTGCTGAAAGCTCTCTTGAAAAGCTGAAAGAGTTTGAGTGTTTGAATATGGACTTGGATGCTAAACTTGTTTTATCTAACAAACTTGTTGATGATCTTAAATCTGAAAATGAATCTCTTAAGATGCATGCCAAGTGTTTGATTGCTGAACCTATTGTTAAAAAGGATGAAAATATATGTTGCAATCATGTTGTGGTACCCGATTTTGTGTCTAATGTGTGTTTTGCCTCAAAGGACAAATCGGTGTACATTCCTCCACATAAAAGAAATCAAAAAGTGGAGAGAAAGGCTCTTAAACCACAGCCTCTGTTTAGGTCTCAACCTAAGGCTTTGGATGGATCTAAGTTTGTTCCAACTTGCCACCATTGCGGTGTGATTGGTCATATAAGGCCTCAATGTTCTAAGTTGAAGAGAGAACAAAACCAAGTTGTTAGATCCATTCCCAAAAAGCCTAATGGACCTAAACACATTGTTTGTCACCATTGTGGTGCCCTTGGTCATCTTAGACCTCATTGCTCTAAGTTTCAAGCTTTTAAAAGAATCAAAAGAAAAGAGAAACTTGAGCTTCTTGGAAGTTGTGCTAAAAATGATAAACCGGATTTGAGTGAAAATAGCATGTTGTTAAAGAAAGTGTTTAATGCTCTTAACTCATTGACTATGTGCATCTCCGGTTCTCATTCTTCCAACCCTCGTCTCACTTCTCTTGAGACACTCATTCCAAACAATCATTCCGTTTGGATGAGGAAGGGTTCCTATGGTTGAGCTTATGCTCTTTTGGTCCTTGATCTAATTCTTTCGATCTTTGTAGGACCATTCATGCATTAGATGCTTCATTGTCATGCATTTGTGCATCATGCATCTCTTTATATGCATTGTTTGTGTTTTTGTTTTTGATCTTACTTTTTTGCCTTTGTTTTGTGTGTGTAAAAATCCAAAACCACATAAAAAGTGAAAAATTCAAAAAGTTTGATCGTATATGTTTGAGCACATGTCTCATGTGAGTTTGGCCTAGTACTTTCGTACTAATGGCGTAGTGCATTTACGAGCTTAGCTTGTTATGTATGCACCTATTTCTATGTGGAAGAAATCTTGAAAACTATGTGTGACTGTTGTAAATAGATCTTCAAGCTTGTCATGAATGATTGGTCAATAGTCTTGTTGGTCTTGATACTTGCATAGACTTGTGTCTATATCTCTTCCCACTTTATTTTTATGTTTTTGCAAAAAGAGCTCACTAAATGTAAATCTCAAAATGAAAAGAGATATTGAGCTGCAAAAGCCTGTCGCACATACTAGTATTTGACTAGGAAAAAGGGAAAGCGACTCTTTTAATGTAAATTTTATGGTGCTCAAAAAGCCAAAGGCTAATCATCAATGTTGAAATATCATAAATTTCAAGCACCTATCTCAAAATGAGATGTTTTGTCCATACAAAATAAAATGGACCAATTGTTATGCTTTATGTAGAAGCCAAATGAAAAGCTTCTAAGTTATGTACTCAATGTGTGGGAGGTCATATATACTCATTTCTATAATAGAGATAGTCCACTTGATTTCGTATCAGTTGTGTATGACTCGTTTGAATTGATCATTGAAGCTTCGCTCTGGTCTAAGGACTATTCCACACTTGATTCCCACACACAACACACAAGTTTAATGTTCAATGAATGCCTATTTCATTCGTGTGTTTGTACATGTTCAAATGTGATGTGTGTGTGCTCAACCTTATGTGGTTCAAACCAAAAAGATTTTTGTTCTTTTTGTTTGCTTTTGGAAGTGATTTGTATCACCCATGTTTTTCAAAGTTTTCAAATTGTTTTTGTGTGAAAAACATGTTTTCTGGGTGTTTTCGTGACTTATTTCATGTTTAAGTTCAGTCACGAGTGAAAGGGTCCAATTCGCAAGTTTTTCAGCTTTGGACAGAGAGTTTCGCGACTGTTTCGCGGCTATTTCGCGAGTAATGCTTACCTGCGAGATACCTGCGAGATACCAGCGAAATTTTCGCGGGATTGTAAGTAGCGAGATACCAGCGAAAATTTCCAGATCAGCTTTTTAAAGGGCATTTCGTGGGTCATTTGTTTTAAACGTCTCCCATCCTCTCCCAAACCTCTGGTTTAATGTTTCTACATCAAAACCAAACTAAATTCAAGTGTTTTTCATTCCATAAACATCTCTAAGGTAATCTTTAACTCTTTTCATTGATTTTAATCCTTAGATTACGTTTTTGGGGTTTTATGTTCATAATTGGGATTTTCTCAAATGGGAGTTGGAAAACTTATTTTCTGTCAATCTTTTTGATTGGGCTTTGTTTTAAATGATGATTTGGTTTGGTTTTTGGCCCCTTGTGGCAAAAATAACATGTATTTAGGCAAGATTTTCATATGTTCTTGCATTGTTCATCATACATGTGTAGTGTGTGCACTCTAAGTGTTTGATAAAATGCCCAAATGGCATTTTCTTGTTGTTTTGGACTCCGATGAGTTCCAAACTTTGGGGATCACCATGATTATTCATGTTCATCATGTTGTGATCATTGGTGGTGTGTTTTGTACACCTTGCCCCTTGAGTGCCTTGCTCATGCATTAGTCATGCATCACACATGCACACTAGATGCAATTTGCTGCACACACTCTAACACTGGACATGTTTTTGCATTCACTCATGCTAGTTAAGTATTTTTAGACTTTTTAGCACACATAACATGTTCTTGTGTCCATGTCATGCCTAGGTCCATATCATGTTCCATCATCCTTAGCATGTCATGTTCTTTATGCTTTGTAGCATTTTTTTAATGTTTGTATTATGTTTGAGTTTCATTTTCTCATTCATCTTGCACTCCTCATGCATCATCTTCATATTTTATTTTCTTTCCCTCCTTCCTCTTGATTAAGTTGTCTATTCGTGACAAAAAGGGGGAGAGTATCGTCATTTTTATATGACTTATGTGCACACTCTTAGGGGGAGAAATTCTACCTTGTGCACATTCATAGGGGGAGAAAGCCATAGGGGAGATGCGTATACCAAGGGGGAGAAGACATTCTTTTTGAGAAAACCTTGATTTACTCTATGCTTGTTTTCTCGTTGTTTTATGATGCTTTGATATGCTTTGTTGCTCTCATTGCTTCGTGTTTATGTGTTGGACATGCTTTTAACCTTTTGCTATTGTGCTTTATTGGTTGCATGTTCGGATGATCATTTGCTTTGCTATATGATCATTGCAGTCATTTCCATGACTGTTTTGGTGTTTGATCAAGTTGCTCACATGATTCACATCTTGTTTTCTTGATCGCATTTTACTTGTTACAGTATACTTGTCCGTTTATTACCTGCTTTACCTTGAGGGTCTAATGTGTTTTGTGCAAGTGTTTCAGGTTACAGGTATACATGTTCCAAGTTCATCACAGCTCCTATGATTCATGATAGGGGGAGTGATATGATAGGGAAGTACTTTTTATTTTGTACCCATGTTGCTTATGTAAGCTTTAAGGGTTTGTTTCATGCATGTTTGTAGGTCTTTGTAGTTTGTGCCATGCATTTGCAATACCTTGCCTATGCAACCTTCATGCATGATTGCTTGTTGTTCAATGTCATGCATTCTACTTCAAGTACATCACTCGTGTGCCCATGTAGGATTGTTCCTAGATGCATACAAGTTCTATGCATTGGTTGAGTGATGAACACTCTTGTGCCCTTGTAGGATTGTTCCTAGATGCAAATACTTCGTGTATTTCGCATTGGTTGAGTGTTGAAGTAGCAAGTGATTCTCTTCAAATGAGCTTATCATCTTGCAAATCCGGATGTTCATTCCCTGTGTGAATGAGCATAGTAATTGCTTCTGTATAGTGATTACTTGTTTGATCTTGCCATGATCTAGTGTTTCTATTTCATTTAGCTTGATCGTGCTGTTATTGCTCCATATGCTTTTCAAGTTTTTCTGCATACAATGATGTTATTGTGTTGTTGTGTTTCAGGAGTTACTTGTTCATATGTTTCAAGAGCACTTCAGAATCTAGAATTAGGTGTGAGTGAGTTTTGCCTTTGTTCCCAAACTCACGTTTAAGTCTAGAGTCTGTTTTAGGGTTTTGTCACGGAATAGCCAAAGGGGGAGATTGTAAAGTTGTAATTTACAACTGTGTTTTTGTTGGCTTTTATTCCGTACCAAATTTGATTGTAATTATGTTCAATCGTTTAAACCCTGTATTTATTGTGGGATTTATTGTAAGGGTTGTGTGTGAGAGAGAGAGAGTGTGAAAACTCAAGAAATTGAAGACTGAAGAGTTTTCGCGGGTATCTCGCTACTAAGCATCCCGCGAAATGGTGCATGTGCCCTGCACGTGCTGGAAGCTGAAGAGTCATGCCAGACTGTCATTTTCGCGAGTGTCTCGCTGGTAAGGCCTTCCCGCGAGACAGTCGCGAAACTTTCTGCCTGGAGGATTTTTATGAGTGACCTTCTTACCCTTCACCCACTCTATATATATACCCTCATTACCCACATATGTTGGTGTGGCTATTCAGAGAGAAAAACCCTAGATAGGTTTTCTACAACTCACCCACCCATCTTTTGAGAGAGAGCTACTCCTCCTTAGTAAGAAATCATTGTAGTCTCTTCTCCATCCCTCTCCCATTATCATACCTTGAGAGGAGATTTGTACCCAAACACAACCCACACCTACTCAGAGTGTAGAGAGTGTTTTGGAGCTATTGGGAAGCATTAGAAGAAGCCAAGGATGGCAAATGCAACATGGAGCTTGTTGCGGGATCCGGAGAACTAAGACAAGACACGGTTCCGAGAAGCCTTGTTGGAGTAGGAGCTTGGAGGGCTTAGGTACATCGGGTAGACTAGGCTTGGAGGGTCTCTTGCTAACCCATGTATCCCAACTGATTGTCTAGTGGATCGATTTCCGCTTGGAGGGCGGCGGAGAGGTTTTTCGCCGAGTTCTTCGGTTTCCTCTTCGAGAACACGTCTCGGTGTTTTCTGTGTTTGCACCCTTCTTCCCTACTCTTGTTTATTTCATTTTTACTGCGTGTTGCTTTAAATTTGGATTAGAGTAGGTGTATTGCTCATACGCTTGTGTTTACACTATTCCGCACTTATCATTAAGTTAGTGTAAAATCAACCAAGCCGTAAGTTTAATTTAGGGGTCTAAACCGCTCGTGTGTTTTCAACACGTTTTCGAGCTTTCACCTTGGACTGTGCCGAGGACAATTTTCTTTAGTATAAACCAGCTTATTTTCATTCTCTTGTCATTTGAATCTACTTTAGTATTTGTCTGATTCATTAAATCTCAGTTTACCAACCCACTCTTTAGAAATTCATTGTTTTGGGCTTTTTGGGCCTGAGTCCATCAACCTTTGGGCTAGGAACTCAAATCTGGTCCTTACAATTAGTGCTGTCTATGGGGATTACTGGTGTTAAAGTGAGTCTAACGTTCAATGATGGTAGTTTAGGTTCAAACCAGGTAGAATCCGTGGAGTCTTAATGTCGAGATCACTTTTGTGATCTTGAACAAAGGAGAGACTCGGAGGGGAGTGTGCACATTACCCATACAAGTAGGAGTCATTCTAGGGGTGGTAGCCACCTTTCTCAGGAGAAAAATACAAAAGTCATGCAGTTGGAGATTGATCACTTGAAGAGAAGCTTACACCATGAACGACGGAGGAGAGCTCCCTCCATTTTTGACTTCTCTTCTGATGGTGAAGAGGATGGTAGTTACAAGCGCAGATCAAGGACTCTTCCTAGTGAGTCTTTCTCATATGATGAAGACTACCATCATGAGCGAAGAAACAGAAATTCATCTTCGAGATGCCTGGGAAATGACGCTATGAGTAGAGCACTCAACCAAATTTTCAGATCACTTTTCACGCTAAAGATTGAGGAAGGAAGACTTCCTCGGCGGTTCACTCAGCCCACATTCACCATGTACAATGGTCGAATAGACCCTATGGAGTATATTAGCCATTTCAATCAGAGAATGGCTATGCACTCTAAGAACGAGGCCTTGATGTGTAAGGTATTCCCATCTAGTTTGGGGCCTGTAGCTATTAGGTGGTTTGATGGTCTAGATGTAGGTTCCATTGATTCATTTAAGGAACTCACTTAGGCATTTGGATCCCGCTTCATCACATGCAATAGGGTTTCTCGGCCCTTAGATTCCTTGTTATCCATGTCCATGAGAGAAAGGGAGACCCAGAAAACATATTCAGATAGATACTGTGAGATGTTTAATGAGATAGATGGTGACTTTGATGATGTAGCCATCAGGACTTTCAAGGTCGGCCTACCAACTGAGCATGACTTAAGGAAGTCTTTGACTGGGAAGCCGGTTACTAGTGTACGTCAGCTCATGGACTGGAATGATAAGTATAAGAGGGTTGAGGAGAACCAACAGCAAGGCAAGGGAAAGGGTAAGGTTATCCCCAGGAGAGGAGAGATTTCAGGTCAGATCACTACAATAATAATAGACCTTTGAGGGATTTTGCTGGGCAGTTTGGGCCTACAGTTCCTTAAGTGGTTAACACCGTGTTCCGAGAACCGGTGCATCAAGTTTTTGAGAAGATCAAGAATGAGCCATACTTCAAATGGCTAAAAAAAAATGAGTGGAGACCCCTTAAGGCACAACCAGAGTTTTTATTACCAGTACCATCAGGAGTGGGGGCATACCACTGAAGACTGCAGGACTCTATGGAACCATCTGGAGCAACTGGTTAGGGAAGGAAGGTTACAGTAGTTTTTGTATCATCCCAACGGGTAAAGAGAGCAATCAAGGTTAGGGGCTCAAGAAAATGCTTCTTTAAGGCCCCCGATAAGCACAATCAATGTCATCTTTGCTGCACTTAGGAGAACTGGTTCTTAGCCCTCCAGGGTAATGTCTATAGCTCGGCTTCAAGCTGAGGACTCTAATTCTGAGTTAAAGAGGGCTAAAGTGGAGATTCGACTGACGCTGAGTTTTTCGGATGAAGACAAGATTGAACCATTTAGCCACATGATGATGCTTTAGTGATAACCCTCAGAATAGGAGGGTATGATGTGAAGAGGGTAATGGTAGACCAAGGAAGTGGTGTAGAGATTATGTACCCTGACTTGTACAGAGGGCTGAACTTGAAGCCTAAAGATCTGATAGCCTATGATTCACCTTTAATGAGTTTTGATAGGAAAGTTGTCATCCCAAAGGGCTAGATTAGGTTACCCGTGCAGGCAGGCTCAAAGGTGGTTGAAGTGGACTTCATTGTAGTAGACGCATACTCTCCCTACACGACCATAGTGGCCAGACCTTGGCTTCATGCCCTAGGGGCTATTTTTTCAACTCTGCATCAGAAAGTGAAGTATCTGTCTGGGGACCGGATTGAGGAACTAGTAGGAAGCCAATCCATGGCTAGGCAGTGCCTTGTGTCTGCAATTTTGCATCAGCCTACAGCTGAGTCCTCGGCCTTTGTTGGGGGAGGTTTATAGTAGTTAAAGTCTCTGGTGTTACCTGTAGATAGGCTAGCCGAGGATGCAAAATGTGAGGATTTGGAGAAATTTGCTATGGGTGATGACCCTGAGAAGTTTTTTCAGGTTGGGGCTCGGCTACTACCTTAGAAGAAGGAAGATCTGGTGGAGTTTCTCAAGAAGAACGTTGATGTGTTCACTTGGAATGTCTACAAAGCTCTGGAGGTAGATCCAAACTTCATTTGCCATCATTTAAACATCAATCCATTTGTCACCCCAAGAAACAACCACCTCGACGCTCATCTAAGGATCATTCTGACGCTGTCAAAGACGAGGTGATGAAGCTTAAGTAGGTAGGGGCTATTAAAGAAGTGCTCTACCCTGAATGGTTGGCCAATACTGTGGTTGTGAAGAAGAAAAATGGAAAGTGGCGGGTATGTGTAGACTTTATAGATCTGAACAAGGCCTGCCCAAGAGACCCTTTCCCCATGCCTCGGATAGACCAGCTAGTGGATGCCACTGTAGGTCATCCTCGGATGAGATTTTTGGATGTTTTTCAAGGCTACCACCAGATACCTTTGGCTTTGGACAATCAAGAGAGGACAACTTTTGTCACTCCTATCGGGAATTATTATTACAAAGTGATACCATTTGGTTTGAAGAATGCAAGTTTGAGCCACAGTTAGGGAAAAGTATTAAGGTTTATATAGACGACATGGTAGCCAGTGCAAGTTGGAATTCGAGCACGTTAATGACCTCAGGAGTATCTTTGAGATCCTGAGGAGGCACAAGCTGTAACTTAATGCTTCCAAAAGTTCTTTTGGTGCCGAATCAGGGAAATTCTTAGGGTATATGGTTACATATCACGGGATTGAAGTCAACCTTGACTAGATTAAGGAAATTAACAATTTACAGCCACCTTGGGATCCCAAAGAGATCTAGAGGCTAACAGGGATGATCGTTGCTCTAAACCGATTCATCTCTCAGTCGGCAAATAGGTGTAGGCCTTTCTTTCAATTTTTGAACAAATGGAAGGGATTTGAATGGACTGAGGAGTGTGTCTTTGGCTTCTAGCACTTGAAAGAGTATCTTTCTCAGCCACCCATCATGTCCAGACCTGAGGAGGATGAGGTTTTGCCTGCCTACATTGCAGTGGCCTCCCATGTGGTGAGCTTGGTGCTAATACAGGTTGATAGCGATGTGTAGAGGCCAGTTTATTATATGAGTAAGTCACTATATGAAGCTGAGGTCTGTTACTTACCACTGGAGAAGGCCATTCTGGCAGTGGTGCATGCTACACGTAAGCTCTCCCATTATTTACAATCACATATAGTTGTTATCCTGACTCAGCTCTCACTCAGATCTCTATTTCGGAGCGTTGACTACACAGGGAGAATTGCAAAGTGGGGTACGATCCTAGGGGCTTTTGATATCAAATACATGTCTTGCACCTCTGTCAAAGGTCAGGTCCTTGCCAACCTGGTGGCCAAGTTTGCTGAAACCCCATTAGAAGAGAAAATAGAGGAACAAAACATGGATGAAAAATCGATTGGTGTAATCTCCCTACAAAAACCTTTGTCCTAGAAGGTCTATGTTAATGGTGCAGCGAATCACAGAGGATCAGGAGTGGGGCTAGTGATGGTATCTTCGGAGAGGATCACAATTGAGAAGTCCTTGAGATTAGGCTTCTCGACCATAAACAATGAAGTTGAGTATGAAGCTCTGCTGGTCGAGATGACCATGGTTCAGAAAATGGGTGGAAAAGCAGTGGAGTTATTCTCTAATTCGAGACTGGTTGTGGGCCAAGTTCAAGGAAAGTTGGAAGCCAGAGATCCTAGAATGCAAGAATATTTGAACTAGGTCAGACATTTACAGTCTGGATTTAAGTTTTTTAATTTATCGCAAGTCCCTAGAAGTAGAAATACACATGCAGACTCTCTTGCCACACTGGCAACCTCCTTATGGAGGACTTATGTAAACCTACAGAGATAAGGGGAAATGTGGTTCATGTTTATCAAATAAGGGTAGGTCTTAGCTAGATGGACTCTATTATACTATTCCTTAAGGAAGATGTCTTGCCCGAGAATAAGTTCGAGACTGACAAGGTACGGAGGAAGGCTCCTCAGTTTTGGCTGTTCGAGGACCAAAAGTTGTATAAAAGATCCTTTTCTGGCCCATATCTGCTATGCATATACCCTGAAGAAGTTGAGCTAATCCTAGAAGAATTACATGAAGGAATTTGTGGAAGCCACACGGGGGGTAGATCTTTATCTCACAGAGCCCTCATACAAGGCTATTGGTGGCCAAATATGCAGAAAGAAGCACAAGACTATGTGAAAAAGTATGACCAATGCTAGAAATTTGCCCCAAACATTCACTAACCTGAAGGGGTCCTTAATCCTTTGTGCAATCCTTGGCCTTTTGCTCAATAGGGCTTGGATATTGTAGGGCTTGGATATTGTAGGGCTTTTCCCTAAGGCAGCAGGGAATAAGAGGTATTTGTTGGTCGACACAGATTATTTCACCAAATGGGTTGAAGCTGAACCACTGGCGAATATCAGGGACGTGGATGCAAAGAGATTTGTTTGGAAAAATATTGTTACACGGTTTGGAATCCATAATATACTCATTTCGGAAAATGGGCTTCAGTTTGATATTCCATCCCGGGATATCCACAGGGGAATGGGCAGGCTGAAGCTGTCAATAAGGTCATAATAAGCAGGCTTAAAAAGAGATTGTATGACGCAAAGGGAAAATGGGTGGAAGAGTTGCCACACGTCCTTTGGACATATCGGACTACACCTCGTAGGTCCACTGAGGAGACGCCTTTTTCAATGACTTATAGGGCTAAGGCTATCATTCCTCTAGAGACTGGGTTCCCCATGTTGAGAACGAGTTCCTTCACTCCGAGCAAAAATGATGGGCTATTAGAGAAGAGATTAGACTTAATTAAAGAACAGAAAGAAAATGCCATGGTCCAATTGGCCTACTATCAACACAAACTCAAGCAAGGGTATGATGCCAATGTGAAGCTGAGGCCCCTGGCACTTAGAGACTTGGTCTTAAGAAAGGTTTTAGGAACGACCAAGAACCCAGCATGGGAAAAATTAGGACCCAACTGGGAAGAACCATATCATATAACATTAGTAGTTGGAATAGGTGCATATTATCTGGAAGATCTAGAAGAAAGGGTTGTGCCACACCCCTGGAATGTAAATAACCTAAGAATGTATTATTATTAATGAAATCTCTCTTCACCGTGTTTGTACTTGTTATATTGCGTGTCATGCATTCTGCTATCTATCTAAGTGTCAAACAGAACCTTGGTCATGCCTGGCTCCTCGAACCACATACCTTGGGTAAATTGATATCTTTTAATCACTGTTCTAAGTATTAAACAGAACCTTAGCTATGCTTGGCTCCTCAAACCACAATGTTTTAGGTAAATTAATATTTACTGACATCTATCTAAGTATTAAACAGAACTTTAGCTATGCCTGGTTCCTCGGACCACATGCTTTGGCTAAATTAATACTCTTTGACATCTATCTAAGTATTAAACAGAACCTTAGCTATGCCTGGCTCCTCGGACCACATGCTTTGGGTAAATTAATACTTACTGACATCTATCTAAGTATTAAACAGAACCTTAGCCATGTCTGGCCCCTCGGACCACATGCTTTGGGTAAATTAATACTTACTCACATTTTTCTAAGTGTTAAATTGAACCTTAGTTACGCCTGGCTCCTCGGACCACTTGCCTTGCATAAGTTGATGTTTTTCAACATTTTTTATAAGTATTAAACCGGATCTAGGTTATTTTTTGGTTCTTGGATCACATGCCTTAGAGGTACAACAAAAACATAAAAAAAAATGGAAATTCATGAACATCACTTAAAGCCTTTTTAAGTATGTTAGATGTGTCTATTATCTAGACAAAATCTGAGTATTTCCTCAAGGTTAGCAAGCTTATTAAGAATGATGTAGTTAAACATTCTGTTGTGATGTATGGACTTTGAAGTCAAAGGCATGTTTTAATAATGTTGTGAACTTAGTAGTTTTTAATCTGTTTTGTTGATCAGTTGGGAAGGTGTGGAAATTTCATTACCCCTTATGCAGGTAACTAAATGAGGTCATATCTCATTGATATGATTAATCAAGTATTAATTAAAGCAGAAATTGTATAAGTAAAAGGCACAGTTTTCACAAATTTGAAGGAAATACATATATTTCACAAAAAGGCAATTTCATTACAAAAGATCTTATTACATTGTAAATAAAAAGCAAAAACAATTAAAAAGTAGAAAAAGGACAAATCAAGACTTCATCTTAATCACAAGCTTGTCCTTGGGAGTCTTGGTAGGTTGAGTGGTGGCTGCAGTGGAGGATATCACTTTGTTACCCTTTGGATCTTCCTTGGTAGGGATGGGAAGGGTTGCCAAAACCAGTTCATAGCCCTAAGAGGCCACCCCATCCTTATAAGTGTCATTGGGCATGTCCGAGGACTTTGCCATCTCGGAGGGGGCTTCCTACTCCTTGACCTGCTCTTCCCCTTTTTGTAGATTGCTGGGAAGGGGAGGATCCTTGGACGAGGCCTCTTCAGTGGGGCTAGCAACATTGGGAGCTATGTCATCCTGGGAAGATGAGGAGCCTGAGGTCCGAATGGCAGGAGGGTAGTATACGTTTTCTGGTGTCCTGAGTGTCGAGGAGGGCTTAACCCCTACCTGGTTGAGAGCCTCGTCCCACACTTGGAAGCAGTAAACTCTACACACCCTACTGACCTCGGACCTGAAGGCTTCTTCAGTTTCATCTACCCCAATGTTGTAGCCATTCTATTCAGCCTAGTCCTTGGCTTTTTCAGCCTCCTCTAGCTTTTTCATCAGTGTCTTGTTTTGCTCTTTAGCATTGGTGAGGTCAAGCTCAGCCTAGCGAAGTTGCTTGCGTTGTGTCTCAACTTGCCTCTCTACCCCCTCCAATGCAGCTGCTACACTCTTTCTCTTGTTCTCGGATTGAGAAAGTTGGACCTTCAAATCCTTTAGGCTCTTCTCAACCACGTTGAAGGCCTTCACAACAGCTATTCTCCTTCCCTCCTCACTCTTGTATTGCCGGTGAGAGTAGTCCACCAGCTCCTCGGCCCTAAAGGAAGCTTAGACAGCCTGTGTAGGAAACACAGTGAAAAAAGTAAAAAGAGAAGGAAAAAGAAAAAATGATATCAGGTAAATAGGTAAATAAATGTCAGACTTGACTTACCTTGGCTAGGTCTCTCTTTAGACCTAGAAACACCTCGTGGGTCCTCAAGGTCCTCAGTTCAGTCATATCATTGGGTAGTAGCAAAGCCTGCTCCACAAAATTTGCTACGTACCTAGCCTTCCCTTGTTGGGGATCCCTGATGGATGTATTTTCCGAGAGAGGGGACCTATCTAACACCAAGGCTAGATTCTAGTTGGGAACCCTGGTGCGAAGGTCACACCTTCTATCTCCAGGAGCCACCTTGGTCTGAGACCTGGGTTGGTTAGTCTTAGCTGCCTTAGCTCCTCTCTGAAGCTCAGTTTCCTTGGAGGAAACATCCCTGCCTTCTTCTATCACATCTTTTCCTTTTGTTTCCCTCTTCCTCTTCTTGTTTATAGCCTTCTGCTGGGTGTCATGAGGAGTATAAAGAGGAGGGAGCTTAGCTTGGCTGGCAGCCTCGGGCACTTTAAGGTCCTCAAGGTCCTCAGTTCAGTCATATCATTGGGTAGTAGCAAAGCCTGCTCCACAAAATTTGCTACGTACCTAGCCTTCCCTTGTTGGGGATCCCTGATGGATGTATTTTCCGAGAGAGGGGACCTATCTAACACCAAGGCTAGATTCTAGTTGGGAACCCTGGTGCGAAGGTCACACCTTCTATCTCCAGGAGCCACCTTGGTCTGAGACCTGGGTTGGTTAGTCTTAGCTGCCTTAGCTCCTCTCTAAAGCTCAGTTTCCTTGGAGGAAACATCCCTGCCTTCTTCTATCACATCTTTTCCTTTTGTTTCCCTCTTCCTCTTCTTGTTTATAGCCTTCTGCTGGGTGTCATGAGGAGTATAAAGAGGAGGGAGCTTAGCTTGGTTGGCAGCCTCGGGCGCCTTATTCCCAGCTTGGGACTCCATCATCTCCAGCAAGCTACCTCGAGGTCTGTGCTGGATGCCCATCTCGGTTGGTAAAGATGTAGTTCCTGGAGAAAGCTAGTCGAGGTCAACAATTGTAGTCTTAAGAGACAAGGGGTGATCAAAAACCTCATACAAGTCCTCTGAATCCGAGACGTCTACTATCTCCTTTTCCTTTTCTTCTTCTTCTTCGTCTTCCTCCTTGTTGATGGGTTGAGTGGAGAGAGCGCCCTATGGGATTAAAGTACCCTCGGGAAAGAGAAAACTCAAGATGGCTACACTTATTTGATGAAGGCGGGTGTCTTTGGCTTTTATGACATACTTAGGCACTTGGAAGCTGGACGAGATTGGCATGTATCCTAGGATTAGATGAGCCGCTCGTAACTAACCATCCTTGTTCACAAACACCTCAGCCTGAAGGATTTTGTCTAGGCTATCCTTGTTGACCAGGTTGAAATTCAGCTCGGCAGCGTGTCTATCAACAAAATCATCAAAGAAACAAAAGAAAAGCCGTCAGAATCAGAAATAGTATTAATTAGAGGAAAGGGGGTAATTTTAAAACAATCCTCCTAAACCTAAAGCCCTACCTGGTTGCCCCTCCCTCGTCGAGCAGGGGAGGCCATCGTGCCACTCCCCTGACACGATCAGGAAATTTTTATTTAGCCCCTTATTGGATTCGATGAGGCATTGAATAAGCCTAACTTTTGGGTATCTTGATTTTAGGTAGTACCCCTGCCTCTTTAGATGGTGAAGGTTATAGACCCAATTGACGTCATGGTGGGTCAGCCCTAGGCCCATTTTTTCATTA
The DNA here is from genome assembly GCA_023621385.1 of Quercus gilva. NCBI lineage: Eukaryota > Viridiplantae > Streptophyta > Magnoliopsida > Fagales > Fagaceae > Quercus > Quercus gilva. The sequence goes on from CM042477.1 coordinate 99,037,314, forward strand.
AGGGCGTCTACACTCCCTAGTATTTTGAACATGTTTGGAGCACATTGGGTGAGAGCTAACTTATGAGTCCTAAGGTAATCCCTAGTAACGGTACCCATGGGAATCCTCATTCCACCCTCTATGAAGGCAATCGTTGGGATCACCACTTCTCCCTCCTGCCTTCTTTCGTGCCACTCACCGTCCTTACAATACCTAATAAACACCCCTGGTGGGGATCCTATACAAAGCCCTAAAGCTCTCTAATCCCTCATCAGAATCTACAAGATTTTTAAATCTACCCATTTCTAGAAAGGTTTTGGGGAACTAAGAAGATTGAGAGAAGAAAATAAGAATAGAAAAATATATGGAAAAACAAAGTATAAAGATTTGTGAAGACTTACAGAAATAAAGAAAGTGTCCTCGGACAGGCTTTTGGTATTTGTATAGGCATAAGTAAGTTAAGGAAAGTTGGCAGGTTCAGTGTATGTGCGCTAGAAGCTTGCTGAATGCTAGAATGAGATGGGAGATTGATTTGAGTGGTATTTATGTCAAAGAGAAAGCTACAGGCAGGAAAATTCTAGCCCATGTTCCAGCAGAATCCTCAACCGTTGGATCCACATCTGTTGCAAAACATGGGAGACAGGGAGCCGCAAAAATTTAATGAAGGCGCATCTTGGAAGTCGAAGCATCAGAAGCGTGCCTTGGGTAGTTAAAAAGGCACCTGCACAATCAAAAGGTGAGACATAATATGCACAAACTAGCCAAGGCAACATTGAAATCCTCCTTTCTTCCTAAGGAGCCAGAAAGAAGAATCTCAAGGGGCTATTGTAGTGGTATTGGGCCCAGGAGCTTATTATCCATATATATTAGGCCTGAGGCCCAAGCTGATGACAAGGGGTCGTTCGAGGAGGGGTAAACATTGTCAGGGGAGTCCGTGTTAGTAGATGAAGAAGTTAGTTTTGATCATAATAGCCCAAGGGATTGGGCCGAGGATGAGTGCCTCCTCGGCTAACCAAAGCGGAGGTTCGTAAAGGTAGTTTGCCATCTGAGGGAATGATCCAGGAAGTTCAGTTGGCATGGATAAGCATCACAGAAACAAAGGATAGAGGGGAGTCCTAAAATATCTAAGGAGAAAGCTGCTACCATCGCATTAAATACTTTGCAGCTAATTCTCTGACCGCATTAATGTGAAAGTAATACCTGAACAGTGGTTTTCAGCTTTACAGCTACTACATGAAGACTTTAGTAAGGTGTTGATGGGACAAGTATCAATGCCAACCATCTGGCCAGCACGTGGAGGATAAAGATGAAAGAGGAAGAGAGTATAAAAGAAGAATGAAGCAATGGGAGAAGGGGATCGAAAGGAAGAGAAAAACACTGTAACATCAAGAACTAACTTTGTAATCAAACCTGAGAGAAATATATAAGAACTAATCTCCTCGGACTGTGCCGAGGACAATTTTTTTAGTATAAATTCGTTTATTTTCATTCTCTGTCATCTAAATCTACTTTAGTATTTGTCTAATTTATTAAAGCCCAGTTTTCCAACCTACTTTCTAGAAATTCATTGTTTTGGGCTTTTTGGGCCTGAGTCCATCAACCTTTGGGCTAGGAACTCAAATCTAGTCCTTACATACATATATATATATATATATATATATTCGTATTCTTAATTATGTATATTCATAATAATTTTGGTTCTTTTTATTTTCTCCCTCTTAATAATATGTAAATTATAATTGAATATAAGATGAGTGTTATAGGGCCATAAAGAATAGTTAGAAATTATTTCAAAATAAAAGTGTAAAGTTTTTGCACAATGCGCGAGACATCGACCATTTATCAATATATATATATATATATATATATAAAAGTAGAGATCTCATGTGGGAAAGTATGAGCTTCTGCCAAGTGACACATTGTATGACATTTTTCCCATTTAGGCTTCCACCTCATCTAAATTTAGCATTTATGTCAAATAAAATCAAAGACCTCATGTGGAAAGTATGAGGTTCTGCCAAATGGCACATTATATGATATCATTCCCATTTAGGCTTCCACCTTATCTAAATTTAGCATTTATGTCAAACTATTAAGTAATGACAAATGCATTTATTTCAATGTATTAATAAAATTCAAAGAATTTGTACACATTTATAACTTTACATGCTTTGAATTGATACAGATGGATTTAAAAAATCATGAGAAATGTCAGAATAAAATTAAAAGAATTTGTATACATTTATAACTTTACATGCTTTGAATTGATACGGATGGATCTAAAAAGTCATAGGAAATGTAGGAATAAAAAAAACTTTCAATTTTCTATATAAGACTAACTCCAATGCAGAATTGCAAGAGTCAAATTCAATGAATTAGGCAAATATTATTTATCTCCACATTTGTTCAATATAAATCCCTATTTCCATTGGACTTAAAAATTAAACTTCCATAATTTTCTCACAATATCTTTGTTTTTCTTTCCAAGAGGTATGTTAATTTTCAAAATATTATGTTCTTCTTAAATATTTTGTTTAGATTTTATGTATACGATTTTACTTATGTAGCACTGTAATTTATTTAAGCTTATTTTTTCATATTATATGCCAATTTATATTTTTGGTTTTCTGTATAATGCGTATACTTGGTAAGAATTTATTTTGGCTACTTTTAGTTCAATTAAAATTTGGAGATTAAATAGTGATATTATTGCATCACTATGGCATTATTTTTTCTATTGTTGTATCATGAAATTCTAGAAATTTTTATAACTAATCTATATCTATATATTACTAAAAGCTGAAGCGTAGCATTTAATGTTGCTACGCTCCTGTTAAGCCACCTCATCCTCCACGTTATGCTTTTTTTTTTTTTTTAAATCCTTTTTTCCTTTATGATTTCTCTCTATTTTTTTTTTAAAAATAACTAAATATAGATCATGGACAAACATATTAATGCACTCTATTACTATTCAGCCTTTACCATTTATTTGTCTTAAATGCTAATGTTTTTTGTTCTATGATCAATTCTTAATGCCGGTCTTTAGTCCCCCAACCAGCCCAGTCCATTTTTAGGAAGTTTGTCCTTTCCTTTCTTTCTTATGTGCATCTCCTTCCTTATATTTGCATTTACCTTTTACCTTGAAGGTGACACAAATTCCAAAAAAACTATTACTTCCATCAAAATCATCTATCCATAAGTCATACAACATATACCAGCAAGGGTTGGTTCTGTGCAATTGTAGTTCGTACACACATCATGGAAATCGTCATGCTTGTCAGGGCCAGCGACCATAACTCCAACACGTATATTTGGGGTTGACTTCAAAGTGTCCCTCCATTTCCATCCTCCTAACTCCTTTACAGTTATACTTGATCTTATTCAGCCACCCAAATTGATTTCAACTTTTTTTGTTTTTTTTTCTTTCAATTTTCAAGTAGTTGTTAAAATTGAACAGTTCATTATCTTTTTAGTGGATACAATTAAAACTTCAAGTATAATCACCAATCCAAAGATGAGTTTTGATGATGTCAAAGGATCAGTGGACTAAAATATCCGGTATTAACGATCTACAAGCAGAATCCTGAGAATAAAAAACAAGAAGTCAGAGGGGACCAGTGGAGACCGGCCAAAATTCCTCCGATAGTAAAGTTAGTTGATTTTCTTGGTTCTCAGTATAAGGAAAAAATTCTTTATTGAAAATTTCTCCAGTTACCTCTTTATGTCACCACGGAAGAGCCTTTATATAGTTTTTCCTGAGGCAGTTATTTCTCCAAGCGTTGTGTGGTTTGAAGGATGGTGAGGTAACCTCCATAACTGCCTTGGAGGTTATTTCATTTGAATCCTTGTTGATTAAAACCGTTTTCAAAGGAAGAACAGTTTTAATAGAGAAGTTGTATGGAAAGCACTCTTTAAGAATACTCGTCCTTCCCATTGACTTGGACAAGTGAATCGTCGGAGGGGTTAACCCTTGGACGAGCTCGTCCATCTGCACAAACGGACGGACGAGCTTATAATGAATGGGATTACTTTCCTCTGGACGAGCTGTATGGACGAGTTTAGCAGTTGGCTTTTTGGTGACACCATCAGTTGCCCCCAGTCCATAGGTCGTCCAGGGATTTTTTTTTTTTTTTTTTTAACGTCTGAAGGTGCCACGTGTTGCAATCCCATTGGCTTCTATCTGCGTCGTTTTATTCTTTTGATGCACATAACACGTGGCTTGTTCTGATTGGTCCTAGTCGTTTCATCTGCCCTACTTGCTTGGCTATAAATAGTGGAATCCCTCCCATACCCTTCACATTTTCTGAAATTTTCCTCCTGAAATCTCTCGTCTAGAACCTCGTCTAGAAGTCTCTGCGTCTAGAGCCAGGTACTCTCTCCTTCCTTTCTTTTAGGTTTTCCTTTTTGTTTCTCCAAAAATGTCTGCATCCATTGTTTCTTCGTCTAGCGATAGTACAGATAGGGCTATAGACGAGTATCAGGATTCTTCTAGTTATTGTAGTTCTAGTGATAGTAGTAATGAGAGTAGCAAGGGAGGTTTCACGGACGAGGAGTATGTCTCCGGCGTCCCTGGATTCCCTGTAGAAGCTCTTCAAGAGGAACTTAGGAAAGCTTCTGGTTCTCGAGCTGGAACCTCGTCCAACATCCCTTCGTCCAACCCTCCAGACAAAGAGGAGATCGTCTATAGCTGTGCAGTAGGCATCCATTCCAAAACATCTGAACAAAGGCTCTCTAACCTTAAGACGTGGTACCAGATTCCGGACGAATTTAACCCCCGGTTAGCCGTTCGTGGTGAATGGTGTTGCAATCCCCGCTTCGGAATAGGCGTCTATGAAGCCTACTTCTTGGGGGGTCTTAGATTTCCCTTAAACTCATTTGCTAGAGAGTTATTGGTCAAGTTAGGTTTGGGCGTCTGTCAGTTCAACCCAAATGCATGGAGATTAATCATCTCAATGCAAATTTTATGGAATGAAGTGTTTGGTAGAGACCGTCCTCTCACCGTGGACGAGTTTCTTTTTTGTTATAAACCCTCTGAGATAAGCCAATCTCTCGGCTTTCATCAATTTACAGCGAGGGGCAGGGATTGTAGATTAATCAAGTCCCTAGCCTCGTCCGACAGGAATTGGAAGACGGAATTTATTTTCGTCTCCGGGTTTTGGTCTGGGAACCCTGTAGAGGTTGGAAGGGACCCCTTTGCTCCTTACACTGGAGAGCTAGGGAACCTGCGTCCTGAAAGTACGTCCTTCTCTTTTATCTTTTTTCTTCCTCTTTTTTGTTTTAACTTTATCTAAGTTGTCTTATTTGTGATTTATTTCACAGGTGTTAAACGTCCGTCTTTGAGCAAGTTCCACCGTGATCGCGTCCATAGGGCTCGTCTTCACCCTAATAGGAATTTTCATTCCTTAGTTAATCTTCGTAATCTCTTTAAGTGGGGGTTTGGTCCTGATCCTTCGGACGAGGCTATTGCCCACGAGGTTACAGTACGAAAAAGTAAACATATATTATTGTTGTATATTTTTTATCTTTATATTATTTCTTGACTTTATTCAATTTTCTATAATCTCGTTTGTTATCTTCGTTTGCTTTAGGAATGGCAACCTTGAAGGAAAACAAAGGTAAGGATATTGTAGTTGAGGAGGGCCGTCCTGAGGCGCAGGCTCAGACTCGTCCAACGGCTGGGGAGAAAAGAAAAACAATATCCAAGAACTTGGATTTGGGAAGCCTCCCCAGTCGTCGAAGTAAGAAAAGGAAGCATGACTTGCCCCAGGTTGTCAAGCCTAAGCCCCTCTCGTCCCAGCAGCCAACACCAATTTTTGATGTGGACTCGTCTACCCCAGTTGAGGTGACTCTGTCCAAGACTCCTCCGTCCAAGACGATTGCAACTCCCTCATCTCATCCTTCCCAACGAGCACCTTCAAACATTGTTGAGAATGAAGATTTAGCTTGGAAGCGCTTCCAAAACGCCGTTACGGACGAGGATATAAACACCTGCTATGATATGTCCTTGAAAGATTTTGAGCACTCTGGTGTTCATGATCTTTTTAAGGTATGTAAACATAGATTTTTTTTTTGTCCTCGTTCTTCCAAGATCCTTTGGTTAATTATTGTTTTTGCAGGCCATGTCCAAATTCATAGCGGCGTCTAGGCAAGCCACTGGGCTGGATAAGACGAGAATCCTGCTGGAGACGAGGATAAAGGAGGTGAAGGACGAGTCCAAAAAGTGGGCTGAAGTGGCTACAAAGGCCAAGGAAGAGACGAAGGAGGCACAGAACCTGATTGAGGAGTTAAGAGCTGACGCGGTGGAGAAGGACACTCGTCTTAACCATATGCAGAAGAAAAACGACGAGCTGAGTGCTCTTCTGTCCAAGGCGAAAGAAGACGCGGTGACCGAGTTTAAAGTGTCCAAGGAATACACTGATCTTCTAGACGCCAATTATGCAACAGGCTTTGAAGATTTTAGGTTGGATGCTAAGGAAAACTTCCTTGAAGTAGACTTTAGCATCATTAAGCTTAACCTGAACGCTGCTACCAGCTCTCTCCTGCAAACAGGCTCTGAAGACGCCAACATGGAAGATGATGCCTCAATGCTTCCTCCTCAAGACACCTCCAATGCGAACGCTCCTCAGATTTGAAAAATGTCAACGTCTTATGCTATTTTTAATTAGGTCTATTGTTTTGGACCTTTAAGTTTACTAGGCTCGTCCATAGTTCTAGGACGATCTTTTGGAAAACTCAAGTTTATTATTATTATTATTATTATTATTTTTTACAAGGGTGTTTGGACATTGGTTGTCCGCCCTTGAAACAATCAAATGAGTATCTTTTGTTTTATATATGTATGGACGAGAATGTTTAATTCTATATGTATGGTATCTTGTTTTGCTCGTCTACATTTCATATACATACTTAAAACCACTTTTTATGGAAGTTTTTCTTGTGATTTGTTCAGTAAAAACCTCTCTTGAAATGGCTAAGTGCAAGCATCACTCGTCCATAGACTTGTCTGTGCTTTTTCTCGTCCTTATACTTGTCTTCACATTTTGCTCGTCCTTGGACGGCTTTTGAGCGAACGGCTCAAGTTCAAAACATCTATGCTTTTCTTCGTCCATAGTATGGTTTTAGTATTTGTGTTTTACCTAACCCATGTTATGGACGAAAATGCCTTGGATTAATTTTCCTTAAGCATGGAATTTACCTCGTCTTTTGGACGGACGAGCATGCTAGGTAACTTTTTCAGGCATGGGATTTTCCTCGTCCTTTACTTTGGACGGACGAGCATGCTTGGTAATTTAGTTTTAGGCATGGGATTTTCCTCGTCCTTTTCTTGGATGGACGAGCATGCCTTTGTTTTCACTTTCTAGGAAAGCTTGAGATCACATCTCCGAATCTAGAGAATTTTCTCGTCTGGAGCTTTTCAGCTTTCTTCAAGAGTCAATATGAACAGAAGTACTATGGAAATCATTGATTCACACAACATTATGTACACTTCATAAATATTGTTCACAACATAGATACTGTTCATGGACGAGGCATGTACCTTAGGTTAATGCCTTTATTTAAACAACACAAATTATAACTTCGTCCACAATTTTAACATAATAATAATAAAACCACACATAATAATAAAGTCACACATAATAATAAAATCACACAAACATGAACCCCTGTTCTCGTCCAGAGTTATGCTCCTTTAGACTGGTACTTCACTGATAGTACTTCCTCAAGTGCTCTACATTCAAGGGATGCTCCAGCTTTCTTCCATCAAGGGTCTCTAAGTAATAGGATCCTTGTCTTTTGCAATTGACAACCCTATAGGGGCCTTCCCAATTTGGTCCCAGCTTCCCATGGGCTGGGTTCTTTGTTGCTAAGGAAACCTTTTTCAGGATGAGGTCCCCTATGTTGAATCGTCTTGGCTTGACCATTGCATCATACCGCCTTGCCATAAGGTTTTTATACCTTGCCATCCTTTGCTCCGCATCCGTCCTTACCTCGTCTATTAAATCGAGGTTCAAACGGAGTTGTTCCTCGTTAGCTTCATCCCGGTAGGTTGTCACCCTATGACTAGCCATGTGCACTTCCGCGGGTATGACTGCTTCAGATCCGTAAGCTAACTTGAAAGGAGTTTCACCTGTTGGGGTTCTTGCTGTCGTCCTATATGCCCATAGAACTCCTGGTAATTCGTCTGGCCATACTCCCTTTGCCCCCTCAAGCCGAGTCTTGATTATTTTTAGCAAGGATCGGTTAGCAACTTCAGCCTGGCCATTTGCTTGTGGGTGGGCGGGTGAGGAATAATGATTCTGAATTCCAAAGTGTATGCAAAAATCTTTGAAGAGTGCGTTATCAAATTGTCGTCCATTATCCGATATCAACACCCTGGGCACACCAAACCTGCACACAATATTCTTCCACACAAAGTTCTTGACGTTTTGCTGCGTGATATTAGCTAAAGGTTTTGCCTCTACCCACTTGGTGAAATAATCAATACCCACCACAAGAAATTTCATTTGTCTCACACCTATTGGAAAAGGGCCCAGAATATCTAGTCCCCATTGTGCAAAAGGCCATGGGGCCGTCATTGGGGTTAGGTATTCTGATGGTTGTCTAGGAATGTTGCTAAATCGTTGGCATTGGTTACAGGCTTTGACATAGGATTTGGCATCGGTTTGCATGTTTGGCCAGTAATACCCTGCACGGACGACTTTGTGGACGAGCGATCTAGCTCCTGCATGATTGCCACATGCTCCCTCATGAATTTCTCTGAGTATATAGTTTGCTTCGTCTGGAGCCAAACATCGGAGATAAGGCTGGGAAAAGCCTCTTTTGTACAGAGCCTCGTCCATAAGAACGTACTTTGTTGACCTTACCCTTAACTTTCTTGCTGCGTCCTTTTCTTCTGGAAGTCGTCCGTCTTTTAAGTATGATACAATTGGAGTCATCCAATTTCCATCGCTACGCACCTGCTGCATTTCTGGGATGTCTATACTCGGCATGTACTGAATCTCATCAAATGTTTGGACGGCTTCACTCGCCGAAGCTTCTTTGGCTAGTGTATCTGCTTCCATGTTCTCCTCCCTTGGGATTTGAACGAAGTTAGTTTCCTCAAATTTTTTCACAAGTCTCATTACCCTGCCAAGGTACTTCTTCATTCGTTCTTCTTTAGTCTCGTACACCCCATTCACTTGGCCCATGATTAGTTGAGAATCTCCCAGGACGAGTATTGATTTTGCTTCCACGGACTTGGCTAATTCCAGCCCTTTGAGAAGAGCTTCATACTCAACTTCATTATTGGTTGCTTGATATTGCATGCGAACTTTGTATTTCAGTTTATCCCCCTTTGGGGATTGCAAAACTACACCTATGCCTCCAGCGTGCTGTGTAGACGATCCATCCACGTGGACGATCCACTTCTGGTTGCCTTCCATCTTACTTACATCGTCATGACTAGGGGTGAACTCTGCAATAAAGTCCGCCAGAGCCTGACCTTTTATGGCATGTCTAGGTTGGTACTTTATGTCGAACTCACTGAGCTCGACAACCCATTGAACCAGTCGTCCTGCAGCCTCTAATTTGTTCATTGCCTTTCTGAGTGGATGATCTGTCATGACATTGATGACATGGGCCTGGAAGTAATGCCTTAGTTTTCTGGAGGCTGTCACCAGTGCGAAAGCCAATTTCTCCATTAGGGGATATCGTCCTTCCGCTCCTCTCAGTGCTCTGCTTGTGTAGTACACCGGCTTTTGAATCTTTCCTTCCTCTCTTATCAGTGCTGAGCTTACGGCGTGTGGGGTTACTGCCAGGTACAAAAATAACTCTTCTCCTGCCACGGATGGACTTAGCAACGGAGCGGTTACGAGATATGCTTTCAAGTCTTGAAAGGCTCCCTGACACTCGTCCGTCCACACAAATGCGTTCTTCAGAACTTTGAAAAACAGCAAACACTTGTCAGTAGCTTTTGAAACAAACCTGTTGAGGGCAGCAACCCGTCCGGTGAGGGATTGAACTTCTTTAACATTGAATGGAGGCTTCATGTCCAATATTGCTCGAATCTTATCAGGGTTCGCCTCAATTCCTCTATGGGAGACCATGAACCCAAGGAATTTTCCTGATGATACCCCAAAAGCACATTTGTTAGGGTTCAACTTCATGCGATACTGCCTCAACGTGTTGAACGTCTCCTTCAGGTCATCCAGATGTCCTTCCTCGTTCTGACTCTTTACCAGCATGTCGTCGACGTAGACCTCCACATTCCGCCCAATCTGCGGACGAAACATATGGTTAACTAGTCGTTGGTATGTTGCTCCAGCATTTTTCAAGCCAAAGGGCATTACTTTATAACAGAATAGTCCCTGACTGGTGACAAAGGACGTCTTTTCTTGGTCAGCTTCGTCCATCCTTATTTGGTTGTATCCCGAGAAAGCATCCATGAAACTTAGTAGTCTGTGGCCTGCAGTGGAATCCACCAGTTGGTCAATCCGTGGCAGTGGATAACTGTCTTTGGGGCAAGCCTTATTTAAGTCTGTAAAATCCACACACATTCTCCACTTGCCGTTCGCTTTTTTTACCATTACCACATTGGCTAACCACCGGGGGTAGTACACTTCTCGTATAAACTTTGCGGCCAACAATTTCTGTACCTCCTCCTTAATAGCAGCGTCCCTTTCTGGAGCGAACACTCTTTTCTTCTGTCGTACTGGCTTAAAGGAAGGGTCTACATTCAAACAGTGAGTAATGACACTAGGATCTATACCTGGCATGTCTTCACTACTCCAAGCAAACAGATCAACATTTTTCTTCAAAAAATGGACGAGGTCCTTCTTAACTTCGTCTCTCAAATCTGCTCCAACCCTGGTACACCTTTCGGGGTAATTTTCGTCTAGGGAAACATTTTCTAACATTTCAACGGGTTCTGCCACAATTCTCTTTTCTTCAATGTTCATGGATTGGATTTGCTCGTCCATGGCTAACATGGCCAGATAACATTCTCTTGCTGCTAACTGGTCTCCTTGTACTTGCCCCACCCCATGCTCTGTTGGGAACTTCACTGACAAGTGGTAGGTTGATGTGACCGCCTTCCAACTGTTCAAAGTCGGCCTTCCAACTATGGCATTGTAGGAAGATGAGCAATCTACCACAAGGAAGTTTACATCTTTGGTGATTTGTTGCGGGTACACCCCCACTGTCACTGGTAAAAGAATAGTGCCTACGGGTTGTACCTTCATTCCACCGAATCCCACTAGAGGAGAATTGGCAGGACGAAGCTGATCTCGTCCCAGCCTCATTTGCTGAAAGGCTGGATAATACAAAATATCAGCCGAGCTCCCATTGTCTACTAGCACTCTTCTAGTTTTGTAGTCCGCAATAAGGAGGGTAATGACAATGGCATCGTCATGAGGGTGATGTATTCTTTCTGCATCCTCGTCTGTGAAAGTAACTACTTGTTCATCCGCGGTCCCTGCTCTTGGTGATCGTCCAGAGAGTTGGACGCTCTGCACCACTTTTAGGTACGTCTTCTTGGATTTGGACGACTGTCCTGTTGAATCTCCCCCTACAATGACTCTTATCTCCCCAAGTGGTGGTCGTTGCTGTTCTTCTACCTTACCCTTCAGTTTCTTGTCCTTCTGGTCTCGCCCAAGGAAATTTCTCAACTTCCCTTGCCTGATGAGATTTTCAATCTGTTGCTTCAAATCAAAACATTCGTCCGTATCATGCCCATGATCTCTGTGGAAGCGACTATACTTGTTCCTATTACGCTTGTTAGGATCTCCCTTCATCTTCTCTGGCCACTTCAAGGAAGGCTCATCCTTAACCTGCATAAGGACTTGCTCAAGTGGTACATTCAAAGGGGTGTATTGTTGATTCCGTCCTGAAGAACCTGGTTTCTTGCTATCTCGATCTCTCTTATCTTCTGTTCGTCCCTTCTTTGGACGAGGGGCTTGCTCAGAGTGACGGACGGGATTTGCCTCCATTCTTTCCATTCTTTTCCTTTTCTTAGCTATGATCGCGTCTTCTGCGTTCATAAAATTTTGGGCTGAATGGACAAGTTCGGCCATGGACTGAGGCTCTTTTTCATAGAGTTTGTGTATGAACAAATCAGAGTTAACCCCATTATGGAAGGCTGCCAGCAGTAGCTTATCATCTACCTCGTCCACAGTCAGTGCTTCCCTATTGAAGCGTGTGATGAAGGAACGCAAGCTCTCATTCTCTCCTTGCTCTATGGTTAGTAGGCTAGACGAGGAACGTTTATGTCTTTGTCCTCCAATGAAATTATTTACAAACAGTTTGCTCAACTCCTCGAAAGAACTTACTGAATTCGGAGGAATTTTGCTGAACCAAACTCTCGCAGGCCCTTTGAGGGTGGTTGGAAATGCTCTACACATTATCTCGTCCGGAACTCCTTGAAGATGCATGGTAGTCTTAAAGGTAGCAATATGGTCAAAGGGGTCACGCGTGCCATCATATGAATCCAAGGAAGGCATTTTAAACTTTGGTGGTAAAGGATGGCCATTGATGGACGCTGTTAAGGGTGAATCAATTCTGTGAACCAAATCTTCTACAGGATTAGTCCTTCTCATATTCTCCCTCATTTCATCCATAACCTTCCTCATCTGGTCCACCTCTCTCTCTAAATGTGGTACCCTCCGTGAAGCGGTGCCCCTTGATTGACTTTCTGGTTCGACATTTCTTTCATCTTCCTGACTTTGTTCTCGCTCCTCTCCATGAATCTCATGGGGTTGCCTTCTGAGATTAATCTCCCTCCGTAACTCTTGATTTTGGCGAGTCAATTCTGCCATGGCAGCGGCCATGGATTGCATGTGTTGGGCTGATGAAGGTTGCATGACAGGAGTCGATTGACGGTCATGATAAGGATTACTAGAAGCATCTCTGCTCGGTTGAAGGCCTGGACTGGTGACCCTTGATCTTGTCCGGACCATTTCAGCCCTTTGTCGGAGAAAGAAATTATAGAATTCAGCAATGAAACTCAAATGTTAAAAATTCTAAATCCTTTCCCACAGACGGCGCCAACTGATGATGTCAAAGGATCAGTGGACTAAAATATCCGGTATTAACGATCTACGACCAGAATCCTGAGAATAACAAACAAGAAATCAGAGGGGACCGGTGGAGACCGGCCAAAATTCCTCCGATGGTAAAGTTAGTTGATTTTCTTGGTTCTCAGTATAAGGAAAAAATTCTTTATTGAAAATTTCTCCAGTTACCTCTTTATGTCACCACGGAAGAGCCTTTATATAGTTTTTCCTGAGGCAGTTATTTCTCCAAGCGTTGTGTGGTTTGAAGGATGGTGAGGTAACCTCCATAACTGCCTTGGAGGTTATTTCATTTGAATCCTTGTTGATTAAAACCGTTTTCAAAGGAAGAACGGTTTTAATAGAGAAGTTGTATGGAAAGCACTCTTTAAGAATACTCGTCCTTCCCATTGACTTGGACAAGTGAATCGTCGGAGGGGTTAACCCTTGGACGAGCTCGTCCATCTGCACAAACGGACGGACGAGCTTATAATGAATGGGCTTACTTTCCTCTGGACGAGCTGTATGGACGAGTTTAGCAGTTGGCTTTTTGGTGACACCATCAAGTTTTGTGTCTCTTCGTTTATCTACCGTTACAATGTTTCCTATTCCAAATTTTCAGTTTTTCACAACCTTATATCTCTCTCACTCACACATCAATTTTTTATTTAAGCTTTGCGATGTTATATCTACCAATGTACATTCTAGATACGATATCCCATCATCTACAACAAAAAAAAATTAGCTTAACACAATCACCCCCATCAAGCTTTAGTTTTCACAATTTTGAGAAGACATCGATTGTTTTTGTCAGAGATTTTCAAAGTTAAGTCGGCAATTGGATAACCATTGAGGTATGCAAAACACACAATTAGAAATGATCTTCTTCTTCTTCTTTTTTTTCCCCTTTCTTTTTGGTATTCTTGCATTTAGTCTTTATGAAGTGATTTTGTTGTTTTCTTTCCCCAATTTTTAATGATATATACTTTTGTTATTCTTAATTGACTTAGAATTGTCAACGCAATTTTATTTGGCCATCATTGTCATGGAAATTCTTAATGTTGACATGAAACATATTGATAATGATTTATTATTTTTGTTTATACGTAGAGTATCAGGAAAGTTTAAAAAAAAAATAAAAATAAAAAAAATAAAAAAATAATAGTGTAGACTACACTAATGGAATTTCATATAAAATTAAAAAAATAATTTGAATTGCATATTAACCGTCTAAATCCCATGATTCCTCTAGCAATTAATCCCATAAATTTCTCTTGAATCAAAATCCTGATTTGGTCTTCATTGACATGGAAGGTAAAATATACTTGTAATTGATTGGGGTGAAGGAGAGGAGATAATGGGGAAAAAAATTTAAGCACTTCTTCTTCTTCTTCTTTTTTGAGAAACAAAAAATTTCAACCATAGGTTATTAGGGCAAAGGCAACGTAATTTTTTTACCCTGAAACCAAAATGATTCAATTCAATTGACACTAATGAGCAAAGTACTCTTCTATTCTAGAAGAATAATAATTGTGAGGTTTAAGGTCTTCTAAATTCCATTTTAGAGATTTGAATTTTGTAATAAAATTCTGTATGCTGGATGTGGATTATTCTAATTTTCCATATACCTATGGTTTTTACTGCATTATTGAACCATAAGATTAGGTCCATGTGAATGCTCTAATTTTCCATATAGTAAAGAAGTTTGCAAAGTAGGCATAATTCTTCGAATGATTAGAATTAAATACTTTTGTTAGGATTCAGATGAGCAATATCTGCTGACAATGCAATATGAAAAAGGATTTTAATGTGTTGATAAATTGTTGAAGAGCAAGTCATGGCTGAGGCTGCTCAAAGAAGCGAAAGCTACTCAAAGTTTTCCAAAGCATGTAAAGAGTGAATTTACTTGTCTAAAATTTTTTTTTGATTGACTTCGAAATTCTGTGTAGGAATTCTTCTGTGTTTAGCTCAACAACTTCAAAGCAAGTTCATGGCATTCTATCAAAGTATGTCTACTTTTCTTCCAGAGAAGTGTTTCAATACAAAGCGTGGGCCAATTCTTCTAGCTATGATGAAAAATTAAACTTCAAGGACATGAAATTCTTATGAACCAAGATGACTGGTCCCCATCTAAATCTTATGTAATAACAAGGGAAGTAGGAGCAACAACACTTGGAAGTTTAGTTGCACATTTTTGATCATTTGATTACAGGTCCACACAAAGGCACAACAAACATGATTTTTTTTCACTGAATAACAAAAATGAGAAGCTTAAAAATATATAAACAACTGCTTTCTAAAAGTCACTTTGTTGATAGCATTTTAGCAACTGGCTTATTGAAGATATTAACACTCCAGCAACTCTTTCAGCTGCAATATTATCTTAGGATATTAGCCATCAGAAAAATGAAATTTAACAAAAGCATCTGCTTATACAAATCAATTTCGCCTCTAACACGTGCAATTTACATACTCTTGAAATCAACACCTGTCCCTATAGCAATAAACGTTTTATCCAGGAATTCATATTTGAACAACAAACTATTTGGAATGAATTTACAGATATACATAAAAGCATTTGCCTAATTTCCTGTTCATGAGTCACTGCTTGACATTAATTCTTCTTGATATCCATGACATGCTACTTACATGATTTTGAATGGAGCTACATCTATGAGCACTTTTGCATCAATGAATTGAGTATAGAGCTTTAAAAATAAGGTCAATGACTCAGGGCAAAGAGAAAGGAAACTTACTTTATCTGACATATGCAGGGCCTATCAAGCTTTATCAAACAGCTTTCTTGCATCAGAATGTAAGACAAGGTTATTTGAGGAGTATCCCTGCTCAACAATTTTGACTACTATAAAATGTGCCTCTCCAATAGTTTCACACTGCAAAATTTACAAACGGGGTCAGTGATTCAGCACAATAAAGGGGAGAAAATAGAAAAATATATTTATGAGCAAATTGATTATTTTTATTGTTGCAACTCCAATGGAAACTTTTACTTTGAAATCAAAATGATTATATCAATTTACCATAATGGGCTACTACTATTCTATTGCCCTTTTTCTAGTTAACAACATTAATACACTGTATGTGTAAGATCAATCTGGTGTTTTGATTCCCCACCCACTGGTTGTAGCAAATCCTCAATAAGGAGTGCAGTACACGATATTGAATATCGTAGCAAATATTTCGCTATGCTGGATGTAAGGCCATTTTTGTAATTAAACATGGTATGGACTTGAGCCCAAAAGCAAACCAATAATGGTTTGAAATTTTTTACAAAAGAGCATGATTTAGATTAATCTGCAATTGAAGATTACTGAAAAGTAGAGTTTTATATTCTGTTGAATTGGAAAAACCATATGGAGAAACAAAGGTTGGACTAGGGCTCTTAATCTACGATTCAACTATTGAACACACAGCAGGACATAACCATGGTATAAATGGTTTATATAAAAGCTATTGCTGATTATGTATAGTCAATTTTCCCGGAGGGATCACCTGGTTTAAATATATGCTAAAGCTGATTATGAAATTTATAAATTTACACTTGACCCAATCCAAGATGATTTAAAACATAGATAACCACATGGTATGAAGATGTTGAGCAATTTTTATAGTAATTAATATAAAAATCACTAACGATAGTTACATGTTTATATTATTTTATTTCTTAGATAATATAAAAAAGCTAATGGAAAAGCACCTCATGAGAAAAGAAGACAACAATATGTAGTTGCCTATACTAGATAATCTATGCAATACCAGCACCCAGAGTTTATGACTGGCAGACTCTGCACGAACTCCACAAATTGTATGGGCAATTGTGCTGCAAAAGAAAGATTTGATTACTACAAAACAAAGATCTTTATGAACAGTCACCATATATACATGCTCCAGACACTTCCAAAGTCCAGAGAAAATGCCAATCTTCAATGTAAGTATAATGACAGGGAGAAAACAGAGGACACTGAGGCTATAAAGAATGAAATCAGAGGCCAGCTTTAAGATCATCATCACCAGAAAACTCACCACTGTAGATATAAAATTATTCTCCATGCTTATAACTTCAAACTTGAGTTGTGGTACCAGCTTAATGAGCCTTGTCAATGATCTAAATCATGAGTGACAACCATACCAACAAATTAAAGGAGAGAAAGATAGGAAAAAAAAGAGCATGCCAAATAGAGAATCTAATAAGTTATTAGATCGATATATGAAGGACAAATTAAGGGCGATAGTAATATGTACAGAGGGAAGACTTACTTCTTTAGTAGTTCAGAATCCTTTCTCATAAGTCCAAGTGCTTGCCCCCAAGGCTCCCTTGTAAAGTAGATATTGTTTCATGTGGCTTGATAGAGGGGTTATTAATGGTAACAACATCAATCAGAACTAACACCACCACAGAAAGAAAGAAATGGCAGGAAGAGTTCTGGAAAAACATAATTTGCCTAAGACAGAGGAAAGGGAGGAAGAGAGATAGAGTATATCTGTTTCTCTTGTGTTTCGAAAATTACTTATATGTTGAAGGAAATAAACCAAACTACATAGGGAACTCCTCGAGTAAGACATGGTTGACATGAGAGAGCAAAGAAGTCACTTTAAGCCAATAAGAAATTCAATATACTTCCAAGAACATTGTTCCATATAAAGAGATTATGTTATTGTTACTTAATCAAACTAATGAAGCCAAAGCATTTTAAAATACCTTCAACCTACTAGTGGTTGCTTCCCATGCTTTGCACTCTTCCATGCTATGAAACACTTATGGCTTTGAGACAAAGAACAAGCATAAGATATTGACTTAGAAACTTGGTAAATAGGACGTACCAAACCCTATAACATTAAGACTAGATGATTAGTAAGTATAGATTTGAGCTACGAGGGCTTTCTCTTTCTTCTTAAAAAAATTGTTACGTTTAAAAAAAAAAAAAGTTTCAACTTTCAGGCATTCAAAAGGCTAAATGAAGGTGTTACTGATATATTACCTAATTTTCTTTTCATATGTTATCAAACTAGATAGACTAATAAAGAAACCAGAATTCTAGGTTAAACTTCTTGTTGCTGCATCTTGGAAGTGATATTGAGCATTTTGTACACAAGACCTTCTGCGTGATGTTTAAATCGGATGACGTCAAATAAGATTAACTACTAAATAGAACCAGCATGCCAAATTAAGTTTGTTATTTCTGCATCTGCCAATTAATAAAATTTTGAATATATACTAGTTTTTAAGGGAAAATGTGAATTTATTTTAGGAAAATTATTGTTGCACACGGTGTTACAAACAACCATACACACAAAGGCTGAAATTGTCCAAAACACGATTTTAGTTGTGATTGTGAAATGGTGAAAATGTTTTGTAAGCACGATTTCACAATTTTAACAAAAATCGTTTGCTCAAAAAACAATTTCAATTGTCCCGTATACATAGTGTGTAACTATCACTGCTCTTTATTTGAAATCATGAAGGAACTTACATGGTATGGTATGTAAGCATGTCTCCTGTTAATAGGGCCAACTGTGAAGCTTGTATACCCTGCCCTTGCACCATGAAAGGTTGTGTGCACAAGGGGATGCAACAGAGATTATTAGATGCATTGCTTGGAACAGCCCATATCACATACACGGGATCTGCAAGACAAGCATAAGAAGTTACTAAGCATAAGAAGTTACTAAGTTTTACCCATCATATTGTAGGAAAAATCTAAAAGGAAACAAATAAGACGAAGTAAAATCTCAATAGACTAACCTAAACATTTAAGCATGTCTCCTATTAATAGAGCCAACTGTGAAGCTTGTATACCCTGCCCTTGCACCATGAAAGGTAGTGCACAAGTGGGACACAACAGAGATTATTAGATGCATTGCTTGGAACAGCACATGCCATATACAAGGGATCTGCAAGACAAGCATAAGAAGTTATGGAGGTTGGTATCAGGCGATTGAGAAGCTTTAACACTGCTTTGTTGGGCAAGTAGTTGTGGAGGTATGGTTTAGAGACAGATGCGCTATGGAGGAGGGTCATAGAGGCGAAATATGGGAATGTTTGGGGGTGGTTGGTGTACAGAAAAGGTGACTAGTCTGTATGGTGTTAGCCTTTGGAGGTTTATTAGAAGTGGCTGGCTGAACTTCTCTAAGCTATTACGGTAGGATGTGGGTGATGGTACTAGAGTGAAGTATTGGAAGCACGTGTGGTGTGGGCATTGTTCCCTCAAAGAGGCTTTTCCAGAACTTTACAGCCTTAGCAAAGCAAGGGATTCTTCGGTGGCGGAGGTTATGGGCTGGTCTGGTGGGCAGCTGCATTGGAATTTTCTTTTTCGTCGTTCACTACAAGATTGGGAGGAAGAATCTTTTGATCAGTTCATGGACATTGTTTATTCTTCGAAAGTGCGGGGGGTTGGCCTTGATAAGGTTTGTTGGAAGCTAGCTAGGAGTAGAGGGTTTGAGGTTAGTAGTTTTTATCTCTCCTTCTACCCTCCTTCCCTTTCGTTCCCTTGGAGGTTGGTGTGGCACTCAAAGGCTCCCCCAAGGGTGGCTTTCTTCTCATTGTTAGCTTCTTTAGGTAAGATTCTTACAACTGATAACCTTCGCAAAAGGCGTATTGTTGTTCTTGATTGGTGTTACATGTGTAAAAGGTGTGGAGAGTCGGTGGATCATCTTCTGCTTCATTGTCCTTTAGCCCAGGAGTTGTGGTCATCGGTGTTTCGTTTGTTTGGGCTGCATTGGGTTATGCTACTTAAGGTTATTGAGTTGTTTGAATCTTGGCAAGGTAAATTTGGGCGGCATCGCAATATAGATTTTTGGAGCCTTGTGCCACATTGCTTGATGTGGTATATTTGGAGGGAAAGAAATGCTCGCTATTTTTAGGGATATGAATGGTCCTTGCTAGAGGTTAAGTCTTTTTTCTTACACACTCTCCTTGGTTGGAGTGTGACTTTGTCGCATTTTTCTTGTTTTTCTCTTCCTCTTTTACTTGATCATTGTAACTTGGGTTCTTGATTTTTGCCCCCAAAGTACATCCCCAATGTACTTGGGTTGGTTTTTTTTTTTTTTTATTAATAAAATTTTTAGTTTTCTATCAAAAAAAAGTTCTTTCTTTACTAATTTTCAAAGGTGATTTGTGCACAATTGTCAGGCACTGAAACAACACATTTGACACCAGAGAAAGACAATACATCCTAGCATCCTTACCTTAATTTTTGAGATATCCGCAGACTCACGTACTGGAGTAGCTTATTTCCAAATTGTCCTGCAACTCCCTCAAGGTAAAAAGGGGACTCAGGGATAAAGCAACAGTCCACAACATGGTAGCATACATTGCTATGAATCCTGAATGAAATTATTTCAGCTACATGATTTAGGCGAAGCTTAACTTTGCTATAAATTGGCTGATTTGATTAAGAAGAATAAATGGAAGAGAAATATGTTGGACAGATATAAGACTATTAATTGGAAAGAAATAAGACCATCAAATGAGAATACTAATCGCCTGTGCCCCACTTAACACCCTGGATTATAACCAATGATGGTCCTTTTAAGGATTCTTGACATTTGTTCAGATATATGTAAACAAGACCAAAGACAACAGTGAAAGAAGTTACAACTGAATGATTTAAACATTAAAGGAAAAAAAAAAGTACTATTAATAGCCAACAACATTTCTGACTATCTCCTGCATCCTTGGCCAACACATCTTTTCTCAACCCTTTTGGACTAGGTTCAATCCTCTTGCTGCTCAATAATAGGCTGGCTTGTAATGGTCAAATCAACAGCCAGACAATCCCACTCCCATACTCCATCAAAAACTTCCCTACAAGGTCAAACTCCTCTCTAGTCAAAAACATGGATATATCATCAACATGTAATGTAGAAGAATTTAAATATGAGCAGGGCATTAAGTGGCATAGAATTTGGGTTCTAGCAGAGTGTTATGGACAATCGCATAAGTTCATTGCTACTGGGAAGTCATTGCTATAATTTTGCAAGCCATCTGCTCATCTCTATTGTGGTTTCACCCAGATTTTATGTACCACTAAAGATTTCTTTCGAGGGTGGGACTGTCAATAAAGCCAAAGTTAATTTGTCACTTTAATGATTAAGGATGTAACTCTAGGTAAGTCATTAAAGAACAAAGACATGCAAATAAATCCTCCAATGAACTTTCTTCATGATTTGTATATAATAGAAGGGAAAGTGAGAGGAAATAGATTTCAAATATTTCATTGTCAGGGCCCAACTCTTCATTGGCAAGATATTGTCCTCTTTGGGACTGACACAAAACTTCTCCCTCAAGGTTTTAAAAGGCCTATTACCAATTAGAGTTCAAGACCCTCCATATAAGGCTTAGGACTTCCCCTCACCTGGGCAATGTGAGATTTAGTTAAGATTTGGTTATCTCTGACCTCACCCCACTTAAGAGGTTTTTCAGTCTTTTGGGTCCCTACAGTCACAATCAAGAATATTTTACTGAATATATTTGGTATAATCATTTTGTTCATTCATATGTGAGCAAACACTGTATTATCAACAACCAAACCAAGCAATTTCATCAATACCATTCAAAAGGTATCGCAAATATAAGAGATAAAGTAAAAAGAATCAACATTTAATCCAGTTGTATGTAATAATTTTCTTTTGCATAATTTGATATGACAACTAACAAGATTGAAAAAATTCATCGTGTTAGAATGAGATTCAAGATCCAACCACTTACTTATTTTTCAACTGCATCAGAAACAGTTTTGAAGGAACTGGATGCTGTCATTAAGGTATGAAGATCATCCTTATGTCTAGCTTCCATCGTTTCAATTCACTTCACTGCCATGATCAAGTAATATGCAGGGTATGATGAAAATACGGACTTCAAACAAAATCAGATCAAGCACAATAAGATGATTTGGCAGGGGGGAAGGCAAACCTGGCAACAGGAAGGGTTTAATTGTTTTGATTTTAACTCCGGAGAGAGGGCTAGAAATGAAGCAAAAGAGAGAGAGAGAGAGCCAAAGATACCCCAAACGTCCACAGAAGATGCTTTTAAATTCCTCTTTCAATCTGATGGTCATTCCAACTACATGCCCAAAAGAAAAAGCATATTTGTTGTCAAATTAGTGTAAATACCCAAAACCAAGAAAACCCGCAAGACCCCATTTTGATATGGTATTAAAACATAAATGAAAGGCACTTATTAGTTATTACCACTAAGAAATTAGATAAAAAAGGATCCCAACCAAAAATAAATAAATAAATAAATCAATCAAATTTAAGCCAAACAATTTTTCAGTTTATGGGAATTATAAATAAATAAAAGATTGTGAATAAGCAGACAAGATGTATATTAGATTTGCAAATAGTGGACTTAGGAGATAGAATGATCGGTGGAGATAAAAAATTAATGAAGTTGCAAAAGTGATAACATCAATATTAGGATATTTAATTAATTGATTTACATAATTAGTGGAAATCAGGAAATGGAAGTGCAAAGTAGAACTTAGAATTGAATGGATAAGCAGACTTGTGAAGGAAGGAGCGTTACCTCTGAATGTCAGTCTGAATCAAGCGGGGAGTTCACAGTCCTTTTGCACAGACTTGCTATCGATCTTGATGTTTTGGATGTGAGAAATTTTGGGCCACTCATCTCCTGTTTCTCTTTTGCAACGTTCTTGAAGAAGATCACTGACATGCATCTCCAAGTCCAAGTCCTTTAATGGAATAGTACGAAGGAACTCTGGCAATGACTTTAGCTTGTAGCATTTGTAAATTTCCAAGTAATAAAGACATGGCATTATAGTAAGAGAGCCACTATCTTCTTCTTCTCTCATTCCTTCAATCCCAATCCATTCTTCCCACTTTAAAAAAACCCAAAAACCTGAGAGATGTCGGACACCCTTTCCAAATAACAGTAGATTTCAAACCATTTCATTAGTTGGCCGGTTTTGAAAGAAAGTGCGAAACTAACATCTTCAGTTTGTAAAACTCGAGATTTTATATTAGAACTCGAGTTTTGTAAAATCGAGTTCAGTTTTTGAGATATCTGACCTGGAGAAAATTGCCAGGTGGAGCCACGAGGGAAGCGAGTTTTAAAAACTCGAAATCTGAAAAATATATATACCACTTTCATACTCTCTGTTCAAACACTCTGAAATTTCAAACACTCAAAACTTCGCTTTGCCCTCTGAAAGTCACCCTCAAACTCACTCACTCACTCACTCTCAAGCTCACTCACTCTCAAACTCACTCACAAACTCTTAAGCATTTCTAGCCCATTGTTGATCTGAGCGTAGCCCGGTGAACACACGAAACACTCTCAGTCAAACTTTCACTCGCTCAACCTTCACTCCACCCTCTCAAACTCACTCAACCTTCGCTCCGCCCTCTGAAACTCACTCACTCAGTCACTCTCAAGCAATCGTAGGCCATTGTTGCTCTGATCGTAGCCCACCGTGCGAAAGGTACTCCTTTTTTCAATTTCGGTTTTTTGGGTTTAATTCTTTTGCCTTTGTGGAATCTGTAGTGTTCATTTGCTGCACCTTCAACCATTCATATATAAACATTTTTTCAAGGATATGAAGTAATAAAGAGAATATTAATTATCTATTAGAAATCATCAATTCTTTACAACTTTTAGTAATGAAATAACCAAACAAATAGCACTGTTTTTTTCCCCCCTTTAATAAAGCTATGTTTAAGAAAAAATTGAAAAGAATGTATTAAACCATTAATTAATAAACAGACCTGATAAGCCGAGGTCCCAGAACCAAACACAAAGTCAGGTGGGAAGTCATCTCTGCTAAATTTATCAACCCCTAGTACTTCAGTCACTGATATGTTTATCAGAAGAAATAGAAAGAAATAAGAGAGAATCAACATTTTTTTCCCAAAGCAATGCTTTGAAAGCATGCTTGTATATATTATCCTCTAGCTTGACCCAAATCAATGGATTTAATTTATAGCCAGACAATGAGTGTATCCCAGTAGAAAATCGACATGCAAAGGATTGGTTCTGCATGCATAAGTATATTGAGAAGAGACAAACTTGTTCTTGTTGCTGACTTAGGATAATGGACGTTTTACAAATGTTAAAGGAAAGTTCAAAGGAAAGTTACAGAGCCAAATGTGGCTCTGCTAATGGGCTGAGCAACAAGTTTTGGGCAGCAGCAGGCTGTGATGCCCCCTTGTGTATGCTTGGAATTAGTGTTCTTTCTAGTGGATCTCGATGTTTGTAGTTTCCCAAGTACACTTCTTGTGTACACGGGGAGGATTTCCCCTTTTTTTTTCTTTTTAGAACATGGATGGAAGGGGATTTTTGTAACAGTCCAGGTTCAATTGAAACCACTCCTAAACTATAGGGTTTAAAAGGAATGACAGTTACTAGCAAAGTTGAGTTTTAAAATCACAGAAGTAATGGTTTGAAACTTCTACATGTTTGGAATTGATAACTTAAAGAAAAAATAGATTTAATCAATTATAATGACACAATGGACAAGAAAGTGTTGAACAATTTTTGGTGTTGAATTAACAGTTATCATACACAAATAGGAGGGATAGTTAAATACTACTGCACAAATAGGAGGGAATAAAAGGAAATATGTAAAAGAAAGTTTAAAAAAACAATACGATAAGAAATTTATGTAACTCATCCTCAACTCCTTATATCAGGCATTTTTGTAAATTTATAAACTGCATAAAGTATTGGAGGCACATACCATCCTCAGGCACCACTTCCTGTCTCTCTTCAAGGAGCGCCATTACATGTCTAAAAGGTTGCATGGCAGCCTCTTTGCACAGTAACTGAATATCTGAACCTGAAAAACCTTCTGTCCTTTCAACCATGAGATCATAAGGAAGCTTCTCCTCATCAGGCTGTGATGGCAGGAGCTCCTTAAGCATGGATCTTCTTACTTCTGGCTCTGGAAGAGGCACTAGTATCTTATTTATCATGGTCAAAGGAGACTCATTTGATTAATAAAAGATATCCTGGACTTTAGTTGCTAGCCCTGTTCATTTATCACCTGTAATATAACCATTAGACTGAAAATATTAAATATATAGTTTGTTCTCATAGGAAACTACAACGACGATCTCCATCTCCACTCCATATTTGGTTGGAGATGTCATTTGGTCCAAGCGCCATTGCCTAAACAACAATTAGAATAAGAGTCAAGAAGAAATGGGTACTGTAGACTAAGCCCAGCACACTTTATACCATAATTGAGTTAAGTATAATTATAATCAATGCTAGAAGTAGGAGCCAATGATTAAAATAACTTGGTGTGGCAATGTAAAACTGTATAGATTTTTTTATTTATTAACTTTATAGCAACACTAAATCTCAAATTATATTAATCAGCAGTCAATTAATTCTCAATTCATCTTAGATCTAGAATCCAATGTTTTTAAGTTGGAAAACAGCTTAAGTATTTTGTAATGCAACTCTCTGCTAATAGTTGCCACATATATTTAGAGTGACCACCAATACTATGATAATATGCACCAATCAAGGCTCTTCTATAATAAAGCTCATATTCCTTTTTTTTTTATTGTTTTAAATGCTTTTTCTTCATGATTTAGCTATGAAATTTCAAATCCATCTCTCATGTAGATATTTACATGTGAATGTGTGTGAGAAAAGGCTAGAGAAATGAAGGATTCCACTTGTATTGAGATATTATTTTTAAAAATAACTTACCAATTACATAGGAACAAAAAAGATCAAGGCTGGATTGAATCCCCAATTACAGCAAAATACTCTTCTTGCTTTCCATTCTTTTAGCATCCTTTTTTAAATAATGCCAATAAGCTGCTATTCAGTATAGCTTTTCCTTGCATGTAGAATAGCATTCCTTTGCCCCCACACTATTAATGATCTCACAGTAGCACTCTTTGCAGTATGGAGCCTCGGATTGATGAGGAGCCACAGATCTTGCAGCCTGGTCCGCATGTTAGGTCATTGTTGACGTGACAACCACATCATCGATCAGAGGACATTTGGAATGGCAAGGTAAAATATCTAGTTCTAACAACCGCTTTAATTTTTATGTTATCTTTGACTTTTAGTTAGCAAGTTCTTTCAAAGTTGTATTTCTAGTTCTAACAACTGTTATAATTTTTATCGATTTTGCAGGACCCGGGCGCACTTACGTGCCGTGGTCACACTAAGGAGATGGCAAACATTCAAATGCAAGATAATTGGGTGATTGACATTATCAAGTTGCTAAGGCTTGAAGGATTGTTTAGGGCCCCTTCCAGTGAGATATATAATTGCCTTATAACGGCCCTAGTTGAGCGATGGCGCCCGGAGACTCATACGTTTCATCTTCCACATGGTCAGATGTCAATCACCCTACAAGATGTGGAGGTCATTTTCAGACTTCCTATAGACGGTGAGGTCTTGGTTGGGCCGATTGCCATGTTAAATGGAACTTGGAGCAGTCTTTGCATGGAGTTGCTTGGTTTTACTCCGGCGAATGACAACAAAACTTTGGTGGGGCAAAGAATTCTCATCAGCCGCCTTGTGGAGGCCATTGCAGTGCCACTGCCTCATGACGCAACGGAGATTCAAATACACAAGTATGCCCAGTGCTATATTTTAGCACTACTAGGGGATAAGCTTTTTATGGACAAGTCGGGAGATAGGGTGCATCTGATGTTTTTGGAGCAACTGCGGAACCTTCGTGATTTGCCACAGTATAGTTAGGGCAGTGGTTGCTTGGCCTAGTTGTACAGAGAGTTGTGTTGGGCAAGCGAGAAAGGGGCATCGCAGATTGGTGGGGCTTGCATGTTGGTCCAGTATTGGGCATGGGCAAGGTTGCCATTCTTGTGCCCGAGGATAGAGCCCCCACCTGGATGTGATTATGGCCCATGGCCGTATGCTCCACTTGCCTTTAAGTAAGTATTTTCTTGATATTTAATGTGTTATGCAATGTACTCTTCTTAGTAACTAAGTAGATACTTATCTTATGTTATTCGCTCGTAATTGTAGGTGGGTGCGGGTGCCGGGCTCAAAGAGTAGGCCATCCGGGATGGCCTTGGTCTACTATCGTGAGCAATTAGTTACAATGCAACCAAACCAGGTAATAATACTCAAAAATTCTGTTTGGTTATGTTAATTTTCCTTAAGAATATGATTGCTTCATACTTTAACATATCTTCCTTAATTTTCATTAATTTTCCTTAACATATGTTCCGTTTTAATTTTCCTTAATTTTCCTTAACATATCTTCCTTATATCTATGTATTCTCCCTTGTTTCACATTTGAAGATGCTATGATAATTGTTTTTTGTTTCTATTGTAGATTGTGTGGCAGCCATACGAAGCACACTTCCGCCACCTTCCTGACTTCTGCGTTGCAGGGAAGGGTACGTGGACAGCAAGGGTGCCGCTTGTGTGTTTTTGCATAGTGGAGGTACACCGCCCGGACCGTGTCCTTCGACAGTTTGGGTTGGCGCAAGAGCGGCCTGACCATGTTATGTACGATGAAAGGCTGCACAGAATAGACTTGCATGGAAAGATGGAAAAGAATTGGAGGGAGGAGCATGAACCGTATATCATTTCATGGAATAGCAGAGAACAACGACTTTGCCATGCACCTCCTCAGACTGGTGAGATGCCCCGCGATCATGACTATTACCAATGGTACCGTCCGGTGACTCGAAAGTATGTCGACCGCAACAATGCTAGAGTACATCAGCTGGTAATGTGTTCTAATTATATTTTATTGCTTCCTTTGTTTTTTCTTTAGTACATGTACGAACGTAGAATCAATTGATTTTTTCTTTCAACAAATTTGGTTTGATCTAACTGACATCCAATTAAAAAGAGTTTCTGTTGCATATAGTATCATAATAAAACTTTCAGTTCTTAGTTTAGATGAGTATTTAAGTAGAGTAATAAGTACTATATTATGCATTCTATAATTGTTACATAATCGCTTGAAAATTCTGATTGTACTGGTTCTTTCTCTGTTTCAAATTGAAAGCCATTTAGCGTTGTTGAATTGGGTTCTAGTAGACAGCTGAGAACACAACCATATCCGGCGCATCCTATATACTGTGGCTGGGCTTGGTGGTGATCCTGCAGCCACTGGGCAGGCAAACAACCGTACTGAGACTAAATCAGCAACTACTGCAGCCCCAAGCACAAGTGCAGCACCCGTAACTACACCGACCCATGGTCGGCGTGATACTGCAAGCCCAAGCACAAGCGTAGCTAGGGGCCGTGGTCGGCTTGCTACAGCAAGCCCAAGCACAAGCACAACAA
This sequence comes from Quercus gilva, assembly GCA_023621385.1. Taxonomy (NCBI): domain Eukaryota; kingdom Viridiplantae; phylum Streptophyta; class Magnoliopsida; order Fagales; family Fagaceae; genus Quercus; species Quercus gilva. The sequence continues at coordinate 99,065,589 of CM042477.1, forward strand.
GAGGCCGTGGTCGGCCTGCTACAGCAAGCCTAAGCCCAATTGTAGCTAGAAGCCGTAGTCGGCCTGCTATAGCAAGCCCAAGCACAAGTGCAGCTACGGGCCGTGGTCGGCGTGCAACAACCCCTCTGGTTGTAAGTAGTCATGAGATACCTGCACCCATCCTGCACGCATCTCCCCACCCTGAGGTCCTTCCACCCATCCCAAATGTATCTCCTCAATCTGAGGTCCCTCCACCCATTGTAGATGTATCTCCCCAGCCCAAGGTCCTTCCACCCATGGTAGATGCATCTCCTTAGCCCGAGGTCCCTTCACCCACCCCACCTTCACACCCCAATTTCAATCTCGGTATGCATTCTCAATTGACCCCTCCATTGCACCCTGAGACACCCTCATACCCACCCACCAGCTCTAGTGCACCCACTTTGCCCATAGACCCACTCCGTACTGAACCCATGACAATGATCCCCACTTCTGGCCTCTACACACAGCATCATTACCCACCTACCTCATCCTCATCCAACCCTGTAGGACCTCCGGTTGGGACTGACACTCCACAGCCAGGTACTGATGTACCGGACGAGAATCCCCCTTCTCAGCCTTCACCCCCACGAGGTAGACCGCAACGTGCTAGAAGAGCTCCCACTTGTGGGACAAGTGGACATAAAATAGGACACAAACACAGCTATATGGTATGATAACATTAATTTTCCTGTATATGCCTATTTTGCAGTTCACTTTATCAGTTAGCAGTTAAGAAGAAAGGATCAAAGTCTAAGAAGGAAGAAAAGAAGAACTAAACGACACAGACAAAGAAGAACTAAACGACATAAACAAGCTGCAAAGGCTATTTAGATTAGTTAATAAACGGCATGTAGTTTAGCTGTTAAATTTATTCAACTTGTATCTCACGTGCTGTAACTAACCTTCACACGTGTTATAACTGATTTCCTTATCTCTAGTTAGTCTGTTACGTTCTGTTTTTGGGGTTTAGGTACAGAGGTGTATATAACCTTAGATCATGTACAGATTCATCATTATTACAATATCAAGAGAAAGTTTCTCATCTTCTCTCTCAAGCATTCTCTCTTGCATTCATAGATTCTTGGCTTTCTTCATCTCTATTTTGTTACACACTTTATTCTTTACAATTACACCGAATATTGATTGTATACATCTAATGTCTTTGCAGCATGATGATGAGCCTAAGGATGATGCCCCGCAGCCTCCTCCCCCGCCCAAACATTACACGAGGGTTAAAAAATGCAAAATTGGTGAACCTTGAAAAAGAGGTTTGTTAAAAATGCATGCAACAAATTACTTTGTCTTATGGATGGTGCATGTGAGATATATGTCATAGTAAATTCTCAAATGTCATAGTTTTTGTATGTTGAATTCAATTGGTTTTTGAGAAATATGATGGATTTTGAGTTTTGAAAATTTATCTTTTTTGTAGTTTTATTAACTATGTGTGTAGTTTGGGTTTATGGATTTCAAAATCTAAGTTATATCATACTTTAAACCCATATAATGTGATTGAAGTTGCAATATTTTGACTTTTTTTTGTTGTTGTTGTTGCTCTTGACACCAAATCTTGGGTGTATCTTATATATTTTCCATGTTAATCCTAGCTTTTGTGGTTCTTTTGAGATATATTTAGACAAGGTAATTGATCCTCTATCTTTAGTCAATATATGTCATGTTAGTGATACTCTTTAGTTACCAAAATTGTCCCTAACACCTAAAGCTTTTTCACATTTTGTAGTATGCAAAACCAAATTCTGGAATAGGATTCCCTGGTGCCCTTGAACTCATTACTCAGGTATGTGGGGGCTGAGTCATGGATGCCATGATGCACTTACCTTCCTGTTCCATCTAGTGATAAAATAACACACTGGTTTTGTATAGCAGTGTAAAAACAAAGGCCTTAAAGTTGCTGTTGCATCTACTGCTGCTCGTATCAAGGTTGATGCAAATCTTGCTGCTGCTGGTTGACCTTTGCCAATGTAAGACACTAATTATGTGCTGTGCTTCTCAATTTTATGTGATAGCATTACATATTGTAGTCTCCAATTTGTACTTTTAATTATTCATATATTGCTGCAATCATCACTGAACACATGTTATGTGAGTTGCATCACCATCTCTTTTTACTGTTTTAAACTTCAAAGTTGACTAAAACTCCAAAAAAATTGAAGAGCCTAAGTCTTAAAGAATGCGGAAGCTAAACTAGTGCCATGCTTTGATAATAACAAAGTCCAAAGATCAGTTTTCTTGCTAAATGCAACCTTTTACACCAATCCATTGGTTTTGTAGATTTTGATTTATTGGTTTAATAAGATGATGATGCAAAAGCTTTTGTTTAGTAGTTACACTGTTGCTCTCCTAGCAATTTTCTCTTGGGTAATACTAGTATATAGTTTCTGCCTTACAAGGTCTCATGAACACATGCCGTTGCAGATGAGAAGACATAGGGAAAGAGCAATGCTTCTGGAATGGTGGCTGAACGTGGAGAGCAGTTTTGGGGAGCTTGGTGATATTAGTTTAGTCCAGGCTAAGCTGCCAAAGAAGTTGAATAAGAGGACGCAGATGGTGTATGAGGATGGTCCGGCTGGGTATGTTAATTAACTTATAAAAGTCTTATTAAGATTTGATATAATTATGTTCCTTACATTCTTTAGGCTTTTCCTTATTTGCCAGTATTAACAAGTTTAAATTGGCAGGTATGAGGAATACATCGATTATATGTTCCCTGAGGAAACTCAGACGACTAATCTTCAAATCTTGGAAGCTGCCTATAAGTGGAAGAAGCAAAAGATTTCTGATGAAGACTAGCATGGTTACCTATTTTTGTAGAATTGTAGCTTTTGGTGTAAATACACAATTGTTTTTTTTTTGTTTGTTTGTTTGTTAGTTAATTGGGTGAAAATGAAGTAGTTTAGCTGTTAATCATATTTTGTATAAAATATTACTTGAATCAACCCCCCCTCCCCTGCGTGTGCTTGCACACATTTATTTAGGTTTTTGTATGTTTGTAAATAAGCACCATGTAATCCTTAAAAAAAAGAAAAAGAAAAAAGAAAAAAAAAACAGCACCATGTAGAGCAGAGTAAAACTGAGCATTGTTGTAGGCTGCAGATTCCCAGATTGTTTCCGACTATGTGCGTTACTTCCTTCATCAGCACACGTGAGTAGTTCTGTTCCTGTTTATTTCCTTGACCATTTAAATTGTACGATTAGTTTGGCGCATTGTATCTCTTGGATCATGTTTCGTTATATTACTGAGAGTCATCTGTATATATAGCATAGATAATCTGAGGTGGTCGTATTGAAACTATGGGTTTAATGAAGGGTGGGGGAGTTATGTCGACCACATTTGGCAGTAACTTAAAAGACTTTTGATTGTTTTGGTTTATGTCATTGTCATGTTAGTTACTGTTTCAAGTACTGAAATTTTAATTATCATTTATCTTTATATACAAGATACAGTTAGGGAGGAGCCTGCAACTGTCAAGGTTGCTGTGAACCTCGTCAGGTTACTGGCCTATAATAACAAGGTCTGAGTTTACTGCTTTAGTTTGTTCAATATGACTGCTTTCTTGCTTTGGTCAGAGCAATATATAATTGTTTCATTGTCACTCTTTGAATGCATTGGTTTTCTTCTTTGAAAGTCATATATCTATTCATGTTATGGTAGATTGAGTGTCAAAATAGGAATGATTTTGAGATTTTTTTTTTTTAAAGAATTCTGTTGGAGAAGAATACGACTCTTCATGAACACAAATATTAATACCAAGATAAGCCAGTTGTGGGCTGCACCATGCAGTTTATGGCAATAAGAAAATTTTATTTGTGAAGGTTAAAGAATTTATATGTTGTGGTAGAAACATATATGTAGCAGTAACAGTATGATGACTATGATTAACCATTTGTTGGTACTAATGTAAATGTTTTCCCAATACAAACATTGCCCAAGTCCTTCCTACTATATATTTGATCATATTGCAATTTTATTTCAATCCAATAGAAGACATGTATGGAGTCACTCTTCTTGCCTCCTACTGAAGATCATGTTTCATTCTACCCTTTTTTTTTTATTACAGTAACTTAATAAACACAAGCAACTAATATATAATATTCTTACTTAAGGTTGTAAATTTAGCATCAATAAGAACTAAACGAGTTACTTAGACTTTCACTGCTGGTGGCGTTGGAGTGTGGTGATTATTAAACTATTTCTAGTTTACCTAAATACTTGCTTTGTCACAATATTTTGACTTGGCAGAACATGTTACAAACTGGCATGATTGTTGGTGGGTGGGACAAGTATGAAGGTGGTAAAATTTATGGAGTTCCTCTTGGTGGAACAATAATAGAGCAGCCTTTTTCAATTGGAGGTATGCTTTTCTTCTGTTTGTCTCATCAATAAATATTCCTTGTATCCTATGTTTTGCGGGTGCTGCACATTCAATTTATTATTATTATTATATGTAAGATTGCGGGTGCTGCACATTCCTTGTACCATATTCTTTTGTAGCAATTGCACTGTAAGATTCTGTATAAACTGTTCTCTTGCAGTCTTTTAGTAGGCTATATATATGAAGGGTTACTAAAGCCTGATTTGAACTTTCTACTTTCCCCTTGGGGCTAAAACTTTTTTTTTTAAATAAAAAGAACAGAAAAACCTTAATCTGGTTTGGAGGTGTGGGAGAGCTTAGCTTGAGGAGTCTAGTGATAAAAGTAGAAAATTAGTGTATATGTTATGTGTTTTTGTAATGGATGTTGGGTAAAGTTTTCTTTATGATGTCATCTTTGATATCAACTTCAGTGCTATATTTTTGCATGAGCGGGAGTGCATGCCCCTTCAGATTTTTCACAATAGTTGATTAGCTCTCTACCATACTTTAGGAAATTGTTAGTAACCTTTTGGTTGTGGAAACTGGAAAGGGTCTTTTGCTGAAGTAGTCATGCAACTATCTACTGACTGATATTGGTCTTTTATATATACATTGCAAGTAAAATTTATTGGAAAAATAAAATTATCGAAAAGGCCTTGTATGATTTTCACTGCATCTTTAACTCAGCCTAAGGGTTTTCATGGTCACATTTTTGTGGAAATCCATTAGTTGATTTAACATGACTAAAGGGTGATGTGGGACAAAATTGTTCCGAATAGAAATAAGGGAAAATAAGAGAGGGCAGGACACATCTTAAGTTTCACCACCTATAATTTGCCTAAAAACCCTAGGCTTCACCATCTAAAGGGTGCTTGGAGTCATCACCAAGTATAGAGTAACATCTGTAATAATTTTTTTATATTCAAATTGCACTCCTCAAATCATTCCTGGAGCCTTTTTTTAATAGGATTCAAGGATTACATTAAGGCACAAGTACATCCAATGGAATCCTCAATCATAATCCAAAATTCAAAAAATAAAATCGGGTATCTCAAATAAAATATGAAATAAAAAAATCAAAAATAATCTTGGATGTTCTACCTCCATCAAAGGGCCTCCTAAGAAGATAACTGGTAATAGAATTTGGCACCTTAAGGCCCTAAGTCCTCATGCTTGGTATGTAGGATCCCCTGCATCAAACTGCTCATAAATTTCTGTAAGCACTACTGTGAGAGAATCCTTCAACAAACTAAACCAGTATGTGATGGTCCTTCTCATAGTTTCTTATGTCTCCATCAGCTTGCAGTCTACTCTCTGATTTTGACATTATCTGTCTATAAAGTCAGCAAGAAATTTATCCCCATAGAAAGTGATTTCTCATATGTTAATCTTTTAGAAATTGATTTGTCACTTGTCAATATTGGCGTAGTAAGCTTGGCAGAAGCCTTAATTTCAGTGAAGTAACTTTAACATTGCATGTGTGGCAATGGTACTTTGTATGAACCTTTGTTCATGGATAGAAGTTCTTTTAAGTATTATTATGGTATAGTAGATTGTTATTGTGGATCAAAGCTTAGTTGAATATATTTCTTTCTTCTCCTCTTTATTTTATTATTATTATTTTTTAATTTTTTGAGAATTCAGTTGAATAGATTGATTGTACAGATAAAAGTGATCTAAACTGTAGTCCAACGGAAGCTTTTAACCTTTTACATCATCAAAAAAAAAAAAAAGTGTCTGTGACCTGAAGCTTTTAATTTTTTTAATTTTTGTTTGGTTTTTTTTTTTTTTTTAGTCAATATTTTTTATTTGGTTGGTATTAATGCCAGGACACCTCCCAAAAAGCCTTCTATTGGCCAGAAGAAACCACTCGAAGCACATGGTTCATCACCACCTCTGCCAAGGTGTATAACTTTTTCTGTTGTACTACAACTTGAGGATGATTATCAATGGTTTCAATGTGATTTTCTTCATTTTCCACCCTAACATTGTGTCCAACTCTTTCTTTATGTAAAATTTATCTGATATCCTACAGTAAAAAGCAAAAACTAGCTGGGGCCTTTTCAGATCAAAGCATTGAACAACTAAATGATGTCACTGCTATCAGTGGAGTTAATCTTAGGGTATGTTATTCTCCTATTTTTAGTTTTGCCTATTGCAAAGTATAAGCTAATTAAGTTAAACAATTCACACTGAAAGTAGACAAGCTCAAAACTCTCCTGTCATTCTGCTCTTAAATAGGAAGAGGAAGAATAGCTATGTTCTGGGCCCAAAGAGGACAGTCGAGCTTCAGAAGCATCTCGAAGAGTTGTGCAAGAAGAAGAAGAAAGGCTGATTCTGCAGAAAGCTCCTCTCCAAACAAAGCTGGCTAAGATCAGTTAATAGCATCTTGACTTTGCTATCTGCTTCGGTACAGGCAAACAAAGAGGAAGATGACAAAATGAGGACAACAGCGGCAAACGTTGCAGCCCGTGCTGCTGTTGGAGGAGATGACATGCTTTCAAAATGGCAACTAATGGCTGAGCAAGCCCGGCAGAAAAGTGAAGGAGGGGTGGATACATCTGGTTCTCAACCAAGTAAAGATGTGAGTCGCAAGCCTTTATCAACATCTGGAAGAAAGGACAACCAAGAAACAGAGAAAAGGGGCAATGCAGCTCCTGTTGCTGCTTCTGGTAAGTGTGTTTTAATTTGATTTCAATTTTGAAAGTTATGTAGCTGGCAATATTCTAAAGTTAATATTAGATTTTATTACCACCAGCCTCGTCCAACAGATCTCGCAAGCAATATTTTACTTATTTTATTTGATTTTATTATTAGTTTAGTTGATTATTTGTTGGATAAATGTCCTATATACCTTATCTCTGTAATGTATGGCCTAACCTTCTTCTTTGCCAATCTCGGGCCTAATAGCAACACATTCATTGTGCCAGCAGAAATTTTCCTGGCAAGGCTTCGATCAACTTGTCATGGTATCTCAGCAGCTTCAGGCAAGGCCAGTGCAATGGTTGGAGCTTTCGGGTTCTTATATGCCTCACAGAACCAGGACAAATCAAAGGCTGATCCAGCCTACCCCCTGCTGGGATTGGTATGAGAAATTCTCTCCTTGCGCTTGCTGTGATTTGTGGGTTTGGTCTCTTTTTCACATTGTTAGTGCCGGATGCAATGGGGAAATCGCTGGCGGAGATTTCAAAGGAGATTGATGAAGAAGGTACTATTGAATCTAGCTAGCTGTTTCTGGTTATCACATAAATTTATTATGTTTTCTTGATTAGTAGTTCAACAAGTACATACCTTGCTTGTTTTGTTTGTTTTGTATTTTGTTTCTTTATCATCGGAGGATGCTTATTTTGTTTTTCATGCTGTAATGGATGGTTATTCAGTTAATAATTTGTTTATGTTGTATTTTGGCATTTGAGAGTAGCATGAATGGTTATGAATTCATTATATCTGGTTACTTTTATTAATGAAACATTTTCAAAAGCTGGGAAACACACACGTACTATTTTCAAGCCTTGTAACAAGGGAGCTTTAAAGCTAGCATATCCCTAGCTCTCCAAATTAAAGCTCTAAAATGTAAAGTGTGGCTAGAGGAAACCCCTCCTAGCTTGTAGAATGTGCTCTAAACTACTCATTTATTAATGTTAACATTTCTTGTTTCAAAATACAATCAATAAATTGGTAATTTTTGAAATTTGGAGTTTTAATTTGTTATTTTTGAAAATGAAGTGTTTTAGATCATGACAATCACTAATTTGCTAACATCTATTTTTCAAATGATAATCACTAACTTGTTACATTTTTGGAATTCGGGTTTTTAATTTTTAATTATACTTTTTGAATCCCCTAAACTATATAAGGTTTACAATGTACTCCCTACGTCTTAATTTGTTTTTTTTTCTAAAATAAAATTTTTTTAAGAGAATATCATTTATTGTCTTGTCTGCCTTAAAAAAAATGTATAAATTTTCAAAACTACCCTTAAATAAATTTATCAAAAAATAGGAATATTAAATCTTAAATTACAGGCACAAAAATTAGCTCCTTACCCGTATTAACATTTTTGAAATTACACAGCACAAACTGTAACTTATCCTCTTAATCAAATTTGGAAAATCTACAACACAATACAAAAACTATTGGGTATTGGCTCCAAGCAATTTTGGATTACTTCAAATACAAATTCTAGTTTATCTTTTTAATTCATATTGATTTTTTAAAATATTTATTGGTTATCTTTGCAAATGGTTTTGGAAATAAAGTAGGGGCATTATACGAACATTACTAAATTAATTACTTCTAATTTTAGAAACAGGACAATATTTTAAAATATTATAAAATTAAATATAGAACGAACAAACTGGGACGGAGTGAGTAATTTTTTCTTATTTTTCACCAAAAAATTAATTTAATATTTCAGTTGACTTTTGTTTTAGAAAAATATTTCAATTGACTAGATTTTTATAGTCCCATGATAAAACAAAACAAGAAAAAAATAAAGGTTTTTGTAGACCCAATAATTTAGGAGCCTTCTTAGAGGTGGGAGCAAAAATGTACACTGCACAACTCACTTATTTACTTCTTTTTATTTTTTAACAATTATTATAGTAAAAATTTGGGACCTTTTTAATTCTAGAAAAAAAAAAATTGGGTCCTTCTATATATTTATTTATGGGTAATGGGGACCATGGGAGCTTTGATAGACTATAGTACCTACAACAACAACAAGAACAACAAAATAATAATAAAAATAAAAATAAATAAATAAATAAAAAGAAGAAGAAGAAGATATTTTTCACTCTTTTTACTGACTAAAAGTTATTGTGTGTAAAGGACAAATGTTTCAGAAGTGTTCCGGGCTACGGGAAATTTGTATTTGCCACACGAACCGGTGGCAAGAACCATGTGGTCCAACCCCTTAGCAATTTTTTTTTTATTTTGTATTTTTTTTAAAAAAACAACTTAACTTAATTTTATTCTACTTAATTAAATTATCCATCTCTTACAAGGAATAAAAAAAATTATAATTAAAATCTTTCAAAGATATTCAACATTACTTCAAAAATTAATCATAAATTTTAATGTTTTAATGGTTATTCATTTATTTTATTAACTTTCTTATTTAATTATTAAATATATGCTTGAAGGCTTAATTAAATATATGCTTATTTAATTAACTTTCTTACAAGCAAAAATTTTTCTTATTTAATGTTTTAATGGATTTTTTTTTTTTACTTTGGCAAATCCCGTGCTCAGGCAGAAGGGTTCCCTTGTTTTGCTCTGTTTTCCCAGTGGAACTCGAGTTTCATAAACTCGAGTTCTACTGGGAAATTTTTTTTTTTTTTTTACTTTGGCAAATCCCCTGTTCAGGCAGAAGGGTTCCCCTACTTTGCTCTGTTTTTCCCATAAACTCGAGTTCTGCTGGGAAAATTATGAAATTTTTTTTACTTTGGCAAATCCCCTGTTCAGGCAGAAGGGTTCCCCTGTTTTGCTCTGTTTTCCCCAGTGGAACTCGAGTTTCATAAACTCGAGTTCTTCTGGGAAATTTTTTTTTTTTTTTTTTTTTTTACTTTGACAAATCCCCTGTTCAGGCAGAAGGGTTCCCCTATTTTGCTTTGTTTTCCCTAGTGGAACTCGAGTTTCATAAACTCGATTTCTTCTGGGAATTTTTTTTTATTTTTTATTTTACTTTGGCAAATCCCCTGTTCAGGCAGAAGGGTTCCCCTGTTTTGCTCTGTTTTCCCAGTGGAACTCGAGTTTCATAAACTCGAGTTCCACTGGGAAATTTTATTTATTTTGGCAAATCCCCTGTTTAGGCAGAAAGGTTTCCCTGTTCCGATCTGTTTTTCCTAGTGGAACTCGAGTTTCATAAACTCGAGTTCTTCTGGGAAAATTTTTTTTTTTTATTTTTTTATTTTTTTACTTTGGCAAATCCCCTGTTTAGGCAGAAGGGTCCCCCTGTTTTGCTCTGTTTGTCCCAGTGGAACTCGAGTTTCATAAATTGAAATGTGTACATGCACCTGCTGAGAAACATAGATAAAGAAGCTGAGAATGTAATCTAACACTCACTGAGAGGCAGAGAAGTTGAGAATGTAAATGCACATAAATTACATCAAAATGCGTTATCGCTAGGCACCAAGCTATAGAAATTGTTACGCTCTATTCATAAATATAGTTTTACAATGCAAATGCATTTGCATCACAACAAAAGGCATTCTCAATGTATTAACATTCTAAACATGCGCAACCATGCTTAATTTGCAATTCTAACTGTACTACTCAAATCATAATCTTCATAGAGGTACATTGGATAGAGAATTACAAGTACATTTAACAAAAAGTCTAAAAAGTTCACATAGAGCCAATACAACGTAGTCACTTTTCCTAAGATCAAAGGTCCGCATGACAAAAACGTCATCCATGGAAGCATGCCTGAAAAATGTAGAGTAATCACGTTAGGAGACAAGATAGTAAACATTAGGTAAACATCGAATGAGCAACAATTATTTAACCAATGCATAACTTTTTGCCATCTAACTACCTAGTGTGGAACATGACCGCTTGTGGAAGCGCCACGGGACTGCGGACATTTTCTGTGGTTATGCCCAGAAGCATGACACACTCCACATGTCTGCTTGGTTGACTCTCTATCAAATCTGCATCCTCCCTCCACCATCCCGATTCTTGATCCTTATTCCTCACTCCATCCATCTCATTCCTTATTCTTGACTTCACTGGTCGAGCTTTGGCCCGTAACAATGCTAGATTAGGCAACCACTTTGGGCCAATGGGATCCCTCCACAATGACTGTGACGTAGGAACCACAAATGCATGCTCATAAGTGCTAAGAGCATTGTTCAAACCATAATATGGGTGAATAAATGTGGTCGAATCAATATGCAAATAGTCACATACTCTAATTGCATGTGAACACGGGATCCCTATGTTTTGCCATTTCCCACAACTGCATGTTGTTTTCTGTAACCGAACTTCATAACTGTGGTTTCCCCCTCCTGCGCTACACGTGTTTAGTTGGGTAACTACTTGAAATATCAGCTCTTCATTGCTAAATGGCTTGAGATAGTGTTTCTCAGATTTACGCTTATTTCCTTCCCATGTGGATAAGGCATGTGCACTCCATTTCTTACCCTCTGACAACTTAAAATGGTATTCTTTGCGCCGGTCATGGAAATATTGAACAAGTTTGTTCCAAGTGAACTCAACCAATGCGGCAATAGGAAGGCCCCGTGCACCTTTCAATACACCATTAAAGCACTCTGATATATTGGTTGTCATTGCCCCAAAACGTCTCCCACCATCATGTGACTAGGTCCACATATCCACAGACTCGCTCATTAGGTATGTGTATGGAAGATAATCTTGATTTTTTTCCTTGCCATCGTTTCCCGTCACCTTTTTCTTATTCCTAATGGCCTCAATTTCCGCTTGCTTAATGGACTCCATAATGGTATCAAATTTAACTACCTGACTAGCATATCCCGCTTTCAATGCTGCTGACTTTAGAGTTGAGTTCTGAAAATGAGTGTTAAAGTTGCTAGCAACATGTCGAAGGCAATATCTATGAAATACCCGTGTTCTTCCATCATCCCTTCTAGGCCAAATTGCAATGGCCTTTTTGATACCAAGATGTCGGTCAGAAATTATGCAAATGCCTTCGTCAGGTATCACATGGCCAATCGCTTCTTTGACGCACTGTAAAAACCACCTCCAACTAGACCCTGACTCACAATCCACAACTACAAAGGCGAGAGGGAATACCTTGTCGTTAGCGTCGGTTGCCATTGCGACCAATAACTTTCCCTGATATTTACCATACAAATGGGTCCCATCAATACTGATAACCGGCTTGCAGTATTTTAATCCTGATATGCATGGCCCGAAAGACCAAAACACATAATGCAACAATATGGTGTCATCTTCGTCAGTGGGTGTGATACGATAGAACACTTGGGTAGTCAGGTCTTGATCAATATATGCAATTAGCAACTTTTGCAACATTTGGTAAGACTCTTCCCAATTCCCAAACATCTTCGCAATCGCCTTTTGTTTTGCATCCTATACCTTGTAGTAAGAAGGCTTATGGCCATTATATTTCGTCTCTATCATAGATCTAAGATGCTTAACTGGGGTAGTGTGATCCTCACATAACTTCTGATGGCTGTCTGATGCAATAAAATTACAACTCATCATTCTACCATCATTTCGCACCCCAATCGATACACACGTGTGAGGACCCACATACACGGTGACCATCCATAGTTGGTGGAGATTGGGCTTCATAACTACGCAGACATACCACTTGCATGACTCATGCACACATTTCGCACAAAGATTTTTCGTCGTCGACCTAGTGATCGTAAAATGTTTGTTTTCCTTCAGAGCACAATTTGTTAATACACGCTTCACCTCCTCTTTATTGGCAAAAGTCAACCCTTTGCACAGATTCATCCCCTCTCTCCAAGTAGACACAAATGGCACTTCAATATGTGAAGGATCAACCATATCTTCCCAAGTATTTGCAGAGAATGACAATGTAGGAGGTGCGTAGGCAGGGATTGTGTTCGCAGTGTTTTGGACGCTAATAACATTGTCTGCATAAGGTTCACTACCATCCAATGTCTCATCGTCATCAATGTCCCTTTCAAAAACCCCAAAGTCCCCTCTGCCAATCATATCTTCATACTCATCTCTTTCGGCAAAATATTCATTGTTAATGGCAATATTCTCATCAACATAGTCATCCTCATCATCATAGTCGTCATCATCATCATAGTCATCGTCATCGTCATCATCATCATTACCATCGGCATGAACATCACCATCGGCATGAACATCACCATCAGCATGAACATCATCATCCTCTACATGTGTAGAATACTCATATTGAGCATCTGGAACCGTAACCTGTAAGCTTGTGGTTGTTTATTGGATATCCTCTTGCCAGACTGCACGCGGCTCCAACTGTATGTACAACTCAATGTTAGTTACTTCAGCTATTCTCTCCAACTTGTCAAACATGATCTTTACATGTTTGTCTGTTTCTATAGCCATATACTTGTAATTAATCCGATGCTTCAGGATTTCATTTGGCATACGATAAGTAATTTGTATGTTGTGCACAGCAGGATTCTCACACAACTCTTCCATGACAATCTTCTTCAATTCATCAAGGGTCTTCAACCTACGATCAATTTGAGTATAATAGGTCTTTATACCCGGCCCTTCAAATGGAAATCCTTTGTTTGCATTGGCATTCTTAAGCGGACCACCGTGGTATAGGATTATATCAATTTCAGGCATTGTGAACCTGTTCAAGTCAAGTTACTGTGTTAGTTAAATCACATAATCTGAACCGTGATTGCATAAAAAACAACTATAAACTCAGCCTTATTGACTTATAAATCTAAATTTTGTCATGCTTTTCGTTTCTGATTTGATGCTATGTTATCATACTTTGTTCAATTTAAAAGTGAACACAGTACGTGTCATATACCAATTTCTGCTATTTCCATTGTTAGTATAATCTGCACTTATCTATGTTGGTCTGCTAGACCATTATAGGAGTAGTTGGTGATTGGTTCTTCGGTATAAGGGCAATGTTGAGTTCTTGGTAGTTTAGAAATTTGAGAAGGAAGGAACGAGGTTTGAGGAAGAAAATCACAGTTACTTTGAGGGTAACCAACCTCCTAAGCAAAGAAAGAAGAAGATAGGCACAAACTTGGGTTAATTCTCTGGATAACCTCTAATTGATCATCTTAGCAGCTTATATACAATGCAATCTTTGCTTAACCAATTCCCACCCAAAAGATAACTAACTAACTAACTGCATTTCAGCTTAATAGCTTAACTAACTAGTTGCATTACTGTAACTAATTGTATTATTGTGCTAACAATACTAGCATACAATACAACACATGGTAGCTTCAGTACATAACAGCTAGTATCCTAACAGGTAACCAAGAATTCCAATAGACTATTCCTGTTATAGACCTAAAGACAGGTTATTTTATACAGTATTATTTCACAATCTAAACCATTTTATTTAGTTAGTTTCAAAACTAATCTATTAGGCTAGATTTATGATGAAAAGGATCCTCCTCATATGATAAAAAATTCATAAGGTTCCATATATTCTCTCCCCATTCGTACATATTCTGTTTTATAAGATTTCTTTCTCAATTCTTTTTTATGTTGTTTTTAGCTCCAAAAGACTGTACTAACTTTGTATTTAGTATGTTATTTGAAGAATTTACATATTATCTTATGTAGAGCTAAATGAGATTTTTACCATTTCTTTTTATGGGCAAATAAATACTCAAAAAATTAAGACTACCAACACAAAGTTCTATAAACGTTGCATAATGGAAAATTAACTAAGTTATGTCAACTATCTACAAAATAAATACTCAAACTCTTTAACCCACACCCATAGACTATTACCCAACTACAATGACAATCAAATTATGCAAATCCTTACCTGAGATATGAATTTGATGAGAAGGAAGAGCAGTGAGAGAGATAGTGTGGTAAGTGAGAGTGAGAGTGAGAGGCAATGTGGTGTGAGAGTTATGGGTGAGTCAGAGTTAGTGAGGTTAGTGAGGCTGAGAGACTTAGTGAGCATGCTCTGTTTTGGGTGAGAAGGCTGGGTCTGTGAGCTTGTGTTATACAGGCTGTGTCTGTTTTGGGTGTTAAGCGTGTGATGTTTTTAATATATGCGCAGTAGAACTCGAGTTCCTTGAAATCTTTCATTAAACATGGTCTTAAGGTGCAATATGTTATTTTGAAAGAAACTTGAGTTTTAAATACTCGATATTCAGAAAATGAGTTTTCAAGACTCGAGATCTAGGTGTGTCATTTTGTCCAGGTCAGCAGTACAAAAAAGCAGAAAGCGAGTTTTTGAGACTCGATTTTTTATTGTAAATCTCGAGTTTCTAAAACTCGAGATGCTAGTTTCCATTTTTCTTTCAAACGTTGCTTAACTTACTACATTCTTACCCATCACATGCTTAGTTTGCCCATTCCCCCGAGAGATGTCTACTTTGGAATATTAGGTTATGTTTGGTCCGTCCAATTCTTATCATTGTTACTTAATTCTCATCACCTATCACTCACTTTTTGGTGGAATCCACACTCTTTGTGCTTGTTTGGCTTTGTTTTGGTTTCTCACTTTCCTTCACTCGTAACTCAAAAAAATGAGTTAGAGACTTAGAGCGATGGAAAATGGAAACACATTTGGGTTGTTTCCGGATCGTATGTGAGACATGGGTGATGGTGGCAAAGTTGTAATTAACTAAAGTCAAGTGGGTCCCAGCCGTAGGTCAAGTCCTATCGCAGAGCAAGTGCAGAGAACTGAATGGAGCCAACGGTCACATGCACTATTCAATTTTAGCTTTATAGCATGTTTGGATGTTTAAAAAAGGAGGAGGAGTAGAGTAGAGGGAGGGATAGTAATCTAATTACCTTGTTTGAAAGTTTTTTAAGGAAGGAGGGGAAGAGGTTTGGAAAGGTTTCAACTCTCACTAACCCTTCATTTTTAATTCCCTCAAATTTGAGAGATTTGGAGGGAGAATAGAGTAGAGTAGATGAATTATTGTCCAAGTAAATTCCTTAATTTACCATTTCTAACAAATTAATCATAGACCAATGTTGCAAGTTCATTTTCAAATAGGGATAAATTTGTCTATTTTAATCATTTCCTCTCCTCTCCATCCTAATTTTTAAAACATCAAAACAAGGAGAATGGCTAATTACTCCTTTCCCCCTTACTAATTTTAAAAACATCCAAACAAGGTGGAGGGGAACCATTCTCCTATACTCTCCTCCCCATTACTCTCCTCTCCTCTACTCTCCTCCCTCTCTAAACTTCCAAACAGGCAATTTATGTAATCACCTCATTCGCTCTCATTTCCTCTCCACTTTCACATATTGCTCTGTTCTTGGACCGAAAGGTGAGAAAAATTTGCTCATATTACTATGTTTTTCATGCATCTGGGTTTGGTTTTTTTTTTTCTTTGCCGAAGTTGGTTATCATTTTATAAGTTTGATCATATCTCTCTCTACTACTTCACATAAGGAAATTGCTAACAAATATTTTTTTACCCTTCGTTGTTGGTTTATTTTTCAGATCTGCTTTATGTTCACCGATCTTCTACATTCCTTCAGCTTCTCTCCCATGCAAGGTACAACAATGGCTCTTTTATAGTTTATTTTTCTAACAAATATATATGAAGTCTAATTTATGAAGTGTAATTTCTAACACCAAATATATATTCACTGATCTGTATTTTAATGTAGTTCATTAATTTATGAAGTGTAAAATGTATTGGTTATAAATTTTAATGTTTGTATTCTTGGAGACCATTGTTGGTGGTTGTACACTTTCTTTATTTGCCTCAGTGTGTGCAATTTTTTTTTTTAATTTATGTACTCTATTATTTTGCTTATAATTTTTACTCTTTCTATTGTGTTTGAGAACAATGTTTGAACAGGAATTATTTTGATTTCTGCACTCTCTACTATGAGGTTGTATTTAACAGCATTTCAAATATATCTTCCATTTTCATTCTAAAGACAGATTTTGATAGGCCAAAAATATATCAACCCCTTTGGCAAATTAATTATTTAATTAATTATCCAAGTTAAATAATTAAGTCAATTTAATATGCAATAAGCGTGGTAGCACAAACAAATCACCAACTAAGTTAAATACAACGGAAAATAAATTTAACAAAGGTGATTTGTTTATGAATGAAGAAAAACCACCAAGGCAAAACCCCACCGGGTGAATTTAAGGTCACCACTCCCGAGAATCCATTATTATCAAAACAAGTGGTTACAAGTAAAAGGAATCCTAGTTCCTAACACCAACCTACAGTTAAACCCTTACCCCAATATCCAATTGGACTTGTATTGTAGTAGCAATCTCTCCGTTCAATGCACAAATCTCAGTACATGACTAACTAATGGTGCACGGTATCCAGTACGTGACTAACTCCTTTGCATGAATCCCAATACATGACTCACTCAGCAACTTGAGGAAAATGTTGGCTGCAAAGTTCTTTAGTTCATCAACATGAAGATCAAGAAACTTCTTGATCACAAAACCCTTGGCGCAAAGACGCAGTAGCTTTTACAAAGAGAATGATGAACTAGAGCAATTTTTCTCTCCGGTCATAATATGCGTGTAACAACAAGTGCAACAACCTTTTGCACCATATGTGACGGCTTTTAAAATAATCCTTATATATGTTTAGGGTTGTGAGAAAAGAAACCCTACATAAATACTCAAGGATATGAGTGTAATCAGAACTGAAAAGTCTGATTTTGTAATTTTTGACAGATACAGCTTGTGTCGAGCTTGTGTCGAGCTTATGTCGAGCTTCAACATCAAATCTCGATATACAAGCTTCTGTCGACACATCTGTGGAGCTTTAATAAGCAGCATTTCTTTACTTATTTCTTGGTCAGACTTGCATGGCTTCAATACTCAACTTGAATACTTGTTTCTTGGAGTACTAAACCCATCCTAGATCTACCAAATTACAAGAAAAGTGCATTTTGTCAAAGGATTAGCCAATTACATCAAATATGTCCCTAACAATCTCCCCCTTTGGTAATCCGTGACAAAACCACAACAAACAAATGAATCATGAGAGAAGTCTTAAATCACTAAACTCATAATCACTTGTTGAATTACAAAAAAAAAAAAAAAAAAAAAAAAAAAAACCCTAACACAAACTCTTGAAAAACTTTGCAAGAAGAGAGTTCATGACATGGTAGACTTTAACAACCTATCTTTCCAAAACACTTAAACAAAACTCATCAAGGCATCTTGTGTGAAATAGAAATAAAAGATTTCATACATAAAGAAACATGTGTATAAAGAGAGAAAAGAAACAACACATAGAGAGATAGGTGTAAAAACATACATCATCATATATATATATATATATATATATCAAAAGATAAGTACAATGTATGTCAATAGATAAATGGTCACAAGACCAATATATATGAGGTAAAAGTAAAGAAAGAAAAGAAATACAAACCTCACTACATCCCTCAAAAATGAATAGACACTCTCCCTAACAAAAAATGTCCTATACTAACTCTCCCCCTAAGTACAAGACTACTTTCATCTTAAAACTACTCCCCCTTCTTGTCACGAATAACAAAAGGCAAGTCACTAAGAGGTTGGCTTCTCATCATCACTAGAAGAGCTAGCATCCTCATCCTCATCCTCATCACCACCATCATCATTACCCTCACCATCCCCATCTGCCGAAGCCTCTGGGCAAGGAGATGAAGAAGTAGTGAAGTCACCAAGGCGAGCCTGTCATCATGCTAAACGACTGACACGGGTGTTCACTTGACACAACTCATCAAAGAGAGTGTCAAGGCAAGCATCCATGCACAGAAGCTACACCATGATAGCCTCCAGGGTCACATCACTAGTTGAGGAAGAAGGGGTTGAGGTGGAAGGAACAGCAGAAGCTGTAGGACTAGTAGATTTCACACATGGCCACTTCGGTCGAAGCTAAGCCTCGCTCTGTCGAATAGAACCGGCATTGATGACGCCCATGGTGGTGTAGTAAGTAGAATTAGGAATGGGAATGAAAAAGTGGTGAAAGATCCGCGTGATAGCCGAAGGAAAGATGAGCTTATCACGAGTCACCATATCCTAATAGACATCAAGGATAGAAGTGATGAAGTGAGAGGGGAAGTCCATAGAGAGGTCCTCTAAGAGAGATAAAAGAAAATGAGCACGAGGCTCTGTGATAGAGCTATAGTGAGACAAAGGAGTAAGAATAAATGTCATAATCATGTTAAGGAACCTTAGGTCTTTGTCAAAGCTCGAGCATGGGGTGTTTAGCTTACTACCCTATGTAGAAGGTGTCTGTCTAGAGACGCTCACAGCCATGGTAGTCAGGATGCGCTACCCTAGGTATATGTAGTACCTCGGATATAAGATTCGAGCTAACGACGATACGTGTACCTCGAAAGAAAGTAGCAAACTAAGGCACAGAGGTATCGATGCCGTGTATATTGGAGTATAACTCCTATATAATCACGACAGGATGCCTCAACCGACTATCACAGAGAGAAGCCCAACCCCAGGTCTGAATGACAGTGGGGAGAAGAGTGTCGGAAAAGTCTGACAGAATGACTTGGCGCTTCGGATGAATGCCACATCGCTGAAATTTATCCAAGAAGTTCTTTCGGACCTTCTCATCACAAAACCAAACGTGAGGAGGGGGAACGAAATCAGAAGAAGAAGAACTGGAACCTTGAAGAGGATTTTGGCTAGGAGTGGATTTACATGCTTTGGGTGCCATGCGTAGTCTATCCGAGAGAGAGAGAGAGAGAGAGAGAGAGAGAGAGAGAGAGAGAGAGAAAACACATCACAAACCATAAATAGGAAGGAAAGAAAAGTTACGTATGCATGAACATGTGACATGAAAAATTTAAAATTGCATCATGGGTAAAACGTAATCCAAACCTACTAGCACACATTCCAAAAATCAAACACACATCTAAATGCATGAAACATTGTTAAAATGCAATGAGAATGCAATGCATGAGCATATAATATCAAATCAAAAACACCCAACCCAACAATTTTCACAAAAAAAAAAAAAAAAAACTCAAAAACCCCAAAATTTTCAAAAACCCCAAAACCTAGGTCTAAAATACACGAATGCATGAGAAATAAGGGTTTTAGGAAGCTTACCAAGTGATTTGATCTTGATATAGGCCGAAAATGCAAAGGGTAGAGAGATTTGAGTGAGAAAAAGGTGTTTGGAGGGAGAGAAAAAGGTTTTCTATCGAGAGAGAGAAGTGAGAAATGAATTTGATTCGCGCTCAAACCTTAAATAGAAATTGCATCTCGATGGATTTAGATATTTGTCAAGATCTGTCGAGCACTAAATCTCGATAGAAGTGAATCTGTCAATGTTCTGTTGAGGAACTGTTGATGGCAAAAATACCTTGATGGATTGAGAAGCTGTCGAGAATCTATCGGCCTGACAAAAAATTGCTTGATGGATCGAAGAAGTTGTTGAGAATCTATCAAGAAGAAATCCAAAAACCTCGATGGATTGAGATTGCGTTAAGATCTATTGAGACAAGAAGAAAGAGGGGCTCGATAGAAGAGAATCTATCGAGGATCTGTTGAGCTTGAAGAAAAGGAGTTTTTCAAGGAGGGAAAAAAAACAAAGAGATGAATGCAACAAACAAGCTACTCAAATATAGATCCAATCAACATATTAAGCTCTCAAAACATCTCACAACATATGTGCAAAGAATTCAAGATCCAAAACACACATACACACTAAACAAGTTCAACCAATTTTATATTTTAAAAACAAGTTAAGATAGTTTAGTGAGCATATATTAACACATGTATTCCTTGTGATGGCCAAATCACATTGTGATGGCCAAATCACATTGTACTTGTATATGTATCAAAAGTAGTAAAGAATTTGCGTGTTGTGTGTGAAAAACATAGCAAGAGTGCATAAGTGTCTCATATTATGACAATTTGAGATATGAGAAAATCAAATACACTCATACACAATCATAACTACTTGATGGGGACTATCACCTTCAAGGTACATCCTATAACTCCCACATCTCCTAGAAACACGCTTGTAACCATATTTAAAAGCATTTTGATTCTTTTTGCTTTTGATTTTCTTTGCATATATTTTTTTTTCCCTTTTGAGCATAGCAAGGGAGAGAAAAAAGATACTCAATTATGTAAGCTTAAACATCACAATTTTGCTATGTAGATTCACATAGATATTATACATGATTGGCAGGCTTTAGTGGTGAGATGGTTATTTATGCATTTTTCTTAAGATTTTTTAGTTATTCCCGTAAAAAAGAGTGATATCAGTGTTAAGTATAAGAGATTACTTAATCATACTCATTACAAACATGAGTCACAAAGCTCACTTGCTTAGTTGTGCATTGTAATGCTCATCTAAGGTACAAGAGATAAAAAAGCAATCCTAGGTTAAATGCACACCACTCCAAAGCAAGAGTAGAACCGGTTTCTACATTTTTTCTTTGATGGAGATGGTAAAGGTGGTGGTGATGATGATGGTGTTGTCAATTCAGAAATTGGCATCGTCAACTCAACACACCCACTCTACAGGATAAAACAAGGTCCAGAGGTAAAAGGTAAGGCTACTTCTCTTGTCTCAAAACCCTAACCTAATAATAAAGAACCGCCCAAATCAACAATCATAGTCTTAAAAGAATGACCAAATTTCATATGTATTATTTGATAGCTGTGAAGAATAACAAATTTTCTATGGAATTCAATCTAATCAAATCAATATGAAGAATATCTTAATTAGAGAAAACCACAAGACATAGTGATAGCACATACTTGTGAAGCAACAGGAAGAGAGAATCAAAGCAAGGGGGATGTCAATTTTTAAAACTTCACACTTTTTTTACACTTTTTTATAGTGCAAGTATTCTTTAACCCACTTTTAGCAAAAATTAAATAAATTGATAATTTGATGCCAAATGCCAAATGCACACCAATGCCCGTTTTATTTAACTTTTAGCTCAAGGTACTGTAAATAAAAGGTAAACAAAAATCATAATAAAATCATGACTTTAACCCATATAAACATAAATCTCTACAAGCTAAGAGAATCTATGAAGCATGGGTGCATTTCTGGATTCGAGTGTGAGTGCAGGACTCGGCAATTTTTGAAAAAGTAGGGTGCGAGGTGTGACAATTAAAAAATTATTAAAAATATTTTTATTTATATTTTCTATATATTGCTAAGCATACTTTTTCATATAATTGTAAATATATACCAATTTAAAAGTAATAGTAGATAATAACTAAAAGATTATATTCATAAATTAGAATACAACCCACAAATTTATTTTTATTTTTTTTAACATGTATTTCAGCCATGATTTCGGCCGGAATCGGCGCGAATTGGCCCATATCAACTCGAATCAGTGCATATCGGCATGTGTCGGCATGAATAAAAAAAAAAAAAAGGGCAAATCGGCATGTAGGAGAAGCGTCACCGTGTCGCTACGAGTCCGGTGCAGGTGCGGTGGCCCTGGAGCCGCACCTGTGCTTTCTAGAAGAGAATATAGAGTTTCATTAGGTAGACTCCATTATGACATATTTTTAGTTAATCTATCTTGTAAATTTTGCCAAAAACCAAGTATGGAATAATAATCTTAGTAGTAAATAAACATAAAATAATTTGAATATGATAGTTGGGTAACATTATATTGTTAACACTTAACATAGCAACTTTTCAGCCTCATCTATTAGCTAAAGTTTGTTTATGAATTTGAGCATAGAGCTTTGTAAACAAGGACAAAGATTTATAGCTTACTTGGATGGAGGGAGAGTAGAGGGAGGGAGAGTAAGTTAAATTACCTTGTCTAGATGTTTTTAAAGGAAGGAGGGGGAGGGATTTGGAGGGGTTTGGAAGGGTTCTAACTACTTCTAACCCATCATTTTTAATTCTCCCAAATTGGAGAGATTTGAAGGGAGAGTAGAGTATAGAAATGCTTGACCAAATAAATAACCAAATTTACCCTTACCATATTAACAAAATTACAAACTATGAAAAAGCTAATTTTTCCTCTCCCCCTTACTTAAATTTAAAAACATCCAAACAATGTGGTGGATAATCATTCTCCTCTACTCTCCTTCCCACTACTTTCCTCCCCTCTACTCTACTCTCCCTCCAAACTTTCAAACATAGCATTAGGGTGGAGAGGGAGGGAGGTTCGTTGTTTTGCCGTATAGAGTTTTGCCATTTTGTTATGGAGCTTTCTTATTTGGCTATCCTGTACCAGATTGTAGGATGTGGCTATTTGAGGTGCACCCTTGCTTAACAATTTTCACCAGTATATACTGTGCATCTCCATAAGGTTTAGATTGCAAAATTTTTACAAACAAGGTCATTGATTGAGGATGAAGGACAGGAGATAATAGTAGAAAAAAAAAATTAAAGACATCTTCTTCATTTTTTTTTTTTTTTTTTTTGAGAAACAAAAAATTTCAACAATAGGTTATTAGGGCAAACCCAACGTAATTTTTTAAATTTGAAACCAAAATGATTTAATTCAATTGGCACTAATGAGCAAAGTACTCTTCTATTCTAGAAAAAGAACAATAATAATTGTGAGGTTTAAAGTCTTCTAAATTCCATTTTAAGATAAACCTGGTGCTTTGAATTTGTGATTAAATTTTCTGTATGCTGGATGTGGATTATTCTAATTTTCCATGTACCTATCGTTTTTACTGCATTATTGAACTATAAGATTAGGTCCATCTGAATACTTTAATTTTCCATATAGTAAAGAGTTGGGGGTGGGGGGACGTGGGGAATAGAAGCACAGAGTCTGCCATAGAGACGTTATTTAAGGTAACAAGCATCAATTATAAGTAAGAAGTTTGCAAAGTAGGCATAATTCTTAGAATGATTAGAATTAGATACTTTTGTCAGGATTCAGAAGAGCAATATCTGTTGACAATGTAATATGAAAAAGGTTTGTAATGTGTTGATAAATTGTTGACGAACAAGTCTTGGCTGTGGCTGCTCAAAGAAGTGAAAGCTACTCAAACTTTTCCAAAGCATATTAAGAGCGAATTTTCTTGGCACCTAAATTTTTGTTGTTAATCCTTAGTATCTACTGCATTCTATCAAAAGCATGTCTAGTTTTCTTCAAGAGAAGTGTTTCTCTACAAAGCGTGGGCCAATTCTTCTAGCTATGATGAAAAATTAAACTTCAAGGACATCAAATTCTTATAAACCAATATGACTGGTCCCTATCTAAATCTTATGTAACAACAAGGGAAGCAGGAGCAATAACACTTGAATTTTAGTTGCACATTTTTTATCATTTGATTACAGGTCCACACAAAGGCACAACAAACATGATTTTTTTTCAATGAATAATAAACATGAGAAGCTTAAAAATATATAAACAACTGCTTCTAAAGGTCACTTTGTTGATAGCTTTTTAGCGACTGGCTTATTAAAGATTATTAACACTCTAGCACTTCTTTTAGCAGCAGTATTATCTTAGGATATTAGCCATCAGAAAAATGAAATTTAACAAAAGCACCTGCTTATACAAATCAATTTTGCCACTAATACATGCAATTTACATACTCTTGAAATCAAAACCTGTCCCTACAGTAATAAACGTTTTATCCAGGCATTCACATTTAAACAACAAACTCTTTGGAATGAACTTACAGATATACATTAAAGCATTTGCCTAATTTCCTGTTCATGTGTCACTGCTTGACATTGTTTCTTCTTGACATCCATGACATGCTATGTTCATGATTTTGAATGGAGACACATCTATCAGCACTTCTACATCCATGAATTGAATATAGAGCTTTATAAATAACGTCAATGATCAGGACAAAGAGAAAGGGAGCTTCATTAATCTGACGTATGCAGGGCCTATCAAGCTTTATCAATTAGCTATCTTGCATCAGAACGTAAGACAAGCTTATTTGAGGTGCATCCCTGCTCAACAATTTTGACCCCTATAAAATGTGCCTCGCCAATAGTTTTACACTGCAAAATTTACAAACAGGGTCAGTGATTCAGCACAATGAAGGGGAGAAAATAGAAAAACATATTTATAAGCAAATTGATTATGTTTATTGTTGCAACTCCAACGGAAACTTTTACTTTGAAACCAAAATGATTCTATCAATTTTCCATAGTTACCTGTACTAGATAATCTATGCAATACCTGCACCCAGAGTTTATAAGTGGCAGACCGTGCATGAACTCCCCAAATAGTATGGGCAATTGGGCTGCAAAAGGAAGATTTGCTTACTAAAATACAAAGATCTTTATGAACAGCCACCATAAATACATGCTCAAGATACTTAAAATTCAGAGAAAAAAATGCAAACCATCAACGTAAACAGAATGACTGGGAGAAAACAGAGTACACTAAGGCTATAAAGAATGAAATTGGATGCCATGTTACAGATCATCATCACCATAAAACTCACCCTCATAGCATACAACATCATTCTCCATGCTTAAAACTTCAAACACGGGTTGTGGTACCAACTTAATGAGCCTTGTCAGTGATCTAAATGATGAGTGACAAACATACCAACAAATTAATCGAGAGAAAGATAGGAGAAACTGAACCCAATGAGGCATTAGATCAATATATGTAGGAAAAATTTGGGGCAATAGTAATATGTACAAAGGGAAGAATTACTTCTTTGGTAGCTCAGAATCCTTTCTCATATGTCAAGTGCTCGCCCTCAGAGCTCCCTTGTAAAGTGGGTATTGTTTGGTCGGATAGAGGTGCTATTCATGGTAAAAAAACAAAACATCAATTAATAGTAACAACACCACCACAGAGAGAAAGAAAAGGCAGGAAGAGTTCTGGACAAACATAATTTTCCTAAAACAGAGGAGGGGGAGGAAGAGAGAAGATTACTTCTGTTTGTCTTGTGTTTTGAAATTATCTCTATTTTGAAGGAAATAAACCAAACTATGGAAAGAACTCCTTTAGTGTGGCATGATTGACATGAGACAGCAAAGAAGTCCCAGTAAACCAATAAGAAATTAAGTTCACTTCCACGAATGTTGCTCCAGATGAAGACATTTTGTGCTTGTTACCTAATCCAACTAATGAAGCCAATGTATTCATAATAGCTTCATCCCTACTGCTGGTCGCTTCTTTTCCGTGCTATGAAACACCTCTGGCTCTGAGACAAAAAACAAGAATAAGATATTGACTTACAAACTTGATAAATACCAAATACCCAACCCTATAACATTAGGACAAGATGATTAGCATAGATTTGAGCTATGAGAGCTTCCTTCTTTCTTCTTAAAAAAATTGTTACTTAAAAAAAAAAGAAAAAAAAATGTTTCACAGTATCAAAATTATAGACAAGGTTACATAAAGGTGTCAGTAATAAATTACCTAGTTTACTTTTCATTTATTATTAAACAAGATGGACTATTATAGAAACCGGCATTCCAGGTTAAACTTGTTTCTGCTGCATCGCAGAAGTGATCCATTTGTACACGAAGCCTTCTGTGTGATGTTTAGATTGGATGAGGCAGAAAGAGAATGGAACTTTTTTGCAAGATGTTCTTGAATGAGACCAAACATTCAAGGTTGGAAATAGGACTTAACTACTAAAGAGAACCAGCATCCCAAATTAAGATCTGCAACACAAGCAAAAGAAGTCTTATTTTTTGCCCATCAGATTGTAGGAAAAATCACAAAAGAAACAAATGATATGAAGATAAAAATAACTAACCTAAAAATTTAAGGCTAATAGCCATCTTCAATTTCATGAATTGATAATGAGCAGCAAAAAAGTTGTGATTACTTCAAAGAACTTCTCATGAACCCCTGCATAATTTTCCTACAATTAAATCATTGGTTCTTATGTTTTCATGTTGTTTAAGGATTGAAAACTTCTAAGTGTTGCCAAATGGAAGCTAAGGACCCCAGTTCACCATGTTGTAGTGTAACTAAATTTACTATTATTCAAAAGGGGTGCCTTAAACAGTTGAAATGATTTTATGTCTTACCAGGACTGAAGGCAAAACAAAGTTAATTGTAGCCGAATCTTAAAGTTAGAATTAGTTGCTGCACAAATACACCTCTTCGAGTTCTTTCTTTACTAACATTCAAAGATGATCTCACAATTACCAGGCATGGCAAACAACACATTTAACACCAAAGGAAGACAAAACATCTTAGCATCCATACCTAAAATTTTGATATATCCAGAATCACATCCTGGAGTAGCTTATTTGCAAAAGAATCCTGCAGGTCTTTAGTGTTCATGCTTACAGAAAAAGCTTTTTTCCTGCACTTTTTAGCTATTACTATAACCATGTATCCATTTTCTTTAAGTTATTTCTTCAAATTGTCCTCCAGCTCCTTCAAGGTAAAAGGGTGACTCGGGAATCAAGCAACAGTCCAGATCACTGTTAGCAAGAGTAGCTTACATTGCTATGAATCCTGCATGAAAATATCTCAACTATCAGATTTAGGTGAAGCTCATTTTAGGAACATTGTTTAAGAATATATGGAGGAGAAATAGGACAGAAAGATATAAGAACATTAAATGGAAAGAAATAAGAGCATTAGTGACAACACTAATAAAAATTGACCTAGGTTACCAAATAGCTGTGCCCCACTTCGCACCTTGGATTGACCAATGATGGTCATTTAAGGATTCTTGACATTTGTTCAGATATAAGTCAACATTTTAAAGAGAACAGAGGAAGAAGTTACAACTGAAAGATTTAAATAATAAAAGAACATACTTTATAGTACCATTGATAGCCATCGAGGTTTCTGACTTTTTGCATCATCCTTGGCCAACACATCTTTCTTTTGGACTAGGTTTGATCTGGTTTCTGCTCAATAATAGGCTGACTTGTAACTAGCAAATCACCCACCAAGGCAATCTCACTCCCATACTCCATAAAAACTTCCCTACAAGTTCAACCTCCTCTCCGGTAAAATATAACCCCCCATGTAGTGTAGGGCGTAAGTGTTGTAAAATTTGAGAAGTAGCAAGGTGTTATAGACAGTCTCATAAGTTCATTGCAGTTGGACACACAGAAACTCTGGTAGGAGCTGGGAAGTCAGTGCTATATTTTTGAAAGTAATCTGCTGCTCTCTATTGTGGTTTTACCCGCTCTCAATTATGCTGAAGTCATTAAGTCTGAGGCAGGGAGGGTTTAGTTGTTTTAATTCTGAGGTGAGAATGAAGTTATGAAGCAAAAGAGAGAAGAAAGAACCAAACATCCACAAAAGAAAAGAGGCTTTTAAATTCCTCTTCTCTATCTTCATATTTCATTATTCTCCAACTACATGCCCAAAAAAAGAAGTTATATGTCAGATTACTCTAATAAATGCCCAAAATCAAGACAACTTGCAATACCCATATTGATATAATATTGAAACATAAATGAATAATATGAAAATCAAATTTAATCAAAATATAAATGATATAATATTAATCAACACTACAAAAGCTGCTACATCATTCTCCATTCTTCTTCTTTCCTCCGTCTCTTCCTCTATCTCTTCATTGCTCTTAAAAAATAGATACAAAGCACAAAGGTGGATCTTCTTCTTCAATGCATTCTTCACCTCACCTAAATCTACCACATTTTTCAACTTGGGTTGGACAGTCTCAGAAGAAGACAAAAAATTCAAATTGAGTTCAGTACACTACCACTGCAACTGTAAGCCCACACCTCCTAATTTCCTGCATGAAACAGGGCTTTTTTAAAACCACGTGCTATGACTAGCAATTATTTCCGTCTCTATTTTATAATGATCATTTCCATCTCAAGGATAGAGCACAAACCCTAAGAGTAGCAATGGAGGGTTTGATCCTTCTGGTTCTGAAGCAATAGTCAAAGAAATCCTAGAAAAAAGAGAGTTAACAAAGGCTTTAGATCCCTCCTCTCTCTCTATCCTTTAAAAAAACTCCTCTTGTATCTAAAATTCATGATCCCTGACACAAACACACACAAATTCAATAAAACCAATCAATAAAATGCTAATATATTTTTAACAACTATAATAATTAATCTAAACACAATTGGATTCAAAAATTTTATCCAAGATAGAAATATTAATGCTAACCAGAAATGATAGGCACTGATTGAAAATGATGATCATGCAAAGTAATCAAGGAATTTCACCTCATCATTTGTCTTTAAAGTCACTGTCCACTTCAACACCTTCCTTTTACTACCCAGTCCCAGAAGCTGTATCCGTCTTCTTCCTTAAATATAGAAGTTAATTAGCTGCGTCTATTTGCACAAAGCCATATATGTATTTATATATTTGATAGGATAGTTTTGCAAGAAAAGAAGTGTTACCTTTGAATCAATGCTGTCTGGAAGTTGACCGTCTTTTTGCACATATTTATAATCAATTTCGATGTTTGGAATGTGAGAAATGTTGGGCCAGTAATCTCCTTTCCCTCTTTTGCAACGCTGCTTGAGAATTGGACATCCAAGGATTTCTAATTTTTTCACCGGAGTATTACGCAGGTAGTCTGGCAGAGACTTTAGATTGAAGCACATCTCAATTTTCAAGGAATGAAGAAGTGGCATTATTTTTATTTTTGGAGTATTATTAGAGACAAAAGCATTAGCATTATTATCTTTTTCTTCTTCTTCTACTGTTCCTCCCATCCCAGTCCATTCTTCCCACTCCTCCAAATAAAAAAATGTGAGAGATTTAAGGTTTGGGAATATGATGATGTCTTTGTTGTTATTGTTTTTGGATGATTCTGATAATTCTATGTCTATTCCCAAAAATTCATCTCCCACCTTTCGAATCATTGGAGCGTTCCATATTTCTAATTCTTCGAGCAACGGCAGCTTCCCCAAAGGAGGCAACTGCTCTAGGTTTGGACAATATTCGAGAGCAAGTTTTTTCAAATAGGTCAATTTGGACATCATCCAATTAGGATACATTGTGGTGCCCATATAATAACCAATTCCTAAAGATTCCAAGTGAGGAGGTGGCTCTAAGGCATTTAGAATGACTACATCTTTCTCCATTTTTCTTCCTCTGTCTCTTCCTCTTCCTCCTCTGATGTGTTAAAGAATGGCCACAAATCACGGAGGTGGTTCTTCTTCTTCAATGTATTCTCGATTGCACCAAAATCTACCACATTACCCAACCCTACTATTTTAAGTTTCCCTTCAATGTGGTTCAAATGTTCTAATTCTCCCAGTTTACATATTTCTTTGCCCTTACCACCTATAGGAAAGTATGTTAATGTTTTAATACAAGTTAATCTTCCAATTCCCTTCGGAAATGATTTCATTCCAAATTTAATTTCTCTATCAAACAATAGGAGGTGTCTTAAATTAATTAGTTTATCTATCCCCTGGGGTAATCTCTTAAGTCTCAAACACCAAGTAACATCCAAACTTTGTAAATTACATAAATTATATATGCTTTCAGGAAATTCTTCTATCATAAAGCAAGATAAATTGAGATATCTTAAATGTATCAATTTTTCCACCTCATTTGGAAGTTTCAAAATGGACTCACCTTCCAAATGTAATGTACGTAGACATGTCAAATGGTCGATTAACTTGAGTTCGACAATTGGAGAAGAAATAAAATCCAATTTTAAAAAGCGTAGGTTTTTCGCTTCATAGGCAAACTCAGGAAATGTTTCTTTAACTATTAATGACAAATGGCGAGCCCTCTTAAAGTCTTTCTCAACCTTGTCACCACTATAATTGATTGTGAAGCACACATCTTTTGCCATTGATTCCGCAAAGTCATGCACAATATCATGCATTTTGCAACTTACAATTTTTCCATCATTATTATCTATCCAAAAGTCTTGAAAAAAAGAGCGCACGGATAAATTTTCAAAGTAGTGCTTTGCTCTGACTTCCATCTCCATATTTTCTTTTGAGTTGATATATCCTTGTGCCATCCAATTGATGATTAACTCAAATTTATTGAATTGATAATCTTTCGAAAAGACAGCACAAAACAAGAAACATTGTTTCTCTGATGAGGACAATTCATAATAACTCAAAAAAATGGCCCCAAAAGACCATTTTCAATATCTTCTAATTCCCATAAATCATTGTGCAAAACCTTCTCCAACTATTCTTTATTTATTTTGCCATGCATGTGACCCCCTAGAGTTTTTGCAGCAAGTGGCAAACCTTTACACTTATTTGCTAGTTGTTTGCCCAACTCTTCTAAATCCATATATTGCTCTCCATAATCATCAGAAAATGCTATTTTCTTGATAATCAACCAACAGTCATTGGGGGACAATACCCTCAAATCGATTATGGGGGAACTCTCCATCATGTTTGCAACCCTAGTTTTACGTGTGGTCACTAGAATTCTACTACCTTCGGCACCACATTTGAGTGCATTTCTAAAGGGATCCCATTTTGTGGAGTCTTCAGTCCACACATCATCTAGGACAAGAAAGAACCTCTTTCCCCCAATCAAACTACAAAGTTTACCTAACAAACTTTGCAATTCAGTAGTGTTGGGAGATTGGCCCTCAAGAGATTCAATGATTGCTTTGGCAACCTTGCACTGATCGAAAGGATCAGAAACACAAACCTATATTCTTTTATCAAAATGGGCTTTCACCTCACTATGATTGTAGGCTATTTGGGCAAGAGTGGTTTTTCCAAGACCTCCCATGCCCACCAAAGATATGACATGGGGTTTTCTTTCCTTTGGACTACCCTTGCCTAAGAGGACGCTCAGTAGGTCATCCCTATATGTATCACGACCAATTATATTGGACTCGTCCACAAAGGACGTAGTTATTGGTCGCACAACTACTTCAGGTTGCCTGTTAAAGTCAATCCCATACTTCTCTCTGTCATTGAAAATCTTATCTAATTTTTCA
Organism: Quercus gilva; assembly: GCA_023621385.1. Taxonomy (NCBI): domain Eukaryota; kingdom Viridiplantae; phylum Streptophyta; class Magnoliopsida; order Fagales; family Fagaceae; genus Quercus; species Quercus gilva. The sequence goes on from CM042477.1 coordinate 99,097,449, forward strand.
TTCAGTTTTTTAATCTTGTGACCAAGATCACGACGCAGTGGAAGGTTAAAACAACATGATGGAGTTGGGAAAAAGGAGCATACCTTCTTCTTCACAACAGCTGGAGCGTTAATATCAGCTGGTTTTCCTTTTTCTTTCTCGATCTCTGCTTTGATCCTTGCAGTGTTCCAGGTGTCCAAAACGTCATCCATCTCGTAGTATTTGTCTTGGAGCTGCTCTAGCTAACCAAAGCTTCTCAGTATCCAGCTTCACTGCATGTCTTTTATCGGCATCATCCAGCATTGCCTTGATGATTCCGAGCTTGTCTTGAAGCTTTTGGACTTCTTCATCAACGCCAACAAGCAACTTGATCTCTTGTTTAGCCAGCTGAACAGAGATTGAAGTCAACTGCTTAAAGAGATCAGTAAGTAGTGCATCAGCTGCCATAGCTGGAGACTGAAAGTTAAGTTGGGTTGACAATAGAATACAACAGAAAGTGATTAATTAGCAAGTTCGCTGAAAGAGGTGAAGGTAAATTAATTAGAGGTGTTGTCAACATTCATTCATATCCAGCTTTTATAATGAATTCGAAAGCCCAACGAATATCACTCGGGCACTCAACATTGATCAATTGGAGGGACAACTTGGCATATTGGCATAAAGTGTCAGACGATATCTTTGACACTGAATGAAGTAAAGCGCAAACAATGAGAGAGAATGCAAAGAAATAAGAAGGAACGAATCAATGGAACTTCGGGTGGGTGTTGTTAAGAGAGGAACATTTACACAAGAAAGATTATAAGCAGCCTTGCTTCTTGTCTTGATAGAATATTTACGTTTCTAGTTTTAGTGTTAACTTGAAAAAGAGGCTATAAGATTATTCTTTGGACTTTAAAAAAGCTTGATGCTTTGTCTATACAAAGAAAAGCGCAACCACAGAAAGAAGGCAAAGAGGAAAAGAAGAAAAGAATAAGTGAAAGCCAAGGGACGACCTTAATTCCTATGTGCTCAAGCTATGCCCTTATAAAATGTACATTTACGCAAGGGTTATTATAAGCCTTGCTTCTTGTTTTATAATAGACTATATTTATGCTTCTAGTTTTAGTGTTAGTTTCAAAAAGAGACCATATGATAGGCTACTTTTTTGAAAGCTTGATCGATGCATTGCCCATACAGATGGGCTGTGATCTTATTATATTAAAATTCCTCTCATGGAAACCAAACATTAATTGCAAATAAAAAGTATCAAACTAGTAAGACTGAAACTTTCTTTTAAAAATAGTATAATTGATCATAGGTGATTGGCCTGCAAGTAATGAATAAGATCCAACAAGTACACTAGGAGACTATATGGACCATGATGAGAGTCAAGTACACACACTACTATGTTTCGTGACTTTCGGCTATGTATGTTACTTAAAAAGCACTTGCCATTTTTATCCCCTATTTGATAATCAGATGTTTTTTAATGGATTTCTTATTATCACGGTTGAACATGAACTTCCATAACAACGTGATCAAACAATTCAAAATGCAACCTGTAGTGTGGTGAAGCAAGGCCAACAACACTTGAATTTATTTATTTATTTTATTTGAAGAGAGTTTTAGGCTATGACATCCATGTTCTGATAATTGTTTTTTATTATTAGACCAAAATATCAATTTTTTTTTTTGGTGTAAGTAGAAATTTGAGCTAATTACAACACTTCATTTTAGTTGCACTAGGCTCAAGCTTTGTGGATTCTTGTTGCTTGGACTGAAATAACGATAACCAACCATAAAATGGCGATGGTCATTGGAGAATTGGCTGTATAGAATTTTGGGCCAAATTGATGACCCAAGTCCATAGGATCTACAATAAACAGGCCCAACCCCAACTCCTCGTCACACTCCATATGTCCAAAAAAAGTCCTCATACGAACATTAGGTTGTTCTCTATCCTTGTTAATATTTGGGAAATTTTAACAAGATGGGGCAAGATTCAGAAAAGTTATCAAGTTTATTGAAAATATATAAGAGTTCTAAACAATATATGGAAAGAAGAAAGTTTGGACCAGACCCTTGGTGTCTGTTTGGCTAGAGTTTATAAGCTTATTTTCTCAAAAGAAAAAAAAAAAAGTTTAAAAGCTTTTTTTTTTTTTTTTTTGGGTAAGAAAAGTTTATAAGCTTAGCTTTAGCTTTTATGTACAACTTTTTAAATTCTTATTTTCTTTTACTTTAGCAGGTAAAAAGTTAGTTGTTCCTAAACAAATACTTAATTCCCGACCGTAAAAGTGGCTAATTTTTTTATTTAAAGATAAATGACCATTTCATTTCAATAAGGAACTCGCACATTATGAAGCAGTTTCACACCAACCCAATTTAGCAAGACGTACAGACCAGCATAATATATTTCTCCAAATCCTCTTGGAGAAAGGGCATTTGAAGAAGAAACGAGCTCTACATTCAATGTTGTTTCTGTATAAACCCCATTGTAGTGGGAAATTATTGTATACTCACAGAGTACCATAAATGCATACTATTTCCTCTCACATGAATGATAAGTTTTACTAATTAAATTCATGATGAGACCCACCATTCATATGAAATGAGGGACTACACATTTATGGTACTATGAAAATACCTAATAATTTTCCCATTGTAGTAGTCTATATATGGTTATCATCCAATCTGTGTTTCTAATTGCTAGCAAGCCTAGAAATGCATGCTTTGGAATTGAGCTACAGAACCAAATCAGTTTTCACCCGCTACAAGGCTTTTGGCAAAATCGAAAGGATTTTAATTGTTTTAAACTAAATGCTAACTTATAAAATGTATGGGAAAGTTCAACCAAAAAACAATTTGCTCCTCGTAACTAAAAGCAAACTAAAAATTCTGTATGTATACTGTAATATATATATATATATAATACAGATTTGATTTATTATTATTATTATTATTTATGAAAGGATCGCAACTTTATTGAGAATAAGATAAAATTCAGTATATCTTGAACCAAAACAAACCCAATCATATTATGTAAAGTTGTTATTTACAACTATGTATTTTGTTGGCTTTTATTCCGTGCCAAATTTGATTGTAATCATTATCAATCGTTTATACCCTATATCTATTGTGGGATTTGTTGTAAGGGATGTGTGATAGAGAGAGAGTGTGAAGACTCATGCATTTGAAGGCTGAAGAATTCTTGCGGGTATGTCGCGACCTAGCTTCCCGCGAAATGAATCATGTGCCTTGCACATGTTGGAATGCAAAGAGTCAGGTCAGGTGGAGACAGCTGTGTCTCGCAGGTAAGGCCTTCCCGCGAGACACCCACGAGGCAATCTGTTCTGCCAGCCTGTACTGATTGACTTACACTTTCTGTACCTATCCTATATATACCCTCATTACCCACAAATGTTGAGGAATGCTTCAGAAAGAAAACCCTAGCCAAACACATTGAGAATTAGAGATTGTCATCCTCACCTTTCTCTATACATTTGCTTGTGGTATCTCCTCAATCCTTCCCTCTCCATTTCCACACCATTGAGAGGTTGATAGCCCAAACACTTACCACACCCTTTGAGAGTGCTGTGTGACGTTTTGGTGCTGCTGGGAAGCATTGGAAGAAGCCTGGAATGGCAGATGCAACATGGAGCTTGTTGCGGGATTCGGGGTGCTAGACAAGACACGGTTTCGAGAAGCCTTGTTGGAGTAGGAGCTTGGAGGGTTTAGGTGCATCGGGTAAATTAGGCTTAGAGGGTCTCTTGCTAACCCATGTATCCCAACTGATTGTCTAGTGGATCGATTTCCGCTTGGAGGGCGGCGGAGAGGTTTTTCGCCGAGTTCTTCGGTTTCCTCTTCGAAAACACGTCTTGGTGTTTTCTGTGTTTGCATCATTCTTCTCTACTCTTTTATATTCCATTATACTGCTGTGTTGCTTAGTTTTTGGATTAGAGTAGCTTATTTGTTCATCTGTTTGTATTTACACTATTCCGCACTTTGTAGTAAGTTAGTGTAAAATTTATCGAGCCGTAACTTTAATTAGAGGGGTCTAAATAGCTCTTGTGGTTTCAACACATTTTCGAGTTTTCATATTATGTTGTACATATTTTAGTACTGATTGATTAATAATGAGTAATTAATGAATTATTGTGAGTATTTAAATTAGGCAAACGTCAAGTTTTGAGTGCTCAAAAAACATATCTTATGTATTTAGGTGGTGACACATATTATGATACATGGGTCCAAGTGGTCTCTGTGCAATGCCCAAAATGCTGCTAGTGCATGCAATTGTAATCTCACAAGTCACAAAATGTAATTCCATCCTTTTCCAAGATCATTATTTAATTTCTTGAAGAAATTGAAGACTACTTATTAATGTTCTATTCATCTTCATCAGCCAGTTCACATGTATCCTTCAAGCAAGCTGCCAAAGTTTTACCAAAAAATGTAAACAATAATTAGCAAATGGGACAAAGGACATAGATCAAAATTAGAAGATTAATTGAAGATGATCAGCAGAAGACACAGCAATACGGCACAGGGACATGTAAGACAACCATGGGCTTGGCTTGTTAATTATGAGGTGCGTACATGAACGACTAAATTGTGCAAGCCAACTAGAAATAATAAAACTTCCTTGAAGTAAATTTATCAACAATTTTAATACTAGATAAGATCCACGTACATTGAAACAAACAATTTCTGACGTATAATACATATCTTGTTACCAAAATATTCCTCTATGAGCAAAGCGATAACTTGCATAGCAAAATACTTTAAAATTGTGTTTAAGCATTTTGGTTTCTCAATTTGAACTAACTAAAACCTTTCCTACCAGTAAGTAAAGATATATTACTTGAACGAAATGAACTATTCGAAATTTTGAATAGAGCCAACTATATTATTGTTGAATCTGATTATTTGGATATTCATTTTTCTCATTTTGCCCTTCTTTCTTACTTCATTTGGAAACGATATTTTATTTTAAATAAATTATCATTTGTCCTAAAAGTTTAATTTCATAATAAATAAAATATGATGAAGTTAAGTAAAATGCTTAACTATTATTCTAAAAATTTTGTAAGCGATGTTAATTAACTTTGTGATACTGGCTTTGAAAGAAGAGGAGAGGAGGTCAAGAAAATTTCTCACTATTGATAAATAACAAATGTCTTATATTTTAGATAAAAACAACATCATGAATGAATAATCTATACCACCTTGGTCCAGATGAGGGATAATTTTACTTAATTTGAGCTTTGGCAATTAGAATTTATAATGTTTGAGGTATTTGTGAATATCGAATAGATGTAAAGTTGTGGATTTCAACTAATTAATTCAGCTAACAAAAATCTCATATTGTCAAAAGAATGGATATAGGTTCAACTATACCAAAAATCAATTGATATTTTAGTCTAATAACAATTATTGTGGAGCAAATGTCATAAATAGGTTCAAATCGTAAGTTTTAGTTCCTTAAGGTGTTGTACTTTAAATTTCCTAATTGAATTCAAACATATATATTTGTATTGATCAATAAACTTAAAATAGCATTATCTCTTCAGCAAAAAAATAAAATAAAATAAAATAAAATAGCATTATCTTTTCCAAGGAAAATTAAATTCAACCATATGTTTCATTGATCAATGCAACGATATGTTTGAGTTTAATTAGGAAACTTTAGATACAAAATGTAAAAAATTGTGCTTAAGTCATAGTCATTTAGAATTACAAGAATCTTTTGTAATCAATAGCATTGTTGTGATTTCTACAAGTTGTGCAAAATTTTGATTTTAGTCTTTGTATGGTAGTTTTCATTCATTTGTAGGCATCTCTTTATGAGTATCAACTTTTAGTAGTCATCAATTGTCGATGTCTTGTGTGATAAGCAGTGCATTTTAAAATATTTGTAAGAATAATTATCTTATAAAATAAAAATAAAAATTTATTTTGCACAAATAATTATTACAGTACCTTTAAACGATTAATATATAAAAATAAATGCGTTTAATTATAAAACACAAAATTGAACTAATACAATGTTGGTTCCATACATATGGAGATGGTAAAAATATATACTTTTATATGCTATTGACTTTGCTGCCCCCCTAATTTTGCTTCTGTTGTTTGGGGTGATTCTGGCAGCTAATGTGTTTTTTGTTGTCTCTTTTTTTCTTGTTAATATAGAATTTTCCTTCATCCAAAAAAAAAAAAAAAAATGCTATTGACTTTGCAAATCGAGCTCATTTCCCCAAATCCTCAGTCACTTAGTGCATGGTTAGTTACTATATGGATGTGTGCAATATATATATGAAGTAAACTGTTAAGATTAGTGTACTAGATGATTAAAATTTGAAATCAAGGAGTTGACCCCATTAATGTAAAGTTTATTCTAAAGTAGCCATTTCAATTTTTATTTTTATTTTTATATGAATGTATATTTTTGAAATTTGTGCCACTTTATTTCTATACAAATGTTATAAATGTTTTTAAATGGAAGCCATATCCTTCTTGATAATAATAATAACAAATAATAAATTAGAAGCAGATTGATTATGTATAACTAAGAGAGAAGGCCAAAAGAGTGGTGGGTTTTTGGTAAGCGCTAGTGATCTTGAGGTTGTTAATAATGCTTAAAGTTAGAGGTGCCATCTATATATGAAAATCAATTGCTTGCCCAACTAATTGAACAACAAATTTTATTTATTTGTTGGTGTGACAATTAACTAATCCAGCAAATTAGTGCCTTATAGAAGTGCCCAGTACTGCACAGCCACCTTGACTCTAGTGCTTGATAAGCTTGGTGACTATATATATTAATATTATTCCATGCATTTCAGTGATGCCAGATTAGATGCAAATTAATTAAGAATGTGAAGCCCTTAGCCAATGTAGGCAAAGATAAACGTTATAACATTTTTTGGTTTTTTTCTTTTCCCTTTTCAAGAAGTAATTGATTGAAGAGGAAGAATAGATGAAACGCATTTAGAAGAAGATATCATCAGTGGTTGAAAGTTGAATGCTCAGATTAAAAGTTAAACCTTCCAATTTTGTTAAAATTTCTATACAGATTAAAAGTTAATATAAGTGCTCATAACGTACCATCCTTTCTTGCCCATATCGAAGATTAAATCTAAACCATCCATTTGGAAGCCCCATTCTCTATTAATATGATTAAATCCTTTTAATTATAAGTGTACCTTTGTGTAAGAGTTTCAGTACTGAATCAATCCTTTAGAGTGTTCTGTGCGAGTCCTTTGGTAAGTTCTCCTAGTATATTTTCCTTTTCTTTTCCTCTAGTCATTATTTAGATATCTTCTTCATAATTATTCCTTCTATTAATTATACATGTTTCTTTCCAATTGTTCTTTTACTCATGTTAAATATTAGATTTAAAAATTTAAAGGCTTTGTCATTTTGACATTCAATGAGTGTTTTCTTTCTTGAATTTATATGAAAATAAAAATAGATGTCCTTCTACTGAGATGTCTCAAATTATGTAAGATTTTAAATTAGAGTCTTATTGATTTCCTTTTTATGTTTAATTTCCTTTATCGAGTTGAATTAACTCTTTAGATAGCTAAGTATAATGAGAATAATATTGTTTCTCTTTATAGTTAAACAAAATGTTGAGGTGGTCTAACTAATATCACCATTTTTATCATAAAAACATAGTAATTTTATTTTAGGGTAAATTATACTAATATTTCCTTTGTTTTGATGGTATTCTATTGAGATTTTCTTAGATTTTTTTTTTTTTTCTTTCTAGTCATATGATGTGCAAATATTTTATTGACCAATAATATCACGGCATTTCGTCAATAATCAATTTGAAATTTTCGTTCTTACATCATTTCATTAATATTATTAATAATTTAATCTTTCATGACAAGTGTAAAACCGCTACTTTGTCATGAAAGATTTAGGGTACGTTTGGTACATTGAATGGAGATTATAACAGGAATTGTAATCTTTATTACTAGTAATAAAATGTGTTGTAATGTAATAACTAAACATATTCATTAGTTTGGTTGTGAGTTATAACATTAGAATGAAACTTAACATTTATTTTAGGAAATATCTTACTCATACAATTATATTTCCTTAAAAATTGTTATTTTTAAATTTAAGAGAGATATGTATTATTTTTTATGATTTTTTATTTTTATAATTATTAGATGTATATGGAAAGTTTGTTTATTTAGAAATATATTAAGTTTTGAAATTAATGCACTTACTAAGGAATAGCTAATACAACCTTTGAAAGAGGAATAGTTATTCCTCATTTTGAAGAATAGCTATTCATAAGGAATGACTATTCCTTGTAATAAAAACATAATCAAACTAAAGAATAACTAAACCATATGAATAACTATTACATTACAGGGCCTATTACAGTCTACCAAACATGCCCTTAGTGGTGAAAGCAGTCAAGCCATTGTCACACCACCAACATTGCCTTAACTTGCTCTACTCCTTGAACTCCTTTGCGAGTCTTCGACCTTAAACCTAAAAACTAAATATAACCATCAAAATCATTACATATTCTATTTGGTTCTTCTCTTGCTTCAGTGGCGGGTTTAGGAATTTTTTTTTAGGATGTTCACTAAAAAATTTAAATTAGCATAATATTTTTTTAGTACCATTTTTTAAAGAAAAATGAAATTAGAAATTATTTTTATTGAATAGGTTGAACGAGTTACAAATTTTATCTTTTTGTTTTATAATAGGCTTTTTGTTGAATAAATTTTTCACTTGTTGTTATTTGGTCTTGTCTTGTTTTTATTTGGTTTATGTTTGTTGTTATTTGAGCTAATATTTATTTTCATTATTTAAGCTTAAAAAAAAAAAAGGAATTAAGAATTATGTTTGGAGGTAGAATTAATTTTGGAGTAATGTTACGTTCACAACATTTTTACAATAAATCTTATGCAAAAAGTTGTTATTGGTAGGTAGAAAAATAATATTAGTATTTGGCCCAAATTAGAATTAGTAACAGCTTATTACATTAGATTTGTTGTAAAATTATTGTAAAAATGTTATGAATGTAGGAGCACTACTTTTATTTTTGTTGAACCCAAATTTTTGTAATTCTTAAGTGAGGCTCTTCATAATTTTTATTTGGATGGTCACAATAGATTAGTTTAGCATATAATATTTTTTTGACAAGTATACATATACATTTTTTTGCAAGTATGACCACCCTAGCTTGCATGTAGGGCCGCCACTGTTTCGCTTCGACTATTTGTCTCCTTTTTTTTGGGTATGTGTGTGTGTGTGGGGTGTGTGTTTGGTATATATCTTTATCAATCCTCAAATTTTGTTGCCCACCAAATCAAATTCACAATGGATATAAATAATGATGACTTTAATAATTAAAAAAATATAAATTAATGGCGTAAACACTGATGGCTAGACTCATTAGATAAACTAACTTATAACCCATGTGTAGGGACTCAGTTTAGAAAGGTTCCCTAACAATACATTTCTAGAGAGTAGGACGAAGGGTTAGGCCCTAACAGACTAGCAACGGAACACAAGCCACTTTTCACCATTGAAAGGGAGTGAACCCAATTTACGACTAAGGGTATCTCCTCGGCACTTGTCCGAGGAGGTACCTCCCCCTTTTCGCCCCCTCAACTGCTTTGCTCGCCCTTCTTATATAGTTCTCCTCCTCCTCTCTCATTCTTCCTTCTGTTAATCATTCATTTGCCTTCCTTCTGATCGTCCGTCCAATCAGAGGCCTTATCAGTACTCGAGTGGTTCACAATGATTAATGTTACCCTGTCAAGGGGTTACATCCTCATTAATGCGGCCAGGGGGGTTAGATGAGCGCATTTAGTGTGGAGGTGACAACCTGTTCTGGGCCTGTCCCCCACCTGAAATTAGCCTCGGTACGCCGAGGACAGGGATGTCCTCGGCGGGGTCCAAAAAAGCATAGGTCTTCATACACCAGCCTCGGACGATCATCCCTCCTCGGTATGGGCCTTGGGCCAAATGCAAGATGGGCCCAGGCTACCAGGCCTACGAGCCCCACACCATGCATATGCATAGATATACAATAAGATTTATAATATAATTCTTATATATATATATATATATATATTTTTTTTTTTAAATACTATTAATAGTCATTTTTATATTTTATTAAATTTTAAAAAAAATTTGTAAAGATATTATTAGGTATAAAATGTAAATTGTCCATATTTAAAAAAAAAAAAATTATTGTGAAGCACTTTTTTTTTTTTTTAATGATTCATTTATTCTAGACTCTTTGATTTTTGCACTTAATAACTCACTTGGATGAATATTTATAATATAATCTCACATTTGATTCTAAAATTAAAAAATAAAACTCTTTAAGAATAAAAAATTTAGGACTCATGGCGCAAAATTGGAACTCTAATTTAGAATTTTAATTTGAGTTTCTCTCAGTTTCACCTATTATTATATATATAGATATATAGATTAATTGATTAAATTTTATTACTTTTAAAATTCCAAATATTGATAATTATTTTTAACTTTTTCGAATATTGATTTTTTTTTTTTTTTTTTTTCATTTAGTGGCACCATATATTAATTTTTTTTAATATGATGTATAAGACATATTCACCACGTGGCATTATAATCAGGTGTACGTCATAATATTTATTTTCCATTAGTATTTAGATGGGTAGTGATTGGATTTAAAAAAGTTGATCTCAAAAAAATCAAATCAAACCAAATTTTGAAGAAGTGAAAGAAAAAAATATAAAGGAATCTTATTAATTAAAGACGGTCAAACCAGTGGCGGAGTCAGAATTTTAGTTTAGGGGGGGCAAGATTAAAACATAATATCAAAAAAATTAATACATTAATCGATTATAGTAACAAAATAAGTAAACAATTGCAAACAATTTAACAAAAAGTAAATGTTGCGTATTGTTAAAAAAAAAAAAAAAAAAACGCCTCATCTTATTTATCTAAAAGAAAATATAATTTAAATGGCATTTTACTGTTCATTTATGGGACAAGTCATTTATGAGATATGAACAAGAAAGACAAATGCCATGAATAATGTAACAGGTACAAAATAAGGGATATGTTATATCCACAATATTTTCTTAAGAAATCATAGATGATAAGTTGTTACAGGTTGTTATTAGTGAAAAAAAAAAAAAAAAAAAAAAAAAAAAAACTAATTTCAGTAGTAAGTTCAAATTAAAACCAATTACATCTTACACATATAATTTGTTATAAAAATATTGTAAATATACTCTCTCTCTCTCTCTCTCTCTCTCTCTCTATATATATATATATATATTTTTTTTTTTTTTTACTTTAGCTTTTGAGGAAAACTTTTTTCCTTACTTTTCGGCTTGTTTCTTTAAGGGTGGAGTGGGCCAGCTTTTTCTTTTTTTAATATCAAAAGGGTGGGTCAAAGTGTCAAGCACCTTAATATATCACCAAAACTAGTACTTTGTGGAATTTTTTACAAAGTCAGGGGGGGCAATTGCCCCCCCTGCCCCCTTCTCACCCCATGCTGGCTCCGCCTTTAGTGATAGGATATATGCTGATAGACCAAAAACGTATTGACCCCTTATGATGAATTAATTGATTAATTAGCCAAGTTTATTAATTAATCAAATTAACATGCAAACACGTGGTAGTACAAACAAATCACTAATTAAACTAAGTATGCAGGGAAAATAAATTGACATAGTGATTTATTTACGAATGGGGAAAACCTATATAGCAAAAACCCCACTGGGTGATTTTAAGGTCACCACTCTCGATAATCCACTATTATCACAACAAGCAGTTACAAGTAAAGGAATCCCAGTACTTCATACCAACCTACAGTTGAACCCTTACCCCAATACACAATTGGACTTGTTCTGTAGTGACAATCTCTCCTTTTATTGCACGGCTCCCAGTACGTGACTAACCAATTGCGCGGATCCCAGTACGCGACTTCAATCACCAACTAGAAAAGGTTGTTGGTTGCAAAGTTTTTCAGTTCATCACACGATGAAGATCTAGAAGATGCTTGGTTACAAAACCCTACGATGCACAAACACAGCAACTTCTTCACAAAAAAGATGAACTAGGGCAAATTCTGTCTCCGATCACAATTTGCTTGAACAAACTTTGCTTAACACTTGTGCAACTTGTTCCACCTTTGACGGCCTTTAAAGTAATCCTTTTATATGTCTAGGGTAGTGAGAAAAGAAAGTCCAAACATACAATCACGGATTGAATGAAAAACAGTCCTGAAAAACTGAACTTCATAAACCTCGATAGATTCCCTATTTGTCGAGCTGCTATTGAGCCACAGGCTTCAACAGCTCTACAGGTCTCAATAGATAGCTAGCTGTCGAGTTTTAATGAACTGCACTTCTCACACTTGAATCTTGGACAGACTTGCATGCCTTCAACACTTGAACTTGAAACAAGGTTTCTTGAAGTATTAAACACATTCTAGATCTACCCAATTACAAGTAAAGTGAGTTTTGTCAAAAGATTAGTTAATTACATAAAATAGTGACATATGTTCTTAACATGTGAATCACATATGTCCTAACAATCTCCCCCTTTGGCAATCCGTGACAAAACCACAACAAACAAATGAGATATGAGAGAAGTCATAAATCACTCAACTCATATTCACTTGTTGAATACAATAAAATCTACCCTAACACAAACTCTTGAAAAGCTTTTCAAGAAGAGAGTCTATGGCAAGAAAGACTTTGACAACCTGTATTTCTGAAACATTTTAAACAAAACTCATCAAGGCATCTAGTGTGAAATAGAAATAATATATTGCATACAAAAAAAATAAGAAACATATGTATAAAGAAAGAAAAAAAAACAACATATGTAAGGATAGGTGAAAGAAAAACATACATGAATATAAAAGGAATATAAGTACAATGTATGTCAAAACGGTCACAAGACCAATATACAAGATATGATGTATTTGCAATAGAAAGAAAAGAAAAGAAAAATACATCAAGTCCTCACTACATCCCTCAATGTGCACTCTCCCCCTAACAAAAATCTCCTATACTAACCCTCCCCCTAACTATGACTGCTCTCATAACCAAAACTACTCCCCCTTTTTGTCACGGGTGACAAAGGGTAAGAGTGTCAAGTAGACATCTCGTCAGAGCTGGAAGAGCTAGCATCTCCATCCTCACCATCATCATCGTCCTCGGATGCCTCAGGTGCCTCGAGAGGAGGAGAGGGAGACTCCACAATGCCATCAAGGTGAGCCTACCTTCTAGTAATGCGACTAACATGGGTGTTCACCTGACACAACTCATCAGTGAGAGTGTCAAAGCGAGCATCCATGTGCTGAAACTGCGTCATGATCGCGTCCAGAGTCATACCTTTCGCTGAAGTAAAGGGGGCGGAGGTGGATGGAGCTGAAGGAGTGGGAGGAGCTGCTGGACCGGATCGCCTCGAATGAAATTGCACCTCGCTCCGTTTAATGGTAGCATAGTCAATGGCATACATAATGGAGAAGTGGTCGGTCGAGGGAAAAGGAACATAAAAATGGCATAAAATCCATGTGATAGCTGAAGGGAAGATGAGCTTATCACGGATCACTGTATCCTTATACACATCTATAATAGAAAGAATGAAATGTGAAGGAAAATCTATAGTGAGATGCTCTAACAAAGAAAGCAAAAATCGAGCACGAGGCTCTGTGATAGAGTTATAATGAGAGAGAAGGTGAAAACAAAAGTCATCACCATGTTCATGAATCTAGGACCTTTAGCAAAGGTCGAACATGGAGTAAACTGACGATCACCCCAATTAGAAGGACACTCGCAAAAAGTAGAAATCATCTCGTCTTTGGACACAGTCCTCAGACGCTTACA